>LR990936.1:3304140-3929140 GCA_905163415.1 Noctua fimbriata
GAAGTTCAATTTTTACGATTCATCTGTATTTCATACCGTGCGCTACATATTCTTAAGGATTAAACTCTAATAAAACAAAAGCATTTATAAATTTCAGAGGAAATGACGGAAGTACCAAGCAAGTGCGTCTCTTCAATGCGTCAAGTGCAGATTAAAGCGAATATCCAATATATTGAACTAGAAGGGCGCTGCGACGGCGAGTCTTTATTGCGAGTCGTGTCGCAGGCCAAGCCGCGCGCCATAGTAGGGCTTAGAGCTAATCATGGTGCTCTGCAGACTCTCAAGTAAGATATTAACAAATAAGTAACAAATGTGATATTTCAGGAAAAAAAACCGCGTTCACTTTTGTGACCAACTTTAAAAGAAGGAAAGTACCTAATATTCTACTTCATATTTTGACACAATGCCGTCATATTTGACCCAAAGGTTGACTGGTAGAGAATGCCTTGTGGCATTAAGTCCGCCTATGTACCACTCTTGTACATGAAGTTTAAATGAATAAATAATATTTTAGTGTAAGTAACCTTTTGTTTTTGGCATTTGCTGACCAATATGGATAATTCTTCAGAATCATCGCTTAAGAGACACTGAAGAATATCTTTTCAAAAAACCATCACAGATATTAATAATCTCCACATACAAGAGGAGCTCGTGGCTAAATAATAACAGCCGCACGGGTAGATTTTCAAGGTTATGCTGCGTTTGCCAAGGTCGATCTGTGGATGGGTGACCATCATTACATACCGAGTTTCCTCCGTGCCTCGGAAAGCACGTTAAGCCATTGGTCTCGGCTATCGTAGTCAGCAGTCAGTGGCCCGAAAGTCTGACAACCAGTCTTACCAAGGGGTATTGTATTACCCAGTACTAAATGGCTTGTGGAGGTCAGATAGGCAGTCGCTCCATGTAATATACTGGTATTCAGCTGCATCCGGGTGGACTGGAAGCCGACCGCAACATGGTTGGGAAAAGTCTAGGCAAGATGATGATGATGACTTGAACAAGTTACCATACAAAATCGACAACTTTTTTGTTTTTTAAATGCCTATAATTAAATTCTTGAGTATCGTTGTTGTTTTAAACAAATTAGCTTGCTGCTACAGTAGCCACGTTAAGCATAAAATGCTTAAGCCGGGCACGAGAAGTGGGTGCTCGTGCGATATCTAAGTATATCTTTATCTAATGGTAAAAATACTATTATCTAACGGGATCAATTAATGTTATTTTACAGGAAACACTGCGAGGCTGAGGGCATAGACAAGATATACATTCCGTATGTTGGCGACACTATTGACGCTACCACGGAGTCCCACATCTATCAAGTACGTATTAGGTCATAATATTATGCAATATAAGCTTTTTAAGATTAAACCTCATGGACTTTGTTTAAGAAATTGTACAGAAACAATCACCATATATTTTAGATAAAACATTTACTTGTGGTTGCAAGCGCGACTTCTGAGCGTGGAGTCCTGGGTACGATTCCCGGATCGGGCAAAATATGATACTCGGTTTTTCCATTAACAATTTCTCATGAGTAATCCCGGAGTTCAGAAATTGGCGGTATGATATCCCCGTGCCTCGGCACGCACGATAAGCCGTTGGTCGTGCGCCTGATCTCTCTCCAGTCGTGTCGGATTGCTGTCCATGAGGACTATAAGAGTAAAGGAACAGATTGCGCCTGCGCACACATCCGTGCACTATAATATCTCCCGCGCCGATGGCTAATCTCCGCCGATATTGGCAGCCGTGACCGAAAACTCTCAGGAGCATCATCCTAGCCCCAACAGCCATCCAGCCCTAGCCTTTTTCCAACTATGTTATGGTAAAAGGAAAAAAAAACTGAAAACTCAAGGAGCATTATTATTATTATATTTATCTGTATTTTCCAGGTAAAACTGACGGACAGCCTGATGTCAGGCCTAGCGTGGCGCTCTGCAGGCGACACAGAACTAGCTTGGTTATCCGCTGTCGTACAACCGCGAGCTCATCAGCGGGAGAACACATCTTCTACAGGTATGTCACGCGACAATTTGTATATGGACGCTAAGGACCATCCGGTTCGTAACTTGAAAGTTGGTTTAGTATATCGTTTCCACAATCGCCTTTTTCAATAATATTGTCCTTTATATTCGATTGTTGTAATATTTTTTTTTTAAATATAATTAACTGATTCTTATAGGAAGCAATCCACAATGATTGAAGTTCAGGTATCCTGATCGCTCTAAATAATGGGTGTAAAAAGACTCTTAACGAAGCCGAAAGGCTCCTCTTCTCCCCGTCTTTGCGATATTTTATTGTTCTGGACCGTCCCTGGGAACTTCTTAGTTACGAAGATATTGAAGGTCAAAGTTCCAAATTTTTCACGTTTTTTTCTTAATCCAGGATTTTAATGTTATAATTTTTCATTAAATACTTGCATGACTATGCAATACATCCATCAGCCCAATGTTTTGAGTGCATTACATTGAGTTTTACTGGAAAACGTGATATTTCCACCCCAAAAAATAGTCGTTTCCTGGCAATAAATTTTGAGTAGAGTTACTTAGTCTGATGCACAGAATGCTTGGTTGACGGCTTCGTGAAGGGTCTGTTTACACCTTGTATACCCTGACTTTCCTTTACCTATTCTGACGAAAAAAAATAACTCAGAAAAGGCCTGTTAGACAAATACAGCTAATATAAACCCATGTCCCTCTCCCCCTACAGAAGAAGCCACGTCGGACGTGTCGATGTGCCTGGAGGCGGCGCCGGGCGGCGCGCACGTGGCGTCGTTCGTGAACAGCGTGCGCCTGTCCGAGCTGCGCGCCGCGCTCAACAAGCTCGGGCTCAGCACCGAGTTCTCGGCCGGCGCGCTCGAGTGCTGTAACGGCACGCTCGCTATTCGCAGGGTTAGTATACGCAGGCCCACTTATCATAGCCAATTCTTGACCGTTCTATATGTTGAGACACGGACCTCCCTGAGAGAGGCAGTGGCCATGGACGACATGTCACGACATGTCTAATGTGTGACGTCTTCTCCAATGTAGATCAATGTACGCACGTGTATGTAATTGTTGACAAAAGTAATAACAATGTCGACCAACACTATTCGTCCTTTTGTACACACGAACACAAATTGGAACACGGTTGGCGCAGTGGCTTAGGGATTGACTGCTGCGCTGCGTATCGCGGGTTCGATTCCCGCACGGAACAAATATTTGTAAGGCCTACAGGTTCCGGGTCTGGCTGTTTTTGTATGTGAATTTAACAATGTACCAATTTGTAGTTTCTATTTACTCCATCAGAAAAAAGCTCATCATTGTTTTTTTATTTCAGTTGGAGAACGGCCGCGTAGCGTTGGAAGGAGTCCTATCTGAAGAGTATTTCAAAGTTAGAGAATTGCTGTACGAACAATTCGCTATAGTTTAATATTATACTAAACATTTAATTAATAATAAAGAACTCAGGGAACGATACCTATTGTAAATATTTTATAGTTTTTAAGGAATAAAAAAAACGAAATAAAAGATGTTTCATTGATTTAATTTTGAAGACTCTAAGAGTCTAAACGTAATACTCGAAATCGAATCATGGATTTGTTACAATACAGGCGATCGCGGAGCGCGGGAGCGTAAGCCTTCTTATGTTAACTTATTAACAACAAAAATTCAGGTCAATCGGTTGGGGGGCAACTGGTTTGAAATTTTGTTGCAAGAAACTAACAAATGTTGTATGTAATTGGTGATGGTCACCCATCCTCGGAACGGCTTAATCTGAAAACCTTACAATAAGTCTTTCGACTGTTGTGGTTCATGGTCCAAAGGAAGGGTTACATATAATATTTTAATACTAGTTTTTACCCGCGACGCGGATACCGCGTAGAGGTCGGAAAATATCCCATAATTTATTATACAAAAATTTTTAATAAATAAAATAAGCTTAAATTAAAATAAAAAAACTGCATCTAAACCGCTCCGTCTCTGAATATCATATTCTCAAAACATCATATTCTTACAATATCATGAGCTGAAAAAAGCACATTCCCAAAACACAACATTCTTATGATACCACATTCAAATTACAGTCCTCAACACTATACAACATTAGTTTTAGTATATTATGCCAAACCTGAAACACGTGTCTAGTATTTTTATGTAAAGAATCTATGAACAAAATTTCAAAACTGTCTCATGGAAAATCACAAAGTTATAAGCTTGTTCTGTTACCTGGTTGTCCGCATAAAAACGTGGTCACCGCGCAGTGCGTCGCGCGCGCGCCTCCAGCGTCGTCAAATTATTATTATCAATGAGCTCAACTCATTGATAATAATAATTTGGCAGTAGGTACCTAAATTCTGTATCCTGTGTTCTGTATGGTGTCCGGACGTAAAGAATAGCACCATCCCATATCTTCCCGTGGGTGTCGTAAGAGGCGACTAAGGGACGTACCAGAGAATGGGCAGCAGCGTTCTCTGATTCTACAACAACCATACTGCGATCGCCAACCCGCCTGCCAAGCGTGGCGATTATGGCAAAACCCCCCTTCTTGGGGGAGGCCTATGTCCAGCAGTGGACTTTTTGGCTGAAATGATGATGATGATGAGGTACCTAAATTATTGCGATAGGTACTTAATGTCGCTCGTTGTCAACTTGTAAACTTGTTTTTTTAAATATTTTTGGGACAATATATGTATAACATGGTTTAAAAAATATTGGAATCGATTGAGTTACTTATTCTGAACCAACTATATTCAGATTTCGCATATACTAAAAATAGTGTTGTAGAATAGTGGTAATTTCTCAAAATAAAAATTTGTAATTTAGAGTATTATTTTGTTTTTTTAAACGGAATAACAGAACAAACAATGAAATTATTGTTAAACAAAAAAAAATTGTATTTATTTTAGCTAAAATTAAATTATTATGTACTAATTGCACTTAACCGTTTCAAATACACTTGAATGCAGATTGGTTTTTTCCACAATTTTTGACTATACTTCTATTTTTTTCTATTTCTTTTTATATCAGTGCAATGTAAAGCATTTCTTTTTAATTTTTTATTTTAGCTTCTTTCTTAAGCAGTGATATAAACTGGTAGATACTAGGTTTTACTGGAATTCTTGAGTTGATCCGGCGATGCCAACCCTCAACACCATCTGTTGTTCCTTTTTTTTTGGTCATAACAGCTTAGTATGTCACTGATAATCTTTTTCATCCATTGACTGTTGAAATAATCTAGAAATTTGGTGACACATGGTGATATCATCATTTCAATGATGGTGTAAAAGGCATCTGGTATTAACTTCGGAATCAGTAAAGCCAAGAGTGAACAGTAATTTGCTACTTTTTGAACACGGCGTTAAAAAAATGGTAGTAGCAACCTTAAAAATAAAATAAAATAAATTGTGTTTTAATACAGGCAAAATACCCCTAACAACAAAAAAATAATAATAAATTGAGATTATTTCTTCACAACCGCGAGATGTGCAGTCTCAGAGAATATTTTTTAAAAGCCGAGGTGGGTATGCACCGAGATGTGGTCGCAGTGGACAAGGGACTTACCCCGCTGTCCATGGCTAAAGAGAACTGGCGCAAACCTGTAGTACTACTGACATTTCATCTCTCCGTGCTACATCTACATGCGAACTATACATTTGATATTATGGAGTTGGTACAACCGTCGCCATATAAAGTTTTAGTGAATTTAAAATGTTCTCGTAACTCTGACCGTATTAGCACTGAAAATATTATTATCCTATCGGCCAAATAATAATCGTCGTACAAAAAAAATCTTCCACTAAACTATGTGGTAGTTTTACATTTTCCGAGTCCGTTACTTTTACACTATTCATGTTTAAAAAATTTTTCGAGCAAAAAGAGCATCTTTCTTAGATGTAAACAATGGTTTTTCTTGTTCCTGACCCTTACAATCATGTGTCGAGAAAAATGTTTCGAAAATCTTCTGGGCTGACTCAAAGTTACTGCATACCTCTTTTTTGCATTCGTCCATAATAGTGTACATTACGCGTAAAATCAGGAGAATCTCAGGTGTACTTAGCAGGTCTTATGATCTCGTTATTAGTATTGTACGTTATTGAGGTGCGGCAATCCTTTTGTTTCGAACACCGCCAATTCGTCGTTCCAAAATTATTTTTTAAATATAAATTATATCTGTATCCTCGAAGTAGTAAGACTGGTTTATTTTTCTGACTTGTTATGAATTTCATTTCAGTTTTACTACAACTGGGTTGATCCATTTTCAGAATCGGTCTCACATGAAATATTAATTAATATTGAAAAAAAAAAAGGAATTGAAATTGACATTTAGTCATAACAGTTGACACTGATATTATCAGTCATAAGAGGAAATAATCCGGCCAGTATGATTTTTAAAAAGAGGTTACATGAAGAATTTTGTTAATAACAGGTAAAATATGATGTATTAAGAATGTTGCGTTTTTCGAATGTGGTATTTTGAGAATATGATGTATTGACAATGTAAATGTATCATCACATTATCAATACATCAGCGATTTTGGTGTGTTTTCAGATTATGATATTCAGTCAGAGACGGAGCGATCTAAACTATAGCACAGCCTTGTCTCTATGAGAAAGACATATCTGTGACTGACAAGCAATCGGGTTGTGATTGCTTTGTTTCTCAAGAGATTTATGTGGGCCGATCCCGGCGGCACTGCAATGCCGGGCCGACCCGCGACGGGAGTGGAGCGAGCCCCGAACATCCCGTCAGCTTACAAAAATCAGATTAATATACTGGTCCCTCAGTGAGGGAACTTTCAGATATTAAGCTGAAAAGAACAGATACTACACTTTGATCTTAGCCAAAAGGCCGAGAAGCGATACCGTACAAACAAGAACCGGGGAGGGTCATTCAATCGCGGAGAATCTTAACACCGCGATTCAGAAATGCGCGTCATCAGCATAGTGACATCTAGCGGCCGCGTTAGAAACTAACTCCGCGGATACCTAACCTAAAAATAAAGTTGTACAGATGTTTAGGGTGACAGACATCACATTAACACCTTTTAATTGAAATCAAAATAGCGGGACCACTGTCTTAGTAGGATATTTTGAAATTTTATGAGTGTAGAATTTTACTATGAAAGTATGAAATAGTAGAAATATTGTATTAAATCCTATTCACATGATATTCGAAAAACCTGGCGGGGTCCCGTCATCTTGACGTTCATCTTCAGCTTCTTCGTATCGCGGGCGGCGTCTTCAACTTGCATGGTCATGAACCCGATGGGGAAAATAATCCACTAGTCACACTGACACCATTGGGTGTGGGGAACCTCGTTGGGAACCCACCGCTCGATTCGTACGGATGGACCAATACTGGTACTGGTAGGGAACACAGCTCAGTAGATGGGCTAAGAAATAGAGGCAACCCTATTGCCATGAACTGATCACATATTCAGACACTGGGTGCTCTACAGGGTGTAAGGAACAGCCCTCCACAAACTGACAGGGTTCATTCAACTCCTTATTTTGAATTATATTCCACCGGAATTTTTCCCCGGATTTTATCTTTTTTTAAAGTTACTATTCCTATATTTCAATGTAAAATTACATTCCCTGTACACAGCACTTCGACGATTTATGTAAATTATACGGCTAAAATCAAAAATCAACAATGGATGTTGAAATACTCTAACGAACGATGCGTGAAATCAGCTGTTCACTTCCTGCCCAGCTACAGAGTTCATCGTCGCGCTTGCCGTTCGCTACGTGCGTGGTGCCACGGTAACGATACATTGCTTATGAGGAAATAAAACAAATCAAATTTAGTGGATTCCCATAACATTCCTGAAATAATTTCTTGTAACATCTTAGTATTGTAGTGAAACACACGTAGGTTGGTTAAACACTGACGTATTTACAGACACCCTCACATATAATTATAACCTTATATTGACCTACCTTCAACTACATAATATACTACAAGTATGGTATACTGAATTCACCCCATCAGTCTGTGGAGTGCTGTAGAGCACCCAGTGTCTAAATATGTGATCAGTTTATGGCAATAGGGTTGCCTCTATTTCTTAGCCCATATAACTACCGAGCTGTGTTCCCTACATCTTTGCCTATCCCTTCGAGATTTAAGGCGTGATGTTAGGTACCTAACTTATGTAAGCTTGTAGAGTAAGGATATTTTTTATCAAACACAAATAAAAATACAAAAATAAAATGTCACCACTTTATATATTTTTTATTCTTATATCCGGGACCGGTTCACATTAATAACATTATGTAAAGAAATAAGGTACGAATTTATTAAATACAAAATTTAAGACACGGGTATTATATTGGTTTTACCTAGGGTTCTCTAATTTGATCTGAGATTACTGTCCGTGTTTACTAGCACTAACCAACATCGAAATTCATGCCTAAATATACTTTGTTGGAATTTGAACTCACAGCGCTGAGTTGAGAGTTGAAAATCTGAGTGCGTTCTTTTAATAAGGCAAGTATTTAAGTTGCTCAGTGCTAGTGAATACGGACATTCATACATCACTTACTCCACCTACTAAAATGTTTTATGATATAGAAATTCTATTTTTATATTTCTTCAAGTTCAATCAGTTCGTTTATACAAAGTAAAATTTTATAAAAGGTGATTAAAAAATCTCTTGATTTATTGGATAAATATTATCAACAAAACTTGAGGTTTCAGTCTGTATGTTAACGGGTAATAAGCTGCCGATCAGTTTAAACCAAAATAAATATTGATACAAGATTGATGGAAATACGTGAACAGGTTTTTTTTAACTCATCAATGCATGTTTTAAAATAGGCTTGGGACGAAATTGAACGCGACCAGCTCATCTAAACGCCGTTCAAGAGTGACCAGTGTCATACACTAACAGCTCTTGAAAGCAGTTTATTGTTACTAACTTCCTTCGTAAAATTCGCCCTCAATTTGTTAGCCGTTTGTTTTCAAGTAACCAACTCCCATACAGACTATAACCAAACGATCACAATTTTTCCTTAATAGTATACATCAGTAATCGCAGATCAATATAATAACGACGATAATAATTAAAAACTTAATAAATAATCTGGCACAGTCACTCTTTACAGCTTCGCTCTCTGACTACCACCGGTTACGCATTAAAGACTATTAAATAAAAGTAAATATTCTTAACATAAGAATAACTACAACAGAACGTGTTAAAACTCACATGGAATTTATAATACCGACGGTGGAAACTTAAAATGCCGTAAAAGCGCTTTAATTTTCAGCGTTTAGGATTGAAAATCCATCAGCATGCTGTTATCGCTTACCACATTTGAAATTTTCACTGTCGATAAGTAGACAATTTTTATTCTGTGATCTGTGGCCTGAATTGATAAACTTTAGTAAGCACACGATTTGGCTTAGATATGTTCCCATCTCTGTCTCGCTTGCACATATAGTTTTACATTAGTGCGACAGTGACAGGAATACTGCCTAGCCTTCTATGCTTAGTAGCATTTATTAATCGAGGCCAGAAAATGGCAACTTTCAAAATGATTTGCTTATTTTTTCTTAAACCTAAAGCCATCACATTGATTTTTTACAATTCATTTTTTGTAACTATGTTACGACAAATATCATTTTGAAAGTTGACCCTACTCATATTTTGACACTAATATACCGTTTTTCGGTAAATAATTTGCTTTTAAACAACCTTAAGCTTGTTCAGACACTTTAAAACGTAATAGCTACTAAGCTGATTAACAAAAAAAATATATATAAAAATTAAACTGCGAAACCAAGTTTTTTTTTTGCTGACGTTGTGTTGGAAGATACTTAGGGTTACCATATCACTCAAGATTTTCGTCAATTCATAATTATATCACATCATCTGATTGTTTTCTAGTTTTTCTTTGCATACGAAAATAATTGAGTGTGGAAAATACCCTTAGTGTCGTCAGCAACTAAAATCACTAGTCCTGGTAAAAATGCGAATACTTATCGACACGTTTTGAGCAAAATCACAACAAAAATGCACCATACACCACCATGCACCTTTTCGTTAACGGTAAAATTATCATATTTCACTAACAATTTTACAAAATCAACCAAACTAAGGGTGCAATTTTGAATAGATTTTTCTTCTTTAAATATTTTATACAACTTAATTCTTATTTTAGTCGTTCTTCGCATTGATTGTTCACACATTTTGTATTGGCAAGGGTGGGATTCATGCCAGAGACATCTTCAAATCGTCTTAAATTGAAAGTTCCTTCTGTATGGAATGCATACTGAGTTTTGAATCTATAATTCATACATTATGCATTTGATCACGCAAATGTGACCCCATTGCTAGTTCCGAATTCCACCGACAGGCGCTGGCATCAACCTCACCGCTGTACATTATGTACTTATTTACATTTATAACAGTTTTTATTTATAGTCACTCGTTCATGGTAACAGGTGTTGAGGTATTCGATATTATCTGTTCCACTATATACTTTAATATTAATTCTATTTACAAATTAATATTTTTAGGTACTTAATACAATTCTGTGATGTTACACTTAGGTATAGCTTTTATACTATAGTGTTTAATATGGAGGATGCTTCTGTATTTTGAATCATATTCCCTTATTCATAAATATCAAAATCCTATAGCTAAAAAGCTCTGTTTATTTACAAGGGTTGGGGTATATTATTTATTTAGTAATGAACTCATGAGATAAAGCCCTGTCATGTTTTAAATATCACGAACGTCTGGTCCGATTCTTATATCAAACACTGGTTTTAACGTTATTGTTGAAAAAATAACAAGGAAATCAGATAAAGCGATATAATAATGCGAGCGATGGATTTAGCAAATAATTATACAAGGTGTAACATACTAAACGCAAGACCTCCCGTGCAGTCACTCGGACCACGAAACTGAACAGCTTTTGTTCTAAAAGATCTTTAAATTCTCAAAAAAAATTGGACTTTCTGCAGGAACCGACACGATCAGCTGATCAACATGTATGGTAAAATTTTAAAAAGTTGTTCAGTTTCATGGTCTTAAGATAGCACACGAGAGGTCTTTCATGCATTATGTTACACCCTGTATAAAGATTGTAGCAGGTGGTCTTCTATAGTTACTGCCTACCCCGATGGGGAAGGGTGCCAGTTTCTGTACATATGATTATTTCACCTATTAAAGAGCAAATCCCTCTGGAGTACTACCGCTAAAATAAATGTCCTAAACTTATAACGTCACTTACGGGATATCTTCCGTGATTGTTCATTATTTTGAGCTCCCGATATTAAATGTCCTAAGAGCATAAATATACGTATTTTATGAATAAGGGTATTTTAAAAGTCCAGAAGAGTATTTTTCCTTGTACTTTGTACATTACGCTAACTACCTACAGATATGTTACAATCACGAAAATAGCTTTGACAGAAACACACTCCAACATGAAAATCAGTGATCGGAATTGGTGGAGTATACTTACCTAAAGTTTAAGGAAAATTAACATGTGGATAATATCAAGTCTCGGAATATTTTAAAGTCCACCAAGAGGGGACGTCCTAAAAGAACTAACACTCATCTAATTGGTGATGTTTCAGTAAGATCAGTGGCCGGTGCAGGTGATCTTCGGGCTACGTCGGTAACCTTGGTTCTCTTGCGGATGTCTTCATTTCTGATTTGATCACGCAAGGAAACTCCGAGCATAGCCCTCTCCATTGCCCTTTGGGTGACTTTTAAGCTTTCTGATGAGGCCCATTGTGAGCGACCACGTTTCGGTCCCGTATGTAATCACTGAAATTCATAGATTATGACCCCAAGATGTTACAATGTAGACGAAGCAAAAGAAAGTATGTAAAGATCTTATCAGTTGGCGTTCTATAGTTTCTGTCTACCCCCATGGGAATAAGTTTAGGTAAACTATTAAATTAGAAGAAGGTATCATCCACATGTTACTTACTGTTATATACTCTACCAATTCCGTTCCCTAATAACAACACTATAGTAATTTTACGTTATATTAGTTGAAAATATTTTTAACTGCGGTTCGGGCACTAACTCCTTGTTAATTCTAACTAGGATTAAATATATATTTTATACAGGATTCTACTTTTAACCCCTTACTGCATGGATTATGAAAGAGATGAAATAAAAAATATTTTTTAGCAAAAATGTGTTTATTTAAGCTTAATTAATGAGATCAAATTAACAAAAAAAAATTTTTACTTATAATTCAAAAGTTATTAATTAACGCCATATATGGCTTCGTATGCATTCTAGACATATAACCTTCGGCCAAATTTGGCTTCGTATGCATTTAGGACCAACGAAACTATGAAAAATTTTATTCTTGGTGAAATTCTTTGAAACAATTACGTTTATCATTATAACACAGATAAATATTACATTTTTCACATAGTGTGAAAGAACGAAATTTAGAGCAATTTTGACATATTTGACGGGCGTTCTTCATCCAAATTGGAAAATGGCCAATCCCATCGGTTCGCACGGACTCCAAAGGTAAGTCTTGATGTCGAGCTGGCTTTTTTCGTGCCTTTTTTGCGGGAACCGGAGATTCAGGAAAATAGGAGGGGGTACCACCCCGGCTGGATGTCGGAGTTCCAAGAATGCTCGATGGACGACCACGTTTCTTTTTCATAACAGCTTTTCCAGCCTTTCGCATATGTTCGGAAACGGCCAATTTGAAATCATATATTGGCATATAAGAGTCAGAATTAATTCGGCGCCATAACAACCAAGCATTGACAAGGGTCATGTCCACTATGTGAAAAAAAATCCTCTTGTACCATTGACGAGACCGCAAATGGATTCTATAATAACCCAGCATAGAATCAAGTAGGTCTACACCTCCCATATGCTGGTTATAAACATCCACAGCTTGAGGTGAAGGTATGTAAACATATTTTTTATCTTGGCGTAGGAATTACTTTGGTCTCCGGCAAATATATCAAAATCATAGCTAAAACCGCTAACGCCGCTCAGGACTTGGTTTTTGTATCCCCATTTGTGAGGTTTAGCAGGGTTATATTGTTTTAATTCATGACGGCACTTGGTAGGGATTATTTGCTCATCTACGGCTAAAAACTCTTCTTTAGGGACTAGCATCAAACGTTCGCGAATCATATCCAATAAAGGCCGAATTTTAAATAATTTGTCATGTCCATCTTGCCCTTGGGGTACAAAGTTTTCGTTATTATTAAAATGAATAAACCTTTTGATTAATTCAAATCGGTTACAAGTCATAATTTCGTAGACCTGTGCCTGTCCAACTTCTTTTGACCAGTACTTTCGGGTTGCAGGTAACTTTACGCAGGACATAAAAATTACGATTCCTATAAATTTTTCGACTTCATCGCTCGTAATCATGGCTGGTTTGTTGATATTTTCTTGAATAGACTTGAGGTTACTCTGCTCCGTAATAAAGTCAATAATATCAGCTGTGAACAAGAATCGGAACACGTCTGCTGGAGAATCCAGTTGTTTTATGCTATCTGGTAAATCTGTGTTACCCGTGAATTGAAAATTGTTGACATCATAAGCTGGCATTTTTCCTTTTTTCCAGGTAACCCGTTTTTTTTTAACATTTTTTCCTTTAGATTTGGAAGTTATTGCCGTCTGAAAATTTATCAAAGGGACGTCATCTTCTTCAGAAAAATCTGATTCTGATTCTGGTATAATAATGTGTCTTTTTGGAGGTAAACGAATGGAGCCAATATTACAATAATCGTCACAATCCGAATCAATATCATCATCACTAACGTCACCATCACCTGGAATAATGTTCACATGCTTTGCAGTGCCATAAAAGCGTGCTGGGTCCATTTCTAAAACAAAAGAGAAAGAAGCCTTCAATGCATACCAAGCCAAATATGACAGTGTCACTTTTGATTATAATGCATACGAAGCCAAATATGGCAATTTTGAAAAAGTTGAAAATTACGTGAAAATATGCAACACAAAGCAAAAATCAAACATTCACCGCATAAAAGAAAGATTAAAGAATACTATAATATTTTTTTTCAAGCGTTTACTCACCTTTATGGTATTTATTTTGAAATTACAAAGTAAGACTTTTTTCACTGCACTTGGTCCGCCTCACGCGCTCAACATAACCTTAAAAATATTTGAAAGCTGTCATTTGACATGAATGAATTAATTACCTTCCGTTTCCCAATGAAATTTTGGTTCTGTTAATGGTCTGATTTTTTAAATATTACATACCGATAGCTTGTAAAAAAAATGTAAACTTGGTCGTCCATATATGGTATCGTATGCGGTAAGGGGTTAAACGCTTTTAAAAATACATCCATCCAATATAGAGGGTACTACAACTAATCTATCTAAGTTATCGACTATATCCGGGTTTTGTGAGAAAATGTAAACCGCCTCAAATTTAATTATTTCGCGAATCTCTGCAGACGTGTTAGGCATCAATGCCTAAACAGGATAAAAACAAAAAAAAAGATGTTTTTTTTTGGGTCATTATAACATCACGCCTGCAATCCCCGAAGGGTTAGGCAGAGGTGTACGTAATAGTACACCCACATTTCACCAGTTACGTTTAAATCCTAGGTAATAGGAGGCAAGCCTATTGCCATCAACCGGGCACAAATTCAGGCTCCGTGACTGCTACTGAGAAATTCCTGTTGGAAAAACCCAATAACACTATGCCAAACCCGATAATCGAACCCAGGATCTCTTGCTCAGCGGTCGCGATTGCGACCACTAAGCAAGAGATCTTGTCATTTGAAGTATTGAGGTAAGAAATCATTTTTATTTTTTGTTTGATCCTGTTTTAATATTGTTATATCCACCAAGTTCAGCAAAAGTTTCGCTAGCTAATTAATGTTGACCTTGTATTGTTCACAATCCCCGGGTATTGTCGACAAAGGGATCAGACATTCACTGGCATTACAATCTACACAACTAATATGTTCACAGTTAAAATATGTTTTTTTTTTTAGTGGAACAGCTCTAGAAATACATTTATAACCTTTATATAGTAAATATTGCTACATAATCTGTATTTTTAAATAAATTCTATGTCGTTATATGTTCATTATTTTTATAAAACAGTTGTACATTAGGATGGGGGAGCGTTCTTGCACTGCGACTCGATTCTTCAGAAATAAGAATACATTTGTCTTAATTTTTTCGTTAAGACAAGTATTCTTACTTCATAGAAACATTTTTATATTTTTTAAATAATATTTAGCAACAATCTACGCCTCATTTTCTCGAAAACAAGTTTGTTAAGAAAACAGTTGTAAAACTTATCTAAGTATATATTTGTACTTTAGAAAATCTAGTATAATTACAAGAAATCCGTTGATATCATAATGATGCATTGATTTAACTACGAATATTTTAGGTCCACTAGCGCGTTTATTTTTTTAATACGACGCAGTATAAGCAACGTCCCCTCTTAGCATTTAATACAAACAGAATAAAAACAATGTTATATTTTAATGATAAATGCGCCGAATACGGCCCCCGCATTCATCGAGACGTCATACAGAAGCAGTTCGTACGGTCGGGGAAAAAATACCTTCAACACTACCGTGAGGGCCCGTCGCAGAGAGCCACGAAATTTAGACAAAACAAAAAACATCGCCTTTAAAGCTAACAGTACTACACTCTGTTCAGAACAGGACTAATGACGTTTCAGGTCACTAAAATACTAAGTGGCTAGTGTGGCTACCAGCCCGCGATCAGTCCGAGGATAGTTCCCTCGACCATACAATAATCTCGAAACTTCCACAGTAAAACTAGATATATTTTTTTTTTTAATATTATACAAAAATAGTAACAAGTTTTGTACTAGATCCGTCCATCGTTTTGTACATTTGGCGCGGGGACGCGTCGCCCGCCGAAGGTGAAGAAACGAAAATATTGACATTCCGAGAGGAAACGGTATACATGCACCTCCTGTGTTCCTTGTAACCTGTGGGAGAAAGGTGGGACAAGAATTAATGCTGGGGTAATACGTTTCTTGGGAAGCATGTGTGGTGTAACTTTGAATGATAAATTGAAGAATATTACTATAAAAGAAGACAATATGACAATGTTGAAAAAAATGATGGTTTGATCATGGTGAGAAGATTACTCAAAGACGACTAAGACAAAATTATTATATTACAAGGCAGATGTGAGTGGCAATGCACTGATACCACTTCACACTCTTAGTTATGTCCTTCAAAAAGATCAGGTCCGTAGTACTCGCAACCAGTGTTTATGACAAAGCAAAAGGAATATGTAAGGATCATAGCAGGTGGTGTTTGGCGATTTCTGCTTTCTCTCATGGGTGAAGGGCTTGATATTACTAATATCGACACCGGAGAGTTCTTTAGCTTGAGGCTGGTTGAAAGTTAAGATTCTGCGAGATGATGGACGTAAGAACGGTGACATTTTCGTATGCCGATATCTTTTTACTGTTATACTTTCGTCTGTAATGTGCAGTGTTTCTCAAATTTAGAAGCATGCGTAGGTAGGTACCTTATCGCAGACACGCCTCCAGCATCTCCACGAACAGCTTGTTCATGGGCGCGCGCCGCTCGCGGTGCACGGCGGCCCAGAAGCGCCGCACGGCCACGTCGGCGTGGCGCAGCGCCGGCAGCACCAGCAGCAGCTGCTGCAGGGCCGCGTTGCCGTTGTACGGCCTGCACACCACATCGCTATGGATTATTACATTATTCTTATCTGCGAATACTACTTTTTATGGTTTTCATATGACTCGACCCCCAACCCAATATCGGGTCCAATGGGAATATTGGATTACATTGGACGCGAACGAACTAGACAAATAATTTAAATAGTGAGATGTGGCTCCCGTACAAGGGAAGCACAAAATACACTAAGAGCTCGCACATCCAGTATGGAATAATAGATACGATCTTAAGTATGAGTGAGCGAGACAATACTATTCAAATGCCACCGTCAACGAAACAGTTACGAGCTCATTTCTTGACACTTTAAGGGGAATCTAACGATTTAAATTTGTTTAGAACTCCACAAAATTTCAAATGGTAGCTAATATTAGATTTCGTAACGAAGGGATTTTATTATTGGTGATATTTTTAAACCTACTTTCTCAAGTATGCGTTAAAAACCTTTAAGATAAACTTATGGGATTTTAAACAAATAACATCTTAATGCTTCAAGCTCACCTTAAAGCGGAGACAGCGTCATTAAGCGCTGCGAGTATAGAATCCCTGAAGCGACGCAGCGCTGCGTGTTCATCAATTCGTGCTTCTGAGTTGGCGAGAGCGAGCGCTTTCATCAGATAGCACTCTTCGCGTAATGCCGCCGCGCGTTCCAAGCGCTTGGCTACGCCGGCGATCTGCGGATAGAAATAAAACCATTATAGTTCATCATGGATATAAGAGTAGAGGAAAACCAAAGACACGATGGATTGACTGTGTGAAAGAAATGGCTAGAAAGGGTAATTCATGAGAGACTAATAGAGAAGTATGGAAGAACACATGCTGCGCCGACCGCTAATAGATTGTGGGATAAGGGCAGGAGAATTATGATATAGTCCGGTCTTGCATATTTGGGGGTAGGCAGATAATGCTGTTTTTGTTAATTGCTATAATAAAAACTACTCGGACTGCCTCATTGGTAGGGTCTGAGCGTGAGGTCCTGGGTTCAATTCCCAGGTCGAGAAATGTTATTGGGTTTTTCTATCATTTTGTTAGTACGGATCCACGGAATCTGGATTTGTGCCCGGTTGATGGCAATAGGCTCGCCCCAATGACATGAGACTTAAACAAATCTTACGAAAAGTGGGTGTACTATTAGGTACACCTCTGCCTGCTCTGCCCTTCGTGGATTACAGGCGTGATGTTATGTTATGTAAAAACTATTCCATGAAAACCTATGACGGTTAATAAGTAACAGCCCCGTAACATACAGACGGGGGGCACAGTAAAAGAGTTCCGTTGGGACCCTTTGGACACGAAACCCTTTAGATTTACATCATTACGTACCAAATAAATAGAGTAGTAGCCTACTCTCATCTACAGCATTTTCCTTCCTTTTTACCTACAGTATCTTCCTTTTTTAATCAAAATAACATAGCATAGCATAATCAGCCTATAATGTTCCCACTGCTGGGACACACGGCCGCCTATCTATGAGAGGAAATGGGCTATAATCTACCACGCGGGCCCATGGCGGTTTCCTCACGATGTTTTCCTTCACCGTTTTTGAGAGCAGTGGTGATGAAATAAATTACACAAAGTTATGCGCCTGCCTGGCTTCGAACCCACGACTTTACTGTTCGTAAGTCGAGGCCGTCATCACTGGACCACCGGCTGCCTGCTCTTCTCACTCAAAATAACACAATACCAATTTATTATTGTCACACTCCAGATCAAACGCCTTGGAGTGTAACAATAACAGAGATTGGTATCACCCACTTTTTGTAAGTAGTTGGTCATCTCAGGGCCATCACGATAACCCTTCCAGCTAGACCTTCTAATAATTTGCATTTTTCAATTAATTCTTTAATTTAGTTCTTGGGCAACAGCGGAAGCTTATTACCGGGTGGGCGGCATTGCCAAGTCACTAGAAAATTGAGTTTAAGATAAAAATGATAAAATCATTTTAGGAAGAAGTAAACAATTATGAATTATATTCATTCAGCCAAGCAAATAGCGTCGATCTGAAGAATGGGTTTTTCTTATACAGGGTGTTTGAAAAAGGTGTGGTAATATTTAAGAATGCAGTATACATCTCAGTTTACTGTCTCGTTGGTCGAGCAGTCGCAAGCGCGACTGCTGAGCATGAGGACCTGGGTTCGATTCCCGGGTCGGGCTAAGTGCTATCGGGTTTTCCCATCAGTAATTTTTCAGTAGCGACCACGTCTGGATTTCAGCCTGGTTGATGGCAATATGCTCGCTCTCTATTACATGGAATTTCAACATAACTGGCGAAATATGGGTGTACTATTAGGTACACCTCTGCCTTACCCTTCGGGAAATATAGGCGTGATGTAATGTTATGTTATAGATTATTAAACCAAACAACTTTCTCCATGGAAATAACATTGTAATCGTGAATAAATAATCAGCTATTCCTTACAAAACTTTAATACCTATTCGAGGCATATGTATGGCACACCTGATTTTTTTTCGCAATTGTGATGTTGGTCCCATAAAAAATATTGTTAAGTTTGATGGTAATAACATATCATAATATCACGCCTGTAATCGCCGAAGGTTTCGGCAGAGGTGTACCTAAAAGTTCACCCACATTTCGCTAGTTATGCTTAAGTCCCATGTAATAGGGGACGAGCCTATTGCCATCAACCAGGCGCATATCCAAACTCCGTGGCTGCTACTGATAAATTCCTGATGGAAAACCCCAATATCACTTTGCCCGACCTTGGACCTTTGGACCTCATGATGGTCATCCTACAATATGACCACACGTTTCTGGTACACACTGTATTGCATCCGTCTTTTAACAAACAACACACAAATACTGCTGTACCAATGGGGAGTGCCTATCAAAGCTCCTTGTAGATGGCGTGATCATAGCTCAGTCCCAATCTGACCAATGAGGTCAAGTAATTTTGAAATATAAAATATTATTAACAGATTTTCAACCGATGTCAATGTAACTGGATTGTGGAGGTCAAAGAGGCAGTCGCTCTATGTAAAATACTGGTATTCAGCTGCATCCGGTTAGACTGGAAGCCGACCCCAATAAAGTTGGTAAAAGGCTAGGCAGATGATGATGACAATGCGCCATTAGTTTTGTAGTTGCCATCCCCATATTTGAGATTCTAAATTCAAATAAAACTCAATGTTGACAATCTAAACCGAAATACTACTGCCCCCATTACACAAAACTTGCAGATATTCAGTATTTTCTAAAATTTTCTAAAACAAGAACTGACCTGTGTAAATAAATCATGCGCCCCAATCTCCCTAGCCTGCTGCTCGTCGAGCGCGAGGTCGGTGGCGAAGCGCAGGCGCAGCGGACTGCCGCCCGACATCGACCGGTACGCCAGCATCAGGGACAGCATCTCAGCCCATGTGCTTTGGAGGAGACGCATCTGTGGATAGAGAAGATACGGTTATTTTGAGTTCTTAATTATTGCAATTAACAAAATCTTTATCATAAATTAAAGTCGATTTTCGTGTGACCGCTTCGTTCTTTTATAATACATAATAGATTTTGATGTGGCATTCACCATGCTTATCCCGGAAGGTTTATGGGAATAATATTTTAAATGTATCTATCTTATACAACATTATTTTTAGTATATGCGAAACCTGAATATAGTTTGTTCAGAATAAGTAACTGAATCGATTCCAATAATTTTTAACCCATGTTATATTTTGTCCCAAATATATTTAAAAAAGGCTACAAGTTGATACCGAGCGACACTAAGTACCTATCGCAATCATTTAGGTACTTACTGCCAAATTGTAATTATCAATGAGCTCAAGACGACGCTGGTGCATGGGGCGCGAACGCTGAGCGTGGTGACCATGTTTTTGTGCGGACAACCAGGTAACAGAACAAGCATATAACTTTGTGATTTTTCAAGATACAGTTTTGAAATTTTGTACATAGATTCTTTACATAAAAATACTAGACACGTGTTTCATGTTTCGCATATACTAAAACTAAGGTTGTATATATCTCAGAAAGCTCAATGCTTTGACACGTCGCCATCTCACCTGCACTTAACAGGGCGGGTCATACTTTTGGTTTTTAAACACAGGATATTGTTTGATTGCAATTTCCGCATTATTTTTACTTACTTTAGATGAATCATTTAGCTCAAAGATGACGTTATTTGAAACTCCTGCGCATTAATCAGAGTATTGTTTTTTTTTACTTTAAATTTATTTTTAAACAGAACAAATCATTGTACCTGGTGATTGTGAAGAAACAATGTAATTATAGCTTTAATTTTTCTATTTTAAATGAAAAATTGTTAAACGAGACCATAGTTGAGAAAAAGATATTAAAACTCTAAGCGGTATTTCGATTGTTAGTTAAAGTATTTCCTAAGCAGCGATGAATTTTCAATCTTAAGTTATACATAATAATTCTTATTCTTTATGGTACTTACATATAAATTGAATTAATATTATAGATTATGTATAGACGCCAGCAGATCAAGCTACTCGAAACTGTTCAACCTTGAACCTAATGCTTTAGCGATAAAGTTGAAAATCTATAAAGAAATTTGACAGATTTTAGTAGCTGTACAAAGGTGAGCTTAGACCACTCACCCTAACTTTTTCCGATCGTAAATGTTTTCTAGTGTTAGTGTGTGTGACTTATGAATAAAGTCTGAGAGATAACGACCTTAAATCAAATCAAGTAATTATTTATTTCGAACAACAAGGTCCATATGGGTTTGTGAATAAGTACCTAAGAACTATGTTAGTGGTAAGACATTTGGTGATATAGTTACATTCATTAAAATTAAAATTCATTCTTTAAAATAATAAATTAATTATTGTTAGGAGGTTCCTCTCTCTGGAGCCCTGACCGCCGGTAGCTTGGACCCTGTTCCCGATGCCGGTGGGCTACTATTTTTTATATTTTAATTGTTTTTTATATTGTTTTATCTAAGGAATATTTAAAAATGTAATTGATTTGTAAAGATATAAATAAAGCTAATAATAAATTAATAATTTCATCAGTCCTTTATGTTATTCGTTCTAGTTAGCACCCTAATATGATGACTTAGAATAGGGCAGTCTTTGTCAGCAATAACCCGAATGCCATTGCTTCCAGCACGAACTCTACTCAATAAGGAGGCGACTTTAAAAACTTTTAAGGCTTTTAAAATTTTTTAAAGTGACTGGCCAATAATTCACGTTTGATTTCCTCATTTGAATTTTCTAACAGTAACATACAGAAAAAAAAAAACAGAAATTCCACACACAGGAACAACAGGAATTCGCAGAAATTTCTCATGAAATAAACAGTACCTTTGTGCTCTTTTATCTTAATGTAATGTCCTGTTAAGTATTTTGTGTGTACATAAATAAATAAATACAGTTAAGATTAAAAAAAAACTAAACGCTAGACATAGTTTCCAGATGGCCTTCTGACTAGTTACACTCTGAAACTAGTTATTAAATTATGACGCATGAGTTATGCAACGGAATCGAATAATAACCGTTTGGTTATTTTAAATTTAGAATACATCACTAATCAAGTCCATAAACTTAAATAAAAATGTTTTTGCTCTGAATTAAATTGACGAGTCCATACTAATAATATAAATGCTTAAGTAGAGACCTCTGTCTAACTGTTACCGTTAATACTGTAACTTTTGATCCCGGTATTTCGTTCCCGTAGGCTAAATTTCCAAGTAACGTGAGCGAATCCGCAGGCAAAAGATAATGCATTAAAATGTTTTCCTATTCAAATTATTACCACTCTACGAGTAGCTTAATAACATAACATCACGCCTATGATTCCCGAAAGGTTAGGCAGACGTGTACCTAATTGTACACCCACATTTCGCCAGTTATTCTTCAAGTCCCATCTAATAGTGGGCGAGCCTATAATATTCCCATCAACCGGGCACAAATCCCGACTACGTGGCTGCTACTGAGAAATTCCTGATGGAAAAACCCAATAACACATTGCCCGACCTGGAAATCGAACCCAGGACCTCATGCTCAGCGGTCGCGCTTGCGACCACTAGGCCAATAAAGCAGTCCACCGTAATAATTTCATCAAGTAAAAAACTGTATTATTTTGTAAAAAAATATGTGTAAAGACGTATGATATTATTTAAGTAATAATTGAAAAGTAATACTTTTAACTAAATCCCGAAAAGAGCCAATTTTGCAGATTTGAAAGTCTTTTGTATTCTGTTAAGTTTTTATCTTTTGCCTGTCTGTATTCATAATTGAATTTTTGATTCAATTACATTTTTTATACAATCGCAGAACATAACTGTAAATCTGTTTAAATGTTTTATAACTCAATTTTTATCATCAATAAAACTGAAATGCCAAAATAGCTAAGCCGGTTTCGATAATACACCTACTATTTGTAAATAACGTTTGTTAAATTACTCGTTATGAACAGGAAATGATTATTTAGTTAACAATTTAATGCAGTTTATTATTTGGTATGGTCTGATCAATTATCATTTTTTTCTAATCAGGCTGTGTAGTTGGGTACCAGCTCTTTTAGATCGTCAAAATTACATGTCGCACAAAATGCCAGCCCTTTTCCAAGTTCCGTTTGTGGAATCTAGGGCGATAATAAAAACCCACTCCAAATATGGGTCAGAGCAAAAGTGACATAATAAAGTAGAAATCAAAAAGACCAAAAACAGACAGACTGCCTCTTCCTACTTCAACATCGAATGCGCCAAAAATAGTACAAAAATTGAATCCTTCAGAAAATGCATTGAGACTCACCCACACCAAGTTAGTAAAAACCTTGACTGAAACACACATATACACAATTTTACTCACAGACACAGACGGATAGACAGACAATAGACTGGAATACACACACAGGTCCAGAATTATCAAAAAACTAACTTCCACGTGCTAAGAATTAATGCATGCAATAATTATTGCATCCAAGGCCATAGACTAGACTTGTATAGACTGTAGTTTTTGTCATAATTATAGTTGTCTATGCATAATAATAATTTAAAAATTCGAGCGTTCTATTTTTTCGTGCGTACGGGACTTTATTTGATTTCACTTTTATTTGGCGTGTCGAAGGCCAGTGTTAACGGTGTTTTCAAATTCAGGGTCGTTCTTTTTGTTTAAAATAGGAATAAAAATATGGGCACGGCTTCTGCGTTGTTACTAGGTTAATTTGAAAATTGGATTTGGGTTTTGTCTTGCGAGAAATTTCAAATATATTTTTAATGGTTAAGAATAGACTGAAACAAAATGGGTTATTTTGGCTAGGAACTAGTATCACAAATGCATGTGTATATTACTACAGCTAGTCTGAATTTGTTTGCTCATAGGTTAATTTATTTATTTAAACTTCATTTACCATAGTGGTACACAGGCGGACTTAATGCCACAAGGCATTCTCTACCAGTCAACCTTTGGATTTAAATAAGAAAACATTGTGTTAGGGTACCGTAGTACCCGAAGGGACCCTATTACTAAGCCTCCGCCGTCCGTCCGTGTATCAGTCAGCGAAATTTTCACAGAATGTGTATTTCTGTTGCCGCTATACGAACAAATAATAAAAATTAAAGGGGGAGCTACGATGGTACGAAACCCTTATGCGCGAATCTGAATCGGACTTGGCCGGTTTTTTTTGTCATACTACATAGAATATTTCTATCCAAGAAATTATTTATTTAATTGACTGGCTTAACGGCCAAGTGGTTGCTACCGCGACTGCTCAGCATAGGGCGATGGGCTCGATAGTTTGCCGTGTCATAAGGTTTCACATTCGGAAATATTCTTAAGTATTCCTAGTTCTACATTTGCTGGCGGATTTTGGCAATCTCGCCCTTATTGTAAAATACCTAGAGATATGTGTCACCCCTTCGCGTTACATTAACATGATATTAAATTTTAATACAAAGTTCCTCTCACCTGATCATTCAACTGCAGCTCTGTGAAGCCGGGGATCTGCTTGGCCCAGCCAATGACCCCGACTAGTTCCCTGTCGTACAGATCTGCCAGCATGGCCAGGGTCTTGGCAGCGGGCTCTGTGACGCCAGCTGGGGGCGCGGAGCATGTGAGAAGTTCTGGCTCGTATGAGTTTAGGGCTTCCAGGACCTAGAAGGAGATCGGATTGGTTTTAGAAGTAAATGTTGAAGAGATTTTCGAGTTGTTTTTTATCGTCCCCAAAATATGAAAGTTCTGAAGACAATTTTTTTTTTTTTCATAGTTCACAAAAATTTTATTTCTCTTTAAAAGCCATTGTCGAAAAGTAAGTCCGAACTGGGGTACCTACCAAAAAACCGCAAATATATCCAGACCAACACAAGACCGCCATGCCTTGTGTTGGTCTGGATATATTTGCGTTACTTACAGTTACGTTTACCTTCTTTTGGTTATTCCAAATTAGAAGAGGAATCTCTAGTTTTTATAATGCAAAAAAACTTGCTACAAGACCTTCCGTCTCTAAAGTTCGGGGACAATATGGCAGCCTTTGAGATCATAAACATGTCGCAGCGCCTCTTAAATCCTTGAGTATGCTTATAGAATCAAAAAACAGCAGTACGACATAAGATGACAGTACATACCTTGATATCATCAAGTTGTGGCCTGGGCTGTGCCAAAGCAGGCGCATCGGGCGCCCTCCTGTACTTCTGCCGCCCCCCCCGCACGCGGTCCAGCCGCACCCCCTCCCGCAGCATGCCCGTGCGCAGACATTTGCGGAACCGGCACGCTTGGCACGCCTTCCGCCGTCGTTTGTTTATCTCGCACTCGTTCGAGGCGGGACATGTGTATTCTATATTGCCCTGGTACATGAAATCGTTGGTGGTAAGTTTTTGTTGGGTTTTTCCATCTTTTGGTTTAATTCTCAAATAATTTTAGGGGAATATTACACTATGATATATCTAGGATCATGTGTTATCCTACATTATTATTCGAAGTTCTAGTGAAGTAGGTACCATTAGTATTATGACAAGTACTACTCTGTACGTTTTACAGCGGAACCTGCATTCTATGTCGCCCTGGTACACATGAAGTCATTAGTGGTGAGTGTTTGGGACACTTTTTCCACTTAAAATGTCCTTTTATGGCTGAATTTTAAATGCAACTCAATTTTAAGACTCTGACTAAGTATTTGTTACTTTACGGTAACCTTCTGTAGTTCCGTAAGCGAATGCTAACTGCACCCCAATCGCTTTGATAGACCAAATCGAGGCAAGTAGTATCAAAACGTTTTCGTAAGTGGCAAAAATGCAGTTACGGTAGCCTTCGGAAAAGCACAAAGTATCATATATATAGCAATAGATATCATTTTAAGAAGTCCATTGAAAATTTGGGGGTAGTCTTGAAGCTGTCATTTGTCAAGTTTTAACATACCAGGGACTTCGTTAATTGGTACCTTTAATAACATTTACAAAAAGAAAAATCAATTCATGATTTGAACTATCTATCAATATTAGAAGGTAATGAAAGAGATGACATCAGATGCAGGCGGCAAATGTAAGTGCGTGTGCCTACATAGTTATGAACAACTAGGTGAATCTATCGAAAAATGTGTAAAAGCACTCAATTTCAGTCGCTGGCACACGCTCCGCTTGGCAAGCATCCGTTTTAAAATACCTATGCGAAATAATTTTGTTCAGTTAAGTATTTGAAAGATGTCAGCAAGATAGCTAGTCCATATCCATACTATCACAACAAATGGGAAATTATCTCCATCTGTGTCTCTCTGTATATCTGTCTGTAAAGTTTTTTTCAGCTAAACAGTTTTTAACGAAATATAGCACACAAGTAGACCTGGCTTAGGACATAAGATATTTTTTTAAACCCGTCTCCGTGGGTCAATTCGAGACCTCAATGCCTGCTTTATTTACTAAAACGACGTTCTACATCAATAAGACGCCTAGATAAATGTCTTCTCTTCACAAAAGCATTTTGCAAGGCTAATAAATATCTCGTATAAAGCCTCCGACAGTTACTTAGATTTGTATATTGACAGAGAACTTTGAGAATTAGACAGATTTGTGTGTTTACAGAAAACTAAAACTAAGGCCTACCGACTGAAATCGAAGTAAACAACGTCCACTTTGAAACTTGGAATCTATCGAGAAATCTGTGGTCCCAGAATGTTGTGCCTGTTTTGTTTAACTTACACTAGGCGACGAAAAACGCTTTGTTGGATTTTCTAAAGTCAGAACGAAAGTGACCAAACTCAAAATTACGGCGAATTGAGTTAAATATCTATACTCCTAGTAGAGCTTCCGAAAAAGTGGGTCTTAAAATGAACATGGACAAAACCAATATCATGTTGAATACCCATGTAATACCCACTCCTATCAAGATCGGAGACTCTACACTCGAAGTTGTAGACGATTATGTCTACCTTGGACAAACGATCCAGTTAGGTAGGTCTAACTTCGAGAAAGAGGTCAATCGTCGGATCCGACTCGGCTGGGTAGCGTTCGGGAAGTTGCGTGGTATGTGGTTGCCAGTGATTACTTACGGGACCGAAACATGGTCGCTCACAATGGGCCTTATCAGAAGGCTTAAAGTCACCCAAAGGGCAATGGAGAGGGCTATGCTCGGAGTTTCCTTGCGTGATCGAATCAGAAATGAGGACATCCGCAAGAGAACCAAGGTAACCGACGTAGCCCGAAGAATAGCCAAACTGAAGTGGCAGTGGGCAGGGCACATTGCTCGCAGAACGGATGGCCGATGGGGCCGAAAAGTTCTGGAGTGGCGACCGCGAACCGGAAGACGCTGCGTTGGAAGGCCTCCCACTAGGTGGACCGATGACCTGGTGAAGGTTGCAGGGATCCGCTGGATGCGAATCGCACGGGACCGGTCAATGTGGCGACACTTGGGGGAGGCCTATGTCCAGCAGTGGACGTCTTTCGGCTGAAATGATGATGATGAATGACTCCTAATAACATGGGCTATCGTCTAGTGAATCAAAAAGTGACAATATCGTGCTTGAAAAGGACAAACAAAAAAATTTCGTCTCATTCATTTCCGCCCGTCTCCCCCGCATTCCTGTAAGGTTTTTTAAAACGAGTATTTGAGAAACGAATAAATCCCTTTTTTAATGCATTCATATACTAATTGATAAAAGTCGAAAATCTACTGGCAGCTTAAATACGTAAATGGCTTTTCGTTTGAAAAAGTTATGACATAATTTATTGGAAACCCTAAAACACGAACAATTGTGTTACTTTCCACAAAACGCAAATTTCGTGTTATGTCACTTTTGTTCTCAGAGTTTTGTTGTTGCGATTTCAGCAAAGTAATATTACGGCATGTCTTGCTTTGTGTTAATGACAAACGAGTATCAGAATATATAAATTGATTTATCCTAGGTCCCGGACATTTAGACACCAATGACTAGTATCTAGAAAGAATATAAAAATTGGCTGCGTTCCAAATTAGAAGCACTCTAACGACGTCTTCAAACTATTTTATGTCTAGCGTTATTCCGGATACGCCTCCTTTTGAAATAGCAGGTGCTCCATACTCAGGTAATTTATTTTTAGGACTCATTTATAGACCATGTGTGGGTATGGCCTTTCCCGAGTACACCTAAATATAGGACAATATTAATACTCATTCCTCCGCGAGACCTTATGAACTTTATGCCTAACGTTACTTGATGCTATTTTCATCTCATGTTAGTCAGTCGGATATGGAATTGTTAACGAGTGACCACACTTACCGACGCAGAATCGGCTTGGGTTGATCACGTATTACTACATTTGTCGCATTTAGTTAGGCGCGATGGCAAGCCGCGTAAAATTGTCTGAACAAAATCGAGGCAAATAGCTTCTTTTTCGCTTTTACTGGATGAACGGACATTAGCCGCTTTCTGGCCGGTTCAAGCCGATTCTACGTCGATACGTGAGGTCGCTACCTTATATGGAAAGCCAGAAAATGGATAATTTTTATGTATGATTTGTCAGACTCTTACGACTCTCTCTTTTAGAACTCTTTTACGAGTAAAGCCTGAATTTAGTGTATGATCAATGAACTGTGTTAGTGTTCATGAAAATAATAACAAAAAATGTTTATCACCTTCCTACTGACCTGTATAGTCCTCTTGAAAAACGCCTTACAGGCCTCACAGCTGGCGACTCCGTAGTGGAACCCTGAGGCGGTGTCTCCGCACACCAGGCAGACCCTCCTGGGGGCTTCGTCATCCCTTGCGCCGGTAGCCGCGGCGGCTGTGGTCGATGAACAATGCTGCTGCTCAGGGCTTGTGTTGCCAACAATTGTTCCATCTCCAGGGGAAACGCAGAATTTGACGTCCTCCTTACTCTCGAGGTCCAACTGGTAAAATTCAGAGAACTGTTATGAATGAGAAAGTTTGTAACTAGGAATAATAAAAGGAGTTTGTATGCTTTTGTGTTTCATTTTTAATTTAGAATCATTGCAACACTGCGTCAACTGTCAAAGTCACCGCATTCTTCTGAATTCAAAACATTTTTGGAGTCAGACTCATTAGTTTTTCTCACCTAGTAAATTGATAAAGTCTGATTAAACAGTAATAAAGATTGCTTTAATAACATAATGTTCATTATTATTCATTTATTAAAGCGTTTAAAATAAAGTGCTAAGTATTAAAAAAACTTACGAACGGTGTGACTAACGAGAGCGATGCAAAAAAAACGAAGGGACCATAATATTTTTTCTTCGACGGAGCGCATCCAATTTTTTAAAGTGTCTCGTCGAATCGATCATTATTTTGTTTTCGCAGTGTGTTACCTAAGTTTTTTATACGGAATAAAATCTCAATTACACGCGGTGAATAAAATTGGCCGAATGACAAAGCCAATATGAAAATCAATCAAGCTGGGTATTACGAAAAGGTAAGAGGGTTAATATTTGTAAGAGCTGTGTTGAATTATGTAGGTTCGAACTTTTGAGATGATAAGATTTCAATCTTTTTGCTTTTAGCCGATTTACCTAATACAGGGCTCTGAAAGTTCTAAGTGGGGCTAGCAATTTGGTCATAGAGTTATTGAAATTTGAATGACTGGATCTAGATAGTTACAATGTAGGACATTTTCAGTACACACCTTATTTATTTATTTATCAAAACAGAGTTTCAAAAAATCTTTCTCAAGAAATCTTATCAATATATATTTAAAGATTTGAGAAATCGAAACACTGAGTATATAAAAATAGGTATATGTATAGTCATCATCTGCCTAGTCTTGTCCCAACTATGTTTAGGACGGCTTCCCAAATCCCAATACTGTACATGGAGCGACTGCCTATCTGACCTCCACAACTCAATTATTTGGTAACATGATACCTCTTGGTACAACTGATTGAAGACTTTTGGGCTTCCCGTAAAGAATAACAAAGATCTACAAATGCCAGCCAGGACCAAAGATTTAACATGCGAAAGAAGACACAAAAACCTTTATCAGTTTTTTTTATGTAGACAAAAAAACACATTTTGCAGTAAAATTAACAGAGTAAAGGCAAACACTAATTACTATTTTCTAGAAAATAATCCAGCGTTCCAAGAGAAAATATCACTTAAAAGAAAATCAAAAAAATCGTTCGCTAGACAGCTCTCGAGAAATATGTATATAACAATCCAATTAAAGCTTGTGTAACTGCTCATAATGCGATCAGAAATAGAATTGATCAATATCATGAAGTTGCTTCAGTAGCGTGAATTAGGTCGTTCAAGACTTGATAAGAAGTAAAACGAGTTCCTAGGTAATCCTCCCACGTTTGCCCTTTCAAAGGTAAGTAAGTATGAAAAGGCGAGAAAATGGAAAATCAGTTTAAAGGCCTTTTCATACTAGCGGTTTGCGAACGGCTGCGGAGTGGGGCGGGCGCGCAGCGAATGCGTCGCGAACACGCCGCGGCTGCACAGCGAGGACGTCGCGGACGCGTGGCAAATACGCAACGTTTTCGTCGCATGATTGTAGCGAATTAACGACGTACAATATACTCAGTAACAAAATGGATTCCGATGAGGAAACACTGCTGTTGGCTTTGTTACTTCAAAGAGGCCGGAGACGAAAACGAAAGCATCGAAGAATTTGGGAAGATCCATTATCCGCAACGAATTTGCTACGCATGCGCGGCGTGTTCGTTGCGCGCCTGTAACGTATTCGTTGCGCGCCCGCTCCGCTTTGAGGACGCTCGCAATCCGCTAGTACGATAAGACCCTAAGGAGCAATGTGGAAGAAAATAAATATTGAAATGCGATATTATAGTAAGATTATAAAAGCCAAACGGTATCGAATTGCCAAGTAACTCGCTGGTGGGGACCAGATAGGCAGTGGTCCCATATAAAGAACTTGTATTCAGCTGTATTCAGTTAGATTGGAAGCCGACTCCAACAGCAAAAGGTCGTCAGACTATTATGGATGATTTTGAAAGAGGCCTTGAGGGATTCAACAGGTCTATTTGCAGCAATGGACTGCTCTCCTGGTAATGAAAATTAGATCTAAGTCGGATTGAGCAGTTTTAACAGGCGACCAAATAGACCTAGACATTTTGACTTGTTATGATAGTGACATTCGACCTTTTTATGATATAGAACACTTGAAATATCCCTATATACATTCTCGCATACTCACAGCATATAAATATTTGACTTTGAGGTGTGCACGTACCTCTGGCTGCATCATAGGCATGGTGCGTGGATGTAGCGGCTGCGGGTGCGGCGGCTGAGGTTCGGGAGGGGAGTACTGCGGCGGCGGCTCTGTCTCCTGCTTGACGCGGCGCAACATCGGCTCACCGCTCACCGCAGACATCAGTTGCACCTGGAACAATGACTGTGGAAATTAAGATTGAAGTCAAAAATTGTTATGGATGTATGGGTATTTGTTACTCTTTCACGCAAAAACTACGGAACGGATTTGGATAAAATTTGGCACACAGATAGTCTATAACCTGGATTAATACATAGGATACTTTTAATCCCAGTATTAAGATCCCGTGGGACAATTATCGAACTCTACGCGGGAGAATGCGCGAGCATAATATACTAAGTAATGATGAACTCTGAGGGATCCCCATCGTGATACGAAGATGGCACAAGTCTAACATTATTCTAGAGCCACGAGCATTTAATTTGCCCACCATCTTTTATACTATAACTTTACTTTTAAAAAAACTTGTCACTTGGACTTCGCATCTAACGTCATCATCATCATTCTCTCCACTCCTGGAACCTCTAGTAAAGAATAACAGTACAGCGGTCGATAAAAAAAGATCGTCGATTTAGCATTTTTGTTCCCAACTACGACTGTACCGTCAATAGGTTTCCTTAGAGACTTTTAATTGCTTTGAGAACAGCGTCTGAGCGAAATGAGATAAGTTTCTCCAGCAATACGTCATTAGCACAAACAAGGCTTACCAGGTTAGGTAACGTTTGAGGTTCACAATAGCATTATTAACGGTTGACGTAGTTTCAGACGAACTATTCGAAATTAGAACTCAAGTCCATGTTATGGATTAAGTTATTAGAATTTCGAATTAACCAATATCGACCACATCTTCGGGACTAGAAATATTAATTTGCAAATTCATGTAAACCATTAATCTTCAGACTTAATAGGATTACTAGGCAGATTTCATTCAATGTAGGTCATCTTTCTATATGTATTTAAACACTGTTTTAAGCTTTCACGGTTTACAACTAAACTTATACTGTCACTTACGGGATATCTTCCGTGATTGTTCATTATTTTGAGCTCCCGATATTTCGGCGCTGTTGCAAGCGCCATAATCGCGGATTGACTGGAGAATGTGGGTAGATAGAAAATAAATTGTTAAGAGCAGACAAATCTGTCTACCCTCTTTCTTCTTCTTTCACGGAAGATATCCCGTAAGTGACAGTATAAGTTTATCTTTCAATATTTGTCCAAAAAACAGATAGAATTTCCACCACCGTACCGGTTTGTAAGCACATCCCAAAACAATTTGGCACGCGAAAACTTCTATGTCCTGTTTTTTTTGCAATATTTGTAACGTTATCCATCTAAAGCTGACGTCATATGTTTCTATTATAGTTGGTCCCAAGGTCTTGTTGAGGTAGGTCAGGTTTGTATCACATTGAACAAAAATATGTAGTATGAGTCGTTAAGTACCTAATTTGCACCTTGTAAAAACTTATTTTGATCGCACATGATTTTGAATGATTTACAGAACTAATTGGGGGAAAAAAGCGATGTCAGATTACTCTTTGGCAGAGGTTAAAGTACCTACTTTTCTGCCAGAGAACTGGAGCATCTTTTATTTTGCTTGTGTGAACAATTTTATGAATTCTATTTAATTGTAAAAATACTAAGCTTTTAGTTTTTTTTTTCCATTATCCATAATCATGAGAAATCGTAGGACCGACCAGAAAATATGATTGAGATAATCAGGCTGTTGCTATCTTGTTACCTATTCTAGAAAATTCTTCAATCAAATTATTTTAATGGTGCAAGATAGATGTATGAATGGAAAGGAAACGGTCAATAAAATCATTCATGCTAATGATTTGGGAATATCTGGCGTTCCCACATAGGATGAAGGTGAGATACAACTATCACCCCATCAGTTGCAAATGTATTAGGGAGCGAAATGAAAAAGAGAAAGAAATAGACTTTATAACTAAAGCACGACAACTCCAGATTATAAAATAATAAAAAAGATGTTTTAATGTTAACATTCTAGATAAGTTTATATATGTTACGGCTAAAAGCCGAAGTGCGGCTACACCAGTTCTAGCCGGCTAAAACTAAGTGCGGCCGGTAACAGTTGTGTATCCTTTTTATTGCTAGGACGCACCGACCAAATGGGTTAGGTTAGGTTAGAACTATGACCAAACTAGCGCGAACCGAGCGAGCGCAGCGAGCGCTGTCGCGGCAGCGGCCGGCGAGCGCTACATCCAAATTGGTTGCATGTTCTAACCGAAGATAAGTAGGATACATCTAAGTTTAACCGGCCGCACCTAGGTTTAACCGGCTTAAACTAGGTGTATTAGCCGTAACATATATAAAAGCAAAAAGAAAGGAAAAACAAACAAGAAAGAAACACCAATCCACGTGCACGCAAGAATATCAAACGCTAACATAACGAGATGACAGTATTGACTACGCCGCAGACAAAACACAGAGTTCCCATATTAGATATAGCTATACGTGACAAATAAAACACAGACTATACGTAAAACACAAATAAAGATAATAATAAAACAACTTAGGCCGAAAAAGATAATAGGTGCAGGCGGGCTTATCGCGCGACTGAATAATTTCAAAATAAAAGTGTTACAGGTCAACCGTACGGAGATCAAAACATACTTGTTTTTGTTAGGCTTTTTAACTCAAACTCAAGGCTATAAAATAGGAATACACTATGCAAGCTGAGTCGGAATTGAGACGACTATGAAGCAATTTGAAGACCTCCCAAGAATTGAATTCACTATCCCTTATGTCTATAATAATATTTGAAAAGCACTTGCTTAAGCCTGGTAGAATATTAGTCAGTTAGCAAGGTCATCATCTGCCTAACCTTTTTCCAACTATACTGGAGTCGGCTTCCAGTCCAACCGGATGCATGAAACGACTGCTTAACAGACCTCCACAACCCAGTTAGTGCTGGGTAATGCAATACCCGTGGTGAGTCTGCTTGTCAGACTTCAGTTAGCAAGGTGATAACGCGAATCTAGTTACCGAAGTCTCCAACACACTACAACAGAGCAAAGATCATCACAAACGGAGTAGATCGAAAAAGTTTCGGGTACATCACGTTCTACGACGCTCAGCAATGAGCATAGAATGAAAAAAATGGTAGCTGGGCCGACTACTGAAGGTCCTGGGTCTCCTGGGCAATGCACTTCTTAATACTAAAACAGTATAGTACACGTAAAACTATCCAAAGTGATATAAAAAGAGATTGCCCATTTTCGGAATTTGGGACCTTCTAGATCGACCTCTAGTGTAAACGCTTTTGACTTCAAGCATGCTCGAATCTATTAATAAATGGTTCAGCGAATAAGTACGTAGCATCGTAGCAACCAAGACTTTGATATGTAGACTAGACTGAAGGTAGTGGGTCGTATGACATTGTAAATATGTCTGGGAGTGTTAAGTAATACGAAGCGCAAAGGCACGTTATTCAAAATGGCGCAATAAACGAGAGACTGATGCTTAGTACATTAGGAAGGATGCCTTCAGGCTTCAGAAATGACATGATAACATAACGACGCCCGTAATGCCCGAAGGGTTAGGCAGAGGTGCACCTAATAGTACACCCACATTTCGCCAGGTCCCATGTTATAGGGGGCGAGCCTATTGCCATCAACCGGGCACAAATACAGATTCCGTGGCTGCTACTGAGAAATTCCTGATGGAAAAACCCAGTAACACATATGTATTATTGTGTGTCTATACCTAATACCTAACAGCTCTTAAGATATGGCACGAATGAGGAGCTTCATTGAATGTTTTTGAAAACACCATTTTTTAATTGAACATTTTGAATAATAACATATTTGTATGATTCTAAATGGCATAATCAAACTTTTACTCTTAATCTTCTTTATCTTTTTAAGTTACTTTTCGATACCGAGTACTAATCTTTGATACGTTATGAACCGCCCCGATTCCTGACCCACGCAACTTTCCTTTTCTTCGACACGTGATAAAATCGTTATTAGATATCACATGACGTCAATTGCAAAGCAATCGTCACATTTTTATCTATTGCAACAACACTAAATCAGGCCACAAAGTTGCCTAAACCAAAAATCCCGAACCTACATCAACGACTATTTTAGTACGTTCCATTTTTAAACGAAAAAAGATGGCGGCGTTACTCATTCGTTCGCGGAATGAGCGTACACGTGAAAAACATCGTCTATCTTTATTTAAACAGAGTATTGAAAAAACAAAATTATCTATGAAAAGATAAGTAGGTGCAAAAAAAGTGTTCAAGGATGCAAGTTGTGGGTTCAACGTCCTCATGACATTGCTCTGTGCATGTGATAATGATCGTGATGCAACGTAAGTAGGTGACTACCTATATCCAGTACCTACTCATGCATTACTAATTAACAGTCTGTTTTTATAATGATACCTACATTATTGCAAGTAAGTCTGGATATTATAATACATTTATTTAATATTCATGATATACAATAGGACTGAATATAGGTCAGATAATCAAACTCCGTGGGTGTTCTAGTTACAGATATCAGATTTGACATCAAGTCTTTTTTGGGCACACAAGAGAAGCCAGCCTAAAATCTTCGAGCAGTTGAATAAGATGAACCAGGGACTCCCGAAAATACTGTCATGGAAACTGAGCCACCGCCTGTCCTGATGATAATTTTCTACAATCATAAATCAGATGAGAATAACCCGTTCCGCTGTTATAAGTGAACATAATTAAATTTTCCCTAAAATGGATTTTAAAGGAACACAATGCAGTTTCCAAAAATCTAGAAATTAAAACCCCAGTTTCTGTAAGTCAAAAATTAGTCTAACCTTTTGGCTGCAACAACAGTCCATCTATTGAGTGTTGATATTTCAACCAATCACGACAGCTGTCACAGTCGCACTCGTTCATTGGAGGCTTAGTAATCAAGTTCATGATAAGGCTTTTTTAAGAAAGCGGGGATTTACCTAGGCATAAAAAAACCTTGTATGTATCCGAGTACTTCTGCTGTTGAGACTTCTAACAGTAAAAGATGCCCACTAGCCAAAAAATCAATAATCCGGAATATCCGTTAATAACCGCTACTAGACACTTGAAATTCAGTTTTAGTAAAGTAAAAACACATAAACTACATCCTCCATAATAATAAATGTGACATGAATACCACTCCACCAAGACAATAGATTTAGAAAAACCACCTTCAAAATGCCTTCAATTATTCTGTGAGTGAACATCCTTTGCACACGTCCTAGCCAGTGAGTGGAGCTAATGTTTTATTTTACTGGCAACACTGTGTTACTAGATGCCTATCATAACATCACGCCTGTAAGCATCGAAGGGTTGGGCAGAGTTGAACTTATACACTCACATTTCGGCAGTTATGTTTAAGTAATAGTCCAATGTAATAAGAGGCCAACTGCCATGCTACTGCCATGAACCGTGCATAAATCTTGACACCGGTTGAGAAATTCCTTATGGCAAAGAAGCTAGGTACCTACTTACAGCAAAGACATGAGAAAGGATCAAATTATAAATGACTGCATTCAATTCAGCATTAGTATGTAAAGTCATATAACACGCCCAGATTTCGTGTTAAACCACGTGTATGGGCGTGGAAAAACAAAATGGCCGTCTTTATTTGTTTTAATTAACGTCCGTTTTAGTAATTTGCATAAAATGTCAAAGTGTTAGCAATACATTAGTGTGAAACTATAATTTTGTATTTTCAACAGAAATTAATAAAATAATCCTTGATTGTAAGATTTTCTTTCATTCGGAAATTGGAAACCTCCTAAAATCGTGAAAAAACCCAAAGATGCCGTCGATTAATCACGATTAAAAAAACGAACCGGTTTTCAAAACAAGCCAAAAGCCCGTAGGTATTTTTGTAATCCTAATTCAAATAACTCATCGAAGAAATAGAGTCGCAGACAGTTAGGTAATTATTTTTATATTTATGTAAGCACAATACATAAACATTACCATTAGTCGACTAGCCGGCTAAACAAATGGTCTGTTTTGACTATGCGCTACTGCCTAGGGTAGGTCAGTGCGGGGCGTGACTCAGTCTAGTTTTAAAAGCAAGTCATAGTTGTCGGATAAGCGTTCGACAAGCAAATCTAGGCACTATAAACTTGCGAAATTGTGAGCCTGTAATTATCGATCCTGTTTTCGGTGAAACCTTTGATAAGCTAAGGGAAAAGAGATAACGAAAATGTTATTTTCAATAACTATCAATCAATGAACTCTGCTTATCGTTACCTACAATTGGGAATAGACAATAAAGACATAACATTTGCCCAAAAGTAAATAATAGATACTGGCATGATACAATAAATAAGAAAAAAGACTGCTTGACTTCCACAATAAGAGTGCAAGTGAAGAGTTTACATTCTGTCAATTTTTCAGATTAATAGACACCACTGACAGCAATATTCCTACCCTGGAACTCCCCTTGTTAACCCATGATCTCAAAGAAGCGACTAGGATGTTCTTTTGCAGCCCAGACTTTGATCTTGCTAACAGACTACTAACCATTTCAAATGATCTTTGAATTCCCAATATTATTAAACAAGAACCAGAACCATTTTGTTTTATTTAAGAACAACATAGAAAACGCATTAAAAACCGGTTCTGCACAAAAAGTGATGACAATAATTCTAGAAATAACCCATTATCTCCATAATATCCTAAGATTAATCGAACAGACTTAGACAAGGATTGATTGCCAAAAATAATTGGGCCCGAATGTCTCAAAATCTTAAGAGTAAACCACCCAAATCGATATTTCACGCCTCCAGAATTTGGGCCTTAAATAGTACTCATAATAATTCCTAAAAGTGTTGGCTGTAAAGTATATTATCCTTAAAATTCCCTACACTTAATGGTAGACGGAAAATCCATTTCGCTACTGCATGTGTGTTAAAACTGAGATAGGCAGTCGCTCCATGTAAAATACTGATATTCAACTGCACCGGATTAGACTGGAAGCCTACCCGAACAGTTAGGAAAAGGCTAGGCATATGATGATGATGTGTGTTAAAAGTGACGTGAAGTATTCAAAGGCTCAAGATCCGGGTAAAACCCTAAACAAATCAAGTAGAAAGGTCTTTAAATACCACCTCTAAAGGACATATTGCATGACATTTCATAACATTACATTTACTAATGTACAGCGTAATGTGTAATGTGTATTGCGGCGATAATTATAAAAATTGTATAACAATTAATCGACTGAAAAGAAAAAAAAAAAGTTTTATTCGAACACCTGATTCCTTACTGCGCCACAATACTATTTATGTGTTGGCACAAAATAGGTAGGTATTCATAATACGCGGTCGAGTTCAGCGACCGTGCGTCCGTGGTCTCACCTTCATAGATAAACGTCATTTCGAATAGAGCAGGCGGGCGGGCGACCGCCAAACCGTATTCGTAACTACGCCGACGTTGAGGCAGGCTCAGTACCGTCTAGTGTTATAAATTGGGGCACCGGCAACCTCACACTCCTCTCAGTCCCAGGCTCAACAAAAACACACATTACAGACCCCGATAAAACCGAACACAAAACATTCGTGCTTCTACCATTGTTTTTCACGACTATGCATCGCACAAAAGAGCTATAAATAAAAATAATTATGGAACAGTTTCAAATAACTGAAAGAACACCTCACTAAATGAGCGTCAATACTTAGACACTGAAACTCAGACGGTTACATTCAGACCAAACAATGACCAAAAACTTACTTCATCTACCTAAAGAAAATTAGCATTAATTCTTTATGAAAAAAGATGGAAAGGATACAAATGTTGTTGGCCTTGAAATCCAATCTAACAGTTTATGCATTTGGTTACCTCGACGCCCAAACGAGATCATAATATTTGTATGAGAAAAACTAACCTGCTTAACCTATTTTAAAAGACTAATTAACTAGAAAGATAAAACTGTGAAATCATAAAAACATAGCGATAAATCGTTTCAAAGGCTGTATCTAATCTTGTGACGTTGCGTCACGCACGCTCAATAGAGTCAGACAAAAACGGTTCCGACAGCTTGTCGGCAATTCTTCGCCGACCCGGACCTACCTCAACAGAAACCGAATGTTCACTCGCTACGTGTGGCGGTATTTTTCCATGCGTTATCATATCTTATTTTAGTACTTGATAAGTGCGCTAACGCATTCTACAGTATCATTGTGATAAAAATGCAGAGCACACACGAAATCGTTGGTGGTATACATGTAGGTGTGTAAGTAAAATGATCATGAAGTTTGCACAGATGCCTCCTTTGCCTACAATGCTGTCTTTGTGGTAGGTCTGGTACAGAGCTTCAAGTAGATAATGTTAACAAAATTTAAAACAGTAAAGCCTTGTTCATGAATATTCTATACATATGAGTTCCAAGTTCTAGATGTTAAACAGAAAATGACTGACAGGTGAAGCTTATCGAACACAAGTCACGTTTCTTTCGAACCCACAATAAATTCGACTTGGAGAACTTCAGACCAAATATGTACTTTTTCTTTTTAAGGAATATTATTGATCTAAGGATAGCAGCCCGCACGAAAAATGGCTCCCACACTTACTTGCCCTACAGAAAAAAAGTGGGCCATGCCTTTCCTTACCCTTCACCCGGAGAGTTCAGACCGGGTTCAAATGTAAGTCGTTAGATCACTACTGTATAATACAAAAGACATAAATAAATTAATATGCATAGTTAGGTTGTCTCTCTAGTTATAATATACATACTTATTTCGGCAGCGTGCCTAACGTTAGAATAAACACTGGCCAGTGTTGGTGGCTCGAGCTGATTACATCACTCCACGTTTTTTCGAAGCATTAATAAAAAAATTCAAGACCAAGGCCAAACGGAACTTTATTTAGATCTAAAACTCTCTGAGTGTTTTCTTTATTTCGTTTCAGAAATTTCTTTGAAAGCCAATCTAGCTTCCATCTTGAATTTATCGTTGGTTTTATGATTTGGCAGGCTTGACGTCAATAAATACGTAAATCTCTTTTATGCTACTTCTATGGCTTTTCCAGATTTGTTTCATGACGTATAGATCTCTACTTTACCTCTGAAGTCCTGAAGGACCAAAGAATGTAAATTACGCATTTCCCCCGATGACGTCAAAATTATTTAATCAACGACCACTAACGCACTCATAAAATATTCGAAAGAGTAATAAAACTATGCCCGACAATAGATTGGAGGCACGCCAAAAATAAGAAGAACTAGCTGAAAACATAAACACGACATGTTTTTTTAGATATTCAAATTCGGAATTCGTCATTATAATGCTGTATGACTGTGTCTAATCTTAACCTATCTCAAGCGGAGATGTGTAACCATTGTAACAGATAGTATTTTATGTTTGGGCAGGTCAGGATTCAGTGAGCTGTGAAGCTTTGCCCAGGCAAATTCGGGAGTGGAGGTATAAATAGGTAGTATGAAGGTGTAGTCTGGATCGGTAGGGTGGGGAGGAGGTTGCAGGGGCGGGGATGCGCGGGCGGGGGGTGCGTCTAGACATCGGCCTTGACCGCGGCGCGGTTTCCGCGCGCCCGAGGTCGCAGCGACCCACAGCCCAGAGACCAAGTGCGAGCAACGGTATACTATGCCATGCTATGGGGTATCGCATGGCACATGCTATGTCTGGCTCTGAACGAGAAGTCTGGCAGCATTCGCGTCATCTTATGTCATCTAGGTACCTATACCAGCTTGAGCTACACCCACAGTACGCAAGGACCTACACTTGACTCGGACAGTAGGAGTATGATCAAATTCCAGGCACCTATGTTTCATTATATTTTCCTTCACACGATGTCATTAAAAACGGTCATTACTGAAGGTGGACTTGTAATAACTTTAATTACAATATTTTCAGGTAGACATGTCGCCCCAGCGGACAGTTCCACGCAGTATGTATATGTAATTATGATATTTACGTATACAAGCCCATTATTAGAACAGAAATATCTAGAATCGATACTATCTACAATGTATGTGTAAGTGTCTATAAAAATTCGGTCGAACAACACAGTTGGGTGAGGAACGCGTCTCGCGCCTCGGTCCGTGAACTCGAGTAAGTTTCGACATTGCGCCGACATTGAGCCGGGCTAAATAACGCAGATAGCGAGAGGTCGACGACCGACATCGCCCAATATCACGCGGACGATCGCAAGATTTGCAAGCACCTGCCGATGCCGCGTGGACATTATGTAACCACGACCTACCCCAACAGGGGCCTGCGTTTTAGCACTTTTTACACATGTTCAAAAACACGCATCTGCCCAAAAAGTTTAATGCGCACAACATTATCCAAAACCAATTCTAAATTATCCCCAAATGGAATCGTTTAAAAGATCAAAGTCGAAGCAGATTCCATACAGCTCGAGGAACTTGCAAAAAGCGAACCAAAACCAGAGAGGCCACAAAATTGCGGATCGGAAATGATGCGAACAAGGCGAGCGAGGGTGTGGGAGAGGGCGGGGTGGGGGCCGAATATCTCGGCGCGGGGTGACATTGCGCGGACGTCGACACTATGCCCGACCTACGGCACGGCACCGGCGCCCGCCCGCGCCGCGCAGCCCGCGGAAAAACGACGCCTCATCCGCACCACTACTTCGGCTACACAAATTCACTAGACCAGAATGTTCAGCGTGTGCGCAATGCGTATCAGCTCCAACAAACATCGTTTTTTCACCAAGCAGACGCATGTTTTGTCCCCATTTGGGGATCCTGCGTTATTGGATGGACAGGACGGTCAAACACCGTTGTTATTAAATAATTCAAAGCTCGTCGCTCTGTTACATAAAATGACGCAATGCGTTTTCGAGATTATATTTTGTGACCAAAATGGTTGGGGTAAACAATGCATCGTGTGACGCAAATATCAACATAACGAGACAATATTTTTTTCGTTGGTCTCTCGAGACACGCTCATTTTGGGAGAAAGCTTTCATGACATTTATGAGCCTATACTTCATGTGAAAACACTTTTTTATCCCAGACAGAAAATTCTGGGCCGTTCGTATTTAATTACTAAGATATTAGTTTGGGGAGTTCTCATGCGAAAGAAAAACAACGCAATGGGTTTCAAATATACCAATATAATAATCTGTATGGATTTTGGAATAGAAATCTAGCCAGTGATTTGTGCAAAAATGCTTTAAAGATTTGGATGCTATCTGAGAAGATTTCTCCAAAATTATTTAAAATCAAAACACATGTAGAGACTGACGCCCAAAAACGACTAGAACGTTTACGATAATAGTCTGTTAACATTACTAATGTTTTATTTTGGAGAGCCGAAAAAATTCTCAGTCACACAAATCATCCTCCTATACAAATAAACGGCCAAAAAGAACAAAATAAAGACAGCTTACTTTAAAGTGGGTGGTTAGGTCTTTTTGGGCAAACATTATTCAATCCTCAAAAAATCTTACACAATTATTATTTTAGATAATTCTGTTTACCTTATAGGTACTAAAAGTTCATACGATATTGCTGTTAACATATTACTTAAATTATTATAGCCATATTTCATTCTCTTGTTAAAAACATTATAATCCTTACCTACATTTGTAATATTAAACTTGAGACTGTCATTTATCTCAAGTTGTACTGATGAAGCTTCAGCTAGGCAATGAAATATGACGTCACATGAACTGTCATTGTCTGGGACAGAACTGACATTATTGCATCGGTATTATTTGATAATGTTACGTTGCAAACTGAGTGGTTCAGGACCCATACATATTTCAATGAAGAAAACTGCGAAGGATTTGGAAATACCAAATAAAGATATGAAAAAAGTTCAAAGACTGCTCAAGAGCCCATCGAATGGAACATTGAAGAAATACTGAATAAGAAAATATATAATAATGAATAATAAGAAAATTGTGTAGGCTTAATGGAAACACAAAATGCAGATACGAAAGAAATTCAAAGACAAGACAAGTACAGTAATTTTATTGGACAACGTACGTTGTATAACGTACTATCGAATCGGTAACATTGAAAACAAAAAACAAACAATTTTGTAATTGGAAAATCAAAACAGAAAATAAGGAAATTGTGCGGGATAATGCGTTGTAAACTGGGAGAATCATAGATCTCAATTGTGAGATATTTAATGATCGGTTTTAGAAAGAAATCGAAAATGCTGAAGTATCAAAAATAAAATAATCTACGGTAAATATAAATGCGTCTGCAATTGTAATATTCATGATTGTATTTAAATTAGGTAGAGATTCAAGACAAAACATTAATTACTAATGAATTTTAATGAGAACGAGGTGCACTTATAAATGATGAAGTAAATTAAATTGAACTTCCTCCCTAAATATTCTATTAACCCTATATCAGCATCAACAGCAAAAACAACCGGAAGGCTAGTTTAGTATAAAGGACAAAAACAAATCTATTGCAGATATACAAAAACACTGCATGGCCGAATACATACATAGCTAACACAAAACTATCTGTCTCAGGCATGTTAAAACCGGAATATTTAGACAAAAAGTGCAACAAGTAGGTAGGTATGTAGGTACTGAATGCAGTTCAACGCCCATTTGACATTGAAAAGGCAAACAAAATGCATTTTCATTTATTATCGTCTATCTCGTGATGTATGTATAAAATAAACACTCTTATATATTATTAGAAATACTTCCGAACCCACTTCATACTAAAATTGAGTGTTTAAGGTCATAAAGTTACAATTTTGGGAAAATGTTAGTCCTCTGATACGAAAATTGGGGACGTCAAAACTGTCAGAATTTGATTTGGCCGACTGAGGTGTGGGCGGGCAAGTTTAGAAATATTATGGTCTCTGGATCCAAAAATAAGGGACATACATCTATTAGAATTTTGATTTAGAGAAATAGGTTTAGGTTCTTTTTTTTGCACAACTCAACGTCATATTTCAGTCGTAAATAATGTTGGATTTACCTGAGGCTTTCGACAAACTTAACCACGGAGTTTAAAGATGCAAATCAGGGACTTTTCGGTGTCAATGTTATTGTAGCGTGTTATAATAAGGTCTAATTTAAATGATAGTTTATCTATTACAGTATTTAGGTACATTGTATCTAGTGGCCAGTGGGTGTCAAGTAAATATAAACATTTGTGTACTTATCATGCGAACGTCACGTGTTAAGACATACGTAATTTATGCTGTTTATTTGTCGTCAGTGTTTTATTCCAATTTATAGGTCAAAGATCAAGCATTGAAATCGTAGATTTTTGCTACTTTCTCATTATCTTAATGAGCGCGTTGTAATTATCTTTTTTTTTTTAATACTATAACTACGCATGTTAGTCAAATATTCAGATAGGTTTGAGAGGGATTCATATACACAAAAAAATCTAGAGCTTTAGTAATGAACTTGAAGGTAGGTATTGGAAGTGCATAGGCGCTTGAGTTCAATCAACTGCTGATACATCCAAACTTTACATAGTGATTTATTGCACAAACAAACGAATACACGTTAACGCCCAAAACCCGTGTTTTCGCAATAACACTAATGATTCACCCACACAACACAATGCACGTCCCAAACTTTACAGGCTCCAGTACTCACATTGTGAGAAGATTCGATCATATCCAACGTAGTGGCTATATTTGAGAACAACCATGCATCCTCTACCGCACACATTTTTTGCGTTCAAAACAAATCACAGCACTTGTGCACAAACATCAAACATTGGAGTTCAACGCACTTAGTACGTTTATTTAAAATGGCATGTATTTTGTGGAGCGCAATGGAGGAAAAGCTTGATCATGCGCGATGAGCGACTCGCACGCACTGTGCGCACGCATTGCGTACACGCAGGCCACGCCTCGACGCCCCACCAATGTTCACGATTCACGCATGCGCCGCCCAACGAGGCGCCACGTGCTAACCGCCTTTCAGATTGGTCCCTTCACGAACAAACCGACGAATAAAGGCAAAACGTTTATTTTTCCTGAAGCGCTGCCAAGGGACGGCGCCAGTCATTGGTCGAGCGCGCAATCTCTATGTTTTCAACGTTATCGAACATTTTAAGACCTTTTTTAAAGCAATAAACAAAGATAATTTGGTAATTGTGGGTTGTAAATATGTACTTTTACAAATACCAAAGAGTTTTGGTGTTACCATTTAAATAAATCTGTATTCTTACGCAATGGTTACTTTATTATGAATAACGATGTGTTAATTTTATTACTTTGATTATTGTTAATAATGTTTATCACTTGTTTTGCAGCGTAATAGATAATTACTAACATTAAAATGAGTTTAATTACAAGACAAGAATTGAAATAGAAAACCAATAAAGTACCTACGGATCGTGACAGAAATTTAAATACATACATCATCTGTCTAGGCTTTTCCTAACTATATTGGGGTCGGCTAAAATAACCTAACCTGAAGCAGCTGAATACCAGTATTTTACATGGAGCGACTGCCTATCTGACCTCCACAACCCAGTTAGTTAAAAGACTGGTTGTCAGACTTTCGGGCCACTGACTCCCTGTAACGACTGTCAAAGATCTACAAATGACCAACGGCTTAATGTGCTTTCCGAGGCATGGAGGAAATCCGGTATATTTTGATGGTCACCCATCCATAGACCGACCTAGGCAAGCGCGGCTTAACCTTGAAGATCAACATGTGCGGCTGTTATTATTTAGCAATGAGCTCCTCAAATTAAACATACTTTCAATATTTAAAAAAACAAGGTGTGTCAATAAATCAAGTATTGTAAGTACTTACTTACCAAGGTAGGTATCATCGTTAGCAAGCCAAAATATTTAAACGTTAAAGTACCTACCTACCTACTGAAAACATTAATATCGAAGTCTGATCGGTCGCCATGTTTGTTCTGGCAAAATGCAAGAGAACCAATATTTTCTTTAAATTTCATAATCCACGGGAGGTCAATCATCCAGACAATTACGCAAGCTTGTTTTATAACCATAACTCATGAAGACATTATCAGAAAATGTATCTTTGAGCAGTTATAACGGCTGAAATCTAGTACTGCCAAGAAAAAATATGTCTAACGATTAAGGCTAGACTGAAAAATTGACCTACAAACGCGCTTAGATAATCGTCAGTCTATACACGTGTCTAAAATACAGTTTTTAAGGCAATCACAATTAGACACGCCCAATGCACCGCTTTAATTTTCAAGCAAGGTAATTCTCATTTATTTTAATCATCATCTGAAGCCATTCACGATAACAGTAGATCAAAAAAACTCCAGGAAACCGAAACTAATCATCGACCTAAATCAAACTGTAGATTTTATTAGATGAGTCTCGGAAGTTTTTGCCAGTCATTCGGACCTAAAGTGAAACCGCTAGACGATTAAAACCTACACATGCTGCAATGTCAGGCTATTGCAACCAATCATTTACATACAAAACCAAATTCTAGAACTACAGACACTATAAAGGTATGTAATCTACAAAAATAAAGAAACACAAAGAAACAATACGAGCTTAAAAACAAAGCATACGAGTCTACACGCTTCAGGAATCTAAATTAACAAAAAACTGAAGCTAGATCAGTTAAACGTTTAACAAAAGAAACAGTTAAATGAGGCTATAGTTATCATGATGTCATAGACAAAAGGCAAAGCAGACAGACAAAAACGTGACCATATATACCTTTATACGTACGTCATATTTTGTACCTGTAGGATATATAAATATTACCGTTTAGCTCAACATGAGACAGTGGCCTTGGGGTCTGTTGCCAACTCTGAATTTCGACAATTATATAAATCCAATTACCTAATTCTTTTACTGAAGCTACTGCTTTATCAGATAATTTATCGTCACCAAAAATTATTATACCTACCATTTTTATAAAAATAATGTATTTACAATTCATTTGCTAAAATCAGGATCGTGTAATTCCAGATATACTAAAGGTGCAAGTTAAATTTGGGAATGTTAACATTTCCAAAAGCCCAAATTGAATGGCACAAACAAAAGGCTATACGGGTACGTACAGTAAAGCAACACAAGCCAGACACAGGACTCGTTAGTGGAGAATCTTTTGGCATTATCGATAAACATCCCGTCGGGCCCTAGGCTGTCTATGTATAGGTTGTCTTAGGGCAGGCACGCGGCGACGGCGCGCCGGGCCCGACTGAATTTGTTAGCTTTTTTTGGAGGTAGGGTTGGCTCTGTGCCAGAAGTAGTCGAAGTAGATGACATATTAAATACTAAACCTGAACAAATATGTCCCACACCGTCATCCTTTTTAGAAATCTTTTCTTATCCATTGTTATTTTGGTTAGCTGTCAATTGACAAGGTATAAACTTCATGGAGTATATGCTAGAGCGAGGATAGCATATAAAGCTATTATGTTTTAGCCTTGGGAACCGATTAATATGTCCATTGTCAGACCATTAAAGGTAGAGTGCATTGCAGGTTTCAAAGAGTTTGACCGAAAAAGATTCATCTTTTTCAACATTGTTTAAATTTAACATTTGAACAAAAAATGATCTCCCACTCAGGTTTTTGTTTAATTCCTGATCAGACTTCCTGTGCACTGAACACTCATTAATCAGTTGCCTAAGACAGCCCTAATATTTAATTGTGTGGGAGGAGGCAATTCGTGGAACAGCTCCTAATTGTGTGTGTGTGCGTGTATTTCAAATACAAATAAAATCACACTTGTGTGCGCGCCGCCGGTTCATTGTCAAGGCCAACAGCCAAATCTCCCGCTCGAGCCCCCCCTCACTCCCGCCTCACTCCACCTATAGTCAATTATTCGAATTCGCCGAAAACATTGGTGTGCTACACGCATATTGCTCGGCCTGAGAAGCCTTCTACTTCGGAGCTCCTAAGTGGAGCAGCAATAGTTACCGAACTGCATCAACTATGAATTTTTTGGTTGGTGTCATTACTTTTTGGTCTTTTGGTACAGGGACTGTGGTTGCCGCCGACGCGATAATCGAGTATTTTTAACGTTGCATATCGCATTCCGCCAGCTTTTTATCTACGGTGTGCCGCTGCGTTAGTGTGAAATCTTAATGCAATAAAAAACAACATTGGCTTGCATCTATCGGTCTAGACTAGACGCTAAAACATCTCCGAAAGGTGACGATAGACATCACGTTTTTTAACCAAATCCGCCGTATTCATTGTTACTCAAATTTGATCACAGATCTATGTAAATTGCGTGACTAATAAACTGCACTATCTGTTACCATATTATGTAACTGTCGTTAAGGCAAGATAAAGATGGAAATTTGAAAACAAATAGACTATTCACGAAGGATCTGTGGAGAGTTTTCAATTATTGCAATCCCGATAAACGATTACAATCGAAATTGATCGCGGAAGCATTAACATAAACTAATTATTTTATTATCTATGAAACCTGCCCTGCCCGTGACCAGTAGTCTTGTAACCTAAGGTCGGTTGATATCAAAGTATCATCTGCAATTAATTAAAGATATGCGAAACTGTTCTGTTAATACAAAGCCACAACTGGCGGAATCAACTATTTGTACGAAACCTAATATGACGAAAGTTTTTACCGTGCGTCACATTTGGGGAAAAACTTTTTATTTTGTAATGGATTTCTAGGACTTCTTTGGAATTTCATTATTTGAACGCTTTGAACGCTTTTAAATATTCATAATAACTGGACTTGTACTGCGACCAGTGGCTACAGCACGTGATAAAAAATGTTACGGCCTGTTATCATAATTATTGCATCGTGCTCATGTAGTATTATGTAAAGACCAGAGCAAGGAAAAGAAAAAAATGCTAGAAAAGATAAATTTGTTGAAAACTATCGTGAAGTGTGCAATGAAGATTCACAAGCCAATTTGAAGAAGAAAATGATAGAATTCAAAATTCAGTAGCGGATAGCTCATTATTTCATTTTGTAGGACAAAACAATCTTTTAGTACCTAATTAATTGGTAAAGGAGTAAAGGAGATAGTGCTGCTGAAAATATGTGTCAGTGCATGGAAAGATTGAGTCGATAAGTCCAGTCAAGGCCGCGATATATCACCAACGTTTGCATCACGTTGCAATGAAATATGATTAGATAGAGTAATCGTTGCAAAAGTATACACAACACTACTTTCTTTTGTCTCAAACCTCTGATCTTAATATTCATAAAATTTTCGACGAATTATTTAGTCATTTTCTAGTATTATGAGACAAGACGTGATCAAGAAAATGGGTCACAGGACCAAAAAGTAATTATAGCCAATCCTGGACGTAAAACTCCAAATACCAATGAGGTAGACCTCAACATGAGAAGGAACAGAGAAACAAAGAAACTTATTGATATAACTCAGAGACTATTAATAATACAGAGCGCATCAAAGAAGCCATTATACGTTCCCGCGATAAAAACGAGCCTCGCTATCAACCCGAACAGGATTATTCAACAAGAGAAAAAATAGACAACATTAAATTTTGCCCGCACGATGATAAATCCCAAAATCTTAGAGTAAAAGAAAAATATTTTAAAGATATGCTAACAGCTCTAAATACTTTTAAAGACCATCAATAAGATATGGCAATTTTGCGTGACTAGTTGCTTTTAAGTGCCTGTAAAATTTTACTTCAGCAGTTTCAAGATTGTCTGCTTTTCCTTGAAGATAAAAAGGGAAAAGCTGAAATTGGAAAAAAAATACCGGCTAAATAAATCAACTTGGATAGTAGAGGGCTAAATGAAACAATCAAATGTTTCAACCTTAAACCTGTCTAGCATTAGATGAATCAACGAGGAAAAGCTCACAGTAGAGGCAGAACGTGCGGCAATTTTTTTTCTGGTACCGTTGAAAAAATAGACGCTACGCACAAGGCACAACAGTTGGAGGCGGGTAATGGTAGGCGGCGCGATCGATGACGGGTTGGGGCAGGTCGGGCACACCGCGGTCTACGTGTTGAGCTGTCTTGACCTGAACCTGCCGCACTAGGATTTTTTTAAACTATGTGTAGAATACTATGCTATACAGATGGTAACTGTATTCTCGGTTAGGTGTGAGAAAATATTACACTAGTTGGATTTACAAAATGTCGGCAAAAATTTCGGACATGAAAAAAATTGATTTCACTTTAATTATCGTTTCATTGGAGACCATTACTGAACATTTAAACTTTACTTGTTTGGTTAACATTAATCTGGCTAAATACATTATGTATGATTTTGAACACACATACATTTAAGCTAATAAATGCACTGGCCACAATTTTATTTAAATCACTTCAATATTTTGAATGTTCCAAATATTTAAATTTTATTCACTTAATCTGAAAAAAATAAATTTATGGATACGTTTAGATAAACTGTTAGACGAATTATATATAAGTTTATAACCTACTAGCTTAAAACATATAGGTATTCAAAATCATTAAAAAACCTAACAACATGAGGAAACATAATACCAGCGCGATAAATATTCGGCAGCCCGGCGTGTAGCTTTTGATAAAATGTTAGCCTAGGTCAAGGCGAAATTTAGTTTACAAAAATACAGGCGTTATTTTCGCAATAAAAACGCCGGTAAATAATTTATAGGACAGAAAATTAAGAATCAAATGTACGCACCACATCCTCCATCTCCATCCAGTCCATGTCGGCTTGTTATTGTATGTCTAGGTTAGCTTAGAAGTCTGGATCAAGTGCTGCGCGAAAGTACTGCGCGTGGCGACGTTCGGTACACGAGTGCAGCGTCGTGTAGTGTGTGTTGCACCGAAAATTCGTTCCCGCGACTCAGACCCGCGCCCCGCACCGCACCCCCGGGCTCGCAAAATTTTCAAACTTCGAACGATTCGCGCAACGCCATCTAGGGGCGATGAGCGCCCCATTGCCTCCGTGTGTGGCCTTGAACTTGACTGTACACGTCGCGAGCGACCCACTTTTGCGGCGCGTCCCGCGCCCCGCGCCGGCAGTCGCGCGCATTGTCACGGCCGCGCCACCTGAATGGATCTTAGTCGGCATAAGGCGTATATTCGCATGGCGGCGCCGAACACTCTCATTTTCACCGTACTGTATTACGTCACACTGCACGTTACATCGCTGGATTATCTTGCACACGTTCAGTGCGGCCGATAGCAGGGCAGAAACTTCTCACGAATGTAATAACGATGTGAGTACTGGTTTGCTGATTCGCCGTTTCCTCGTTATGTGATCTATTGACATTGTTTTGACGCTTTTGTTTCTAAGTCGATGTTTTTTTGGACATTTTTACCAGTTAATTGAATAACAAGACATAACAAAGACAACTTTTTTTATCATTGCAATTTTCTTTTACAGCGACGTTCTTTTTTATCAAATTCTTTCGTTTGAATCTCCAACTACTCTAAATCTCACCGCGACCTAACTCACTAACTAATTACGTCATTTTTCCATGTCTGATTGACAGACACTTTATGGGTTCAGGTTTATTTACGTGACGGGCTGAATGTTTCAGGTGGTGGACTTCGGAGCAGTGCGTCGTTATCAAGTTCAAAGTTACTACAGCGCGTGGCTGACGCGCGAGGAAAATTATGTCACTTTCTGAGCGGAACGTGAACTCACTGGACTCGCGGACTCTCAGCAGACTGCCTATAAGGTTCTTAACATTTTTTCTCAACCTCACTTCACATTTATCAACCGAAACACTCAACTCAACAGCACAAAGTTCACCACACTTTTTTTAAACACATTCAAGTCAAAATAAAACAATCGTCTATATCCACAAAATGAGAAGCCTAACAAACTCCAAATCTCGCTAATAGACATTATCTATAATGCTATTGAAGGTAACACTACTTAGAATCCTTAATTACATTCAACAAGTACGAAATAGACAAAGTTACATAATTTAGAACCAAAACTGTCTCTACATTTGGCATAACCTCTTAGAAAAATCTTTGAAAGAATGATGAGATAGCAGAAATTGTTTGCAAATATGCTTCTACTTGATCAGTAAGCAGATTGTTTTTTATTTATTACAGGAATGGTCGCGACTGAAGGCGCCAAACTCGTAGCCCAGTCCCGGGCCGATGCAAATAAGATCACCATGGACACGCAAAGAAGTAAGCAGTTGAAATGCAAGAAAATAGAACAAAGGTAAAACAAATCGGTACATACATAAAATTCTAAAACACTTTCCAGCACAAAAGACATGACTACAAGAATATTGTCTCAGATTAAGGTCAATCAATGAACTGGGATGCACGATACTACACGACTGGACCACGATTGCATTTCCACAGCACTTTAATCATGAAATGATTCAAGTGTTGCAATACTCGAGATCAATCTTTTTATTGTCTAGTTGGCAACTTCAGGAAATAATTTTAGACCCTTGTCGTTTTGTGCTTGAGGAGTTGAGGAAAGTTATTTATCACATGTAGAAAATTTGAAAAAGTATTTTTATCTTCGGAAAGGGTTAGCTATTCTTAGAGGGTATAAATACGAGGTAAATTATGTGGGACCCTGAAAAGTTTGCGAGTTAGGAACGGTTAACTTTGTGGGAAAATTATATATGCACAATATTGTTGTTGGTTTTCCAAGCTAGCGCCTTGACTCGTGTAGATTTTCGTGTAAGCTTTCGTGGTTTTCGTTTTACAGTTTAGATTACTTGTATTATTTTTTTTCGATATTCCGTTGTACTTCATTCGCACTTATTGGAATAATTCATTTGGCATTTTCATTTGCATATCTGTTTGCACGCGAGTAATCTTTAGTTCAATAGGGTATTGTTTCTTTCTAGTCCCAATAAAAACTAGGTCAAAGTAGGTATGAATGTTTTACTAGACCTTTTTCAGTCGCCTAACGTTCCAAGTGCCTCCTCATATCCAAAATATGTCATTACCTTCTCAAAATTAGTCCAATTGTTACCGTGTGTCTCCAATGTAATTCTGATATCACTTTTTTCCGTTTTTCAGATATCAACCGATAACTTCCGACTACGATAAAAATCATAATGAAGTACGTAGATACGTATTCACTAATCTTAAATAAAAGACTATCAGCAGTATGCAGTCGTCAAAACAAAACACTATCGGTCTTTGTTCCATCGTGAGTCACGCCATCTAGGTTTGGAAGACGACATTAATGGCCAGTTTAATTGCTAAAGGCTTCGGATTGAAATGCAGCCAAAACGTTTGGGTGAATCATAATATTAAATGCAGTTTGTGAGTTTTGACAGCACGTGTAAGAATTATATTACGAATGATGTCACTAAATTTAATGGTGTTGCTGGTGTGAGGAAAGGGGCATGTTTTATAGTCATGAACCAATCAGAGACAGTACTAAAAGAGGATCAGGATTTCAGGATGCTACAATTTAATAACATACAATGAAAGCAAAAGGTTGGGATAAATATTAAACGTTGACCTGCAGTAAACGTAGAAGCACCAGAAGAAGACGCAACCACTTAAAGACTTTAAGGAAGCTAAGTTAATGAACCACAAGTCTGACAGACCTGAAGTGCAAACGACGCAAAACACTTTCGCACATGGTAAGTAAAAAACATCCTTATTAACAATGACGAGGCAATATATAAAATCCTTACTTGAATATTACGGACACGAAAAAAATAACAAGCATATACCTGAGAAATAATCAAAGAAGCAAACATTCTTCAAGACATTTCCTTAAGAACACTACTATAAAGAAAATACAAGTTAGTATCGTATCTTTTACACGTGAAATTCTAATTCAAACTGGATTTGCATTTTGAATTATAATATTTATTTGAGCAACCTTGGCCTCGTTACAAACCCCAAAAGTTATCTACCACATCCGAAAAAATGCGTGATAACCTTACGACCATCATAAAGTCATTGCCGAAATTGGGCATCGCAAATAAACATGCCAATAAAGAAGAACGCAGCATTCTGGGTGTCAAAAGACAAGACAGGGTTCGTAACACCACGCTGCGTTCCAAAACGGGCAAAGTGGACGTTGGCAAGAAGGCTGCTAGGCTAAAATGGGATCGGGAGGGTCACGATAGCCGCATGCCAGATCGCCGCTGGGCAAAACTCTCCAAACGATGGTTGCCGAAAGATGGACGGCGCCGCGGCCGAGGCCGACCCAGAAAGAGGTGGCGAGACAATCTGGACGCCTACCACGAGAGATGGTTCGAAGAGGTGCGGCAAAAGAACACATGGAAGAAATTGGGGGAGCCCCTTGCCCAGCAGTGGGATAGTACAGGCTAGTAAAAAAATTAAAAGAAGCAAAATGTCGTCGAAATAACAGTCCACTGCTGGATATGAGCATCTTCAATTTCATAACATCTAACAGAACTCAATCCTCCCTCTCACTATTTCAGCTGCGACAATCCACCCTGTGCAGGCCGTTCCAACTAGCCTGAGAGCGTACAGTAAAAAACGCGTCTATAATCTTTGCAAAAATGGAGCATATAACACGGTTTTGAAAAAAGATCCTTCTACCAGGTCAACGATATTTCCCCGCAAGTTTATGTTCATAATAATATAAGGACTGATTGCCGTGGTGGTTTAGTGGTCGTAAGCGCGACTGCTGAGCATGAGGTCCTGGGTTCGATTCCCGGGTCGGGCAAAGTGTTATTGGGTTTTTTCTACAAGAATTTCTCAGTAGCAGCCACGGAGCCTGGATTTGTGCCCGGTTGATAGGCTCGCCTCCTATTACATGGGACTTAACATATCTGGCGAAATATGGGTCTACTAATGGGTACACTTCTGCCTAACCCTTCGGCGATTACAGGCGTGATGTTATGTAATATTATAAGGAGTAATACGAAAAACTGTAAAATAAAGTTCGTAAAATAAGTTTGATTTTTTCATTTTCATGTGTAAACTTCCTAATACTCTCTTACAGCTATTGCAATAACTAAATATTTTTTATGACTAAGCTCCGAAACTCAGGAAACTCAGGTAACTTTAACCCCCGTAGCATGACCACCGTAGACAAGGATTTCTTTGACGGAAGAATCGACAAAATGACAGATTGTGTCGACACAATGACAGATTTCTTTGCACTATCTGTCATTTTGTCGATTCTTCCGTCAAAGAAATCCTTGTTTACGGTGTTCATGCTACGGGGGCAGGAAACTGCTTAAATGTTCAACAAGAAGCAGGAGAAAATCGAAAATAAGAAAAATTTAAGAGACAAAGTGCCGGTGGCATTTCAGACCAGAAAAGTTAACTGTTCAATGAAGGTGTTAATCAAAGGTAACCTTCTTTTGTCTCTGAACAGTCGTCACGGACTTACGGTGTTCTAACTTGGTCATAGACCTGGATGCTAACTATAATAGCTAATTTAAAGACTAACAAAAAATAAAATTGTAACCAAAATTTTTTTTTTTTGCTTATGTCTCATCTATTTGGAGGATTATACTAATGCAGTTGTTATAGAAAGCAGAGTTATTGTTTTTTCTTTCCAATAAATTATATAGTATAAAAAGGGTTTTATTTTTTGGTGCCTTACTCCTTATATTCATGCAGCCAGTGGTTTTTTTTTGTTTTAAATTCATCTGTTCAGTCCATCTAAAAGGCCTTTGAGACAAAGACCAAGATTAATTTTGATTTTTTTGCTAAGTAAACTACTACTCTGGATTGGCGATGTTAGCCGAAATATAGGATTTTGCCTAGTTCGGTTACAGATATTTAATTCTTTTGCAAAGTGACATTTAGCCTTAAAGATATTTGTAACATTGTAACTTATAATAAAAAATAAAATTATAAAATAAAAATTATAATGTAACTTATAATTTTAACTTAACTTACTTTACTCTACATAATTAAATAAATTAAACCATACTTTCCTAATAAATGTTACTTATTATTAAATAAACCTGTAAAACTTACTATTGAATAAACTACTAAAACATACGATTTTGAACCTTATTCTAATAACATAATGTTCATATTTGTATTAGCAAATATTTCATATGAATCTGTCGAATTCATCAATGTTTTATTTAAAAGGTTCACTTACTTAAGAGTCAATTTACTTAAAAAAAGGCGAAAAGGCCGGGAAGGGGAAGGGGGAAAGAGGAAAGGAGGGGACGGGAGGGGAGGGGGGGTGAAAGGCTTAATTTAAAGTTTCAGGCTATGAATCTTGTCTTGTCAGAGATTGACTGCTTTGAAAATTTTTCATGACCCAGCCCATTTAAAAGGTACTTTTACTAAGTTCTGTATTGACAAAACACAGGTACACATTGACAGGTACAATGTTATGTTACACAGTGTATAAAATATAACCCTATAACTTACCTTAATGATCGTGGCAAATTATTTCTGGTTGTCGTTCACATATTTCTCCTGAGTTTATGATGCCATTGAGCTCCGGTTTATGTCGAGACATAGCCAGGTTCCACCTGAAATATACTTTTGAGTATCAGTTCAAGATTTTTGATTATTAATAAATCAGTCAATGAAATTTATTTTATTTGAGGTTGTGTCTAGAATTTTTTATAATATTGCTAGCTGTGCCCTGCGACCGTTGTCCGTGTTTCCTGTGTGTAATATACTTTGCGACCTATTCTCGTACCTATCAAATATACTTTAAATTTTCATAAAAATCTGTAGAGCCGTTTCGGAGAAGTGCGACCACAAACACCATGACACGAGATTTTTATATAATAAATAATAATATATTCCCCGTATACATTCTACCTGCAGTTGATTGGGAAATCAGAAAAAAAATTATTATCCATGCACTTAATAAATTATAAATCAGCGAAATAATGTGGTATTAGGGTGTCTTAGGGCGCAAGCAGGCCGTAGTTGATGCATGACCGACTTTGGAATTTATTAAATCAATTTCTTTTGCCGGTATGACCGCTTTAAGTGTGCAGTTCAAGGTGGCGCTGCTTGTCAAGAAAAAATGCATTAATATATCAAACTTGTTACATTTATTTTAGTTCTGTGTTTTCCCGCCTACACAGATAAGTTGGTTGAAGTGTACATGAATGAATGAGGTGACGTATCGGAGAAAACAGTTGATACTGATTTGAATATTAAACATGAGATTAGTGATGTTAGGTATGCCTGAATTGATTAAATGTTTAGGAGGTTTCTGTGTTATAATTAAACCTCTCTTGCACATAGTTCGAATAATTTAACATATGCTTAGGAACAAGGTCAACTTTAATAAAGATGTAAATAGGTAATCAGAAAAAAATTAAAAACATGACAAAAAAAAATCTGTGTTTTTATTTTGGGATCTTATAATTTTTTAAGTTTTGGTATTTGCTGTCTATGAAGACATTTCTCCATTTCTGGAGATCTGTTATTTGATTTTGAATGCTTAAGATCTTATGAAATGAAAACTTTCATAAAAGTTTTAATATAAGATGTGTAGGTGAAAATATATCTCAAAAATCAAAAGAGTCTCATATCTAAATAATGAATACTCACTGTATCAGATTAATAATTTTATGGAAGACATCCAACTTCTTCTTGTTTACATATGACTCCACAGGTATCCTGTAAAGTCAACGAACTCTTCATATTGCCAAAAATAACCAAAACAAAATAAACGAAAGTTAAAGCACTATTTTACAAAATTGCATTGCATTACTGATGAAAACTATACTATTATGTAAACATGTATATACCTTACGAAATAACACTGCTTACCTAGAATGATTCCTTGTATTTATTGTTAACACTATGATTTAAGTTCGGAATCAAAACTTTTAATTGTATCCTCAAGAATCCAATTAAAACTAATAATTTCTGTAAAAGTAAAAACCAGGGAACTGTCAAACAGCCAAGGCTGCAGTTTAGTTTTTCACGATTTTAGCGACACTTTACTGTTCATAGCCACTCAGGAATCTTTGTTATAACTTATTTTATCTTACACTACACAAGATATTTACAATATAAGCTAAACACTAATCTAAAATCAATTAATTAGGTTATAATGCTGTTATTTATCCACTTGCACTTTCGAGAGAAAACTGCATTCCACTAAAATAAAAATATCTATGTGTTTAGCAATGCATTCAGCTGTCCTGCTTACACAGTCCCAGAAACATAAGGTGATTTCTTTCTTATGCTCGAAAGAGGAGTATAATCCAAATATTGTACTGGAACGGCAACTTAATGTTACCATAAATTGCAATTTGATGTTAAAGTAAAACTGATATAGTTTATTTTTTTATGTATAATAGAATTTGGATCAATATCTGTAGTAGTGTAAATAATGCATTGACAAAATACCTATTTGAAGGAAAGAAATATAAATGGATGTTTGTTTAATATTGTGCAAATGGCAATACTTCGTTACACTTTCCATTCAAAGAATTATTTGTTTAGTCACTTTGTTAACTGTTGCAAATCAGAGATATATTTACTATTAAATTCCCAAACCATACAAAATATGATTTCTGATTCAAGATTTTGATAACGTTTTGCCATTGGTTCATTTCTTTAGTAAGACATTTTAATTAAGAAAACTTTCCTCTAGTTTCAAAACACGTTCCGTTTCGTTACTGACGTGTAACATAACCTGGCAACTTTTACAAAAAGCCGACGACGTTTCTCCTTTCGGGCCAGCCAACTCATCGGTCATTTGACATAGAATATGTTTGTTTTCAGTTCTTTTATGTTATGAATAGTGACTGAATTATCGCGACAGAGACTTAATATTCAATTAAAAACATGGAGGTGCATTATCTCGTGTTTGTTTTGAGTGTATTATGGCACAGTACGGACGCTATCATGTGGACCCTCGCGCCCAATACACAGAAGTGTTTGAAGGAAGAACTGCATGCTAACGTGCTCGTGGCAGGAGAATACGAAGTCACAGAGGTTGCCGGACAGAGAGTCGACTATGTCGTAAGTTATAAAGATCATTTTTCTTGGCAAAATTCCACCGCCCATTCGGCACTGGTTTAACTGTAAACTCTTACATTTGTCATGTTGTAACACTGTAAAGTGAATTTGTTTTATCTTTAAAAAAATATCAATTGAGAGTGTTTCAATCTTGTATCTATTCTAAAAATAATGGTGACATAGATGTTTCATTTCAAACGAACTTTCAACAAATCTGGAGGTTTTTGACACCCCTTTCCCTACATAGGACATACCTATGCCTATCACATTTAAAAGTAACTATTGTTGACATTTAAAAATAAACACTAGACAATATTAAAAGGCAATACCAACAATGGATTAGAATTTAGATCATACAGCCATAGGTGATTGGTACTATGCTTATCTAGGATAAACATTGATGTGTTAAATAAAATAACTAACTTTATAAATTCTCCATTGATACTAATTGAGCATGAGCTGTGTTACTGATAAGCTAACAAGTGTTCTTTCTTTTCATTGTTTGATTGGCACTTGTTTAGTTTCTTTTGAATTTCTTACTTACGGTAAACACATTTAATAAATAAGGAAAAATTTTAAAATAAATACCCCAAATCAACAGAAAAAATGTACAGAAAAATAAGCCGTGCCTAATATTTAATAAGGCTCATTTTTCCTTTTTTTTTTAGATGCACCCCTTTTCTATATAGCGGCAGCTCTTGTATATTTTCGAACTAAACTTGAAACTAGTTGAAATGTTTTAAAAACAGACCTTAAATGTACTTTTTCTTTCTTTTCAGATTCGCGACTCTAAAGACCACATATTATCACAGAGAGAGTCCATAACAAAAGGGAAGTTCACTTTTGTGACAGAAACATACGACACATTCGAAGTATGCTTCCTATCAAAAGTTCCACCAGGTACGAAGGCCATCTTACTACTATTCTAAATGCAATAGTTTGTAAGGATGGATGTTTGTTACTCTTTTACACAAAAACTACTGGATTTTAATGAAATTTGGCCCACAGATAGCATATAACCTGGATTAACACATAGAATACTTTTTAACCTGGTGGTATGATCCTAGACAATTATCAAATTCCATGTTGAGAAAGCTGCGGGCAAAGGCTAGTTTTGTTATAGTTCAAAGTAGATTTTGTCCACGATTACGCCCCGTGGAGGTCGAAACTTATCCCACAGGAACATGCAGCTGTGAGAAAAATGGCCTATGTTATAATCCATCATCATTATTTCAGCCGAAAAACGTCCACTGCTGGACATAAGCCTCCCCCAAGTGTCGCCACATTGACTGGTCCCATGCGTCTTGCGGTTATAACCCATGTCATAGTCTAAAACTGTATGTGTAATTTCATCCAAAATAGGTGTATCCACTAATGGAATGTTTTCAAAATTATATCAAATTTATTCAGTGATACAGATTTTGTTAATACAAAAGAGTGATGTCCATAAGTGATCATGTTTACATTAAAAAATAAATAACTGGTTGCTATCATCTTATACATATATCATCACAGCTGTATACTAACTATGTCTCACAGTCATTATTGCCACTCTTGAAATAGATTGATAATATAGTATCATCAACATCTGCCTAGCCTTTTCCCAAAAATGTTGGGGTCTGGTTCCAGTCTAACCCGATGCAGCTGAATATCAGTATTTTACATGGAGCCTGATGTGTATAAATGATCTAGAGTAAAGGCTTTTCCATCCAATATTTTATCTGTGGTTTTTTCATGAAAATCCCTGCCTCCTATGGGCGTCGCCAGGGGGGGCCAGCCGCCACCCCTAGAGCCTCAGAATTTTTTTTAAAGTATAACTTTTCCTGCCTGATGCCACAGAATTAGGAAGTACGTAATAAATTGTAGGCTACAGTAGAACCATACTCTTACTATTATGTTTTTATTTTTTTTAAGGCTGTAAATGAGCCTCTGAGTAATCTTACTGCCTCTACAAACTTACACGTTTTCTTTGAACTAAGGCGCGTGATCCGTACTTTAACCCTGCGAAAAATCTTTTATCACAGTGGCTCCTTCTTTCTGCCTCTGGTTTGGCACTCATGTTGGATTTTAGCATGATCAACCAATATATACAGAGGCTGAAATAAATCAAGCCCTTACCCCGAGGCCTTAATAGGCACCTATGTCATACATAAAGTTGCATTAAATGAAGCATGTGGACATTTTGATCTCAAATTACATATCTGAATTCATTCAAGCCAGGATGTAAAAATTTTCGTGCTCGATTCGCTCGCTCTTGAATCTTATTTGCCTATAACTCGCCCATGTAACTCCTGTAAGGTAGTGTTTTAAAATTTTTAGCTCATTACGCTCGTTCTTTCAAACTACTTCGTTTTGTATCTTGATTTTGTCTAAAAGTCCACCAAGTAACTCCTGTATGAAAGACCTAACCAGTCAAAGGCAGTGTTAAAAAAATTAGAGCTTGCTTTGCTCGCTCTACTTTCTCTTGAATCTTGTCTTGGTCTGTATGTCGACCAAGTTACTCATGTACGTTGTAGACAAAACAATTCTATCCAGGGTAAGGTGTTAAAATTCTCGAGCTCGCTGCGCTCGGTCTTGGAGTCTTATTTTTTTTATTCTTAAATTTTTTTCCCTAAGTCTATTTCCCAGAAAGAGGTGGCGAGACGATCTAGACGCGTACCGCGAAGGCTGGTTCGAGGAGGCACTGAAAAGAGCCGTGGAAGGAATAGGGGGAGGCCTTTGCCCAGCAGTGGGACAGTACAGGCTACTGAAAAAAGAAAAGAATAAAAATCTATTAAGTGACATCTATTTCTGAATAAAAGGACTAGAGAAAAACTAACTTTTCTGGAGTGGAGAGTTTTCATTTTCGTTTAGTTCCTAACTTCTTAAATAACTCAACAAAATTAGTAACTGACATTTTAGTTTCTTAGAAAAACTCCAGCTGCATCCAAACCCTTAAAAATCTGTTTTTTTTTTTTGTCTCAACTTTCGGCCCCTCCCTCCCTGCTCAAAAGCTGCCCACGCCCTTGCTGCCTCACATAATTTACTTTTGTTGCCTACAAATTATAAATTATGTTTCAGAACGCCGTGGTGTCACTCAAGATGTGATGTTGGATATCAAAATTGGAATAGAAGCCAAAAATTATGAAGGCGTAAGTACTATTTTTCATTCCTATAAACTAAATTAATAACTTTAGTTTTCTGGCCACTTGATTATATATTATTTAGAACTAAAATTTTGCAACTGGCAACAATATTTTGTGGTATGTAATTTTATCTTTTAAATATAGAATTTCAACAAGTTTTCTATCATCTTGAAGATTTAATACTTTCTTATAGCTCTTTTTTAGATATCTATATAACTAGGTTAAATTCTAACATATTTTCTTGATTATCGGTAACTCTACTCTGACAATCCACACTTCATCCAGAACACTTGGGTAATAATGTGTGGTTTTATGTGACACTAACACAGTGTGTTTTTGAAGCATGCATAATGATGTCTATTGATATGGCATGTAGAACTCCAATTTTGTCTAAGACCGTCCTGACATGATTGTTTTTTTCCACTGCTGCTGCTATTTTTAATCCTCCTGAATGTAAAGTTAAACCATGAACATAACGCCTTACATATAGCTAATATACCACTGAATTCTAGAAGTGTTTTATTCTTGAGGAATACAGATCATTTAAAAATTCCTACTGATAATAGACTAAGATGTTTTTGAACGCCCAATGACTTACTTTTAATGTATGTTTTCACCAGTTTTAAGGATCTAACTACACAAGAAAGAAAGAATGTGTGTTTTATTGTTTTTATTTTTTACTTGAATTAACCAGTATCTATCTGATACATAAAAAAAGGACCAGATTTAAAAAAAAAAAAATTTGACTTGTTCCATTGAGTGTAATAAGAATCCACAACAATTAGTGGGTGTTGTGGATTCTCTCATCTTCTATAAACCCAAAGATTTAGACCGTTAGATTTGCCCTAGAGAGCCAAAAAAAATGATGTTTATTTTTCGTTGACATTAACAATTCAATAGTATTTTGTCCCACCTAAGTTTGGTGAGAGCAGCCTGGAAAAATGTAAATTAATTGGCTTGTAAATATTTTAAAGCCACTAACAAATCAGTCCTTTCTTACCGGTCCTGCATCTAAACAGAAACTATTCATTCAAACCTCTTTCGTATCCAGATTGGTGAAGCCGCCAAACTGAAGCCCATGGAACTTGAACTGAAGAGACTAGAAGACCTGTCAGAAGCCATCGTGCAAGACTTCACTCTTATGAGGAAGCGAGAGGAGGAGATGAGAGACACTAATGGTAATTATTTTTACTTTAATTGTCATAACTAGTTTTGCAAATTCAAAATCAGCTACAACCTATGAACGCCATTGTCACATATACGTGTCAAGCAAGCGCGTGCCCTGTACGCCAAACGACACAAATATGTGACAAAATGATAGATGAAATTGTCGCTTGGATGGACGGCACGCACGCGCGTGCTGCACTCTGGCGTTCAAAAGGTTAAAGGCGAGATTGTAATGAACCAAAAGACCAATATTTTAAGTTATTCCATTTTTGGTCCTTGCATAGGTTAAAACAAGAAATAACGATTTTTACTTAGGAATAAGTATATTTTTCTAGTTATAAGATCATTAACACTGAATATACTAACAAACATAATAATAATTTGATGACAGTTTCCATTATCATTCTGTTTCAGAGTCCACAAACAACCGAGTTCTATTCTTCAGCTTATTCTCGATGGCATGTCTCCTGGGTCTCGCCACGTGGCAGGTTCTCTACCTACGTCGGTACTTCAAGGCCAAAAAACTCATTGAATAGCACAACACATACTTAGCCGCGGCTGAAGTTACGTGCGGGCAACTTAAGAGAAGAAGTAGAAGTGCTAAGAGGTAGCATACGTCAAGTGTGTTCTTACAAGATCTCTTTTTTTCTTCAAACTATTCTTTTATTTTTCATGGCAATGTAAGATGTAAATATGAAGTTATGTCTAAATAAATTCTGTAAACCACGTAGTAGAATTCAAATTAATAACTGGCAACACTGAATTCGATCAAATCCCTAGTGTTAATTAAATGTTGAAGCAACGTCACCACAACACCCCGCAGGTCACTTTAACCGCGAGAATAGATCTTATTTACTTTATATTTAAAATAATAAACATTTTGGAATACTTAATGCAGATTTATTATTTAATAATTTTGTTGTAAATGATTGCGTTCATGTCTGTTTACGAATGTGGTAAATAATATATTTGAAATAATGTTTTGTTTTATTGGTGTTAATAGACTCAAAATCCATACATGTGGATTCATAACTCCCATACTACACAACACTAACCGTTACTGTGCACATTATATTGGCACCACTACTTTATATGTAACTTTGAGAAAACTGCAACAGGCATCAAACCCGCCAGTTTCTGAAAGGCTAATCGACTCAAAACTTGGCATGGTAATTGCGCATTCGGCACAGTTCAACATTGACAAAGGGAGTCTACTTATCATCACTACATAGTATAAAACAAAGTCGCTTTCTCTGTCCCTTTGTATGCTTAAATCTTTGAAACTACGCAACGGATTTTGATGCGGTTTTTTTTAATAGATAGAGTGATTCAAGAGGAAGGTTTATATGTATATATTGCACCTGTGCGAAGCCGGGGCGGGTCGCTAGTGCAAGTATAAGTGTGAAATAAAAGTCAACAAAATTCGGTAACTTATTTTTAATTTCGTAGAAACTGATTTAATCGGATTTTTGCAGGGTAAATACAAATCTCACTCATTGGAACAGCAATTATCTATTGTACAAAACATTGTACCTTTATATTCTTGTAATATAAAAAGAAAAAACAGAATACGTAAGTCATGAAGTTATGGGAACACCCTTCTAAGATGATAATCTACAATTAGCAAGTTGTCAATGAAACTAAAATCCACCAAACTACAGAATATTGCTATCTCTGTTTGACAGGCGAAACAAAAAAGAGGGGAGCGAAAAAGATTTTGAAAGAATGTGAACAGTGGTTTTCCTGAAATTACAATATATCTATATTCTCGTCTGTAAATCACCTGAAAGTTAAAATGCAAAGATGAGATTGCCTGCAAAATCTGCACTCAGATTTTAGCGAATTCTTTTTTTATGAATAGTAGATTATCATCTTTTCTAACGAGGCCAAGAAGTAATAACATAGTAGGCTTTTTACAACAGGAATAATTTATTTTTTAATCTTACGTTAGGCAGAAAGCTTGGAACTGTAGCCGAAAGTGGTGTTTTTTTAAACTATAAGCACAGAGTACAGAATCTATGCCATAGTCGATTTCATCATTTAGAACTTAGGTTGTTTCAGGAGTATCTACTCTCATTAGTTTTCTCTGCTTATATAATGCAAGCTCTGTACCCTCCGCCTAAGCATTAAAATCGAAAAACAGTTTGTAAATGTACTGTGATTCTATCACATAGAATATTATCTAATGAAGTACTAAACATAGTACACCTAAATTCCCTGGTATTATATCCTAAGCCGAAAAATATTTTGTGGCCTTTCTATAAAACTTTTCAATATACAAAATGTTGGGTCATGGATGCTTAATTCTTATTTTTTTAGGAATTGTCTAAATGCACTTTTACTTTATTATCTCCTTCCAATGTGGGGTGAGCACGACCCCAAGCTATTCACGTTCGATTTATATAATTAAATTGTAACTTTATAATTTACATATTATAATAAATATACAAGTTAAAAACAATGTTAGAGAAAGCAGAGAAAAATATGTACATTTTTAGAAATGTCTAAAAATATTTTAATATTAAATTAACTATCAATTTGCTAACTTCATAATTTGTTTCATAATATTATAGGGCACTATCCAGGATATCTATGCACTTGAGGTCAAAACGTGCTGTTCGAAGCTAGAGATACTCCACTTTCGTGTTTCTGATGCAAGACATTGCATTTAATAGTTCAGTGGTCGGAACACAGCTTCAAAAACAGCGAGTCTAGTCCGCAGCACATAGATGTCGCTAATTAATATTTATCATTTCAAAGCAACCAAGTGACGAAGTTCCGAAGACTATTTATTCAATTGGAATGTTAAAATACAAATAAAAATAAATAAAAAAGAAAAATATAATATAAAAATATACTACACAAAGCTATACTTCATAATAACATACAATTTATGCTAATATACACTAAACCAATACTTTTCAAGCAGGCAATTTCAAATTGTATTAAATTAAAAATTTATGGAAATGTGAACTGTATAAAAAAGAAGGAATTTCTTCATTACAACATAATAATGAATCATACAAAAATTGAAACTTATAATCATCCCACCGAAATCATAATTGCACAGTACATTTAATTAACTTTTCTCCTTATATACAAGACACGGGGCCACTGAGTGGTCATGTGTGTGTTTGTGATCATCAGAGTGGGTAGTAGTCTAGTTGTACGGTGAGATGTTTCACGCCTACTTCACGGAAGATTCGTGACGTTTGCTCGGTGACGTACCGAGGGTCCACTTCCTTCGCCACTTCTATTTTAAGCGCACCTACGTGGACGTCACTACACAGGGTCCAGAAGTGCGGCTCATGTACCGCGTGCACGCCGGCCAGGCCGACCACGCGCGTGTATAAGTTAGGCAGCGCGCGCTCCAGTGATGTGGGAGTCCGTTGCATGAGCACGCCCGCGGAGTCGCGCACTAAAGGTACCACACTAGCCGCTATAAGGAGGGCTATAGCCATGGAACAGATAGGGTCGGCTCTCATCCACCCGAACATTCTCATGAGGATGGCTGAGATGATAACTCCAACTGATCCCAGCGTGTCAGCTAGGACGTGAAGGAAGACGCCCCGCATGATGGCGGAGCCGGCGCCAGTAGGAGCCTCGGTGTCGTCATCGTGGGAGTGGCCATGGCTGTTGTGTGAATGCCCATGGTTATGGCCGCCACCGCCATGGGAGTGGCCGTGTCCACCATGGCCGTGACCATGTCCATGATGGAACGCGTATATGCCCACCATGTTTACTAGGAAGCCCATTATCGATACCAACAACAGGCGTTCGTGTTTTACCTGAAAAAAATATATTTTGTTCTTTAATTTTATAATGGCAATACAATTTTAATAAAAATGGGTATTTTTTTACAGAAACTGGCAATCATTTTAATAGGAGCGCAATGTTGCTGTCAATTTTCAAGGTAGATTTCAATTAATCTACAATGTGTTTAGCTTAGTAGTTCTGGCTAAATCAATTTTAACCGACATTGGCAATTAAGCCCTACAACAGGTTGTTTGATTTCACTATTCGTGCAGTTATAATGGCAATTAGATAATCGTTAGGAACTGAATAAATAGGTATTAGGAGGAAAACCACTAAGGTATAATAAGTTTTTACTAATATTTGTGATATTACGTTTTTTTTTCTATTTTAGAGATATTAAAAAGTGCGTATAGCTGGTATGTTTTAAATTAGAACTATTATCCCATAAAAGGCTATCTGCGAGATAATTTAGCCAGACGAAATGGCTTTAAAAAAAAACGAAGGCATGCTAGTCTTGATCACATACTCACGTCTAAATATGTTATAGAAGAGTAAGATACAATCCTGTAGCTGAGTAGAAGTTCTACTAAGTCATAATAAGCAATAGATAAGATTATAACAGAATGGATTACGATTCGATTTATTTATAGAAGTACTTTATTAGAGGGCGTGTCAAAATTGTAGACAAATTGAAGTATACAGTTTGCTGAGAAGCCGTCGTGCGTCGTGGCTTGCCACCAGGTGGCCTACCTCGAGGTTTTAAAGCAGGAGTAATTCCAGTGTGAGTAAGAGATGGCGCTAGACGACCTGTCTAGCTCTCTCTTTACCACAATGGAATTACTCCTGCTTTAAGACGTCGTAGTAACCCCCCCAGGTAGATAAAATGACAATGGCGGGCGTTGCAATTTCTTATGAACAAGATATTTTGGCATAAGGCCATTAGTACGGCCTACTAGTTGAAAATCGTTTCCACAGCCGCGCCGTCTACTGGAAACTTAAGCTGCGTTTCCACCAGAGATGTGCGAGGATGCGTAGCGAGGGATGTTTGTTAAGAACCAATAGAATCACTTCATTTACCAAGCCTCGCTCAGCGCAGCTCTAGTGAAAACGGCTCAGCGGAGCGAGGTTTTTGTACATACAAAACAAGAGAAGGATTTGTTGCGAGTGATGTGTGCAAGGAACGGACGCGAGGGAAAAATATCAGTCAGTCTGAAACGAGCCCGCTACACATCCTCGCACCGTTTCACAGCCTCGCTACGCATCCTCGCACATCTCTGGTGGAGACGCAGCCTAAGACCCCAACAGCAATACAGTAGATATAAGGCTGCTGGTGGTACTTCCCCAGTCAAGCCCATTCCCGGCTGAAGAACATTCACAGAATCACTCGACTATCATCTGTATCGGTTAAATGTTGAATGATGACGTAACACAAAGAGACGTGTTTCCAGTTCAATTTACAATCAAGCGATAAATTACGAAATTAACACACAGATATTCAGACACGTGCCCTGAACTAAAGGATAGGGCTTATCGGTATCACGGCAGGCCTCGAAAACATCGGCACGTGCTGCCTCGTTCCGGTGAAAATAGTTTATCATGCAAAGCGATCTTTATCTAATTACAGGGAAGCCGAAAAAGGTTCTGATATTAGCCCTTTAGTGTTGTTCATGTTTAGGCGATTGCGTAACTTTCAGAAAAGAGCTAGTAGTTATAACCTACACAAATAAATAAAATTGAAGTGTCTGTTTGTAATTTTAAAATAACAGCTTTTTACTGAGTGTTCATGAAACTATATAAGTACGGTACTTTTAAAAAAAAGACAAAAATGAAAAAAAAAAATGTTTGTCTTTCTGTCCGAAACGGCTGGACCGATTTTGACACGACTTTCACTGACAGATAGCTGGTGTTATAAGGAGTAACTTAGGCTTACTTTTATTTTAGAAAAAGGATAAGTGTTCTGTGCAAAAAAACATGAAATTCTTAACAAAATCAGATTCAGATAGGGAAGTACTATTTTTATAATAATTTCACGCGGGCCGAAGTCGCAGGGAACAGGTAGGTAGTCTGGAATAAGTCTATTTCTACTTTCTACAGATAGTATCCACCAACCAGCACTGGGTCCGCGTAGTGGATTACGGCTGCTCACATTCACAAAAAGGAGGCTTGTGTGTCCCAGCAGTGGGAACGATATAGACCGAACATGATAAAGGATATGCCTATGTTGAGTTATACAGCACGTGTAGCATGACCACCGTAGAAACGGGTTTTGTCGACGGAAGAATCGACAAATGACAGATCAACAAAACAAATCTGTCATTTTATCGATTCCTCCGTCGATAAAACCCGTTTCGACGGTGGTCATGCTACTCGTGCAGAATGTAAACGGACCCTTAACGAAGCCGTCAACCAAGCATTCTGTACATCTAACTAAGTAACTACGCAAAAAATATTGCTGAGAAATGATTCTCTTGGGGTGAAAAATCATGTTTACGGTAAGATTCAATGTAACACTCAAAACATTGTGCTGATGGATGCATTGAATAGTACGGGGGTCGTGGAGGTATTTAAAGTCATCATCATCATCATTTCAGCCGAAAGACGTCAACTACTGGACATAGGCCTCCCCCAAGTGTCGCCACATTGACCGGTCCCGTGCGTCTCGCATCCAGCGGATCCCTGCAACCTTTACCAGGTCATCAACGCAACGTCTTCTGGTTCGCGGTCGCCACTCCAGAATTTTTCGGCCCCATCGGCCATCCGTTTATTTAAAGTTATGACATAAAAAGGGTAAAAATAAAATTTGTAACTTTGACCCCTAATATCTCGGTAACTAGAATATTCTCACTTTCCCAGGTATGGTCCAGTACAAAACAATGATCGCAATGATGGGGAGAACAAGTGCCTTTCGGGTATTTTTACACCCATTAGGCCTACCTAACCAACCCTAGTTGGGCAGAGATATTAATACAGTCAAATTTCGCCAGTTACATTTAAGTCCCAAGTAAAAGGGGGAAAGCCTATTGCCACCAACCGAGCACAAATCCAAGTTAAAATATTCTTAATTAAAACATTGTAATAAATGCCGTTGCTTAATATAATTAGCTGCAACAGACACATTTCATCAAAAGTTTACTTCCTGAAGAGATCGCTTAGGCAAACAATACGTGATAATGTATCAATATTATGCATCGTAATTTTCAATCTTCACACAGCAGTACAAAGTAAATTGAATATAAATTTATAACAGGAACAAAATAAGATGTCTGTTTGAGACGTCTGTTGTTCCACTGCATTATAATCAGTGATGCAGTCGTATCATAATAGTACGTAATATTGACTTAATAAACATAATTGGTAGTTAGGCTTCGTGAGTGGTCGCAAGCGCGACTGCTGAGCATGGGGTCCTGGGTTCGATTCCCAGTTCGGGCAAAGTTTTTAGCTTTTTCCATTAGGAATTTCTCAGTAGCAGCCACGGTCCCATGGAGTATGGATTTGTGCCCGGTTGATGGCAATAGGCTCGCCCCCTTTTACATGGGACTTAAACGTAATTTTTTCAGGCCAAAACCTCGCCACCTCCACCGCGTCGTTGGTGGCTGCATGCCCCCTATCAAGTACAAGGGACTTAAACATAACTGGCGAAATGTCAGTTCACTATTAGGTACACCTCTGCCTAACCCTTCGGGGATTACAAGCGTGATGTTGAGTCTGTAAATATGTAGATCGGAAATCCCCGGGTCCATAATAAAGTACTTATAACTGTATAATCATATTTGTTTGCATTCAGCATTACTGTCAGACCAGGTATTACCCGTCATGTTTGACCTCAAGATTTGGAGTTCAGTAACATAGTGACTCCTCTCGTCTCTCGTCACAGCGGTGTTTTAAAATAAGTAAGATTATGCGCTTGACCTGTGGCTTCGCACACCATGACACGCGAACTACACGCTATTTAGCGAAGGTTTCGCTATTTAGAAGATTTGGTATCTTCTATCATTGAACTTGTAAATAGATACTTTGATTTTATACATCATCCACCTGCCCTTATCTCATTTTATTTAGGGTCGGCGCAGCATGTCTTCTTCTTCCACAATTCTCTATTTCTCGCCATCTATACAGACATCTCTTTTTTTGCCATATCATCCTTTACACAGTCCATCCATCGTTTCTTTGGTCTTCCTCTACTCTTATATCCATCCACATTCATACTCAAAACTTTGCTCACTTTGATTTTATTCAGACAGAACATTAAACATGGATCAACTGGCATTGGATCTGCGTGGTGGATTACTGGGACACCTCCCACAAAGCGGTGTCCCAGTAATGCGTACATTATAGGCAGATTGTGTCTATAGGAACCTACTCAGTAATTGCGTTAATGATTTTTGGAGTCGGTACTACCTTCGGACGACTTTCGATGACATAAAAGGTGAGGAAGGACGAAGGGGTGCACTGGATAGACGGGAATACGGGTGTTATGGCGCAGCTTTAGGAGGGCTCCATGTCCAGCAGAGGACTGCTGCAGGCTCACTTTACTACAGTCACGCCATATGCCCATCAACACTGATAATGATGCTATCTTCTATCTGATTTCAGGCACAACGACTGCAGCCGATGACTTTTTAGGGTGGGGTGGAGTGGCGCGCTACTCTTCTATGCACTCTAAGCAAAACCTAGCTGTCTAAATAAAACCGCACTATTTGATTTTCAAACTTCAGCTCAGCGCCGACTGTTGAAATACCAACAGTGCAATATTTCGGACCTTTCAATATATTTTTTTGTTGGTAAGTTTTTCTTTCACATGTAAATATTGAGTCATGTCCGCACCATACAATAAATACAGTTACCATGCCGCAACTATACGGTTATTTACGACAATCAACTGTTGCTTATACTTATAAAATACGTGCCTTTTGAGAAAGAATTATCGCAGCTATGTATTTGCCAAGAGAATTTCAACATTGTTACAATGGCATTGTGTTGACAATCGCGTGGTTGGTAGGGTGAAAGTGGTTTTAGTGGTACATTTTTCGGTGCTTAAGTATTGGTTGTCGTCGGCTGAATGATTGCATTTCAGGTCAGCTGTATTGTATGAGCTGGTCGGTATTTACGTCATCATTCTCCTGCTCCTATCACAATTTATTTATGTAATATAGCTCTTATAAATCTTATAAATTCACGCGTTTTAACCAAAGAGGTAGGCAGAATTACTTCAAATTTTGAGTATGCATGTTAGATACATACTTGAAACTATCAAGTTAATTTTCCTACATAAATTCACGGCTTGTTCCCGTAGGGGTAGGCTATACCACTTGCTACAATCCTTATACTCTTTTTGATTAGTTCACTAGTCATACACGCACGTCGAGAAGAATATCCTTGAAACGTCCCGATTTAATATAATATGATTTTGTTTGCTACGGAGAATCACTGACTCCTAAATCACAGGAACCTACACATCTAGTTTAGGAGTCAGAGTATTTTAAATCATTTTGACCTTGTTATAAGGCTTAAATGTTCTTAGTGTTTTGGATATTGTACATGTTATGGTTCTGGTGAAATAAATAATTTATTACTTATTATTTCACTAATGAGATCATTGTGTCTCTAGGGAGTCCCCCGTCCCAGTGTTTTCACTCACATTTGCCTTGTAATCTTAAAGTTACTTTAAGTACAATAAGATAATATAATTAATTGGAAGATTGGTGAGCGAGTTTTGAATATTTTTTCCTCATTGTTACTTGATAAATCGATGGTGGAAATTTTAAATGTAGCATGGACATTTGATTTTAAAAACGAAATTGCAATATTCACCGTCAAAATGTTAATAAATGTTCAAAAACGAATAGTTTTCTTCATTAACACATAGTTTGAAAGATTTATTGTTTTGCTTAAGTCAATGGGACCATAAAGGTGATTAGTTCTGCTGATATACTTAAAGACATTCTACCATTCAATCAATTTTAAACCTTAATTCAATAACATTAAGGTTGTTTATTGCGTGATATTGTTTTATGTTGTTATCAAAGTTAAAAGCAAGAGTGTAAAATAATTGAAATGTTATGGGTTCATACAAAGTAATTTCTTCTACTCCCAGTTTCCTTGTGAACTAATGACTCGGATCATTCATCATCTGCCTAGCCTTTTCCCAACTATGTTGGGGTCGGATTCCAGTCTAACCAGATGCAGCTGATTACCAGTATTTTACATGGAAGGACTGCCTGTCTGACCTCCACCATGATACGATAACCCTTGGTAGTACTGGTTGTCAGACTTTTTGGCCCACTGACTACCTAACTGTCAAAGATCTACAAATGATACCAGGGACCAATGGCTTAACATGCTTTCTGAGGCACGGAGGAAACTCGGTATGTAATGGGTGGTCACCCAACCTAGGCAAGCAGGGCTTAACCTAAAGATCGACCCGAGCGGCTGTTATTATTTAGCCACGAGCTCCCCAAAGACTTGGCTCATTACTGCATAAAATATAACTTTTTCTGGCCTTGTACTTAATTTTTTTGCAAATGTACATTTTACACAAATAATATACATAACATCACGCCCGTTTTTCAGCGAAGGGTTACGCAAAGGTGTACAACATAGCATGGGACTTAAAACACACCCATTTGGGAGCAAGCATATTGCCAACAACCGGGCATTAAGTCTGTGGGCTACGACTGAGAAATTCCTGATGGATAAACCAAGATTTTGATTCCCAATCAAACACAAGACCTTATGGTCAATAGTAGTGCAAGCCACCACTAGAGCAACTAGGCTTAAGGTAGTTATTATGAATCTATACCCAATATTACATTGCACAATAGTAACTGGCGACCAAGTTCTGCTAAATAGAGAAAACAAATTCTCCCAGATTGAGTTTTCACCCCCATTAACCTGCATCTGGTTAGACTGAAAGCCAACCCCAACATAGTAGGGAAAAGGCTAGACAGATGATGATGACATGAAGAAACATTGTTGATTTAAAAAAAGTAAGTAACATAATGTTCAATTGTTCTGTACAGTAGTAAACTTATCATGCCAGGTAAAAGATAAAAGATTAAGTTAAACTTAGAATAAAATATTATCATTGGAAGATAAACAATGGCTGCATAATTGATTCCATAACAATGGCTTGTTTTTATCTTTTTACATTTTTTCTTTTTTGTTTATTTGAAAAAAGAAAATTAAATGCTTAAAACATATTGTAGAACATTGTAAAAGAGTTACTATGGAGTTTCTTGCCCATTCTCCATATCTGAAACAATCTTTCTGAATTGTCAACGATGTATACTCAATTCTATTTCATAACCAAGTTTGTCATTCAAGTGTCTTTTACGGGCATATTTGAAATAAATGGTTTAACTTTGATTTTCAAATATTTCATTTGTGAAATGATTTCTTAGGAAACATCATACATGTGTAGTGACATTAAGTAGTGTACTTGTTTTTGAGAGAATACTTATTACCAGACTGCGGTGAAGCCCAAAAGATGGGTTATAATATATGTTGTTTACTATAATAAGTTTGTCTGATAACTTTAGGGGAAGCTATCTGAACATAGGGTCAATAGGTTATAATTAACCTTCACTATTGAACCTTTTTGATTCAAATCACTAAGTTTTATTTTTAACTCCATTTTTAAAATCATCTCGGTCCCTTCTGAAAACAATAATTGTTTTACAAGATCTTGTGGTCTACTTTAAAGGCTGATTAACGAAGAAAGTAAGCTAAAATGAGTATTTACCTCTGGTGGCTCGATTGCTCTTTCCACAGCCTCGCTCATGATGAAAAATGCAATAAATAACAGGAACAATCCATTTACAAAACCAGCCAGCACTTCAGCTCGCGCATAGCCATAAGAAAATCGTTCGTTTGCGCGCCATTTCGACACTAAAGATGCTGCCAGACCTGCCACCAGCCCCGTACAATCGAAGAACATGTGGAATGCATCAGAAATTAGACCTACAATCAAAATAAACACAAATCAGTACCATGATAGTTTACAATATGCTACAAAATTTCTTACAGGAAAAACATGACAAAATTAATGATGGTAATGTTTTTCGGTGAACTTACCTAAACTATTTGTCCAAACACCATAAAACAACTCAACAAACGCAAAGGACAAATTTAGAATAAGGAACATGAATAAATTCCTCGAATTCTTATCAGAATAAATTAGTCTCATCCAATTTGCAACCTTTTCACGTATTCCACCAACAGATCCGCGCGGAAGCCGCGTGTCCTTTTGCGTAAGGGGCAACATTGTTTCTCTTGTGTTTTCTGCGGGCTTTTTCACGTCATTTCACTCAAAAATCACAAAAACTGAACATTACTAACATAGCTGCATACGTGTACTTGACAAGCGGTTCTAACCTCGCACGTAAATAACTTTAGGTAAAAGATTTTAAAGAAAAACAACGATATTTAAAACACCACAGTGTCTAGTATCGTTACTTATTTTATTTACACAAACTTTAATTGTGATTTTATAATAATTTATAAACTTTACATCGTGCGACAACCCAACTTGTCGTTCGTAAACTGTCAAAAAAAATGCGATGTAACCAATTATAAAATTTTCAGTTTATATAATTAATTTCGAAATCTCTAGTATTGCAGAAGTGTGAAATGGTAATTTTTAAATTATGAAATTATAGATGTTTTTTCATTATAGTTTCATGGGTGCATGTCGCCATAAAAAATCAATTTTAAGCTGAATTAAAAATATGTTAATCAGACTGAAAGTATGATTATAATTAAGAGAACAATTATTTAAACAAACTAAAAATTAATACTTTTGTAACAATGTTAAATAATTTCATATATATTTCTCTTAAGGGTTTGTCTATGATCAAATGCCTTTCCAAATTAAAAACACTGAACTTATTCCTATTGGTTAAAAATAATAACATTGTGATGAACGCCAATAGGAATAAAGAAACACCAATAAATATCTGTAATCGAAAGCGCACTTTGTGATGAGTCATAGACTTTCAACTGACACTCGTTTCCGGAAAAGTTTTGCATAAAATCTATGAACATTGGTTTACATTGTTTATGTCTTTGAATTGCACATTTTCATATAGGGTTTATTATATTTTATAAATTATAATAAATGTCCCTATTATTGTGAAGTAAACGATTTTTACACCCTATTTTATTTTAGTGTGGTTTTTCGTTCTCTTTCCATAATTTAAGTTTCTTCCCGCCAACTTTTCAAATCGATTCCACCGGAAATTCGTCTATAGATGCGTTTGTTTCCGAAAAGTGAACGTTTCACGAGTCAACAGCAACGTCTTTCGAGAAGTTCTAGGCGCTGTTTGCGACATTTTTCCTTCTTTTATCCGTCATCCAATGTTTTATGTGATGAAATAACACGTTGATTAACGCTTATTTTCAATATTAGTGTTCATAGTCGTAATTAAGTAATCGCTAGATTACGATATAAGCTAATATGGGCGACGAAAGCCATCCTAAAACTCTCTACGTCGGTAATTTGGACGCGAGTGTTACAGAAGTATTCATATGTACGTTGTTCGGACAAATAGGCGAAGTAAAAGGTTGTAAGATAATCCGCGAGCCCGGCAACGATCCCTATGCCTTCCTCGAGTTTACAAGTCACACGGCGGCAGCTACAGCTCTGGCCGCCATGAACAAGCGAGTGGTCCTCGACAAGGAAATGAAGGTTAACTGGGCTACGAGTCCTGGCAATCAGCCGAAGACTGATACCAGCAACCATCATCATATATTTGTAGGAGATTTATCACCAGAGATTGAAACGCACATATTGCGAGAGGCATTTGCGCCATTCGGTGAAATTTCGAATTGTCGGATAGTCCGCGACCCACAAACGCTCAAATCTAAAGGGTACGCTTTCGTTTCTTTCGTTAAGAAGGCTGATGCAGAGGCCGCTATTCAAGCAATGAACGGGCAGTGGCTAGGATCACGCTCCATACGTACGAACTGGTCGACGCGTAAGCCGCCGTCCAAGCCAAATGAAGGTGCACCGAGCAGCAAGAGAGCGAAACAGCCGACTTTCGACGAGGTGTACAATCAGAGCTCACCTACAAACACCACGGTATATTGCGGTGGCTTCACTAGCAATGTTATAACTGAGGAGTTGATGCAGAACACATTCTCACAGTTTGGCCAGATCCAGGACATACGAGTGTTCAGGGATAAAGGTTATGCCTTTATTAGGTTTACAACTAAAGAAGCTGCGGCACATGCCATTGAAGCGACACACAACACAGAAATTAGCGGGCATATAGTTAAATGTTTCTGGGGCAAAGAGAATGGAGGAGGAGATAACCAGGTATGTATACTTCTATGCAGGTAACTAATACTTCTTTGCAGCATGCACAGACTTGCATGTTATATGCTTGAAAAAGTTGGTAACTATTTGACATCGAAGAAGCAAGCCTCAAGTCGTATTGTATAACGGGCTGGTGTCCACAACTCCATGTCAAAGCGCGTATTTTGCATGCGGGTGGGAAATTTATTCGATCCACCCCAACTCCCTGAGAAAAGCCTCAAGTTACATTTGCTATAATTATCAACAACAAGTAAGATTCTTCACGAAAGTGGCCAAAAAAGAAGCTATGAACTGTGAAGTTTCATATTTGGTTTTAAAACAACTATGATAGTAAGAATAACAATTGAATAGTGGTAAGTAATTACAGTATATTTTTGTAATTACGTTAAAACTTAGTTTAGCTTTTTAGTAAGCATTATGATTCAAGTATAAAAAGAAACTTAATAGACCATTGTATTACTGTAAACTTTATAGGAACCATTAAATATACAGTTTTAAATTGAAAAAGTAAATGTTTAGAGTAGAATATAGCTTCTGATGATCGATGAACTCGCTTTGTGGCAGTCAATTGCAAAGCAACAATCTCTTGCTTGCAAGCCATAAATGGAGCCTAGAAATAAGGCACCATTTAGGGCTAAAATATTAGTTATTATATTTTACCATCTCTTGCAGTTATTAAACATCAATCAGGGCATATTTTGTCGAATAATGAGTTTTGGTAGAAACTTCCAAGTTAGTGACCAGTATTATTGATCAAATATTGAATAAAAACCAACTCTTGAATGATGAATTAACAAGTTACTGTTCATCAAAATTTAATCAATTATTGTTGAATTGAAGAGAGATTTGCTGCAAAATAATAAAATTCATGTTGTAATGGTTTTCCCTGAAATAATGAAGTTGCAAATCCCTATAGCTTCCTCATCAAAATGTTGTTAGTTGTTTATCACCATGGCAGACATTGTTTAATCATACATATTCTTGCATATAATTTTAATCTGCAAAATATGTAAATCAAAACATTTAGGACCTGTTTTTCAAACTTAATCAACCTGTTGATTACCTGTATGATTTTTAGAACAGTCATGAATATTTTAGGTTATCTTTATTTGACAATTTAAGATTTAATTTCCTCATACTATCAATTGCATTGTTAGAAGGCTTGTTATCAATATAATAAGCCTAAAAACTCATGTATGCTGCCTATACAAAAATGCAAAGTCACCATATAACTGTTGCTGTAAAAGTGACCTTATTCTGTTGCTGTTTTGTTGGTTTTCTTTTGCATACATTCTCACACATTAAAACAATTAATTGGCATTCATTCATGCAAACAAAACAACAGCTGTGGTTGAGACGACACTTGTTACATTTATAACAAAAAAGGGTGTTGCTTTGTGTAGTATTTTGAGCACTTGATTCAATTTTGTCAGCAGACATTTTGTGATTGTGTATTTGAGTAGAGTAATTTGTTCTACCACAACCATTTTAGAGATCTACATAGTTGGAATAGTATTTACTGTTGTCAAATAAATTTTTATAATACTGATTTAAACGTGCCAAAGGAGTAAGAACCAAAGTATACAAACTTGCATTTTGTCTCTAGTATGAAAGACTTACTGCTTAAGAATTTTCCAAAAAATACTTGCTGATATCATTACATCTAGGAATGAGGGAAAAGCACTTATATCTGCAAATATTTACTACAGATAAAACTAGAAATAATCAATTTTTATACTATGTTTTTGCCATAAAATTCAAACTATGCATGAAAAAATGTTAATTTGTTGGAACATATTGAGGTCACATTTCCCTTAGCAACACATAAAATATTCATTTATTATTATAATGCCTTGATTCATATTCAAAATAGAGTAAAGGTATTATCTATTTTTAATAATGCATTGAAAATTAAACATAGGAAAAAGTCCAAGTTAGAATGTGTCTGCGTATTATAGAATAGTTCATTTTCAAAGCAAACTAATCACACAAGTTCTTTATCATACCTAATTTCTATTGTCTCGGCCAATGAACTTTACCGGTGTTCCTAATTGCATACTCTGTTATCCTATTGTGACGATGGCTGCTTTGTAAGTATACCAATAACATTTGAAAAATTTGTAATTCCAGAGTACGAACAATGCGACAGCGGCGCCCCCCGCGATGGGTGCACAAACGCAGTACCCGTACCCCTATCAACAAGGAATGGGCTACTGGTACGCTCAGGTAAATACCCAAAATGTTACATACTTGCTCTAGTATTTCTCTCTTTTAAAACAACCATGGAGAAGTAAAAATGGGGTGATCAGGCGCACGTTCCTGATTCACCAGAGACAAGAAAACGTTGCCGTGTTTCAATAGAGAGAAAAACAAGTATAACATACTTGTTTCTCTCTCTTTATTAAAACAACCACTGACAAAATTGGGGTGATAAAACGTATGTTTCTGATTCAGACTCACCACACAAGAAAACATATCTCATTGGCTAACCGCCTACGTCACGTAATACAGCGTTGTTTTGATTGGTGACTACAGTAGTGTTAATCGCGCCGTGTATGCATTCGTGCATCGGCGAATATCGTCACTCCATTTCTTACAACTCCTTGATAACGAAACGACCCTTTTGTAAAGAAACTGCATAACAAAAGTTTCAAGTATAAATTATTATCAACACGGAAATATAAGAATTTTTATTACCAAAAGGATTAGTGATCGCTGTACAAAGTGATTACTTTATCGTATACTGGGTCAAGGTTAGAAAGCTGCGCTTGCGTCGCCGGCTAAAGCAGTAACGACGTACGCTCAAGTCTCATGAAATTAGTACCCACAACTAACAAAATATAATGACATATTGTGTGTGACGTCAAAAACAAATCCAACTAGCGAAATAACTTTGTAACCTTGACCAATATTTATTTAATAATATGCTGATAATCCAACATTGTAATAAAATATGTTTTTTCTTGTTTCGCATACAGAATCAGGTAGTACTTCTGAATTAATAAAAGTTTTAATTAATTATGTGTGGTAGATAGATTGTTTGGCACTTTTTAGTATTTTAAGCAAATAAAATTGTAGTGAAGACTTTTGATTGTGTTCTTATGTAGTTAGTATCTTTTAAACGATAATAATCTATATAGATTTTTGTCTGTCTATGTGTTGAAGTTTCTTGCACAGTAACTTAGAACTAACTTGGTAGTTGCAGATAACAACAGGTAAATGTGTTTTGTATTTGCTTTTTTATAGTCGAATTGAAAACATGAATATTTAATCAATCATAAAAATGCTCAAACTCGAATGTGTTTGGAAGAACGATAGCGTATTATCGTAAAAACATGGAAAAGCAATGTACCTTTTTGTTAAAACTATAAGGAAAGTATTATATAATAGTTTTAACAAGCAAGTGGTTTCAAGTATTCTTGACTTACAGACGAAGCATAAATACAGTCCATAGCCGATGCTTAAGCATTAACAATTCTAGGTCCTACATAATAATTATGCTTGTTAACTTAAAACATAAATCTAAACATCCTTTTTCCTGTTAGTATGTACTGTCATATTTCTAAATAATTCATTGCTTGTAATAAGCACTCAGGAATAATATTTATTCTATGCATATTGTTTGTATGATTACCATTGGCGAGCTGATTAGTGACCTATCTGCTTTAGCCTAAATACGATGATACTGCTTGTTAGTACCTTCTTGCGTTAATTCTAAGGTGCTTACTAGTTTGGCTTATTACTTAGAAAAAGAAAAACGTGCGCGTGTTATAATTCTCCTCGCGTAAAGAAAACGTAGATACACGTTTCCTTGATAAGAGTTTGTTATCACTTTTCCAAACAATTGCGAGATGATGTATCTAAGATTGGAACGATTTTCTGTAACATTTCGTCTACTAACCTAATTGATTTCCATTTTCTAACTATTTCTACTATGAGTTGCATTTATAAACATGCACATTTTTACGAGTCTAGACAACTAATTTACATACAGATTCCATAAAACTAAATCTATTTCTCATAAATTGATAATTTTATTTGAAGTTTATAACACTAAACCATGCTTTTACGTCAATACTTTCACCTGAACGATTGTATAAGATTAATGAGCTACTGAATTCTCAACATTCTAATCTATGAACGAAAGTTCACTTCACCTTACCTGGTATTTTATACCAGTCATCTGCGAAAGCTGTTAAAGTCAACTGATAATAATTTATGACTTAAATGGTGCCAATACACTAGCCAGATATACACGAGGCGCTATACCTGTTAGCCAATCAGATGGACGATAAAATCTTAGTTCCCAACGGTACATTTGATTAGCTACCGCGGTTTGGCTCTCTAAAGAGCCATCTACCACGTCGATACTAATCGCCGTAAATTAAAACCAGAGAACAGGAAAACTCAAAATTAATATTGTGAAATTTTTTGACAAAACCAGTCTAAATTATAAAAATTCTAGACTCAATCACTACAGGTGGCTCTGGCTAAATAAGCAAACTATTAATCGTGCAAATAACAGTGTGAATTAAACACTTAAGTGTAATAGATCTCAATTAAAGTAAGCCACGATATGTACGTCGTGAAATATGCAAATGCGTCCATTGAAAGTTTCACGTTCATGAAGCCGACTATTGAATTTTAAACGCGCGTTGTTTTTATGAGAGTTATGCGTGGTCTTGTAGCCACTTGCTACATAGTGTGCATGACATTCGACTGTGCTCGTAAATAATGATGAGGCATGAGATTTTATGTATTTTTGTTGTTTAATATTTAGTTAGCTGGAGTTTTTGTATGAATTATGTTGATTTTGGAATTTTTGGCATGTTAGCTTTAAGAATTAATCGTCCTTCATTTGGAATGCATAAAAATGTTAAACAAAAATGCATGAATAGAACGCTTTTAAGTACTATAAATATTATCTACTTCATAGAAATTCATTTGATATTTAAGGAAAATACTTACTACAGGAAGTAGCTAACAAATGAATGATATCATACAACATTCAATCACTATGTAAAATGTCGACATTACTTAAATAATAATGTTATGATTGAAAATAAACATGATAGTCTTAATCCAGCTCCAACAAACAAACATAAACGTACAAATTCTCACTTGGGGGTTATGTTGCGTGTCGATCAACTGATATCGCTATGTACAGGTGTTAATGAGCGCGCCTGTTCTTTCAGGGCTACCCGGCGTTACAGGGGTACATGGCGCCGGGGTACTACCAGCAGTACGCCACAGCGTACAGCAACCCGCAAGCCGCAGCCGCAGGTATGTAATACAACATAAAATTACTAGATTTTGTTTGGGAGTTTGTTCCGCCACTTCTGACAACACTACAACAGCTACAACACTAGGAAGTGGTAAAGGGCAGGCGTTTTGGGGGGCGGGTTCTTGTAAATATTGACATTCAAAAAGTGCAGATTATCAGCCGAATTCGAATAAATTACTTTAGCTTTTGGTATAATACTGGTGTTTTACCGCATCCGGTTCGACTCAAAATCAAAATATTTTATTTCACATAGGCATAGATGGGCATTTATAAAACGTCGACAAAAACGTGCACGATTCTGGTTGGTCGTTTCCTATGGAGAAGAACCGGCAAGTAACTCCATGGTTACTCTTTTCAAATCATTTGGTATTACAATATTATCAGCATTTGCACCTTGAGCGAGTATTCGAGCCATCGCCCGCAAGGGCTCCCGCTTCAACGCGCACCAAGTTTTTTTTTCGAAAAAACAACCCTCCTTGATTTATCAAACACAATACAAATAAAAGTCGTATACTAAAATATGGCTCATTAATTGTCTTTTAGATGTTCAAATTTTCATGCAAATACGCCCGATAGTTTTTGCGTGATTATCGTTTTTTTGCCCGCGTTAGACATTACTTTACAAATTAATTACACTATGTTATAAAGATATAATTTCACATTTTCACATATCAAATTATGAAGAAAATTGTCTTGTCTTTTTTTCAAAGAAATAAGACTACAAGTTTAGACGTGATGTTCAATTTAAAAAGCTTAGCTCAGAACTTAGATTCGAAAAAATATACGATGAAATATACATATAACAGAAATATTCTCAGGATCTTTTAGCAGCGGTTGGTCAGGTTGATATCAGGAACTACTCCTTTCTAACTATTTTAAGTTATTTAGATATTTTAGACCAACGGGTTTCAAAAATAACCCTGCCCCTTGCCCTGCAATCGATAGGCCTAACATTTTAGTGTTATTGTTCAACTTCGACTTAGTTGGGACTCCTCATGATCAACATTTTTATTGCTTATTGTTACGCGTATATTAGAATAGGTTCGCAGCGCCATTTCAGTTGCTCTGGCGCGTATGAATACGATGGTTTAGAATAGATCGTGTTGAATAAATATACCCCGTTTAGTCTAGTCCGTAGACAAGTGTAGTCTGCCTTTCATCTAGAATAATAATAACAGGTAAAATAATAGGAATAGGTATTCCTTCTTCTTTGTTCCCTCAAAGCTGAATATCTCGACTACATACGACGCGACTCCAAGTTTTGCAGTCTACTGCACTGTGGACCGCTCGGTACTTGACTATCATAAGCATAATCAGCCAATAATGTTCCCACTGCTGGGACAAAGGCCTCCTCTCTATGAGATATATGGGCTATAATCCACCACGCGGGCTCAGTGCGGGTTGGTAGATGTCACATGACTGTAATGTCTTCAAATTTTTAAGACATGCCGGTTTCGCACGATGTTTTCCTTCAACTTTTTTGAGAGCAGTGGTGATGAAATAAATTACACAAAGTTTGAACCCTCGACTTACTGCTCGTAAGTCGGGGCCGCCACCACTGGGCCACCGCTGCTCTCAACGTACTTGATTAGGGTATGGTTAAAATAAAAGTGAGTTAGTGAGCTATGTTGTCAAACATACGTGTGTCGCTATCAGTATTGCTATCTGCCACCTTAATTCTATTGTTATCAGCTGGCATTAACTAACGACCTACTGCATGCAAACATTTTTATGTGACCCTGATTTGCTGTTATGTCAATTTCAAAGTACATGTTTCTCTTTTGAGAGTTAAATTTGTTTAAAAAAAATGCTTTTACGTACAGTGAAAAACAGTCTTTATGGAAATTGATAGTTTTTTTTTTTTAATTACGTGTTAAACATCATCATAATCTGCCTTCTCTCTCCCTAACCAGGTTGAGGCTGGTTTGGCTTTCAACGTAGAGAGCTGAATACCAATATTTTAGATGGAGTGATTTCTTATCTGACCTCCACAACCCAACTGCTGGGTAACACAATACCGCTTGGTAAGACTGGTTGTTAGACTTCCAGGCTACTAATGATCTCGTAAGAAGTGTCTGTAACATCATCATCACTCCCGAAGGGTTAGGTTAGGTTTCTGTAATAGGGGGCGAGCCTATGGCCGTTAACCGGGCACAAATCCAGACTTCGTGGCTGCTACTGAGAAATTCCCAATAGAAAACCTGATAAGACTTTGACCGACTTGGGAATCGAACCCAGGACATCATGCTCAGCAGTTGCGCTTGCGATCGCTAGACAAGCGAGACTGTCTGTAATTTAGGTGTGTATTTACATACCAGTTATATTTCTTCGTATGTTAACTTTGAGAAGCTTAGATCTTTTCTGTTATCGCTTTAGGACAGCCAAAATATCAATAAAATATGAGTGGGGGGTGTACTAAACACATGTGCCTCCTCCTTCGGGTATTACAGGCGTGATGTTAAAATCCTTATTTCGCCTAATTCTATTTGCCATTCTGCTATGGAAAGTATTTTTCTTTAGGCGTGGCGAATATAATTGTAACAGTTGATCGTGGGTAATTATAATTACCTTCGCGGTCGTTAAATTCGTCATTAATACGACCTATTAGTAGTAATAAGTAGTACAGCTGCACTATTTTCTGTTTGATGGAAACAATACGAAGTTGGTAGGATGCCAAATAGTATTGGGTATTCAGACTTTTTGGTTCATTCTTTAGAATTTCCATTTTGCGTATTTGGCAAGAAAGTATACGTATTGGATTGTAGCTGTTTTCTTCATGCTGGCCATACTGCGTATAGAATATAACATTTATACAAGGTGTAAACAGACCCTTCACGAAGCCGTCAACCAAGCATTCTGTACATCAAACTAAGTAACTTTAATTATTGGGGGGAATTTTTTTTTGGGTGTATAACCACGTTTTACAGTAGGACTCGATGGAACGCACTCAAAGCATTGTGCTGATGGATGGATTGAGTAGTACGGAGATCGTGGAGGTGTTTAAAGTAAAAATCTTACATTAAAAACATGTATTTAAAAAAAACTGTTGAAAAGGTTGGAACTGTCACCCCCAATATCTCGGTGACTAGAAGGTTCCCAGGTACGGTGTAGAACAAAAAAATGATCGCAAAGACGGGGAAAACAAGTGCCTTTCGGCTTCGTTAAGTGTCTATTTACACCCTTTATCTGTTGTCTGTGTTGTGGAGGTTAGATAGGCTGTCGTTCCATGCAAAATACTGGTATTCAGCTGCATCCGCTTAGACTGGAAGCCAAACCCAACATAGCTGGGAAAAGGCTAGGCAAATGATGTGTCTGGTCTTGTAAGCGTCCGCTGTAAACCGTCTACTCATGAACCAGTAATTTCTATAAGCGTTTCTTAGCTTGATCTGTAATTTTAAAAGTAACTTTAGAAGCTATGGATAGTTATTGATGGAAACTGACCAAGGGTTTGCATATTTTCTTTGTTAATAAGAATTTCCATTTAGGGGGTTAAACCTCATCTAGCAGCACGAAATCGCATTTTTCCATTGTCCTATCCTTTTTTTCTGTCGCTGAGAACCATCATTTTCTAGAGCGTGTTGCCGACCGCAACGTCTTCGATGCTGCCGCGTGCGACAGCATTCTCTGTTAAAATGAAAAATGCGATTCCGTACTGCTAGATAAGACACAACCTTGTATGTGTGAGGAACAGAGGGTGTGAAGCTTCTCACCCTCTATGGATAATGGAGGATTTTCCGATCAGACGGATGTGTCAGTGTTGTGTCTGATGGGTTACTGCCCTTTGGTTGAAGTTGGATTGTATCAGTTTTAATCGCGCAGAACATTAATTTCGAGATGTATTGTAGGATTGCTAGTTTAGTTCGTACGAGGCGGGATAGATGGCGCTACATCCGTCTTTAGTTCAGCGAGTCATTCCTTGAATTGATCGTCTATTCTAAAGTTTCTCCCAGTATCTACATAGATTTTTAGAGGATTGGTAAACATCATGCTTAATGAGGTGTTTAAATTCTCTTTTACGACTATCATGGAAAGACATTGGCCTATTTAGCCTATTGCTGTCTAATCAGTTCAACGTCAGTTGTTGAGTATGTCCACTAACCTGTGTGTTTGTTCCAGCGGGGTACCGCATGAGCATGCCCGGCGGCGGGTCCGCGGGCGCGGGCGGCGGCTGGGGCGGCGGGCCCGCGCCGCTGATGTACGCGTCGCCCATGCCGTCCGCGCAGTACCCGTCGCAGTAGCGCGCGCCACGCTGCGCACCCCCCGCGCCCCGCGACGCCGTGCAATGTCGCCTCAGTCTGTGCCTCACGCGGTCCCTAGCGGACCCGACGTAATACAATACGAACTCTGCGTCAATTTTGTAAAACTGTCTCTGGACAGATAAGTTTTGGTTTAGATTTTATTTTTGTACAAGTCCAAACGGTTTTCCGTGTAGAGACTCCCGATAAGTCGCGTTGCGTGCTTGCAACTACATTTGTATAAAATTGTTCTTGTTACTGTATAATATGACGGCGATGGTGTTCACGTCGCAGATGTATATTTCAAAGCATTGCACACTGTCAGTCGAGGGACCTAACATCGTCAGTAAGTGCGGGTTGTGTGCCGAAATATATAAGCAATCGAGTTATCATACATATCTCGAGATGTTGACATTGGCTGAGCAGTCAAACAGTGTACAAAAATGTTGGAAAATAGCAATACCGTTCAGCTCATGTTACAGGTGGTTAGTGACGGGAGTCTGTGGCCGGCTCTGGACGGTATCTCGAGTGCCAACAGTTGAATTTCATAGAGGTTTGATGTGACGCAGAAGACGTCCGGCGCCCGCCGCTGACTCCCCTCGCTGCTCTTGACCGACCTTACCCACTAAATTATCCGAGTGTTGGCCGGCGCCATCTAGTTTCTATAGACACAACTAAATAACGCTATGTTCGCAGCACCGTACAGTTTCGGATTCACGGCGCAACGGTGTTAGTCGACCTACATAGATAGGACATAACGAAATAAATTATAAATTTTTAATGAAAGTTATAAATATATAGGGGGGGAGTAGTGTCGCGAGTGGCCTCGTGTACATACGTTGATATTTATTGGCGCCCTGCGCTGGCAGACTGAACTATGTTCCCCGAGACTCCTCACACGACGCGCCAGACAGTTTTGACCTATTTATATTAAGTTGGGCACATGTTGTTTTGTTTGACCTGAATTGTTATGATTTATTGTATGGAAACACTGGTGAGTCAATAAAGCTGTGGGTCTGGGACAACGGGTGTTTGATTTGCCGTCTAGATTATATTATAATAGCAACTGTATTATGTTTCTGGGTCCAAATTTTTTTATACGAGTCGACTGCTAGGTCCATCTGTGATCGAATACAGCATACGTTCGGATGACGTGAATGATTAAAATTTATTGTAAATTCATAATGAAAAAGGTAAAATTTTGTAAAAGGATAAATAAATAGTTTAAGTTTACAATTACTTTTGATTATTGTTGTATTATTAGTGGCGTCGATCTCTGTTACGATTTACCCTTTATGTGAAATGCCAGAACTATCAGATTCACTAAACCACAGATAAAGGAGGCATGCAGCCTTGTTCCGAATTTATATCTTGGGACACTTGAAATGATTTGTTATTACTGTTATCACAGATGTGATAGGCCTTACACCATAAAAGCACCGGCTCACGTAGATTGGTCTTACATATAAGAAGTTGTTGCCTTACTTGCTGATTGCTTATGTAGTGTACGGCCTATCTTAGCAAATTAAAGAGATATTGCAACAAGTGTGCAGAAAATATACAATTTCATTACAAAACATGAGTTGATTTGCATTACACCTATTTGAGACAATACATTTCGAAATCAACGAATATTACTAGTACTGTTACAATAAAGTGATATTTTATTTAACTACCCAAATTGAAATAAAGAACATTGAAAATATTTCAAATCAATGATTTAAAAGCAATTTCAGACAAAAATCCCCTATACATGAACTAAAACCAATCCTACAACTTCCGCACTGAGAGGTGTTTTTGGAACACTAACGCAGCGCTAACTTCGCGTCAACGCAACGACGTTACTTTAGAAATTTCAAAACAGTCGCATCGTCTAGGTGACGCTGGCGCAGATATACACGACTTCAACCAAATGCTTCAAAGATAGTGCCTTATTACTTAGAAAATCTATGGCAAAGATATTGGAGTAATGATGTCCCTTTCAGTGCCACGACACCAGATGCCTTGAGACCATTCAAATCTTAACAACTAGAGTCCTACATTTCTCCTTTCTTAAATTTACAAACTGTTTGCCAAAATTATATGTAATCGGTCTCACCCGCCAACTAGACTACTGTCAACCCGTTGAACAAGCCGGTTTCCGAAGTGGTTTCTCCACGATTGACCATCATACCGTGAAGCAGATAATGGAGAAGAGTGCAGAATACAATCGGCCACTGTGTTTAGATTTCGTCGATAATGAACAGGTATAAGCAGGCAAAGGCCTAAAATTCCGCCTTTTCGACCAATGTGTCCAGCCAACAATAACTTCCGGTGCCGAGACATGGATGTCACAAAGGAAACTGTCCACCGAGTACGCGTGGCACAAAGGGCCATGGAGCGAGCCATGCTCGGCATAACCCTTCTAGATCAAGTGCGTAACACCGAAATCCGCTGTCGGACGAAAGTTTACGACGTCAGGGATCGGGCGGTGCGTCCTAAATGGATCTCTGGGAAGGACATCTGCTAGACGCGGAGATGGCCGATGGAGCAAGGCTTTGACCGAGTGGTGGCCAAGGTTAGGCCAAAGAAACCAGGGCCGTCCTAAAGCTAGTTGGGTCGACGACATCGTCAAAGTCGTGGGAAACACTTGGGTGTGGGACGCACAGAACTGGGAAGTGTGGCAGAAAAAAAGGGAGGTCTATACCCAGCAGTGAGCGATTCCGGGCTGACATGATGATGATTGGAGTAAAGGAAATAATTGCCACTTCACAAAATTGTAGTAAAGGATATAATTGCCACTTCACAAAATTGTAGTAAGGACCTGACTACTATCGTAGAAGTGGAAGTGCTAATAAAAATCGTGGCGCCAAAAATGCGTCAAATGTAAATAAAATAAATGCAAATCTATCGCCTTTCAATCCGTAAGTCCTATTTTCTGTCGTAGTACGATAAAACAGTGGCATGCTAGTTAGCATGGAATATGATGACAATACCTCCAAAGCGTCTCTGTGATGGGCTGGAGTTACCAAGGCGCCTGTTAGTAAAAGCACACTTATAGTTGCTGTCCATAATAATGATCTTGCTATTTCCCTACAAGTAGGAACTAGTGAACCAATGCGCAGCATTAGTACCGTACATAGCTTTGTACTACGGTACACATAATATCAGACGCTTCACTCTACTGAACTCATTTTTGGTTTCATTCCACGTTCACATTACACCCAGAAAGTTGCAAAGGAATGAACGTTCATAACAACCCATTAATTTTTGATCATTCAGAAGTCTGAACGCTAATGGAAGAAGCCCAATTTAAAAAAAAAAAAAAACTTATTCTTTAACAGAGTGTAGTGGTGATATTGAAGATGAGAAGGGAAAAGAAATGCTTCTCAAAACTTGACAGAACAGTTGATACAACTGAGAAATTGTTGCCATTTGCATGTCACGGGTTCAATTCCCGTCCGCGAAACAAATAGTTGTATCATGGCTATGAGTTCTGTTGATCCGGGTGACGGACGGGTCTACTGTTGGACTATCAATGGGAGATTGGAAAGTCCGAAGCAACTATGCTACAGGAGAAATTCAAGAAACTTGGTATATACCTATCTATGTAGACTTGGAATGGACTCCTAAGTAGTTGGTAAGTCCAGGGACCGATTAATCGGGTTAACTGGTTAGACATATAAACCATATTATATTACACTAATCCATTATAGGGGTTAAACTATTAACCATTTAAACATTGAGATTGAAAAAAAAAATATTTGCAAAAAAAACAAGTTTTTTTTTATTTTACCCCTTAAGGCTGGTGCTAAATGTCCTGAGTATGTGGCCTCGATTAAACTAAATGGGAATTAAATATCGCGAGTATAATAGTTCAAGTACTTGGTCCATTATGTAACCGATGACCTTAATGACCAAGTGGATATTATTGAGAGGGAACGTAGGGCGCTGGCAGTCCGATGTTACATGTTGGCTCGCAGGTTTGCACGTTGTAGCAGGGCAGTCAAAATAAGCTCTTTAAAGCTTATTGCCAAGTGTTACACGTGCAACCTGTGGACCAAGTATACTCAGCGGGCTATCAGCGCCCTACGGGTTCAGGATGTTGATGGGGCTGCCCCGTTTCTGCAGTGCATCAGATACGTTTGTACAAGCACACATCGATGGCTTCCACGCCATCGTCAGACAGAAATCTGCGTGAAATTGCTCTGCAGAGTGCGGGAAAGCTCAAGTCTATGCTGAAGACCATAGGGGGGAGGTACGATTCTCCTTTGTTAAGTGATGTTGTTCGAAGATGTATTTTGAACAACAGCCTGGTTTCCAAATAGATAATAACTTTACTAACATAGGTATAAGTCATCATTTTCTTTTGTTTACTAACCCATATGGATGTTACTTATCCGAAATAAACACGTATTTTATTTTTATTTATTTAAGAGTCAAAAGATAAATATAAAAAAAAAAACCGAACGAGTTGTGCTGTGGTAGCGGCCGGCGAGCGCTACATCCAAGTTGATGCGTATTTTTAAGTCGCAGTCTTCACGATTTGTAGTCGCCCACAGTCATTCGTCCGCACAACATTTACACCGTGTCTTTGGGGTAAAGCCTATTTACCGAGTGTGGGTATGGTTTTATGAGTACGAGTGGTTTTATGAGTGTAGGTGGTAGGTAAAAGTTCAAAATGAACGATGATCACAGAATAGTTCTGACTTTTACCATTAAGAGTTGGTACATCTTAGGTTTTACTGGAAAATCTTATAGCAGTAGTTTCAGGCTTTTACAGTACCTACCTAACAAACCTTCGATCAATGTGTCATGAATTCGTGACCCGTACGTTCGATTTTCAGGTCTGGCAAAGTGTTATTGGTTTTTCCGACAGGAAAAGGTGCTGGGCTGCGGAGTCGATGGTAATGGTTTCGCCCCCTATTACTTGCATGGGACTGAAACATTGATCTTTTTTCACATGACCTAAAACAGCATGCTTCTTGAGCGAGAAAATTGTTGATAGTTAACGCTTCCTGGTAAATTGTGGGCTTTACTATGTAGGTACACCTCTGCTTAACCTTTAGGTTCCCTTAGCGTCACGCAGGGGTCCGCACGGGCCGATGCCTGCCAGGGCTGCGGGACTGTTCGAAAGAGATACTGCGGCCCTGGAACACAAAGGGCAAAGAAGGAACATGGATGGGTTTTAGTCAGTACAAGTCTGACACTCCCTTCCGCTCCGCCCAGAGCGGGGGGGGTCATTTGATGATTTCCCATCCTAAAAAAAAAAAAAAAGGTTCCCTTAGCGTGTTAAATTAGATTCAGAATAATAATTCTGTTTTGCATACATAACATCACGCCTGCAATCCCCGAAGGGTTAGGCAGAGGTGTACCTAATAGTACACCCACATTTCACCAGTAATGTTTTAAGTTCCATTTATGAACCTATTAGGGGCGAGTCTATTGTCATCAACCGGGCATTAATTTCAGACTCCGTGGCTGCTACTGAACTTTGCTCGACCCGGGAATCGAACCCAGAGAGCGTAAATTATATTCTATGTCGTTATAAAAAATAGCTCATGCCTTAGTGAAACGCAATTAATCAACGCTTGTTGGCTTGACCGTGGAATGTGTGGAGTTGCGATAATACAATAGAATACAACCTACGTAGGTATTTACGCAGGTATGCTGCTCTTATCCTAAGTACAAATGCAAATCTTCATTAATTATGTAGATTTAATAATCACGTTAGACGTTATAGTTACCTAACTATAACTTCCTCTACCAACAAAAAAACTATCATCACAGTACGTGTGGATACCTACCTGTGGATTATTTTTATCAGCAGAGTGGCAGACTCATCTAAGTCTAGCTACTGAAATTAAATAACTCGATGATTCAAAACAACCTACGTAAAAGAGTGAATAAAAATACAACACAAATTCCCTTTTGTGTCCTCGTCCTACACAAGTTCGTCCGACATCGGAATTTGAAAATTTACAAACATAATTATCTTGCTGACTCAAATGGACCGTTCTGGTAAGTTTCAGTTCATAAATTATTTTTATTAATCTCTGCTTGTCTTCTGCTGCACCCCACGTTCTTCGCCGACATCCAGATTATCCTTAACCCACTTGTGACATCACAAGCAAAACAACAAGCATTTTATAATTTCTGTGAGAAATCCGTGCGGGGTTCGGGAATGACGTGAAAATTGCAATGACAGTGATCTAAAAATAAGGTCGACAGCGTCGCGCCACTGCGTGCGCGCTCTCTTCAGTCGAGGACCAACCGTCGCGAGTTACAGTCGAACGATCATAAATCAGCAGCCATGGTGTACGAGAGTGACTTCTACACGACCCGCCGCCCCTACAGGCCCAGCACCAGCTACAGCAGCGTGACGGTGAGTGCCGCCGCCGCCCTTCTAACACCTTCTACTGAGCGTGCCTCGCACCTCGCTCCACTCTCTCCCGGGAGCCGGACGCCCCTCGCACCAGCTCGACCTTCACCACTCGCGTCCCTCAACAAACGGCTATCGACGCCACTCCTGCCTTATCGATTATGTACATAGTGTTCTTGTTCAGTGACTGAAATCCACAACGATGATAACGTGATACTATGATCTCTCGCTGTCTTCCCAAGTGTTAACTTGTTCCCGTTTTCGTTAGTTCGCTTGTAAACATCATTGCTATTGATAAGCTAAGCCACGTCGCCGCTTCTATCTGGAAGGACATTGGTTTTGATAGGCGTCGTTCGTGGTAGCGTTCCGCAAGTGGGTCATTTCGAATCGAGAATCGGAGTCGGAAAGCGGAGCTACCGGGCGCGCCAAATATAGCCGCGGCTGGAGCCGCGCCCGCCCGACTAACGGCGACTTCTCCGCTTGCAGCGGCAGCCGCTCGGCGACTGGGACAAGGTGCCGTACGTGCCGCGGCCGAGTCTCGTGCCGGATCCGGTGACGGCGTTCGGGCGGCGCTCGCGTCCCGGCGCGCGCCACTCCATCCTCGAGCCGGTCACACGGCAGAACATCGCGCCCAAGCCGGAATCGAAGCTTGCGCCGCTAGCGCCGTACGTGTCGGCGCGCGATCAGACGCGAGCGCGCGTGTTGGCGGCCGTGGGCCAGCGCGAGCGCGGCCTGGAGGCAAACCCGCTGGGTACGCCGCGAGACCACATGGACGTGCTGCTGGCACAGTCGCATGGCCGGCCGCTGCACGCGGCGCACCGCCATGTCTTTTACAGCAACTACGCGTCGTATTGACGGGCGTAGAGTCTTTCTCGTGTGTCGCTTTCGCTATAGTAAGCTAGTCGGTCGGGTCGGGTCGGTGCGAGGGCGGGCGGAGGTGTGATCGGCGGTGGCTATAGGGCGGGGTTGTTGCAGACGCCGCGTCACTACGTGGTGGTGGACCGCGACCCCGTGCTGCCGCGCCGCGCCGAGGAGCAGTACTCGTACTCGTACCAGAGCACGAGCGAGCGCGCACGCGCGGGCGCAGGCCTGCCGCAGCGTAGCTCCTACAGCACCTCAGTGGAGCGCCGCACCGGCAGCGGGCCCGGCGGCTACTCGTACAGCAGCGAGCGCAGCAGCAACCTGGGCGGCCCCGGCGGCTACTCGTACTCGTCCACGTCGAGCGGCCGCCTGCCCTACGGCACCACCTACCGCCACTACTCGTACCGCGTGTAGCGCCCCGGCTCCCGCCCGGCCCCACCTTGATGTCCCTGCTCCCTAACTCCCGACCCCCCAGCTTCCCCAACATGTAACTACCTAATCAGTATTCGCTGTAACGTAATGTGATCGCTCTACTTTATTTTGTTCATAAGTGGAAGTTGATCGTACTAGAGCTTTTCTTTAATGTTACTTAAAATTATTTAAAATGTGATTTAGACTGAATTTTTAATAAAGCTTGCGTTTTCTAATATTTTTCTATTTTCTTTGTGTCGTGTTCACACAACAACCTAAAGAAACGGGTCGATGATGAGCTCGTCTTGTTTACTAACAGTTTACTTCCAGTTCCATGTTATCCACTCTATGTTGGTTTGTTCTACATGTCCTATTGTAATAACTTTGGAACTATTACTCTGTTTTTTATGTGTAGGAAAATTCAAATTGAAGATAAAATTCGAATTCAAGTTGTATCAAAATCAACAGTTATTGAGTTCAAATGAGATATTGATCTAGCGTCTAATCAAAATAAACAAACTGAAAATAGCCAGAGTTGTTACGCATTGAAACCCGAACATGACATCATAGTATCTTTCCACATCCAAGAACAACACTATTTTTTACAATTATGAGACGTGGTAAAATGTTTACGTAGGTACACAAACTTTTCTAGAAAAACACCAAGCACACTATCTCAGTATTAAATGAACAGAATAGAAAGAAATAGAATCAGAATAGAATCTTATCAGTTTGGATTTAAATTCCAACAACTTGCAGCACTCTCAACAAACTTTAACTTCACTTCTGTATCCTTACGATACTTAGGACAACTAAGAACAAACAAATAAAACTATGATATGTTAATAAATGGATAAGTTTAACTGGTGCCCATTTCCCTGACAGCCGTGGTCGTCAGTGTACTACCTACCCTACTACTCATCATACGTTCCCTACTATTCCGAGCCGTACATTACGTACGTACCCAAGCTCTCACAGGTAAGTTCGAGACTTCTGTAGATAGTGCACTGTAAGTAGATCATCCTTGGCTGCCGGTATACGCCGCTATACATACAGGGTGGAAGGGACATCGATGCACAAACAGTTACCACGTATTCAATTCAGTACATCATTCTGAACCACAGAAATTTTTCATCTATAATTTTAATAAAAATTGCTGCTTTTCTTAAAATTATCGATGAAAAAATTTATATATGGAATGATGTAAATACTGAATACGTGGTAACCGTTTTTACGTCGCTGTCCCTTCCGCCATGTATACGCCGCCCATGGACATACGCACTGACAAGCACAGCTAAGTAAGTAACATTGCTTTCAGCACACGTAAACAAGACACATTATTTTAAGGTTGCACCCAATGTGCTTCATTACTATGTAGAAATAGCACGTTAATTTCAGCAGTTGTAAATATTATGTAAATATTTATTTTTTAGTGTTTATCATCACTTGTAGATATTTCCCACATCCTATAATTTTGGTTTGATCTTAGCTTATTTCGTTATCATTATATGAAAGATATTTTAGCTTTTGGAAACCTAGATTACAAGAAAGGCTTTCGCTTAACTAGTTGTAAATATTAACATAACATTTTAATGGAAGCAAATAATAAATGATTTAATTTGAGTAGGTATAGATATCTACAGAAGAAAGAATTTATATTAATTTGACTTATATGAGTACCTACACATAAGGAAAAAAGTGCAAGACAAATATTTTTTGAGTTTAGTTACAAAGACATGAGGACAAAATCGGACCCAAAAACACACCTTGTGGGATCCCAAGTGAGACCTTAATCGTTGAATATCTCTTTTAAATCTTTTGACAGAAATGAGTTATCTTTAAACTCAAGTAAAAGGATATTACCAATACTGAATTACAGAGTTAGTTTGGCAAACCCTTTGTGAAATTATCACAACCTGTGACAGAGATGAACACAATCAAAAGCCTTCGACTAATCACAAAACATGGAGTAAACTTGTGAATCTTTTCAAACATAAATTATTCATCTGTTTTAGAATTAAACCAAGAACACTACCAAGGTTGTCACAAATAAAAACTCAAAGAAAACATAACTTTTGAAAGAGATGAGTAAACAAGTCCGAAAAGTAAAACTTTTCAATCAATCAAATCTGTTTTAGTTCACCTCGACCTAATTATACGTAGCGTTCAACAAGTCGTAAAATTAAATGCTCTTGCATTGTTTATTTCCTAACACCTTGTGCCAGTAAATTTGAACTGAAGAGCTGACTACCTAATGTTGAACAAGAAAAATCAAGTTACCTAAATAGCTCTTTGCGAAACACAAATTCGTTTCGAAATTTCAAAAGAGGTTAATGGTATTAAAGAATTTCCACCGTTTAACCGTAGCAAAAGGGACATGAAAATTGTGTAAATAGGCATGTGTCCCGGACACTGTGTCCGTCTGTCACGTTCAAGAACCACTCCACCAGCTAGGTTTCAAAGAAAACTGATCATTAAATGAGCCCAGACTCTTTTCCTTCGTCTCTCATCACTCCCATGTTCCAATTATAGTTTTAGATGGGCGAAATAGCAGGTTTTCAAAAAGCTCTAAGCTCTTATTCATGTTCTTCGGATGTTTGTCAGCTCATAAAATCCTGTCTGTCAATTTCAATCAATCTTGAAGCTTTTAAATTTTCTGTCAACCTGTCAGATTCTCATTGAGACTGAATGAAATTGCTTAGTTTTAACTGAATTTTTCTCTCTAAGTAAAAGTTGACTGTCATGGAACTTTTGGCGTGAGTCAATTTTGAAATCTATTAAAAACTCGTTCCAAAAACATCTTTACAGATAAGGTTTTAGTAAGTAGTAGTTTTGGCAGTTGGTAGACACTATTCATAACTGCTCCAAAAGCACCTGGTGCAGAGCGAATAGTTTAATAGCAGCCAAAATGTTGAATCACAGTTTCAGACGTTTTGTAAGTCTGGCATAGCACGCGTACCGATCTCAATCATTATTTAAACTGCTAGATATTTAGCCAGATGATAGTTTTATATCCCAAGTGCAGCGCCTGTAGGGCAATTTGGCATTTCAAGTGGGATCAACGACACTAGAAGTTGCCCTTGAATGATTGACTATGTTATAATAATAGATATTATGATATCTTTAATATCTAATATTATCCTAAAATAACAAGTCCGTGAAAAGTATTTCATTATTCTGAATCACATTCTGAACAAATGGATGGAATCCAGTTTTTAGAATCTTAAAGAATTGTTTTAAGAAAATTCATTTCATTTATACCAGCCCATTATGTTTTCACAGTTGGTTAATAAAATATGAGGTGCGTGTAGAGTGTAGGCTGCCAAAATACATGACAGGCAAAATATTTCAGGAATGAACTATTTAGTCCGATTGAGACCTACGTAATGGTGGCGAAAAAGTTTTCTTTATTCTAAAATACAAATCAAAACTCAAAAGAATAAACAAAACACCTGTTAATTTAAAACTACAAAGACGTAGAGCATTTCAGAATTTTCATTTCGATTTTATTTTTGTAGCATAGGATGTAGTGAATTTTCTTTGACTTCTGAGAATTGCATAAATAAAACAGTACCTACCTACGTAAGGTATGATATGATTCAAGACTGTCCAGCAGGTTAAATTGAACATAGTTATGTTCAATTTAACACACGCCTATACTCCCCGAGGGGTTGGGCAGAGGTGTAATAGGACACCCACACTTCGCCAGTTATGTTAAAGTCCCATGTAATAGGGGGCGAGGCTATTGAACACGATCACAAACAAATTGGAATAAGTTCAGGATAATGGTGATGATGGTGTACTTAGTTACTTCCACAAAATTTCCTCTAAGAATCAGAGTGACATAGGTTCACGCGCACGCGCATGCTGCAACGGATAAGACGAATCTGATAATGATTGAAAAGTTAGACGATACGATTTCAACTGTCATGGGATGGTATGTAATCGATTCTTAAAGAAACCTACGCAAAGTTTTTAAAGCATTCTTTGTGAAGTCACTCGGAGAACAATCGAATAACTCAACGGTTCTAGCTATGAGGTTGACAGTACGAAGTGCACGCGTCAGTGGCTCCTTCGTGTGCACACCTGTAGTTTCAGCTTTAAAACTGATTTCGAACCGGATGCTGTTGAAGCACGCTTCAGCTATTCTTCACGTTATTTATCGTGGTTTACACAATTCGATACAATAATTACAGCTCACAGAAATCCACGTAACACGCGAGTCGTGGCAGCATGCCAATGTCGGTAGGTAGGTAATCAAAACGAAAACGAAAAACATTCTTCGTCGTAATTAAATGTATGTTCGAAAACAAGTCGTTTATAATTATACAAGATTTGTACGAGGTTTTAATTAAACCGACGTTTCTAGTAGACGTAGCTTACTAATCCGAGGGATGTTCAACAATTATTATAAAGACCAGAACAAGTGCGCTTACACAAAAGCATCTGAATGCAGATTTGTTTAAAGATCATTCATGATCCATAAAGGAAGCAATAAATTAAAAGAAGGAAACATTTTTCAATTTAAAAGACCAAAAGAAAAACCCAAATCACACAGGACAGCTTAAAAACCAGTTAGTTTTATTGCATTATTAACACTTAAATGAAGACATAAAACTAATAAGCTAGGATTGATGTTTAATATCTACGGAGCAAATGAAAATACATTCTAGGGTTATTTATTAAACTGCCCTGGCAATGAAAAACATTAAAATTCAAACGTTCCAAACTATTTTATTAACGAAGAACCTTGAAACTTTTTAATTTAAGATGTTTATTCTAAACACTGGCCGGATGTATCACTCCCTAGACAAAGTGTGAAAACAAAAGCTGGAGCCGGATCAAGGGAGAACCATTTTTGGCAACCGGACAGAAGCCAAGAATACCGTTAACGCCCATGTTATTATAAGAAACATAAAGAACATTCTACTCGTCAAAATTTCCTACTATCCTTAGCATTTCCTCTAAGCCAGAAGATGATATAGCACAAACGACGCATCAAATTATTTAAAGATCGGATGATTGGTAAGTCGTTGGCAGAGATGGACATGGTAACTTGATAGCATAACCCGTCACTCTTCAATGGCTGATTGATGCCTTCCTGTTGATTGAAACTTGGCAATTAAACAACTGAGTACACTTACTTACTTTCGAAAATATCTGGTACCACGAAGTAGAAGAGAAATAAATGGACAGCTCGAAAAATAACGTGGCAGCTGCTCATTAACGTTTAGAGCAAGGTTATGGCTGCTTACTGCTAGATCATGTTTCTATTGTATAAATAGAAGGTAGGAAAGTCGCTATGGTAATAAAAGTTGCAATCACTCTCGCCATCTCCGTTGCGGCGTGTGCGCAGCGAAATAATCTAATTTTACAACACTCCGCCGATGATTCACGCCGCCATTGAGACGTACAGTAAGGTCCACAACCAAAATAGCCCTATGATTTAACGTATTATAAACAAACAGAACTTTACAGAACTGTGTAGAATTCCATGTTTTGAGCAGAATTCCATCTGAGGGAAATGCGTTAATGTTGCAACCTGCACTCATACATGTCTCGTTACATTTGCACACACATAATGTTTCACAAGCAAAGCTTCGATAAACAGTTATTATTGTAAGATTATTGTCGTCATAAGCATTTTATTAATATCTTTTTGCATGTTTGAAATTCTTAAAAATACATTTCTCTTGCATGCGACAACTGACGTGATAATCATGAAAATACATTTCATGACATGCCTTCTGCATTACTTTCACTGCAGAAAATACAAATTCTGTAGAATAACAGCATTCGCAAAACGTTTGGTTTTCCAATTTGTTTATGCTGCATGACCGTTAAAATTTTATAGTGATTTCACGAATGCGTATGCGTAGTATTATCTAGATATTCTACTAGCTTTCGCATAGCTGAAACTCATTTCAGAGTAAGCATATGGGCTGTTTCGTCTTGAATTGTAAACGCCTCTTTAGTTTGTACTGTTTGAAATGTTACTGACACATAATATACCAGCACAATGGAAAGTTTATTTATAACCGCGCATGGCGGTAACAAGAGGCCCCGCTATATGCCTGCTCGTAAACACATCAATTATATAGTATTAGCCATCATAAAGTATCTGCTAGATTCCGATTGACCTTGGGCATTAAAAAAATTGCAGGCTGAGCTGATATACAGACCGTCTGCTCCTCGCACTGTCACTCGACTCGTCACATACCCGGAGGCACCCCACCATGTAGTGCGTGTACGCGTGCGTCCTTCAGTAGTCCTGCGTGAGTTGGACCGCATCGCGTACCGCCGTCGCCCCGAATTTTCCGTCTCAGCCGTTGACGACTTTTTCCGATCTGAATCCACCAAGGTACGTCTGAATTTTGCATTTTAAGCTCATCGAAATTTTCACATTCCATGTAAGATCAGCTAGCTGTATCTGGTTAGACAGTTAGCGAACCACCATACATTTCGGAAGATGTTAGGCAGACGATGATGAATCTTTCGACGTCATATTCTGCATTTTTTATGTGCAGAAGTGTGATAAGCAGATCAAAAAACTAAAACTGAAGTCCACAAAAAGACACATGAATTTTCACTCTGACAATCATTAGTTTTGACTCTCACATTTTATTTTAGATGGGCTTTCTAAAAATCATGCCTTATTTTTCCAGAACTTCGAAGACGAGACCAGCCGCATCCGCGCTGACACCGCTGCGCTCCTCACCCGTGCACGTTCCGTTGTGCCCCGCGCTAAGACATACACACCCCTCGATACGATTTTTTCGTGAGTAGACCACTATATGCTCCTCTAACAGCATCTTCGAAATGGATCAGATGGAGGAATAAAGTTTTTTTTGTGCTGGGACAGTAGTGATGGTAGTTAACGGTCTCAAAGTCATTTCCAAAGAAATAAAAATATCGTAATCGAAATCCTTGGACTCAAGAACGTCCAGAAAACCTTGCGTGTGTACTAGTTCCAAGGTTAGGTCAAGTTTTTATTGGCCTGAAGTAACAGAATTAAAATAGACGACCCATTGATGCGTCTATCAAAAGACCGCCCTGGCAGTGACATTGACGAAACAACTACCTGTCGCATGTCATTTGGCAATCATGTAGGTACACGATGCAATAATGTAAAACCTGTCTTGCTGCCAAAATCCATTGAACTTCAGGGGTTCGGAAAGGAAAAAACATGACCTTCAAAAAGGAAGGATGTCCATTCCGTGGGTGTGCATTTCATAGCTTATTTCTTGCGTCAGCGCATATTTTCAGAGTGACGTACTCGTCCACTATGAACAGCATTTTATTAATAGTCCGGTTAAATGTCAGCGTTTGTTGTCTTGTGTCCACTAATAAAACAGCTAACGATTTATTTTCATTTAGATCTTGGCATGTTTATCGAGACGCGAAGATTATAACATCCGTTACACACTCATAAAATGTGGTTATTTATTTTTCGTACAACTTCATCAACAGATATTCGTACGGGGAACCAGTTCCGTATCGTTTCAGCAATGAGGCTTACCTCGCTAAGCTCGTTGTGCCCCTGCGCAACGTGGCTGACCACATCCGCAACATTTCCTACTACAACAAACCCGCCGAGAAGTTCACCGGTGAGAATAATAACAAAGTCCTACATCGCACAGTGAATACAACACTCGATGTTCTCCAACTAAACGAATTAAAAAATCTGATATTTCTATTATTGTCCTTAACTGTGTCGTCCGTTGTCCTTCAGTTTGACCACCGACTAACAGTTAAATTCCAGTGTGTCCCTGTGGTAACCGTGAGGTATTCTCGCCAGGACGCGGTCACCTCGCATGTCTGCAATACACCGGTAACAAGGCCTTCTCCAAGCGTAGGCCTCTCTACAAGGAGCTTAGCATCAGGGACGACGTGAACCTCCTCTCTTTCTATGCCAAGAACAGGCTCGCGGCCGCCGGTCTGGCCGTCGAGAGTGCCACAGGTACCTCGCCACCGTCGCATCGCTAGCGCTCGCTTACAACCCCTCGCTTAATTCTTTAAAATGAGTCTTTAAACCGGTCTAAAAGTGAAAAGCTACGCCTTAATTGGCTCGGAGCACTAAAAGAATATTAAACCGAGATATAAAGTCCGTGTCTAACCCTGCGTGTGGTGTCTCTTGCAGCGGGCGGCGCGCCGGAACAGCCGACGGCGGCGCAGTGCGCGTAGCTCCCTGCGGCGCGGCGCGGGCGCTGGGGCTGTCTCCGCTCGGGACAGCCCCACGCTCGCGCCGCGTTCGCCCTTCGCGCTCTCTGATCTCGGTATAACACGCTAGAACTAACCAAGATCATCTATTTTTTAATTCATATTACAGATTACCTATTTTTATTACTATGTTTACACGAGTTGCGACGAACGATTTTATTTATTTTCTAGTCATCGTTGTGATAGCGCGGTGTTCTACGCCGAAATTTTGTCGGTGACGTCTCGTTTTCACTTAACTCGACTGATTTTACTTAACAATAAAGAATTTTTACTGAAACTGTAGTTGTTTTAATCATTTGCACGTTCATTGTTCCCAATGTCACGCTTATAAATCCAAGCTTTAGTAACGCTTAGCTTTTTGACTAAAATTATTTAACTGTTCGTATAACACACGTAAATAAATATGATAAAATCACAATTTAAATTATTATATCCCTCTAAGATCTTTAGCATTAAAGGTAAAGTGAACACTGAATCCACATTTTGACTACACAACCATTTTTTCTGGAACATGCTCATGTCTCATGCATATTATACTGAATTTAATAATGTTTGAGAAAAAAATGGACCCAATGTAGACGCCACACTGGACAAATGCACTATCATTCGCATTACAGCATGAAGCAGCACTGAAAAATTATACGAAGTCATAGCGAATACCATGCCATCAGGGTTTGTCATCGAGCTTGGTGCTGGGGTCTAACAGCTTCGATTAGACGGCATCATGATCATGAGCGTTGTACTGCGTCGCTTACTGTCCGTCATCGTTCTTGTAACAATGACCATTGGCATTCATCATTCATGCTGTGGAATGATTAGCAGCTGTCTCAAAGAGAGCTTATTGTTTCACCAATGGTCATTGGTAACGGGACGCGCGTAACATTGGCCTCGGTGCAGTCAAGCTGCTCCCATGGAGGCCGAGCCGCAAGTTCCAGGTCCCGGAGATGATGGAAGACCCTGCTCTGGAACTGAAGGCAGCCAAGGCCGAACGCGCAGCCAGATTCCGTGCGTCTACCGTTGAGCCAGTACTGACTCCAGCGGCTGATTTGGCAGAAATCAAAAGGAAGAGGCAGGAGGAAGCCCGTGCTGCCGAAGAAAAGTACGTAACATTGAATGCAATTCGTCTAGAACTCTAGGCAAACCGATATGGGCGATTTGAAGTTATGTGATACCACTGTTGTTTCATTTATGTTACAGGGCATTGAAGGACGAAGCTAAACGCGAAGCTGAACGTAAGGCTCAAGTACGTATTCGGTATTTTTTTGGTTCATCTTATAATTTTGTTTGACCGTAGCTAAATCAAACCTTTCACCGCTTTTAGGCTGAACGTGAAGCAGCAGAAAAGAAGAGGGCAGAAGACGAAGCACGAAAAGCAGAAGCAGCAAAACGCAAGGCTGAGGAAGATGCTAGGTTAGCCGAGGAAGAAGCTCGCAAGGCTGACGAAGCTCGCCTTGTTGCGGAGGCCCGTTTAGCTGAAGAGGCCAAGCTTGCAGAAGAAGCTCGATTGGCTGACGAAGCAAGACAAGCCGCGGAAGCTAAGAAGGCAGAGGCTGCCCGTCTTGCTGAAGAAGCTCGCTTGGCTGAAGAGGCCAAACTCGCAGAGGAAGCTCGCTTGGCAGAGGAAGCAAAACTCGCTGAAGAAGCCCGATTGGCTGAGGAGGAAAGGCAAGCAGAACAGATTAGACAAGAGGAACTCGCAAGGTTAGAAGAGTTGGAGAAACAAGCACAAGATGAACGCGAAGACGAACTTGCACGACAGGTATGAAATCCCTAATCTCAAATAACAGATCGAGAAAAATAATAAATAAAAAGACGAACTGTGAACAATTATTGAATTTCTGTCATTTCAGGCTGCTGAATTAGCGGAGATCGCGAGACAAGAATCCGAACTTGCTGCAGCGCGTCTTGAGGAGCTTTCACACAGTGGTTCTACTGCTGATGTTCCTGAGGCTGATGCCAGGTGAGAATATTGATAGTATAATTACTAAGAAGTTACCTGTCATTATATACCCTGTCAGTAGAAGCGACACAAAAGAAAACGCGACTGTTAATACCCCCTTTTAAACCTCTAATGTTACTTTCCAGTGAACCTGCTGCAGATGAACCAGAACCCATTGTAGAAGAGCCCGAATCCCCTGAAATTATCTCCGAAACACCCGCTGAACCTGAGGCTGAAGCCGACGAAGCCGGAGACGTCAGCGAAGACGAGAAAGCGGAACCAGACCTAACTGATGAAGAATAAACAAGGAACCATAGGCGCTAATAAATATTTTTATAGTTAAGCATTTTCTGTTATTAAATGTATGTATCTAAATGCTAAACATCATTCATGCGCATTTTCTTCTAGAGTAGACATGAATGATGTGATAGCACCAAGGTGGTTAAGTTTGTCACCGCCCTTTCTTCTGCGTAATAAAATTACGCATCAATGAAAGTCATCCTTCCTTGTGTATTTGTATGTTTAGGAAATCTACCACCGTTAACCAAATTTTTAAACTAAAAACTTAAATGTTACTAGTTTAAGTGTTTTAATAATGTTATATTTTGTTAAATTTTAACAATAAAAGACATATTAACATGTTGGTTTTCATTCATTCTGCTGATATTATAAATACGAAAGTTTGTGAGAATGGATGGATGTTTGTTACTCTTTTACGCAAAAACTACTGAATGGATTTGGAAGAAATTTGGCACACAGATAGGTTCTAATCTGGATTAATACATATTATACTTTTTATCCCAGTATATGATCCCGTGGGACAATTAACGAAATATATGCGGGCGAAGCCACAGGCATACGCAAGTCAGATTATACTTTTATCAGCCATGTCTCTTTCAGTCATTGTCTGACAGAGTAATCTGTATTTAACATCCACAACCCAAATACTAGAATAAGACTGCTTTTAGAATTTATTTCCAAGCTGTTTTTCAACTAGTCATTATGATGATGTTTTTCTGTGTATCTGTTTGTGGCATCATAGCTCCCAAATGGTTGGTCCGAACTCAGATATAAAAATAACATTAGTATTTCTTTCTACAGATATTCTAAAACTAAAGTCTATACAGGCTCAAAATAATAAGAAAAATATAATTATAATACTTATAATTACATAACTTATGGCCTAAAAATATAATTTAATCAATCTACTAAAAAAATTATAAGTCCATTTTCACCATTCCTTCGGCTGTTTTCGCGACTTCTTCTTTTGAAACTGGTTTCTGTAGCTTCTTCACTTTTGGTGGGACTTTGATGACAGCTGGTGCGTTTTTGTGCATGCTTGCTTTCGGTTTCTTGCTAATTTCTACAAATTCCTTATCTATGTCTTGAACTTTTTGTTTAATCTAGAACAATAAATGAAGCAGTTAATACATCATGCTGCTTTTTTAAGTATTTCCTTGCGATCATATGAAGATGATCTAGTCTGCACTCAGCGTAGTAGATAATGGCCCACTATCTCTCATTAAGAGGAGTCTGACCCAGCAGTAGGAATGTAATATGCTGTTATGCTAACCTATTCTCATGGTAAACCCTATTTTGTATAGTTTTGGCAATTATGAAAAGAATGAAATCTGGTTCGTAGGGCACTCAGAGAAGAAGCTTGGCAAGTGTTGTTGGTAGCTATGAAAACTTCTGTTTGACTTTAAAATACCTTTCTCAACTAATAGTTAATCACCTCAATACAGTCAATCGAGCACATATTTTCCTTGATGAAAGAGTTGTGCCTCAATAAATTATTATGAGACACTTAAACAAGAAGTAAAAAGTTAACCTTACATTTTTCAATCCTAGATTGACGGCTTTAGCTTTCGTTTTCTTGAGACTCTTAGCTCCAGCGACTTTGAAGACGTTGGCTTTGGATCCCTTTTTGTTGTTTTTACCCATTTTTATTGAGAAAACTAAGTTTTATAAAGCTCACGTGCGCACTGCGCAGCAATACAACATTGACAAATAATATGTCTGTGTCAATTGTTGTTTGTCAATGTCAAAATAAAACGAAACGAGTCGCGCGTAAATGTGACAAAATCTAACGTTTTTGAACGAAAATCACAAAACTTTCAACTTTTCTTAATAGCATGAAGATAGTTTTACATAATTGTTATGACTGCACTCTAGCAGAAGTTAAAATGCTATTAAAATAAATTTTCATAATCTCATTTATCAATCCTTTGGGTATTTTACTTGAGAGCAGCCTGTGTTCACCAACCTGTCTGATTGCGTGTATCTGAAGTTCTGAACGTAAAATTGATATACCGAATGAACTCTGTGCAACACTTTGCTATTTCAGTGATAAAGGGGCTGATTATTTGTTTTTATAAAATAAAACAATAATAAATTAATTTTATTTGTGAAAAAGTACATAAACGCCGTCAAAATTACTTACTACTCCAAGTACAACGGGAATATTTCCGCCATGGCTAAGGTATGAATTTTGTACACCTGTTTACTCTCGTGATCTAGGTATGTACTTATCAATTTTTTTTATTTAGCTATGTTATTTGCATACTGGACAATCTTGCTATGTAAACTTGGTACTTGGAAATCTGGTTTAACTTGTTGAATACTGAGTTACATACTTTGATTTAAAACCAGGAATTATTTGTGACTGTGCGTTCGAAATAAAGAGTCGTGCTTTCAAATATAATTCCTACAATGGGCGACGTCGTTGAAACTAAGGTAAATATAACAGAATCATGAATAAATACAAACCTGTTGATTGCTGTACTTCTACAAAGAAGTACGCAACAAGTTAGCTAATGGTATTATATCCTCCTCCACTCATACAGTTTCTCTTGTTCCAATATATTTAAAAAAAGTTTTCTTCAATATTTAAAGCAGAGCATTACAGTTTTAACGCTTTGAAAAAACAGAAAGTACTATCAAGGAATTTTAACTGCCCTGACTGCTTATAAATAAAACAAACGAAAATTCTAATCCTAAATATTATTTTTTTTCATTTACAGCCAGTATTATATTCATACTGGCGAAGCTCATGCTCATGGCGGGTGCGCATCGCGCTCAACTTGAAGGAGATCCCATATGACATCAAGGCAGTCAGCCTTATCAAGGGAGGTGGAGAACAACACTGCAATGAGTACCGGGAAGTCAACCCTATGGAACAAGTCCCATCGCTTTGTATAGGTAACATGTTATACCATTTTTTTTTATTGCTGTACTATTAGGTACCTTTCCTTTTCACACTTAATAGGTATGATGTTATGTTGCGTTTATTCCATTTTCTCATTGATATCCTCTCTAGACTTGGATGTCTTCCTTAAGAAGTAACAAGAATGATGCAGAACTGAGACTGATAGAAAAATAGAGGGAAGCCTTTACCTAGCAAAGGGACAGTCCCGGCTAGCTATAATAATTCTCTATAGAGTATTCTTAATATTGAATATTGTACCTATTTTCTTATAAGGAAAACTTTTACATAATTTTGATTTTTGTAGATGGGCACACTCTTGTGGAGTCACTAAACATCATGCATTACCTGGAAGAGACAAGACCAAATCAGAGGCCTCTAATGCCCCAGGATTGCTTCAAAAGGGCCAAAGTTCGTGAAATATGTGAGGTATGACTATACCTTGAATACCCTTAAGAATACCTTGAATGGTATGTAGATTTATTACTAAAAATAAACAGAGTGAATGATTGGTTCAATGTGGGCTATACTTTATGGGAGTGAAGTACAAATATAAGCAACTTTAATTAAGGACTCACTCTGAAATATAAAAAATCTGCTGTATCCTACATTTTTCCAGTATATTCTATTTCATGCATCCATCTAAAATCAGACTAAAAATTAATTACCTACCCATGTACTAATATCATTCTTACCAAGAGGTATTGTATTACCCAATACTAACTGGGTTGTGGAGGTCAGATAGGCAGTTGTCCCATGTAAAATACTGGTATTCAGTTGCATCTGGTTAGACTGGAAGACAATCCTAACATAGTTGGGAAAAGGCTGGCCAAATGATAGATGATAAGCCAGGGTGGTGGTAGATGACCAGAAAGTATTAACTAGGAAAAATTTTAATGTTTGTTATTTTCAATATTCCAGGTGATATCCTCAGGCATCCAACCTATGCAGAACTTGATAGTCCTCATCCACGTGGGTGAGGAGAAGAAGAAGGAATGGGCTCAGCAGTGGATCACCCGAGGATTCAGGGCTGTGGAGAAGCTGCTGTCAGCCTGCGCTGGGAAGTATTGTGTGGGTGACGAGATCACACTTGCGGACTGCTGCCTGGTGCCTCAAGTGTTTAATGCTAGGAGGTATGTGGCTTAGGAGAATATTTTTACCTTGAATGATATCTGAAATAGTTTAGCCTTGATTGGTAAAATGCATCTGAAGAGTGAGTATTCTAGAGCAAAACTTTTACTAACTTTGACTATAAAGCAAGCAGTTGGTTGGGAGGCAGCACAGACAGTTGCCGTGATTTATTTTCCTGGGTTATGAGGCTGAATGGAACAGTAGGAACACCTTACTCCTCTTTTTCTAAAATGCATCTTTTATCAATTACCCAGATTTCACGTGGACCTACGCCCATTCCCCATAATCCTCCGCATCGACCGCGAGCTGGAGAACCACCCAGCATTCCGCGCGGCTCATCCGTCGTCCCAGCCCGATTGCCCGCCGGAAGTCGCCAAATGAACCAAAAATGATGCCACGTCCACATATTGGCCGCACACATCGTCGACTTCGCTTTTACAGCGCTACGTCTGAATTTCGAACGTTACGAATTTTGGCGTTGGAAAAAAAAAGGAAATTAGGCAAAGAACCAATATCGAATTTTAGTGAATGTCAGTGCCATTATAAATTGATCTTAAATATTAATAAACTAATAAAAAAAAACCTATTAGGCATAGTCATACCAGAAATATCGTTCTTGTATTTAAAATAACATAAAATTATGTGTTTAGTCAATTTGTGGACATGGTAGCATTTCTTTTCACAAGATTTTTGCAATTTTATACAAAAGTCGCTCTTAATTATACTTTACTGAACCTAGTCTTAAGCTTTTAATTCTAATCTAGTCGAATAACTAATTTTAAGCCATTTTATAAGGTTTTTGGGTATTAGATAAATATTATATGTATCAGTGAAATTGTTTTTATACGCATATACTTTGTCCATTATTTTATAGTATAAATTGTTTCCAAGATTAATTATTATTAGTAAGAAAAAATGGTTATTAAATTTGAGATTATTTTTATTACTATTGTTTCATGACTTACTGTTTGTGTTATGTATTTTTATTATATAGTAAATATTTTGTGTTCAAGACTCGTTATTTCATTCCAACATTAGAAGTTCTTAAACAGTTACATCCCAAAACACATCAAAATTACTTGGTCATAGTTTTCCACATCAAACCTTTCCATATGTGGTGTTTTCATTTATTTTACATAGAGCATTGAGGTCAGCTTTTGGTCTATTTCAATTCCCATTTTCACTAACACCAAGAAGCATCTGAATTTCCTAAAGCACCTATAAAATATTTAAGCATTAAATTTTATTACGTGCTGCTTAGTCTTTCTGTAACACTTTCTCAGTAATACAGGCCTAAGTCACAGTTTCGGATCCTGTGATGATGCAGCCGAAATATAATCGAAACAAGCGTCTTTGTCTGGCGTTGTGCAGAGCCTAGGGAGTATTGAGTCGATCGGAGCGACAGTGATTGTTGAGTCGTGATCACAACACCTACTGGCTTAGGAACTGCTGTGTTTATAATTGAGTTAGAATACCAGTTAAGATTTGTAGTGTTAGTGTATTTTTTTTTCTTCATTATTGACTTTATTTTTGTTGACTATCTGAAGAGCTCATGGCTAAATAATAATAGAATGAATCTATATTTATGTAAAGTTGTTCTTGCCTAGGTTGGTCTTTGGATGGGTGACCACCCATTACATACAGAGTTTCCTCCGTGCCTTGGAAAGCACGTTAAGACGTTGGTCATTTGTAGATCTTTGACAGTCATTTTTTTTATTTATAAAACATTGCCCCACACTAGGAATTTCTCCTGTATCGTGGGTGCGTTTACAAACATTTAAATTCACATACACAAACAGCCCCGGGACAATTACCTGAAGGCCATACAAATATTTGTTCCGTGCGGGAATCGAACCCGCGACACGAAGCGCAGCAGTCAATCGCTCAGCCACTGCGCCAACCATGCCGTCAAAATCATTAGCATTAGTCATTACGCAGTCAATGGCCCAAAAAGTCTAACAACCAGTCTTACCAAGGGGTATTGTATTACCTAGTACTAACAGGGTTGTGGAGGTCAGATAGGCAGTTGCTCCATGTGAAATATTGGTATTCAGCTGCATCCGGTTAGACTGCAAGCCGACCCTAACATAGTTGGGAAAAGGCTAGGCAGATGATATTGTCTGTTATTATTGTAATAGATAATATAAATAATTGTGAGTGAACTTAGCGGAGTTTATTTCTCTGATATATCCGTATCCTAACTCTGCACCCACGCTATGTCTGAAAACAATCTATCAAAACCAGGATGCGAAATATATATTATTTCTGGTTAATAATATATTCACTGTGTGTGACGAGGTAAATTGTTTAGTTTCCTAAAGCTTCTAAACCTCTGTCTCCCTACTAAATATTATCTAATAATATTCCCCATCATTGAACTTGTTTCCAGAAGAGTCGAAGAAAGAAACCCAAAACAACTACTAGAACGCATGGTGACAAAGATTTTCAATAAGCTGACATCACATAACAGACCTATAAATAAATTTAAACATGCAATATTTTCTTAGCTTCTGGATGTGTTTCTACTCTATTAGCGAATTCATTGAACATACGGTTTAATAATTCATTTATAATATAAATTACCTATAGTATTGTAAATGTATAATTTTTATTTACTTTGTCTCTAAATAATTAATTAATATTTGGTCTATTAGTCACATTATAATATAATAATAATATTAAAATTCTAATATTTCTACACCGGCAATGGTATATGTGAACTAATATAAATTGTAAGATCCTTATGTACCTACTGTATATTCAGAAATAAATGATATTCTATTCTAAATAAAACATGAGTGTAATTTGTAGTAGCAGAAAAGTATTTATTTTATATTATAATCTGTTAGGGGAACATTTTATTAGAAGCACAGGATTAACTCAAGGGGTGAAAAAATTGAAACAGCTGTGAACAGACTCATTATTAAAATTATTAAATACACTATTTTATGGAAATACTAGTTGTTATTAGTTAGATAGATTTAGTTTCACTCTGGTCCTTCCTTTGTTGTACCATTTCTCTGATGTTGTTTTCACTCTCTTTGAGATTCTTCTCCAAATACTGTTTATTCTTTTCTAATTCTGCTGTACGAGCTGATAATTGAGTCTCTCGGGTTTTGAGGTTGTTCTTGACATCGTCTAGACTAGTGAGAAGAAACATTCTGCCAACAGATTCGTATGTTTTAGTATCAGGTGGGAATATGTTGATCTCTTGCTGAGTAAAATCTACATGTTGCCTGACACGCTTCAGCACATCTATTTGAGAATCTATGATCTGAATTTTTTCACTGGATTCTACCATTTTCAGTTGCAGTTCAATAAATGCTTTTTTTAGCTCCAAATCCACTGGTTTAGCCATGTTTGTTAAATGTTAATTCAAACCCAAAATCTTGTCACTTCTTCCAAATAATTGAAATTTAATGGCGTATGACCAAAGAGTATAGTAATAATTATGGAATAGAGAGCCCTCTCTCGAGAATTTTTGACGCCTATAATGAACGGTGTCGCCATCTGGTACTATATCCGCTGAACTAATCCCAAAAGCTATAGGTGCATACCTACGTATATATCTATAGCTTTACTGTATTTTTTATTGAATAGGTTTTCTATGGGTAGGCGGGTAATTTGCAATATAGGCCATATAAAAACCAGTTCTATAAACATTTTGTATTTGTTTCATAGTAATTCGTGTTTAGTTCTTGATTAACTTTGAATATAAGAATTTACAAAATAAAAATAAAACAAATACAGTTATTGTTTACAAAATTGAATGTTTTATAAAGCCAGCACAAAATAAAAATGATGATTGGTGTTAATATTTAAGTTATTTATTTATCTTATTATGGCGATGTTTATTGTAATACTCTTGAGCATACATTTTAATGTCATCCTCACCTTCGAAAGTAAGCTTCCCTGCTAAAATTCGGTTTATTGATTTGCACCAACTATAAATTAAGATCTTTATTGTTATTTCTGTAAAGTATTCTTTCAACTTTTCTTTATGTGTTTCACATTTGAACGGAAACTGCACAAATATTTCTATTACTGTTTTTATTTCTTTTTTTATTCCTGTTTTCAGTACATCACTTTTCAAATGTGAAACACATATACTTTGTAGGCTAAGAAAACATTCTTCCAACTGTTTAGAGGGATAACATAACAACATTTTGTCAGGAAAATATTCTTTTGCTGCAATGTAGGAATTTTTATCATTTTTACTGCATAAAACAGTTTTTCTGCATGTTTTGCAGTTTTTTATTATATTCTTGAGACATTTCCTCAAGATCCACCCACACACATAATTTCTCTGGCCTAAATCATTCGGAAGTTTTACATCCTTTAGGACTTCCTCTCTAAGAGTTATTTCTTTTTCTTCAGAAACGTCGACTATGGGGGCATTATCAGATTTTTTTGTAAAGAAATGTAGCGATTGTAAAAAGCTATTATCATCTTCTTCACAATTCGCCTGAGCTGAATGAGCGTTTATATTATTTAATAAAATTGTTTTGAATGCGCCTTCAAACGCCATTACATTGGGTGCAATATTTCTTGCCCCGCAATTTCTAATACTTCCGAAGAAATTCTCAACGGGATCTTGATTAAAATTTCTCGTCAACATTGAGTCAAAACAATATTTTTGTGATAAAATTTTCCACAATTCTTGAATGCCTTCAATAGTTTTTACAAAATTTTTTACAGATGGAACAACAGTTTCCAATTTTCGGATTTTATTCCCTACCTTTTTACTAGTTTGAAATTTTATACATTTTAGATATTTTTTTGCTTTTAGCCACAACTGATGGTGAGGTGAATTCCTCCTTACAGGCCCTTTATAAATTTTACCATTTGGAATTTCAAAGGTATTACAATTAAGGCTATCAAATAAGTTATCCACTAATAGTGTAATGGGAATAAGAGAGCGACACTCTTCGGGTAACTTTCCTCTAGCCGTTAAATGTTCTGTGGTAACCGCCACACTATGGCTAAAAATCTGCGCTGCAGTCTTCACTCGCATTTTTTTGATTTTATCGGGAACGACGTGCTCTTCTGTCAACTTTTGGAGGCAGCTCAGTTCTCCACAAGATTTATCTGCAGCATATAACTGCTGGAAATATTCCCATTTTATTGATTTGGTTTTATTTTCATCTTCATAATCCACATAGGTCATGGTTTTATTGAGTAGATTGTTTCGCAAACCTTTCAATAAATGAGGAACATCATACAGAGGAATAATTTTCTTTCTATTTACTTCAAATATATTACGTGGCATTTCCTTCCCTTTTCTCAAATATTTTGCTTTTGTTTCTTTTATTAAGCCTTCTATGGCGCTTACATTAACCGTACTTTGGTCGCACACGGTACATAGTACGATTAGACCAGTTTTCTGGATATTATTAATAACATCCTTTATAATTAATTTCAAATCATTTTTGTTTAAGGCATTGGTCAAGAAATAAGCTACTGGTTGTTTGTAGTGCTTTTTTATGCCCTTAACCATAAAAACTAGAGCATGGTTTGCTATCTGGTTTTTTCCATGACTGGTAAATCCCTTAAATTCATCATTTGATGAGTCATAATGTATTTGTGGCATTATTGACATCTCATCGAATATAAGGGTACACAGTCTGTCTTCAGGCTCCAAGTTAGACACTGTCTTTTTGAGCTTGTCAAAAATGATTTTATTAATGCCAGGGCTTAATTTAATTTGAGCTAACAACCGTTTCAACAATTTTGTAGAGGGTAAAACAAAATATTTCGACATTAAGCCGTAACATTTCGGACTCCTTTTATATAATGAAAGTGAAAGAACTTTCTCTTCAATAGAAAAACGCCGTCCAGTTGGTTTTTTTCCTACTTGGAAATACTGCATGTTGGTGAAAATTTTTGCAGCAGGTGTCATATCATTGACAACTTTTAGAAAATCTGTTTTCTTGAATTGCTTTTCGGCGATTTCCAGTCGCGACTTAAAACTTTTTCTCTGCTTCCTAAGACGACACATCTGTCTTCTTAATTTTTTTATATTTCTTTGATAATTAATACATATCTTCAAATTCGCTGAAGATAGCTTGTTCTTATTCCAACCTGTAAAATACAATAATCGTATCAAACATCATTGTTATATGAATAACGTGAAAACTAATGTATTACAAGCAAGTGACATTTTGGAAATGTTCAGCATTTCGTTACCATTACAAAATTTGAAAACTTATTAACTATAAACAGCAAATAAGAACAATCCCATGAACTTTAATTTTTAAATGCCTACAACAGGATTATATAAGCTTGGTTCACTATAAAGTTATTTCAGAATTCCAGATTAACAAAATGAATACATACTTCTTGCGTTAGAAGTTATCCCCAACAGTTTGTGATAATTATGCTCCAGCAGTGGATTCTGAGGTACTTCATGAGATGCACCTGAAAAATTAGGTAAAATTAGGTATGCTTTTTTTTTGCCAAGGCTTTGCACCCACAATACACAAGAAATTCCTAGTGGGGAATATCTTGTGTATTGTGGGTGTGTTTACAATCACAAATAGACTAACAGTCAAACCCAGAATAACTATCTGAAGCTCATATGAACATTTGATCCACACGAGAATCGAACCCGCGACAAGCAGAAAATTTATACTGCAAAGAGTATATAATTATGTGAAGAGAGGCAAAAACTGTTGTTTTATTCGACGCCAATAAATGTTTTATGAATATTACAACTACAGCTGAATGTTTCCCAAAAACTGCATTTTATATGATTTCAATTTCATATATTTTAGTTTTAATTATTTATATTTGGATTGTGTAATTATTTTTAAATAATATAATCAGTCAATAATGTTTTGCTGAGACACAGGCCTCCTCTCTTTAATAGGGATTGGGCTGTAATCCACCACCATCCACGGTTGGTGGATGTCCGTGTCATACTCTTAAATGGTAATTTTTGATGGCAAATGAAAGTGCGAGTTTTGTTTGTGACTTACCAGATGTAGACTGTTGGATGTCTGATACTTCAGGAATATCCAAAGAACTCTTCTCCATTGCTTTTTCATCAATTTTACCTGGAATACACAATGGTAAAGTTACTTACTCTTATGTTAGTACTTGTTCATTGCTATAGTGGTACTTTATTTTGAAATCCTAATAAATCCTTAGGTGCCTAAGTTAAAGATAAGTAGGGTAATCTAAAAGTATAAATAATGATACTATCTATTTCTTATGATTTTAAAATACTGATATCTTGAAGGGGTGCTTTTTCTTGGTTTATTCAACTTTTATAGTGCTTACTTATAATTATACTCTCAATTTAAAAAGCATAAATTTACAAACATACCTGATGACGATTGATGATAATTGTCAGATACTTCAGGTTGACTGAATATCTGTTCTGATGTGGAGTTTGATAAGCCACAAGGATTACTTGGTTGTTCTGAAAAACAAATCATTATTATTAGGAGATTTTAAAATGCTTACTTCATTATTTAAATACTATTCAACATGAAAATTTACATACCACGCAAAAACAGTGATGGAACTGCTAGTGCATTCAAGCGGTTATAGCGATTCCGATCCTTTTCAGTGAAATGTCTGTCACATATTCTCATATTTTTGTAATTAAAATTACATTCATCTTGGCCACAAACGACTCGAACCCAAGCTTTGAACTGCTCAGGAAACTTGTCGGGATTCGGAAATACATGAAGTACACATCCTGTAAAAAAATTGTTTATTATTACAAACTATTTAGTGAATATTCATTCGTCAACAGTTAAGGAAAACATTTATTTAATTTTATGTTTTAAGGTTTTTTATTTGGTATAAGGTAACTAACATGAATTAGTAAAAAACCCGTCTTGCTTACTATTTAACCCGATAGTTTCTATGGAAGTCTTGGAGGCCTAAAGCAGTGTTAATTTTCTGATTATGACTAAAGTAGCAGAGTCCTTCTGGGATACAGTATGTCCTGTGTAATCCTGAATGAAGGTACTATTCCTATTCATTTGTACAACTGTGAAACTTTGACATCTGTGGCGAGCAACATTTGGTCATTTGGCCCTTTTTTTTTTCTTAGTCTGTGGGAGGACCAAATGGTCCCCTTAGTCTGCTTTATTTTTTGACATAAATTGATGGTTAAACAGTGTCTATCTTGCTCAAACTTGCACAGAGTCTAGGAGAAAGAACAAGAAAGACATATTGCCTCTGTTCAAGTATCTCAAATGAAAGAACGACGCGCCAAACCCTGGCTCGCCAGATTGAGATTTCGCACGCGCGCCGTCTGGTCACAGGCCGACAATTGGGTGAATGAGGTACAACTTAACAGTTCTATGAGTCCAGGTAAATTTGATCAGTGGGTCGTCTTAGGGGAGGAGCGGATTTATAAATATAAGTAAACTTGTATTAAAGCAAGTAATGTACTTACTAGTGGGTGTACATCCTAAACCACAACGTCTTGGCATTTTATCAGTAAACTGTAAAACACAAGATCTGAAAGCGTCTATTTCGCAAAACACAGCACTAAAGTTAATGAGGTTTCCGGATGAAAAACTGACACGGAAGACGGGAGGAGGATTACCACTCAACTCAACCGCACATTCTGGAGCTTTAATAGTCCCGAAAAACCACATAAATCACACAAAATGGAAGAGATATACAAACACGCGCATACGCCGAAAGTATCGACCATTTTGTAAACCACAGAGTATATAAAGTAATATTTGTAAACAATTTGTATGACAATGTAGCTGAACCTAAAAAAAAATATATTTGCTATTGCAAAATGCTTTTAAAATAAATAAATAAATGTTCATTCTTGTTTAGAATTTAGATTTATTATTTTTGACAAGGGGTTTTAAGCACACTAGCGATAATTGGCGTAAACACCATCTATGTCTTTTTACGGACTAAATCTCTCAAGTTTACGCGGATTTCGTAAGAGATGGTGCTAGTATCTTTGTGAAAAATTGGACGCCTACTTCAACTAAGGCAGTGTCCCCCCCCTGCGTATGACACACAGGTATGACAGGCCCTCTGTCTAATCCACAGAATATTAATATTCTAGGAATATTTATAATCTTTGATAATCTGTTCCACAGAACATATATACCCTACAGATCACTTACGTACTTCTCCACTGAAGAAGTGAAGTAAACGGAGTGGAGAAGAGAACCCAAAAATAATGTTTATTTACGAATTTATTTATTTTAGAATTCGTCTACTTAGTATTTATTAGTTCCATGGAAACCATTTCCATACCATTTCATAAAGTGGCATCTGTCGTTGATTTTTGACAACTTTTAGTGTAGCAAGACTTATAATAACTGCCCAGCTTAGTGAAAAATTAGGAAGACCAAACGAAAAAATAATAAACTTAGAAATCATAATATGGTGAAATTGCATAATTAATAATTTATCGTGTAATCACAGCTTCATTGTTCATTACAGCTTATTTGATTTTTTGAATGACTGAATAATAAATGCATTGCCAATTCAATAGCGACATTTTTTGATTCTTGAGATTTAATACTATTATTTAAAAATTATTGTTCATTAAGTTTAGCTTATGCTTTTATCATTTATGTATAACACCGACATGCTGCGCCGACCCCAAATGAATTGGGATAAGGACAAGAGAATGATGATGATAATGTATAACACCATCATCATTCATATTTATTTTGTACAAAATAAATATTTCTTTATCTTTGTTTAATATCATTGACAAAACTGTTGGTTGTAGATTGTGAAATTACTTTGAAGAGCTACTCAAATAATGCAAGTAAGTAAGCAAGTGCCGCTAAGTATCAATATTTATTTATTTTTGTAAAAGGTAAATTCGCAGCTGACAATAGGTAACTGAAACATAATTGTTTTTCTAAATTTACCAGAAGCAGTAAAAAAAACAATATAATATACATGGATATATATATATATATATATATCCATGTATATTATATTGTTTTTTTATTTGTTTGTATTGAATAACTAGAAACCTATTAAAATGGCATCACTTACAATTTTTCGCTCTTCATTAATGTAAAATGAAAATATCCACAAACTGATTATTTCTTATGTGAATACTACGGGAAAATAAAACTTAGGGAACAGCAATGTCTTAAGTTATTAAAATTGAGTCACGCAAGGGAAAAACTCCTTTAAGAAATCAAATATGTGGAGTGTGTATCCAAAGTGAGGCAACACTAGGCAGCTGGCTGTCAAACGTATCGAACGCCCTCGGTTAGCCCGCTACGATTCTCCAGTCGACCGTACTATAAAATTACTGAGTATTGTTGTGATTGCGTCGGCATCGGCTTCGTGTATGAACTGTGTTATAAAAATGAATACAGTGTCGTGTTTAGTGATTAAATAACAATGCCAATTGTAATTTACATTAGTGTTGTGCTGTGAAACCGTTGTTTGGTGCTGTTTAAGATGACCGAGAAAAATAAATCGGAAAAGATGACTAATGCATCGAAACCTGTTCCCATGAAACTTTTTGCGGCCTGGGAAGTGGACAGGACGCCTTCCAACTGCATTCCCAGGTAATTTTGTTGTTGTAGAAGTTAAAAAAGTATGATGTTTATGTTAAGTTTTGAGTTTCACATTCCGTTGGATATTACGATTTGCATGCCTTTGTATTGGTTGGAGATTGTGTACGCTGTGTATCTGTAGTGTTATGTTGTTTATAACGATGTTTTCGTGGGGCGTCGCTCGTAATCGGCTCGCCGGCTTATCGGTGCGATGCCACATCGTTCCGTTCATCTATAATTGTAGAGTTAGTGTATTGTTATGACTTTCACGCCTAATCATTGTTAATAGGATCTATGGGATTGAAACGGTCTTAGTTTAATTAGCAAACTTATTAGAATAATAATAGAAAAAAACGTGCACTGAAGTCCCATTTTGTAACAATAGATACTTAACTTACTTATCTGCATCCAGAATGTAGGAGATAAGAAATTAAGGCAATATTCAAGATTACTTTCGTTTTTGTAATCTAACTGGATTACAATATAAATCTCATACAAAACTTACACTCACTGACTATTACATTCCAAATGAATGAACAGTCCTGTCAAAATGCCTAGTAAAAAAAAAATGGTTAGTACAGACAGCACACATCAGACACAACAATTTGACATAGGTAATTTATCTTATAGTCATATGAGAAAGGGTGATTTTTAGAATGCAAATGATGACCTTGTCTATATTCAAACCTTTATTTAGCCCTATGCACAATTCTGAGATTCTAAGGTCTGTTTGCAGAAAGAGCAGCACACCATAGCTCTCAACAACCACCATAAAACCTATTAAATATAGTTGCTATGGCCAAAATCGGCAACATGGCATCATCATCATTTGCAGTACTCAAGTACCTATTTGATGAAATCAATCAATTCATAAAATATCTTCAGTATGAATAATAATACTGAATTATTTTTCCCTATCATTTACCTCAATGTAGCTAAAATTTTAATATTACTGAAATAACAACAAAGAAACTCATTAAAAAACTTAATTAACTAATATCCTAATTTTATATAATTACTACACTATTGTAATAATATTAAACCAAATTAAGTTCATTAACATCCTACTTTTAGTTGCAAGTAAATTGATTAATTTTAATATTTATTGTAATGAGGTAGAAAACAATGTATTGTTTGTTTGGAGTTTAGTATATAGTTATGTACAACAATTATAACTTATTTGAAAGTTTAACTCAAGGAAGTTATATTATTAACAAAATTTACTACCAACTTAAATAGTCCATACATTCCTATTACATGGGACTTAAAACATAACTGGCAAAATGTGAGTGTACTATTGATTTGAGGTACACCTCTGCCTAACTCTTCGGGGATTACAGGTGTGATGTTATGTTAAATAATTCATATATTTAAATTACAACTGCCATTGTTAGACAATTGTGTGAAATGTCTACAACAGTAAATTCATGAAGGGTATCATTTGCTGCACATTCTACTTTCCTGGTGGTAAAATGGTGACACCATCAAATCTCTGTCCTTGTCCCATGTTACTTGGGATTGATCTTTTTTCTTTCATTCCTCACACACTCCATCCATCTTTTCTTTGGTCTTCTTCTTCATCCTCAACATTTGTATTCATTACTTAATGCCATGTTGTATTCTCTTCCAGTAAACAATTGTAAATTCTGAACAGCCAGTCCATAGATTAGATAGTTACTAATTACATTTGCTTTTAAAGTAATTAAGTAGTTAAAACTTAACATTATCTACACAGTAACAAATGTCTCGTTATCTTCTTTTTTTGTTATGTAATGTTTATTGATCTTATTCTTAAAACAATACCTAACACGGAACAAGTTATTATTACATTAACTTAAACATTGAATTTATTTGTCATAATGTTTGAGTTTTATTTGACCTTCTTTTCCTGTATTGTAATAATAAGCATGAAATAGAACTAAAATACAATAATATTGAGAGCAGCGGTGGCCCAGTGGTGGCGGTCCCGACTTACGAACAGTAAGTCGTGGGTTCGAACCCCGGCAGGCGCATTACTTTGTGTAATTTATTTCATCACCACTGCTCTCAAAACGGTGAAGGAAAACATCGTGAGGAAACCGGCATGTCCTAGAACCAACAAAAAAAAAACAAAAAAAAAAAAATCGAAGACATGTGACATCTACCAACCCGCACTGGGCCCGCGTGGTGGATTATAGCCCATTCCCTCTCATAGAGAGGAGGCCTGTGTCCCAGCAGTGGGAACATTATAGGCTGATTATGATGATTATGATGACAATAATATTTAGTTTTACTCACAAAGTCCTTTTTAAATTTTTCAGCATATGCTGCATCCGCAATTGGATAAATTGTGGATGCAGTGCAAACAACTAAATGCTCAGTTCAGCACATTCTTCAGTATTTCTGTGAAGGAAATGGTTTTGTTCAAACACATGTCACACAATACCTGGAAAGATTATTTTATACCTATCAGAGTTGATTTGCCAATGATCATCACTGTTTAAATAATGATGTTACTATTTAGCCAAACTCCAACCAGTTTAGGGCTCACCAAGATTCGTGAAACTGTATTTTTTAACCTAATCTCTGAAAACCAAATAACAAAGTAAGGAAATAAAATATGCATTTGAATTTCCGCTTCGTTTTTGACTAAGACCGCATCTGGAGGTCTACTCTCTAAGCACGAAACCCGTACTTTCGGCCGAAGATACGGGCGTTTCCTACTCTGATCACTTACGGACATAGATTAGTAAGGGGCCCGAACTAAAAATGAATGAAAACACGATTGGATAGTTGTCCCTATTCCCGATATATTGTCAATACTCATGAATCCAAAAATAATTGGAAGTTCATTTCGAAGTTTCGAACTACTTTCGGACGGGCCCGTATCTTCGTTGACGGACTTAGAGATACCCTCTGGTCTTAGGCCTTATTAGAAACGATACTATGGTCTAAATACACGTCAATTCAGCGTAATATTAAACCTTTTCGCAAGTTGCGCTTGCACGCTCGGCCCTTGGTCGCCCCTCGAGTGATGAGTCACTCGGCTCCCTATATTCACACGACACAGCTATACTGGACCCTCCTGTAGGAAACAGACCCAATAAGACTTACCATCCGCCCGAAATTTTCCGTCCTGTCCCCCCGGCCGGCCGGACTTAGTCCGACTTGTCATGTATCAGGGGTTCTGGAGTTATCGGCTTCAGATTTTTTTAACAAGTATCCACTTACATGAGTGAAAAGGAACCACTATAAAGTATAATGTCTGGACTTTTTTAGCAAACGCCAGGCCTTTTGTGAGGACTTTAAACTTTACAAATGGTATGGCCCTAAAACCCCGTAGGAAGTCCCGATAGGTGCTTACGAACGATTGGCATGTGGTGTGGGTGTCGTCCTCAGGATGCCGTTGATTCACAATAAATTGTCACTGTTTGATTACGTTTTTAACACAAGGCCGACGGTATTATTCAATTGAAATTTTTATTTCCAGTCTTAGCTGTGTCCGCATGTTTACGATGGTTAGTAACCGCTCGATCTTTTTCGATGTCGCAAGAGTTGACTTGGGAAATTAACAAGGCAGCAAGAGCCGTTTCGTATTAGTTAGAACATGACATGAAAGAAAATCTTTTTGAAACTCATTTCTCCCAGCTTTTAGATTTGCGGTCCTTCGGAGCTTTAAAATTATAAGTTTTGTACTTTTTAAACCTCCCCTTTTCGACCAAAGAGATCATCATTCAGAACCAACGTATTTTTAAGTTAATTAATGCTACGGAATAGGGGGCCAACTTAAGAATTTTGACAAGTAACAATATAATAATGCTGCCCCTCCAAAGAATCAAACCGGGTACCTCACGACACCATACAATACATCAAAGACTGTCCCCTCATTCATTTACAATTTAACCGAAGCAGCTGCACTCGAAGCTATTTACATTTGAATAGTTAAATCTCAGTTCGTGTGTTGATCAAGGAAGTGTTGCACGAACCCGTTTCTCATAAGGTCGTGATCACGGTTTGCGGACCGACTCTAATTGGAGAAAAAACTAGAAAATAAAGCCTTAATACTAGGGCAAACCTATAAATAAATACTTTTCACCGTTCTACAACGTTTACGCGTCGCATTTATATTGAAATTTTTCCGCTCTAGTGTATAAGAGGCGTAAATATAAGTTAGATAACAATAAATATATGTAAGTAATACATACTTTATTATATAATTAAGTGGTATCAAGTACAACAACTTACATAACGACGAGTAAACACAAACTTTCCACACTTAGCCAACTGGTCTTTTTGGGAGAAATCTAATTCGTACCTACCTTCGCTTTTACCAATTTACTTTGCCCAACTTCTATTATCTAAAATGTTTTTCAGGGCCTGAATACAATGTTTACCAACCGCTTATACCCCCGCCTCTGGAAGATTATTATCGTCTGTAAGAAACTGTCTTTGTCAGGCAAAGGTATTAAGAAATGTTCAGCCAAGATGAAACCTTTTTCACGAAATAAAAGTTTGGAAGGAAAAAAAATCTCATTAAGTGAGCTTACATTTTTGTTTGTCGTGTGCTATTGTAAACAAGATGTTATATTATTATTTTGTTACGTAAGAATTGAGTGCACAGCTGCTGGGTGTCGGGGACGTACATACAATACATACCATAGAGTAATAATTTACCAGTTGCCTAAATAATCGTTCGTCAGTTAACGTTGCTTTGAGTGATTTTTTTCTCTGGGATTGCACTAGACAAATTCGATGATTCGATCTTTTTATTACAAATATTCGTGGGTATTACATTCTTTGAGTTTTATTAGTAGGTACTACATTTATTGTAGGTTTCGCTGTTTGTTCTCATTCCTTCGTATCAAAGGACCAAAATAAATAATTTGATTTAGAATATACGTGAAATGCTAAATACTGAGACAGGTAAAAGGAACCACACATCAAAGTCCGTTATTTTGAAATAGGAGATTTCGTTTCTCTTGAATGTCTAATAACCTGAAAAACACGAAAAGTAGCTATTCTTTTTTATTCTAAGCTGCAATCTGCAAGGTGCGAGAATGATTCGTCATTGACTATCTTGTATCACATTATATCTTCCGACTTATTTGTATTGAAGAACATAATTCCTTTGCATTGTTATGCAATACGTATAACTTATAGCTGATAAGGACAAATACAGGAACCCAGAAATCTACGCGTAGAACTTTGGAAAAGGCCAGCGGTGAACAGGCTTTCAAAAACTGTTAGTAGTAGTATCAGAAGCCACAACACTGTCGAGAGTTCTCACAAAGAGTGAGAGCGATGAGTCACTCAGTGTGCAAATTCGAGTTATGCTAATATCAGTATTGGCATTGGCACTGTGCGATATGAGCTCCTCTTCGCCGTGTGTTACATTGGGTACATGTTAACAGTGTTATTTACTATAGTCTAACCGAGAATACAGTCGGCCTAAGAAAGGGGTTATGTCCCAAACTGCAGTATGAGAGTTTGGGACATGGCCTTTGGCCTGCATTCACCTACTGTTGGATGCCTCTTTTTTTGTGGCAATCTCGACGTTTCCTTGCCAACTTTTGCCTTTGTCCAGGTTTTTCCCCCGGTAGCAACAATGACACCTGCCCCATCTCGCCACGATCGATCAACATATCCTTTCCCAGTCCTTACTCGGGCTGGCCATTTCTTAAGCCGACTATTCTTCTTCCTCTTTGGCAACTGAGACGATGTCTAAAATTTTGCTAGCGTCAGTTTCGGAATAGGAAATGTCATCTATACTTTAACCAACTTACCTGTGCAGGCGGGTGTCTGATGAGATGACGAGTAAAGAACTATGGAAATAGAAGACATGCTGGGCCGACCTCAAATGAATTGGGATAAGGGCAAGAGTATGATGATCTGTGCAGGCGGGAAAACACAGAACTAAAATAAATATACCAAGTTTGACATATCGATGCAAATTTTCTTGACAAACAGCGCCACCTAGAACTGCACACTTAAAGTGGTCATAGTATAAATGTTGTCCCTTCAAAGTCCTGTCAAACGTGACAGACCACAAACCACTATGGAAAAACGAAGATCGAACCTTGGAGAAAGCTTCTGCGGTTGACGACCTTCCGATGTTTCTGTGTCAGAGGTTAAAAGTAAGCGACAAATAGTGTGGGCGGTAAATTGTGTCAGTTATTATTAGGATTTTATTGGAGGAGCTGGTACTAAATCATACTATAGGCAATTATAATGGTAAATCCACTTGTTAACGGTTTACGTTATGTTTATTATTTTCCTTATGGGCTTCGCTTTATATGTGTGTACAAAACAAACCACAACAAAATGTAGTTGACGGGAAGTTCACGTAAATCCCAGTATAGATACTATGTTCAAATATAATTTGTTATAAATCCAAATGTTCAAACAAACCACTATAAACATTATTTACTGGAAGTTACGTATTACCAGTATACTATACATTTATATAATAAATATTAAATTAACTACCATCCGAGTATTAATGAATAATACGCTACGTACCTGAATGTTACCGACATTTTGAAAAATAACTTAGTCTAATTACTCGCATTTGTACAAAGACTACTAAAAACAACATCCAATACAGAGTGCCCATTCTTACCTATATTCCATTTAAAATATTTAAATAAAGAACATGAAACAACGCTCATCGCCAGCGGCATGTCCACGCGCTCGTAATTGATGCGCTTGCGCCGCGGAGGGTGACCGCAAGGTCGCCGGTACCGGGGGTGACACACCGAGTGGGTGATCGATTGAGTCACTGTCGTCAGTGCCCACTTACGACTCATCTTGCGACGATATTCGAGTTTTTGTTCAGGGTTATGTGGACTAGTAATACGGTACTTGGTCATCAATCACTCAGAAATGCCTTTCGCAGTGCACATGCTGGACAAAGACCTCTCCGACTTCCGCATCCAATGTGACCCAGCCACAGTTTTTAGGTTGTCGGTCCATCTGTCTCAGGGGCATCCTTCGCTGTGCCTGTTGATACGCTTCACTGCTGGACTTGTTTATTTCCTCTACTACTGGTCCTTTGACAAACATGGCCAGCCCACTGCCACTTCAACTTTCTCACTTTACCATACATATCAGAGCATTAGGTTTCAGAAAAAGTTCACCTTTGTAGAACGTCAGTGCCATTCGTGATCATCTCTTGCTTTGGAGTACCTACACCCTCCCGATTGCGCATTAAAATACTTCTTCTTTTCATGTGGTTAGTGCCTAACCTGGTGTCAGAATTTTTATGCCGCCCACGGGCTTCTGACTTGGCTTTTCATGCCGTCGAGAAATATCTCTCAGGCATGCTGGTTTGGTTTCCTCACCATGTTTTCCATTAAAGGACTTAACGTGATCACCTACTGAGCTAAAGTAATTTAACCCGAAAAATATCGTATTATGAACCGACGTTAGTACATAAAGAAGAATGTACTCTAAAACAATAACATAGAATCGTTAAAACTGTGGAGCTCTTACGAGGAGACGGCGGATTGTTGGCAATCATTTGACGGGTATAAGTCATACCAGGATACCATCGATACGAAAGATGAAGAAGTGTCTTCGTATCTAAAGCTCGATTTGTCATATTTACGCAGTTACGCCCGGGGGTGTTTTGCAGGCTCCGGACGCTACGGTACTCTTTTGTTTGGAGTGTTTTTATTAACAATTAGCGGTCTCTGGTTTCGCACGGATGCCGTTTTTCCTCGTGATGGATGTCGATTTGGATTGTCGTGTTTTCATACTATGTCCCGTTATATGAAACGGTTAATTGAACTTGAGATGAGATTTAAGAGGTTTCTTTCTATTGTTGTACTACATAAGTAGTTAGTACGTAAGCAGTAGAAGGCATTTGTGAGAAACCGGAACTCATACGCGAAAAATCTAAGTAAATACTACAGTTAACGGAATGGCAATGTATTGTATTGAAAAAATAAATCCTGGTCTTTCGATTTTACTACCATTTAAAATATAATGTGATTCGGCAAACTAAACTAAAGGAATAATCTTCAGAATCATCACATAAGACAGAAAGATATGCACTGCTGGATACCATATTCCCAAAACCAGCCGATTCAGAGGTCTCGGAAATAATAATACACATCGTACTACTAATCCTAATAGCACAGAATCTACCAAAAAGTCACGAACGACGAACACAACCAACAGGCTAGCAACGAAGAAGACGAAACTAAGCAAAGACCCCGAAATGCATCGCCAATAATGAATAATTTATTACAAAAATAAAGGAAACCGGTAATTAACGAAAGCATCGAGGTCATGGCTGTCTCAATCTAATCTACATAATTGCTAATTAGCACGTTATTGCTTACCTGGCAAGGTCGCAAGTTTTTGTAGCAAGTGCAACGCCTTGTTACTAAACAGTGCATGCGTTCTAGACGTACTGTTTGTGATTACTAGTGTTATGTGTGTTATTATTGTCTATCAATCTTACTCAACAAGAAATAACAAAGTATGTGTGTATTTTTTAGTTGGATTTCTTTATGTTGTCGTGTGCCCTTGAATGTAGAATAATGCGTGAGCATTAGTGTCGTTCAAACGCCTAGGAAGCGTTTTATAGGACCAAAATAGGCGATCGAATGTGTAGTGTGTGGTGACTAAATAATAAGCCGCTTGGATCAATCTTCAGGTTAAGCGGCGCCTGCCTAGGTTGGTCTGTGGATGGGTGACCACACATTACATGCCCAGTTTCCTCCTTAAGCCGTTGTTCCCGGCCGTCATTTCTAGATCTTGGATAGTCTTTACAGGTAGTCGGAGGCCTTCTGACAACTAGTCTTACCAAGGGGTATCTTATTGCCCAGTACTAACTGGGTTGTGGCGGTCCTAATCAGTCGCTCCCTGTAAAATACTGGTTAGTAGCTGCATCCGGTTAGACTGGAAACCGATTCCAACATAGTTGGGAAAAGGCTAGGCAGATGATGATAATGAGTACAACACTACAACTCTAGGACTCTTACATATTTGATAAAAGTACAGTATTGTTATATTTAATAAGCGACTCTTCCTTCATAAAAGAATTGCAAAAGAACAAGTGAACATCGCGATCGTGTGATATTGCAAGGACTCGACAAATTGTTGAAGATGGAGACAGACTCTAGAAACATAATACTTACATAATTCCACACAAAGTCTAAAATAAAAATACCCGATCACCTTTGAACAGTCTTTATCGAAAACGAGATGACAATAGTGGAAAATCTTTAATCTTAGACAAACAAGAGGTATAGAAAAATATTATGCCTGTTAATATCAAGATACGACCTTCGTTGTTATGCAATTCTGTAACACATAAACAAGATTATACAACGTAATTTAATGCATTACGCAATATTAATTTGCATAGTTTATGTAATTATGCCATTCACAACATAGGCTCTGAACTATAAAGACCATAAACAAAGTAGAAACTCAGAACTAATAATTAAGAGCCTTATGAAGTAACGAATGACCCTTGATGCCTGCGAGCCACGTAAATTCCATCATGTTTATATCTCTATTTATACGCTTTTGCCCATAAATATCTAAAATGAATCAGCCTAAACACTAAATATGTAAATTTTATGAGCATGGCTTGTCCAAATAAACAATGTAGTTATTAGCTTGACTAAAATGGCCAATCTACGCGTTACCTAAATGTTTGTCATTGTCGACTTAAGGTGAGACTTACAAATATAGGTAATATATAAATAAATCTATTGTTTAGATCATTTTTTTAACCGATGAATAAAAGGAGAAGGCTCTCAGTAAATGCGTTTTTCATAGCTTCTATTTCATACAGAAAACTTATATTAAAGACAAACTCAATATCTTGAAGAAATAAAGTCACTACTGCTATCAATAAACATCTCCAAGAGAGTTTTAAAACAACTTGCAAAAAATAAAGACGGTATAAAAGAAACTTGAGTTAAAATTAACAGTACAATCATCAATCTAAGATTAGGTGTATCTAAAACTGATTCTGATAAACAGATAGATAACGCTAAGAAAGTAAATTCGGTTGTGTTTACTATTACAAGATCTAACACGTCACTAAGCAATTGGACTGGCTTAGATTAGAATGTATCTATTTTGAAACTGCATTCAACGTAGTATTCTCTTCAGTAAACGTTACGGCTACAGTATTTCTTTCATTCATGATATCGTCTTCTAGTCCATTCAGTTCTTCGTTTTCTGTGAATTGATTTCCATTCTTCTATATGGGTTCTATATTATCCATCTCGATTACAGTTTTAAACAAAAATGTTAAAGATTCTAACAAGTCGACCTTGTTCTTCGGTACAATGCATGTCCTAAATTCCCCGCCATAGTAACCACTCATCGCTCCGTGACCGAGTCACCGAGTCTGCTCGACAACCAATCATTCAACACGACACCTTTTATCTCTTTCGACGATGATGTGCTGCCAAAGTTTCTATAATCAAATTCCAACTACCCTTTAATAGAAACAGCAAATGTATTTACATTTTATAAAGGAAAAGCAATATTAGGAAAATTATTAAATGTTGTAGAGATATTGAGGAAAACTGGAATTTTATTATTATTTTGCCTACGTTGTAATAAAGCATTGTAATGTTGAATTTTCCTATCTAATAACCGTCCTAAGAAAATCAGAAAGGAGGTATTTTTATTAACAGAATATCCTACGTTAACGATATTAACGTAGCCGAATATTTTATTTATTAGTGTTCGTTCCACATATTGGGGTCTACAAGCGGTGCCAAGGGAGCAGAAGAGTTCGAAAAATCTAGAAAGAATTCGGTTATCGACGATCGATCATCCAATATTGATACATCAAACATTTACCAATAAACTGTTGGCAAAAATCTTTGTAGTAAAACGTTATATTCCCCAGATGTCGACCACATGTTTTCTATCGGTTGACGATCAATATTTATTAGAAGTCCCCATTGTTTTACGAAGTTGTTATTTAGTTGTGGACACAAGAGGCTTCGCCCCGAAGCTTTAACACAGCCGGTCCTTTGAGCATTGTCCTGAAGATCAATAGACAAGTTTCCAATAGGACCCGTTCTCTCAGTAATTAGTTCTGGTGGTATATCAACTATGTTTGTTCCATGTTGAACACTGAATCCGTATTAAATTGCTTCGAGTGATGTTTGATCGACAATATTGTATTACAGGGTAATATTAATTTATGTTGAGTAATTATAACATGATCGAATCTCTACATATTATGTACCATAGTTCTTAGAATATTTCCTTGTCGGATTGATTCATATTAGATAGACATAAAACTTATAGCGCCTTTCGACAATTTCATAGTTCACATTTTGTTCCATTATTCAGGGGGTCACAACAGAATTTTCAACACAATCGTCACAGGAAAACACGTGCAAATCAGGACCTGCTGTCGTGATAGCAATTTGTCGAGCGATAGAATTACAAACCTGCGCGGACCGAGTATATTGCGTACCTGTGATACATCGCTGTCCCACTTCCTAACAACCAGAGCTCACTTTACCAACATTAATTGGATACAATGCTTGTAAAACACAATTACTCTACACTTCAATTGGCTCGGTAAATCTAAACAGTAATTTCGCTTCGGCCCCATATCTCGATACCGTTAACTGCAATGACTGTAAACAGCCCAGTCAGATCGGTACACTTTTTGTGAACTGGTCACTGACCCGTCTACCTCACGCTCCATCTCATCGTGAGGTACTTCATATTTGGCTTATTACTCTTTACGACCGCTTTGATCAGAATTTAGGGAGCGGAATGAACGCTAAATTCGCCTCTCTCTCTCTCTACCTTTTTCGAATAAACTAGGTCAGTTTAGCCAAATTCATTTTTCGTTTATTAAAATCACGATCTAGATTGCTGTACTGCGTCATGCTTAAGAACCGAGATACCTGAGGATTCCCAGACGAAGTGTAATGTCTATTCTTATTTTCAGTTTTTTCTGAGAACTGCGCCAGTAAATCATAGTACAATTATAAAAACTTTAATCAAGCAGTACCGTTTTACCTCAAAAGCCCATTGTTTGCGAAAAGATCTGTTTTTATTATGTCCGCCGAGAAACTTGAAATGTACCTGTAATTTTAGTCTAAAGAATATTTAGTGTTTCGAAGCACCGGGTTTTTTGTCCAATCTTTCCGGCTGATTAGATTTCATCAATGGAAGACAACTCCAAATCTTCGTGATTTATTTCCTTATCTTTGCGTAGTCTAGGGTTTAATACAGGTCCTAAATCAAGGCTTTTTTGGCGAACAATGGGCGATATTTTTTCGTTACTTAATGCGGTATTTTTTGCTTGAATAGAACTTGAAAAGAATCCGAAATTAAAACTGTTTGGAGCGTAACAGTTTTCCTAATCTTGAGCAATTTTTGCTCTGGCAGTTAGATCACCGTTAATGTTTTCCGTGTATTTGGTACTATCTAGAATGAGACTGACTATTGACTCATTGGTTCAGAATTCTGTAGTTTACGTGTGTTTACCCGCCATTACGATTTTGTTGCAACGGTTTTCAGTCCATTTATTAGCATGTTCATTATTGAACAGTTAGATTGACGTCAGGCTTGTTCTGACGGCTAGTAATTTTGAACGCACGGAAGCAATCAATTTTCGGGATATTAGGACAAAAAGTGCCATCATGGCCGGAGTAGATCTCTTGTAATTACGCGGAGTTAATCGAATGTCGGAGTCAGTAGATGTTGATGGTTTGACACTTGATATCCCGCGTTGCAAGTGACATTTTACGGCTGATGGATTTTGAAATTTCAATCAAACCACTGCTGAATCTGAGGCGGAATGGAAACAAGACTTTATTGTAAAATTTTAAACTTGGGATTGAACAAAGGTATTAGTTACTCTGTGTTATTTTTATTAATACGTGGGTGACTGTTTCCTTAACTTTAATGATTCATATATGACCGAGTAATGGTTCTGATTCATCTTATTTGTTGATATTTATAAACATAACGCAATTTGCCTGCAATACTAAAGCGCAAATGATCATTGATTAGTTGGTCCTTGTGTCCGAAAAAGGGAATTTAAAAAGCTGAAGATTAGTACTTGACATCTTACCCAAAACAAATGGGTTATGAACAGATTGCGATGATTAATTTGAGTGCATTTGCAGCTTTAACAGCGAGTTATATAAGCAACCGCCAATCAAATGCATTCTTTAGTGATAAGTGGGTGCCTACGTTGTTTATAAATACTCCATCCTGTCTTGTTGCTCGGAGATTACAATCTCTCATCATCTTTAGTATTTGCTTGTTCATGCTCTTCTTGATATTACTTTGGTAATATCTTTTCACATATTTCTAATGATTTTACCACTTTTTCGTTATTGTATAGTTATTTTGTAGTTTTCCTTCCGTTTTGATAAAATTCACTTCATTATCAGTTCAATCGTGCCAGCTGTGTCCCAATCCTTACCAGTTTTAAAGACAGACACCATAATTTATATTTTCACAACCGTCGTGTCCTCGTCACGATGAGCATTGTCGCGCAATTTGTTTGATGTCACAATCACAACGATGCCTACTCTACTATTATTTACTTCAGGTAATTTTCTCTACGTGACACATCCGAAAACATTGCGACACCGCTTTTTGTATACCCGGTTGCTATTCTGCAATACTGCAATTAGTGTTGTGCTCCGTGGCTTTGTCATGAACTGTTCCCTTTTTGTTGTTTACTGTTATTTTGATTAATGGTTGGTTGGAAACGGCACTGTTATACAGTATTTCTTCATTTCAAAGTTTTAACGCAACTGTTATTTCACATGTCGTAATTTCCGCTGTATTTGGCGATGTAGGTCCTTCGATATGTTCCGAATCCCGTTTTGAATTTGTGAATCGAATTCATGATCTGAAAGTAAAAGTGTTATCAGCAACTTCTCTCAACGCTAGTCATAAATCTCAACTAAGAGAAAGCGTAGACTGGCAGTCACCCAGTAAATTAATGACATCCTTTTCGTCCACGGCAACAATATCATTTGCTGCAGTTTTAATAATAAATAATTCGTCAGTGCTAATTTAACTTCTGCTTTGTCCATCAGCAACTTTAAATTAATTCAAGTATGTTTTATAAATCATGCAAAGGTCAATACATCGTGTTAATTGTCAGTGCCTGCTAATGACCATGACTCAAAGTAATAGTTTATTCAACTCTGACATTGTGGCTCTCATGTTTTGTGTGATTGTTGTGCATGAAATGCGATGAACATGCGATTACTCGCATTGATTGCTTTGAAGCTTATTTTTATAACTTTGTTTCATCATGTTACCCTAAATCTAACTTATTTCCATGAGAAAAGCCACTGCAATACTCTCAACGGCGATGTCTCATTGGATTAATACTGCTTCCGTATTAACGACTGCAAACAAGAAACCACTCGCACTTAATCTTATTAAATCAAATAACGTTCTTATTGGTTCTAATGATACTGCAGTAGCAAATATCTCAAGCGAGCAGAGGTTAGAGGTAATAAATATGGAGGAGACATTTCAAAGTGCCGATTGGAGTTACCGGTGTGACAAATGGCGCGACATTAAAGTCGTACTGTCGCGTCTATTGGACACCCACCTTAATGCGGCACAATGGACGATTCCAATAATTTCGTACGTATTGTCACTTGTTATTTGTGGACGACTCTCTGTTTCCTGTTAACACATTGTTTTCATGTCATTAACATAATATAAGTATTTTATATTTCAAAGGTTCGTGTTTTAATAATTTTGTATTGTATATTGTGTAAGTTAAAGCTAATGGAATGGTCACGTGTTTTATTACCTATAATATCTTCTTGTATGTACTTAGTCTTTGTTACTTTAGATGTGTACTCCACATAATAGTCCTAAGTTTAATTTATTTTATAAAGGCTCTCACAAAAGTCACGTCTTGTTTACTCAACAAAATCTAATACAATCAGAACTTCTTTGTATCTAATGTTTTCGTTATTAGTTTTCTTAATAGAAAAGAACGGCAATGAGTGCCTTTTGAATTTCATTAGTTTCTATTTGGAGACTTATAGTTGTAAGGATAGTATTGGTATTTTTTAACAAAATGTGATCAATCAGTCTTAGGTCCAATAGAACAATTGTAGTACAATTTGAGGGTAACATTCAAACACATCTTGAATTATACTAAGGGTCTCAGTATATTTATATCTATACTAATAATATAAATGTGAAAGTTTGGATGGATTACTCAATTTGTTAGTTTGATTTGTTACTCAATCACGCCAGTACAGCTGAACGGATCTGGATGAATTTTGCCACAAAGATAGATTATAGTCTGGAATAGCACATCATCATCATCATCCTCAGCCTGAATTCATCCACTGCTCCCTTTGGTTGTGCCAATCTCCAGGTTACTATCCTTTTTTTTCTCAAACTTTGTACATATACAATACTAATAATGTTACTGTTTTGCTGTTAACCTGCGTCATCACACTGCTGGACAAAGGCCTCTCCCCATGACTCCCAGTTCCTTCGATCCAAGGCCAATATCGACCACTGGTCATGTGAAAATAAACCAGCTTCAGTGACGCTGTCAATGGCGATCGTCACTTCCCCATTGTCGTTATAACAGTCAAACATTAAACATCATATGTCCAAGTTACGATCCTTTACAATTCATTGTTCTACGGGAGTCATAATAACATAACAATTATGAAATAACATTGAACAGACGTGGAGGTTTGAGCAATAGCTATGTCAGTACCTTATGACAGTTTTCACTTACAGCTGGCAACACCTTATAGGAAAGACTAAATAAGAGCAAATGTCTATTAACATGTAGGTATACATGTATATTTATAGTATTTGATATTATTTTATATATCCTTGTAGTTTATCTTAGTTTTAAATTAATATTATTTTCAGATATACACCTACCAATGCTTGTCTCTGCATCACCCAAAGGTTGACTGGTAGAAAGTGCCTATGGTATTAACTCCGCCTCTGTAATTTGTGCTTGAATTGTTAAATAAATAAATAAAGAGCGCAGTGTTGGATTTTCAAGAGTTGAAATACCAGCAGTGCAATAATATTTAGGTGACGCTTAGCATAAGCGAAAACTGGCATAAGTGACATGTGGAGGAGATCGTGGCTATATAATAACAGCTGCACGGGTCGATCTACAAGGTTAAGCAGTGCTTGGCGTGAATGAGTCATCAGTACATACTAAGTTTTCCTCAGTTCGTCGGAACGTACGTTAAGCCATTGGTCCTGGCTGTCATTTGTAGTTGTTACGAGTAGTCAGGAGTCCGAAAGTCTGAAGCCGAAGACAACCAGTCGTACCAAGGGGCATCATATTCCCCAGTTACTGGTTAGTGGAGGTCAGATAGGCAGTCGCTCCAATCGGCCATCCCTGTTAGACTGGGAGCCGACCCCAAAATAGTTTGACAAAGGCGATACAGATGATGATGTCATTGGAGAATTTCCTAGATGTAAATGAAATGCATTTTTGTCCTAATACCTTCATCTCAAATATTAAGTGAATCAAGTACTAAATACATGCACTTGTAGAATAAACACTCATGAGCCAGGAAATCTCAATTTCTTGGAACATTTCATTTAAGTTCATAATATTCTGTAAGAGCAGTTTAATCTCAACAAAGACGAAGTACCTGGCTTCAACAAGCAAGTCAGTTGCATTTAGAACTCAGATGTTATTATAATTTACGTTACATTTCCTACATTCTTGTTTACCTCTCACTATGAACTTCAACATTAAAAGTTTTGCTTTAAGAAAAGTTGTTTCAACTACGACTTCGTTACAAGCAAGGTTCTCTTTGAGCTAGAAACTGCAATTCAAAAAGTTGCTGAAACTGTTTTTGAAGTTGCTTTTTAAAACAATCTTGAGAAAACTAAGCTTTTTGTATAATTTCTCCTACTTTGCATTATGAGATTACTTAATACTCTGTGTTCAGTTTTCCCTCGCTATCAACATAATATAAAGTTTAAAAACTGTTAACTTTATCAGGAGTAGTAAAACTGATTTGAATTGCCCCATAAAGCCGCCATATTCTCCTTCCGTATGGCACGGAAATAAACTTGTAATAAAGTTTAAACTTGTAGCGAAGTGAAGACTAGAAAACTTCGTTTTCCGAACGTTGAGGTGAAATCTACCGAGATGACTATCTTCGTACTGATCTTGAGTTGCAGGTTTCTAAACTTGATTGCATTGCAATTTTATGTTAGTTCTTTATAGAAGCTCTAATTCTGGAACATGTAGTTTTTCTTGAATCTTTTAAGTACTTTTCTCTTAAGAATATCGAAAGGAGTTTGAATCTAGGTCAATTCGAGGCACGTAAAGAAGGAAAGGATAAGCTAGCATTTCATTAACTGTGTTACGACGACAAGGATCGTTTATTTCGATTAAAACTCTTGAAAAAGAATGTAAACGTAAACAAACAATGAACACCATTCTTGCTCTGTCACGTTATTTTTTTACGCCCATAATTAAACAAGAATGCTACTTCTAAAGAAGGAAGTATCTCACTAATGCGACTGGTTTTTTCAAGGGAGACGAGATTACTTCGGGTGAAAGTGCTTTAGCCTTCGTGAACATTCGTCAATACACGAACATACAATAACTTAATAACCGACTTACATAATTATGCCATCCAAATATAAATGACAACACAATAGAGGATTTACTCATTGTACGTCCAGTCGTCCATTATGCAGTTTTTGATGCCTTCGCTTTCCCTCTCAATCAGTAATCAGTTCTTATAAGGTATAAATTAAAGAAAGCTGTGTCTTGGGATTAAAAGTTGAAGATAAATTGGAAATTGCCTTATAGGTGTTATTGTTATTAGAATGATTGGATATCGAATAAGAATGATTGGATATCGAATAAGCCTTTGTCTTTTGGTGGATGAGTAGAATTTTCTGGAGACTGGGTGCAGAGGCAGCATTGCATTTTAACCTCTAAAATCCATTTAATGAAAGTAAATTAGGAATTGCCTTTTATGAAAGATGTCATTAGAACCTTTGGACAATCTATTGTCTTTTTCCCAATATGTAGAATCTTCTGGAGACTGACTGCAGGCGCATTTAGGTATCAACAAAATTTGAGTTCCATCATTACAACTAATTTAACGATTTGAAAAGTAGACCTTTCGTGTACTCATTTTTGAACTCTTCTCCTTTAATCCAGTATAATTTGGGACTTCATTAATCCTGATACCTGAAGCGTAACTCCCCAATGTAACTCCTAAAGTCGAAGGTTTCATTATTAATTCTGTCGAAGTCTGGCTTTTGCCAACTCCCTTGATTATTTGTTGCTTGTAAATAAAGTTTCCTTGATAGCAAATTGCCATTTAATATTCCTTTGGAAATAACTTGTCCTTTTTAGTAGAAAATGGAAAGTTACCGGCTTATTCTTTTCGGACAACAGTCTAGTATTGAAATGATTTTGAAGATTTCGGACGGTTTCATTGTGCATAAAGATATGTTGACTCGTCCCAGAACTTAACTACGACTGGACTATCACTAGCGTCCATCAATGTGTGTGGTGTGGCATCAGGGCACGCCGGACACAACATTAGGTGCCCCATCATTTGTGGAACAGCACCTGATTTTCGCTTTTGGCTGGAATCGTGTATAAATCTCCACCTTAGCGGGTTGTCCATGGTGCAACCAATCTGGGTCTGGAGTCTGTTTATAGACTTCCAGCTTAGCAAGTCATGTCCAGGAGAATCTCAGCAGGTGGGAAGAGTGGAATTGTTAATGTGCATTTTAATTAGTTAGTTGAAAGCAGTGACCTTCGCAGTGATCAATATAATTGTTATTAGTAGTATCTACAACAACACACACATATCGATTTTTGATGCTCAAATGATTACTTATACAACAAGCAAAGAAAGCTATTTAGAGATCCGAGGGATCCGAATTTGGTTTCCGCCAGTTCGGTAGTGTCAATAAATAATATTTGCTTATCATCAGCTTCATTTCCTTGTTGGGATTGAACGAATATGGCGCGGGAATTGAATTCAAGTGTATTGAAGGAATTCGTTCTGAAGGTTTCTGACTATCCAGTAGTTTTTATTAGAACTGTCTTCTTGTTTATTTTTTATGTTTTCTTGTAAGTAACTACGTTAAACTAGGGAAGTTAACCCCGAATAATCAGAAATGTAGTTATAGTACCTCCACATTTAGTCATATGTATGTAAACCCCATGTTATTATATGATGGCAAAAAGGATGCCAACGTTATGTTGGCGAGCTTATTGCCATCAACCGGGCACAAATCCCGACGAGCTAATTTGGATACCAAAAATACACTCTGAAACAAAAAAAACTAAATCTTCGATTAAACACATGGTGTTGATTTTCAACTTCAGGATGCTACCTTTTATTTTAAAGTTCAAAGTCAGAGAGGAACTGAAAGATGAAGAGCAACCTGTGTAAACACATGATATTATTCTAAACATTAGTTGTGTTATTGATACAGCCGGAAAGCTGCTTTCCTGTTGTGGTGCACACGGTCTTAGGTTTAGATAAACAGTGAGCCTTGTATCTGTCTCATGTAGCCGTACTATCCTTAGCTGCATATTGTTATTGTTGAAATTATGTTTCCTAACGAGGCTTGCGGTTCTGGCCACAACTTTGGTAGATCTAGGTATGTGTTTTAACACAAACATGATTTAAATGCAGTTGATTCTCGTTAAGGATATCTGCAGTTCTGAGAAGTTTGTGGTAACGATTTTTGTACCTACTTTACTTTATTTTGTTAATTACGAATACGATCTCGTAATTCAGAAGTTTTTCTGAACACTGTTTTAAGCTTTCACGGTTTATAACTAAACTTATACTGTCATTTACGGGAGCTCAGAACAATGGATTATCAAGATATCCCGTAAGTGATAGCATAAGTTTAGTTTTTCTGAATACCTTGTACGATTTTTTTTAACTCGCTCAGGTTGTGTCGGATTGCCGTCCCATCGGACAACAAGAGTGAGGGAAGTGCGAGTGCATCTGTTAGCTTACTCACTTGTTCACTAGTCTCCGCTGAGTAGCCGCCACAAGCGATATTCTGTCTGGAGGACAATTATGTTTTTTTCATAGAATCTCACCAGGCATTCTTTCTTCAATAATCTTAGTAATTTTTTTTTTACGACATGGTAAAAATACATTGTGCTAAAATTGTAACTTTTAGGACCCTAACTACGCCCAGCATTATGTATTCTGATGTAAAAAGTTTGCTAGTCACGTTCCGAAGGGCCCTGGATCAGTCTCGAAGCTTCGATATCCCGGGATTTCTTTTCGAGAAAATTAATTATGTTTGCAAGGCTCTCAGGATATTGAATGGAATTCAGTTTAGACATTTTATTTTCTTCGTCTATTCCAGTGCTAAGAGGAAGACTTTTATTATGGTCCAGTATATAAAGGTTTTCATTCAATTTTATCCAAAACAATATCTATGCCGTATCCTAGATATGACACTATCTAATGATGATCGTTTGTCTAATCTTTTGGTGGGCACTGCACTGAATATGGCTCGAAGTTTCTGTTTTAAATTCTTTAAATTTATTAACTAGCTCACATTCTTGTTCAATTATCGAATTTCCAATGCAAAGTGTTCTATCTAATTAATACTGGTAATCTCTTTGGTCGCCGATCAAGAGAAATGATCCTTGAAAAGTTAATCGGGTGGAATTTTTCAAGCTGATGTACAAAGTTTCAAACTCAGCTTTGACAAATTTTTGTCAAAGGATTTCATACTTTTATTCTGATTTTTTGTACGAGTAACAAGAGAACTGGTTTATCGTGCATATTTAGAATACTCCCCTCACTCGACCTTGACACCAATATCATCTTCGCAGCCAAACCGAGTCTTCAACCTTAGCTGTCAATCTAGAAAACGCAAACCTTCAAGTCGATAAACTACCTCTTGAAACGGTAAGGGACTTGAGCTGTTAACTCTTTGAGTAAACGCACTCGACGACAGTACGTTAACGTTTACGTAACCGCGTGCGTTTGCTTTACGTAACTTGCTAGTTCGGACAATGACCGTGGTTAGTGGAAGGTTGGAGTGCCTTGTTATGTCGATGATTGACGTAGCTAATTTGTTGTCGATATTGTGAGTTCGCGTATTGAAAATGCAGAATACTCATTCTTGATTATCATGGAGATATACGCAAATTTGTCGTCAGAGTTGCTATGAACTATGTGATGAGGAGGGATAAAACGCATATGACTAAAAGAGTGATGGATATGAATGTTGATGAATGGAAAGGGAGAGGAAGGCCAAAGTAAAGATCGATGGATTATGTGAGGAATGATGTACTAGAAAAAGGAATAAATGATAGCGTGACGGCTAACAGGAGAAAATGGAAGAAAGAACGTGTTGCGCCGACCCCAAGTAATATGGGACAAGGGCAGGCATATGATGATTCGGAGCTTCGTCTACTCTAATAAATCTTCCTGCTATTACCTCGACATTACCTTTCAGTTTCAATTAAGATATTAACCAGATCAGTGAGAGTGTTTAATGGGGTAACAGTTTCACACCCAATATATTCAGGCAATCTGATAGGGTCTCCGTAAATTGGGTCATCCTTAGGACTATTGAGTAGATCCTTATCATCAAGTTGGGTGACTTTAGCTATCGAATAATTTATGTTCAAATTCGATGCAAAATTGGTGAGTTGTAAGACCGCCTCATTGGTCTATTGATCACAAACGTTATCTGCTGAGCTAGGTCCTGAGTTTGATTCCCAGATCGGGCAAAGTGTTATTGGGTTTTCCATCAGGAATTTTTCAGTAGCAGCCACAGAGTCTGGATTCTTGCCCGGTTAATGGCGGCTGGCCCTACTACATAACTGGCGAAATGTGAGTGTAGTATGTTATGTGATATTCACTGGCAAGTCTTCACTTCTGCAGGTAAACCAAAGTTTATAATACAGCCAAGTCTAGCTTCTATGCATTTATGGAGTGTATGTGCAGTTTAGAAAGTTACATATAAACCAACATTACAGCTTTCGTGAGAGTTTGTCGTAAATAAATGTACATCAGATAACCGGACGAGTACTTGGCGACATGAGTTATAGCTTCTTCTAAAACGTGTTTGTTTTTTATTTATGTGCACAATTAATGGAGAGACTATGGAGAAAACCGTTGAAAAAGTAGTAATTATTTGTAGACAATTCGTTAAATTGATATTGATGAGTCTATCTATTAAAAACCTTCCAGACATTCTTGTCCAACCATCACATGTTTCGCCTAATCTTTGTATGTGTGTCAAAAAACTTACTTGTTTCTCTAAGGTAAATTCAACAGACTTGACAGTTTATTTTGATTTCAGTTGTCAATATCTTTTGAGATAAAATCATCTCGTATTTTATAAAGTAAATCGAATTTTCCTCGTTCATTTCCCAAGAAACGGCGGTATCGATTCTGTTATCATTCGCCGTGAATGCTAAAGCCTTATCGAGTTCAATACAATGCACATTCTGCGCCCGTTTTCTTATCTCCATCTGTCTGATAATATTGTTCTTTACCATTGCTAATATTTATATTTCCTAAACGATATCATTGTTGTAAACTTTGTTCTTTATCCTTATCTTGTGTGATTCATACTTTATTAGATCTAAGATTGTGTGTTTAGGCGTCGACATACTTATGTATTTAGTTATCGGTCTTATTGTGTGTGTACTGATAGGTATATAGTTAGTACACTAGCACTTAAACATGCAAGCATTTCGATAACATTATAATCGACGATGTGCTATGGACTTGGTTTCTTTATTTAGGATTGATATTCTGAAAATATGTTTTAATCACTAGTTATCCTGGCTTTTTGCCTTGTTTATTGGTACATTCTAAACGCATTAACATTTCTAGAAACGTAAATAAATAAAGCATCAAACACAAGATTCCTCTCAACCATCATCTGCAATGTCACCATGAGCGACGACAAATTGAAACACTAAAGTATTTACCGCAAACCTGATGTTGACACAAACGAATGCGCAAAAGCTTCCCTAGACATACAAAATTCAAACAGTACCCAAGATCAATTTGACGTCTGCAATTTAAATGTCGTTCGTTTGTATATTCGAGTCACCTTTCGGTACGGTTCACATCCTGAGTTTCTCTGAACGTAGGATGGCAGTAATAAAATCGGGCACTGAGCACGGCACTTTCTCCGATACGGTCGGCGAAGTTCGTTGCTCAATCGAGCGGGTGACTGGCTGCAATCGCTAACTTGCCCCTTCATGTGGACCGGTGACAAAACCGAGAAACATTATGGACTCTCGTATGTAATGGAGACCAACTCCAACAGCGAGTCAGCTTACGGTATGCGGAAACCGTGCTGCTACTGATATTATGAATATGGATTGCATTGTTTGATATTGAGTTATGACTGCGAAAGTATTTGGTCCATGAATATGTCAGTGACAAAATAAATAGTCTCATATTTTGCTTGAAATAGCTAGAAAGCACCATTGTTAGCGACCGCAAGATTAAACTCTATCAAGCTGACCAAGGAAATAGCCAAGAGATTTATTTATGATTTTATTTACTGAGCTTTCGCTACGTCTCTATTATAGAAAATTAGATTTGCTTACAAACATCGTCATGATGAAATCTGTGGGGAACCAAGAATAATATGGTTGCGCGCGTTGGGAATAACAATTTCTCCATAATAAGAGGCTGCAACGTTGAAAGTGTTTATGAGGTGTATGAAATCGAAAATGATGGGTTGTTGAGCCAATCTATGGTTCAGGATACAACGTGACTTGGAAACATTAGATTTCAAAGAAAACTAAGCAGACGTAAAATTACCATGGTGTAATCGATTTACGATCTGTTTTAGTTACAATCTACAGATACATCTGCTATCATCAATACAAGATTATCTATGGACATTAAATTGTCATTTATGCCTCTCGATTTATCGTTAAAGTCTTAGCACGTATCGATTTCAAGTAAAAGTGATTTTGAACACGATTTTGTGTCACGGATTAATTTATCATCCGTGCGCTTTCGATTATTCCACGTATTCAGTGACAATGACACGTGTAGGTTAATTTGTTAATAGATGACTCAAAGAATACAAACGGCTTACCAAAATATTTTTTGGTGCAAAGGTACCTGTTATCGACAATGGTTTCATCCGTAACCTAAGCGATTGCTGCAGCTGCTGCTGTCGGGGCTCGCAACGCATTAAAACGACTATCTAGTATAATAAAGCAACGACAACTAAATAACTCATTGTTACCATAAGTAGATTGTGGTTAGGTGTTTGTTTAGCATTTTCCTTCGTTAAGAAGGCAAGTAAGTCACTTCCGAGAATTGTGGCTCGAAGGAGACACATCACTACCTACAGCCCTTTATCCGTTTGTTTGTCATTACATTACTTGAACACGATACAATAGCGGATTTTGATAACTAATCAAGATAAACATAGTGATAATACAATTCTATTCATACTAACTGTCACTTTCGCAGATATTCCATTCAGTCCCGCTCACATGTACATTTCAATCGATCATATATTTGAAACCGATCAATCGACTCCGATCATCGAACTCGCGTGCAAAGCAGTTTACAAACACACGGTAGTGCATATTGGTATTAGCAGTCACTTTCTCTATTATGTTTCTGTCATCGTTCATTACTCCAGTTATATCGGGTCATTAGGACGACCGCTACTCGCCAGCTTCTTGGCATTGTTCGCTGTTCCACTAAGATTTATTTCTCGAATGATGGACAGTTTACGTAATTGCCTTTCTCGTCCAGAATTTTCGAAATGAAGAATTGGGTTCTGTTTGTTGGATATTATGCAGCAGGCATGCCATAATTAATAGCAAACTTTCGTTAACGTGTTTTTGTTGATAGTGCAGAATGATTTAGTTGCAGATTTTCCAGAATGTTCTTATTGTTCCTACTTGCATTTTATAAAAAAACAATGCTGGTTTCCAAAGGTTATCGATCAGCTTCTTTAAAACAATTTCAGAAAGATCAGTATCTTTGAACCATTAACCAATTATTCCAACAACACGGTTGAATTATGTTTGAGATAATCCAATCTCCATATTTCTGTATTCAACCTCTTTTAAACAATAAAGCAGTCGGCTTATGGCCATTAATTTAATTCACCTTATCGGATATCGTGGGAGAATCGAAACAATATGCAGCTTCTTGTGTTTAGTGAGATAGTTCTTCATTCTTTAGAGCTATTAAATCTCTTGACTACGGGTTATGTAGGAAAATTGTTTTGTCTTTATTACTAACGTTACAGATGGTTTAATTTGAACGTGAGTCTGCTCTATGCTTATCATCATCATTGGGAGCATTGCTCCACCCACTGCTGAGTTTCGGCCTCCTGCCTTTTGTACCATTAATCCCTGGTCTGCGTGCGTCTCAACCAGGTTTTACCCGCGATATTCTGAATGGTATCCATCCATCTCTGTGCTTATATTAGTTACTTCTATTCAACTCTTGTGGTCGCGTCCAGTTAGATTCTCAGTACCTAGCTTATACATAAATGTATGTGACATTCCATTAGCAACAATGATTTCTGCGGTCATCTGTCAATATTTTCTAGTCCTACTAATCTGTGGATCACGTCTCCCAAATGTTATGCTTATGTGGTATTTGTTTAGCATTTCTCTGTTATTTCTGCAAATAATATTGGTTTTTGATTTAGCTCTAACGTTATTAACTGTCATTATTATCGAAGTCAACTTTTACTATACGTGCTGAAAGATAGCATCTTATAATGATATGAATTATGTTCGTTTTTCTACACACAAGTATTCATTTCCCTTACATTTTCCTCCTCTGTCACGATAATAATTTAATTATTTTTATGAGCTTGCATGTTTCCTTATATCGGTGTCCTACCGCTCCTACGCGCGAAAATGACGTTCCATCAATTTGCTTTTCCGACATGACAAGCATAGCGAGCTCGTATTTTTTAATTACTTTAATTAGTAAACTTGGCAGTTCCATTAAAATGTACACATGAACATTAAACATTGTTGTTTGTTTAAAATGCGTGCAATTTTCATTGTTCGCGATGTGGTGACGCATGGCGTTTTATACTTGGATTAGTTCAGTTTATTCAATTAGTGATTCAACAGCACGTGAACTGATATTGTGCGTGGTATGTTGCGTGACTGCAGGCCTAGTAACAAGATTTGTTTGGATATCTATCTGTGCTGTTGCACAATGCGTGCCTCTGATTGCACCTATTAAACCTATCATGAAAACTAGGTTTACCTCACTGCAGTGATTTGTAGGTATTTTTTAATTTATTGCATCAATTATCATAATATTATTAACTGCAAAATTATTCTGCCAAGTTGGAACGATTTCAATATTGCTGTTCAGAGGAAATTCAACGCTCACTTATGGTATGTAGGGTAATCCCAAAGCCCGGAAAACCTATATTGAATGGTGTAAGATGTCGGTAAAGTGTTCTAGTTCGATCAGATTGCTTTGAGAGCTGAGCCGGTTGGATATTGAGATACGATCTAGACTTAAATGGAAATGGTCTAGATGGGTTTAGACTACGTGTTATTACAAATTTCTTGCACGTTATAAAATCTGACGATGTTCTTGATTATATTGATTGCTGTGTTGCTTTAGAAATTATAGAATGAGTCTTTGGCAGACTTCACAAATGTAGTTACATTTTCAAGAATACTGCAGTATTCTGGTAATGTTCAAGTAAATCATGAAATACATAACACATGATTCATTACCAAAAAAAAACTTCTGTTAGGACTATACTGACAAACTAATCTATTGGATTGACAACATGATCTGTCTTAACGGTCTTGATTGTTTGAAACCAGTAGCAATGGTATGTTTGTTTGACAGACTGTTAAATCTTTTGATCAAAAAGTAGCTTTAATCATGCATATTGTATACCTGAAACAATCTATTACTAGATGTCTAGATACTGATGAGTAACAGTCTAAAATTCCATGATTCAAAATCTACATGACTTCGTTCCCTTCTTTAAGAGTGGGCACTTCCTTGACCCGGACATTCTACATTATACATTCATCTACATCTATAACAACACAAGTACCATTATAGAAACCAATCGTGACCTAACACTTGAAACTAGTCATGATCTTCAGAAGCGCGGGAGGAAAAACCTTGCGAGTTTTTTTTTCGCTGTTCAACATGCCAAATTGTTTTCAATTGTACAATTTGCTACGTTACGCCATCTAGATTATTCATAGCTTTGCAATGAACTACGTGTAATCTTTTCTTTTGCATCAATATTATTATTTGCTTCTTCTTCAGTAAAACGTTCGATCAGAGAATATTCAATGAAATTGAGACATTGTGGAATTTAAAGTGTTATCAGAATGAACATTCAGAATCCGTCTTGTTTGTTTTCGTATCTGAAATTCAGGATTGAGCGTCAAATTTCTATTTGATTCGAAATGTATGCGTAGTGGAGAGAAATCTATTTCACTTTATCCAGCAATTTCGAAGTTTAATTTATGTGGGGTTTAGTGTCAGCTCTATCGTGTGTGTTATAGAGCATCCATTTATATTCTCCGACGCAACTAGGTCCCGCGATACGCCGCGACAGACACATTTCTGCTATCTGGCATTCACCACCCCCCGCAGTTGGGGTTTTATCAGTCAGCGACATCCCGACCTCTGTACGTCTGTAAGTAGGGTAAGCTTTATTGTAGACTAAGGACCTTTTATGTTAGGGATAATAGGACTCTGTTTGTGATATAATAAATTCCCTTTATCCTGGAATTTTATGTCTCATTCCTTTTTGGGGTAGCTATAAAATCGTATGTTACTTATGACCCTACATTTGTTTTGTCCAACTATTCGCTACGTGTAATTCTGCCAACGATATTGCCAGCCGAAATCGGAGGGTTATAAAAACTGTTGTACCAAAAGTTCTTTGTAAAAATTCCACAGAGCGTCAAACAATACAAATCAACACTCGTAAATATCGCTTGCATCAACTGGTACACATGTTCGGAGATTGGACGGCTCGCATTCACGGTGCAAAATATTTGTTTTCATATTAAACAAGAGCCATTAATTCAAACACGCCATGTGCTGCGACGCTTCAAAGACCAACGTTATAAATTATGTAGACGTGACAAACGCTTTGAAACATTATCCTCTCCCGAAACTGTCTGACAATGTTGATGGAGGACAAGGCACAAACATTCTGCTTGAACTCGTCCGCAAATATGTGAGATATCTCGTGTGTCTGTAAACAATTTTGCAATCATATTATGCCACTTGAATGTTTGCTATCTGAGAGTACGAACGAAACAACAAATTCTCGTTGGAAAAGGAAGTACATTGTAAAAAGATACTACAAAGTGACATACAATTTCAAGATTGTCGTTTGTGCTGCTTTTCTCACATATAGTGGTATTGGATTTTTGTTTGTTTAATATTGCTGTAGCCGTCAATATCGTTGCGCCCTATTTGCGATGATAACTTGAACTTATATCGTGACCCCGTCTATTTCAATTGCCATTTGTTACTATGTAGATGATTCAATAACATACGTAACGGATTTTCTTAAGTAAACAAGATAAGAAGCATAACATGTATTTTGTGGTAGTAAATCAATTTCGGATTTTTCAAAATTGATACAAGTTGATAAATAAAGCCTGCGGTCTCAATCCGTATCGATAAAACACATAAACATTTTATTATATCATGATATAGTTTATCCTTCAGATCCATTTAAGACATCTGGATGAACCTACAGCCAAGAGATTTCAAATCTTAATCTCTGAACATCCATCGCGTCTCATATCTGCAACTGTAAATCTATTTATATCCCATCTGCTCAATCGTTCGTCCCATAAGTGGCGTTATCCAGCTGTGCTTAATTACGTTTTGATATGAAATAATTAGCGCTGTGCGAATTAGAATAACGCGTTGGTTACATATCGCGCATATGTACGTCGCCCTCATTGTTTGAAGCCAGCTATTGTTCACAATTCTTGGAAATTGGAGCATTTTGTATCATTCCTATTATTACTTGTCTTGTGACGCTTTAGTCCTTCTTTGAGCTTCGACGTGGGTTTAAAGTTCACGATTTGCATATTTGTGTTTAGCTTCGTTGTAATCGATGTAGGTATTGGTCATTACGGGGTTTGAGTCGTTATTATTGTAATGTAATAGCTGTAATTGTATACCTACGTTCGTATTTATAACTTCAGCAACATTTCCCAGGGAATAAGGATATTTTAACAATGCGTAGCCGTGTGACGTTTATTAAGTATTTTCCTTTCACTGAGAAAGTATTTTTAATCTCGACAGACTTGTTGAAATCAGTTCATTGTCCTTCGCTGTTGATGCTGCGCTCAGAATGTAATACTAAGGCCACAAGTCTAAATAGCTTCTTATCGCATTCAGACATCATCGTGTTTGTAAATATTGTGGCATAATATTTATTTTGCATTCTTTTTGTTTCAGGTAATCATCGTTTATAAGCGGAAGAGTTTTGTTTAAAAAACAGTAACGCACCTAGAGAGGTTACTTGGGAGACACCGGATGGTATATCTTATTTAAGTAACAATTGACCCCTGTCCACTGCCCGATTTTGCAATGCGTGATTTCTCGCGCTGCTTATATTAATAACAATGAAGGCTATGACAGGGGACTGCGAACCTAATCCGATTCCAATTTAAATTCCTATTAGCATAGCTAATCAAATTCTAAATTAGGTTCAATAAACACTACTGGCATACAAATTCCGACCTGATTTCGTGCAAAACCACTTATTCTCACCCATAACACGTTTCCGTCCAATTCGTATCGTAGCAACAAGTGACGGATTTCACTTTCGCGTTGCCCGGGGTCGGTGAACTGGCTATGTTTGCCCTACCGGCTTGGAAAACCAAAGTTAATTGCTTGCTAAAATGTCAAGCAAACAATGTTGAGGTCTCTATTACAAAGGTATACGGTCTACAATAGTCGTGCTTTTGTTTATGTAAGAGCATTACTAATGCTGGTAAAAGGCCACCGTCCAGCGATTTACCTAATCACGTAACCGAACTGATAGTGGAATTGTCGTTGATGATAGTATTGTTAGGGTTGGCCTTTCAGGCGATCTAATGCTAATAATAGCAATAGCTTAGTATTAGCCAATGAAGTAGTTAGAAATGGTTGTTATCAGTTTCATTAATTCAAAATACTCCACAACACCTATCAACCTTTTGTTGAGCGACAAACAAATTTTGTTGTGCAATCCTCATTTTATTATCACGAACAACATCTAACCTTTATACCGTTGTCGAAACAAATAGATACTTATTTATAGAGCAAACAAAAGTTACCTTTGTCTTTAGAAAGATAAGTAATTTACTGTTGAAGCTTTGGCTGAGTGGTCAGTAAATTCACTACTCAGAAAACAATTTTGGTAGCCTACCCACGTTATTGTTATATTTTCTCTTAGTCCCCCTTTTGTCCACTCGAATCCCCCTCCCGGTTGGTTCGCCAAATCAATAAAGCTTTTAACGTTAATGGTCTTCTCCGACGATGTTTACGAATTAACCGACCTCAAATTGTTGACGGTTTTCTGAGATTTTTCGCTTTACGTGCCATTGTCATGTTCTACGTCCTTTAACTCCGCATCTTTTTGAAATGTTCATTATTAAGGACAAGTGTTTTTATAACTGTTGAGAACCACTTTTTTTTATTTAATTCATAAATACTTTGTTGCCCGTCTCGAGCCTGATTAAAAAGTAATTTATAATCTTTTGAGCATTTCAATTTGTACAGGAGCTTAATTGGTCTTTTAAGAAATAATGAAAAGTATTTCGATCTCATTAAGAGTCATTCTCAATATTATTTTGGCTTCATGAGCTTCAATTTTCGCATACTAATGTGCAGTTTTGTGTTTTATCCATTCAGTTCTGAGAATAAATAAAACTGTATAACAATGTCACTTGCTTGTCATAATAAACCATTTTGTAAGACTCGCTCGACTGAGAATGTTTTTTATATCTTGACTATATTATTAGTAGCCCAACTCTTGTGTGAATTGAAGTAACGTGTGTATGTTAGCACTTTTTTATAATGACAAAGTATAATCTAGTTTTATCACCTTCACTAACGAGAATATCTATTTTCAGTCTTCACACTTGAATGCGAACAAGCTCGATATCTAAATTCTAACTCCCGAAACGCATCGAGTTTGCCAAGCGGTTTCAAACTTGCTACTTCTGTCCATCTCATTGAATCTATTGTTGTTTCTCAACTTTTAGGTACGGTAACTTGACTTCATTGTTCTCATTGTTGAGCATTAGAGCACAAATGATCATATTATTAAACAATGTTCTTGAACACAAGACATGTCATGTTATGGTTGTCAATTTATAGATCTTTGACAGGCGTTACAAGAAGTCAGTGGCCCGAATGTCTGACAACCAATTTTACTAAGGGGTATCGTTTTACCCAGTGCTTACTGGGTTGTGGAGTTCAGATAGGCAGTAGCTCCATGTAAAATACTGGTATTCAGCTGCATCTGGTTGACGGAAGCCGACTCTATCATGGTTGTTTAATGGCTATAGAGATTGAACACAACTGTCGAGTCCGGTCGCTAAAATTTTATTTTTGTGATAAAGAATAAATTAACTGCTTGAAGTATTAAATCGTGTGCAGAGTCAGTTTGTTCCATTATAGTAATTATAACGTATGTGTTTGTCGTTTCTTGTATGATGTTAACTGTTTTATCACACGTCATGTGTGAACAACTGTTTATTTCTTTCATGTTACTGAATTAATTATTAACTATTGTTTCTACTTGTTTTCGTTAATTAACTAGGACTTTTTTTTAAATTAAAAATTTCACATGGCTACAGTTTTCTTTTAATATTTAAATTAATTTGAACAAAGGCTTTTGATAGATTTAGGTCAGCTTCGTAAGCAATTAGTTGTTTTTCTAGGCTATTAAAGCGCTTTTTAGTGTTATCTGACTGATAGCTAAGACTTGGTCTAACTAAACGTTCATCAAGAAAATGTAGGTAGAAATTCTTTTCTTATGTTATTTTGTAATAACGTACATATTAAGTCTTGTTAAATGTTTTAGTCAGTTCTTTATTCATAGATATCATTGTCTCGTAATTTCTTTTAGGAACATTTTTCTAATTACTTAGAACTTGTTAGATCTGTAATCCAACAGGAAATTATCTTATTAAGTATTTATTATACATTTTAAGTAATTAAGTTACAACTACAGCAAAAAAGAAACGTGCAAAAATACATAAAAAGCATAAGACTAGTTACAGTTTTTCTTGTTGAGATAAGAAATGATTCAGCGTCTACCATACTAGATGGTTATGATACAACTTACTATACTCGTAAATACAATACCATGCACTTTTTGATGCGACAGAGAATAGCCCAGAAATGTTTATTGGCAATTGGCAACAAGCCTAGTAAAGCAAAAAAGGTATCAGGGATACGAAGTCAATCAGAAATCAATCGGCCCAGCCAATCTCCATGAAACATACATAGACGTTAAAAAAACAGAAGTTGAAATAAAAACTACACGAAAACATGAACCAATGAACTTGACACTAGAAATCGATGCACTGTTTAAACTAATTTTAATATTCAAATAATAGAAGTTAGCATAACAAGGAAAGTTGAAAGAGAAACTGATTTGAATAAGTAAGACAATGAAGAATTTAAATCAAGTCTTTTAATCATTCATTTAAAAACAAATAATTGCCACAGTGACCTTCACCCAGTAAATGTTGCAAATTTTATGTTTCGGAACGTTTTTTAGTAAGTCATGCTTCTTTTTGCTGCAATTGTTAAGACAGTTTTATTGCTTAATGTTGGAATAAAGTAAATAATCCGGAGAAAATGCAAACTAGATTTAAAGATGGAGAGTTTTGATGCTCTCTCGTCATTATAATGTATACGCAGATAGATAGACCGCTAGGCCTAAAATAGCTCTTAATACAGCTCCATCTAAACAGGTTTATCTTAATATAGATAAAACGTGAGTAATCGATGATACAGATTTGTGCTTACTAACACAATTATGAAGTTTCTTCCGTGTTAATGAATTTGAAAGGATAGGAAATCGAGGTCATATAAACACTGGAAGTGAAGATACATTTTGAGCGGTTATAATGAATAACGGTCATCGGCATGGATAGAAGATATATCGGCTAAATGCGTGATATACTCACATCGTTTTCACAATTTACTGTTCGTTGAGTTGTTGTTCCTTTGATCCGAAAATGGGGCGGATAATCCGAAAAGCTTTGAAATAGTAAAAACAAATTCCACTAAGCTTTTTCTTCCGGGTGCCAATGAACCTGTAGGTGATAATGTTTTAGGTTATAATATACTGTATAGTAATTTTCATCAAGATTATCTTCTAGTAGCAGATCATCATCATCATCATCATCATCATCATCATCATCACCTTCCTGCCCTTGTCCCATGTTGCTTGGGGTCGGCGCAACACGTTTTTTTTTCTTCCAATCTCCTCAGTCAACCGTCATGCTATCATTTACTCCTTTAACTTTCATATCATTCCTCACACAATCCATCCATCGTTTCTTTGGCCTTCCTTTCCCCCTCCATCCATCAACGTTTTTTAGCACATCATTCTCCCTTAAAATTGAATTGAAATCTCTGATAAAGAGGAGTAACGAACCATGCCAATGAACATTACCCTTAAAATTGAATAACATTAGCCCATATTATCAAGTTACAAGGGTTTCCTTTAACTACTAAGTAATATCTTCTCCTTCGAAATAATCGAATAATGGTTATTGAAATTCAGAAAGCCAATGTAATAGAAATTGAATTAAGTTATTATGAACTGAAATATCGAGTCTTAAATCACAACTGACTTAGAAAAGTGTTTGATAAATAATAGATCAGAAATTGAAAAGAAGGGTTGAGACATTGTAACGGTTCAGAATGTAATTTGGAAATGGATTACATTTATACCGGCTACAGCTGCTAAAGCGAATATTGAAATGAAAAACAAACCGCAAAGGTTTGTTGAATTAATTCTTATAGGCGACGATAGCGAAACGACTACGGTTTGCTTCGTTGATGGCAGCAAAACTAGTACGATTTGCTTTTTAGATTCATTCGTATTCTGTGCGAATGTACATGGGACCCTAAATTCTTCAACAAGTTTTTCGCAACAGCCAGACTCTCAGGTGAAATCACTAAATCTTTCTAAAACATAATTACAAACAACCCCACCGTTAGTACTTAAGTTCGTTTACCGTCACCACCGAAGACCGGTCGGTGTTTTAGGACACATTCGTCATCATGATCCTTGAACTTGTGACCCACTTTGAGGTGAACGTGTTCGAAGTTTGGCGTGAGGCGAAGTACATAGTTCAGTTACGCACCATACGGTTAGCTAGCTGTTGGTATGTCTGCGCCATTCATGGTTCTCGTGGTCGGTAGTTGTAGAATTTTTCGTAGTTGTTTCGTTTGTTTGGTTGGTGTTGGTGTTTCGTTCTCATTAAAGTTTAGTTGTGTAGGCTTTGGAATACTTTGCAGTACTGATACGTAGTTGCTTCCATTATTAATTGTTATGATTTGTAAACTATGTCAGTATTTTTCGTCTACTTTGTTGTGATACACAAATTGTCGGATAGCTATCGTTTAAACAATGTCGCAGTCGGTGGCTATGATTCGTTCAATGCCTTCAACAAACTGAAATAGGAACAAATATTGAGAGATAACAACTTATAATTAGAACGCCTGTTTAATCAATTACTGCCTGTCAACATCCTTTAACATATATAATTTATCAAAACAAATACAGTTAAATGTTACACAGACGTACTTAACCGGTGTACGATAACACGAATTGATTACTTCAATACGCATATTACTGTTTTTGTAAGCCAAGTCAGAGGCTGACTGGCGGCATAATAACTCTGACACCAGGTTAGGCACTAATCACACGATAAAGAAGACTTGTTTTTGTTAGAAAATCGAGAATATTTTCTAAACTCTAAAATCAGTACAATTGTAGTGGCAGTGAATCATCGAGGTAAACGATATCTCTCCACAAAATCATTGGGCTGAGGAAAATTCAATTGCAGAAAGCGCTTTCGAATGTTTCAGCCGTGCCCGTAACAGGTAAAATTAGCGAATCGTCTATCTGCTGAAGGGTGTAGCTACTGACTATGGAAATCTGATTTTATCCGTCGTTTGATCCACTAGGTACGATATTTTGAGGTTTATGATCTAGATAGTGAGTTGAATTTTATTTCTTCTAGTGCTCAGGACTCGTTACAAAAAAATACTTCGTTTCTCTGCTACTTTTTTCGTTTGAGGCAAGAGCAAACAAGTACGTTTTGATTTTCATCAAATTGAAATGTTATTTCTATTTAGATTTTCGTACGAAGCGAGCCCTAATTGATGTTTCGCGTAGCGACAAAATGCTGAATTTCATTTCAAAGGTCGTTTGCTTTTACCGTAACTTGATTATTATTGAAATCGTTTTTCGTCGTTTATTCCGTGATATTTTATTTCAGCAAAAATGCTACGAATGTGATTTTATTAATCCAAATCTCTCTCGGTTCCGCAAAATGTTTGGGAGGCCCGGATCTTTTTTGCCCTTAAGGGCTTTATCGATTCCTTTGTGAACCATTGTTCCAAATGTGCTCCTATTTTTTCATCCATAGCAACAATGTTATAAGATTCGAAAACCTTCTGTTGGCCTTTCTGAATTTACATCATTGTGAACGTTTGCTTCTGTCGTTATGCTAATAGATTGGTGCAAATTAGTCGTGAAATAACTATAATTTACATGAACGTGCTATAACTATGAAAGTTAAGGAAGAAGTGGTCATATATAGTCACGCTGTAAGTGAGTGATCACTCCATTTGGCAATACCTGTCGAAAGTAGCAATTCCTTTAGCGAATCCGAAATTCTGCAAGGATCTTTACGTAAAGACGTGTCATGCATCCAAATATCTGTTTTGACATCTTGCACGTTTCAATAATGCATAGGTGCTGTATATGGTAACGAATGAGAATATCATGAATTATTATTACAACCTGACTGCCGTGTCCTCTAAAACAAAGTGTTAAGCTTTTAGCGAAAATTGCTTGTAACATTATACGTTTTGGTGCCAGACACCACCTGCGCCATCTTGTCTACGTTTTAACATACTGTAATAGCTTTTATAAAAACACCTGTGATTTCATTCTTATTTCCTAAAACAATAACTATAAAATATTGTTTCCTTGTTACACCGTTTATGGTTATTAACGGTAAACGTGAATATTTACGAAAGAAGAATTGAACAATTATTTTAATTTGACGATTAATTGTTTTATTAGTTATTCCGGTGATTATACCACAAAATTTAGGTAAGCACGTTAAGCCGTTGGCCCGGGCCGAAAGTCTGAAAACCAGATTTACTAATGGATGTCGTAGAAACTGGGTTTTCGAGTTCAGATAGGCAATCACTTCATGTGAAATACTGGTATTCAGTTGCATCCGGTTAGACTGAAAGCCGACCTCAACATTTTGTGAAAAGGTTTGGTAGGTTATTTACTACTAAATTCACGTTCTTGTTGTGAATGTATTGGAAAGTTTTGTCAAGCATAACAATATTATCGTAATTATTATACTAGGACATGGTCTTCCCATCCGACTATTATTAATTCGCCAATTTCTCTCTGCCAAGGGATGCAACGTGTAGTGCGCGATAAGTAATTGACATTATATGTCTTACTTTTCTCGCTTGGTTAGTTTCTACTATGATTTGTGTTGTATTTTTTAAGCTTACCCCTCTTCTTTCTTTATGTCTTCTCTTGTATCGGCATTAACTGACACAAACAGCATAACCTATTTTTTTTATGGGACGGTTGATAAAGTTCCAGTTAGTTTCTCATTAAGGCAGATTCCAAATTCAGAATCTACTAACCCATCGTATCCTCTCAAGATACATGGATTCTCATTAAGCACACCACAATGCTCACAGCTCATCATCAACGCAATTTCTGATGTAACATTTAGTATTCAAAGTAACCCACGGTCCCTTTGTATTCTGCCCTTGGAACGTCGATCGGTTAGTCGAATTATCAGAGCGGGACTCACCTCGTTTCCCGGTTACGTTACTCTGTGAACAACAATGTCACTTCATTTCAATTTCGTTACTTTCCCCTCTTCGGAGTTAAGTGTTTTGTTCCGACGTTGACATGTTTCGTTAATGTCATTTGTGTTTTTTTGTGAATATGGAACATCAGCGTCGCTTTCTATATAATCTTTTATCGTTGCTTTTGTTATTTATTGCAGGGAGCTGTTTTGTCTCTTGTGTTTATCAGAAACTCCTTATTGATTGCAGACGTCTCTCAAGTAGCTCTAACTCTTCATTTTTAGCACCACAACTCAACTGCTGTAAGGTGTCTGGTTCGATTTGATAGGGTTGGATTGAGTTCGACATCTGTCAATATTTCAACTTTTATCTCATCCCTCGCTCCACCGAGCTGTTAATATTTTTCGTAGACAATTTCTATATTTAATTCCTGAAATACTGGATTTTCGTTCAGACACGAGTGCACTTTACGTTTGTCACTTAAAGATGGTCGTAACTCTTTCCAGCATCGAACTGATTTCGAAGAGCTTTTATAGAAAATATTTTTCTCACTTAGCCGTTTGAAGTTCTGTGGCCTCCTTGGTCTAGTTATCTCAGGTGCTACTGCTGTGTATTAAGTGATGGGTTTGATGTCCTCGTTGGAGAAAGTGTTATTTGGGTTTTGGTCAACTGGAATTTTTCAGTAGTAGACCGCTTTTTTAATTTGTACTCGGTCAGTGTTGAACATAACTGGTGAAATGTGGGTGTACCTTAGATACATCTCTGTCTAATCCTTTGAGGTTTACAAGCTTGATGTTTTTTATGTAAGTTCTATATGACTGGTTTTTGTTTTGACTGTCAACTGTTCTGAGTAATTACCAACTTGTAAGCCAGCCTTATCTGCTCACTAGCTGTCCACATTTGAATATGAATGGGCATGGACCAAAACAGTATTGTACGCATATATATATTTGAGAGAAACTGCGCAGTTGTATCCACTTGTTACATACAATCCTTTCTCAGTTATTTATCCTCTGACCTGGCATCACTGTCAAAACCACATTGATCTTTATTGACGTTACTGTAAGGTAGGGGTTCGGTTGCTTCCACTGACATTTCCGTCAAAATGATAGTGATCTTTATTCTTGTTGCAGTAAGGTTGATGTTGGTGTAAATAGTTGTAGAAGGACTGTACTAACATTACAGTGGTGGATTGTCAGCCTGATTGATTGACGAGCCGTCCAGGTGTAGAAACATACCGAAAACAGACATGAATCAGTTACGATGTGTTTGTTATATGCAGATGTTGTTTACTACGGGTATAATGAATATTCATGTGAATGAATCGATGGAAATGGAATACAGATTGTTTCAGGTGTTCGTGGTTTGGCACGAAATGGCATAACGTAGACAAGAGTGTTATGCTTATGTCCTACTGAAGCAGTTAACAAATATTTGTAGTCTTTAGTTATACAACACAGTCATGTCTTCTTTAGCCTTATCCTTAAAGTCCCTAATGATGTCCCAATAAAAACTTATTTCAAAGTAAATGTTAGGCGTTTTATTTGCCTCATCAGACATAATATTACGAAGATAAGTTTCGTTAATACTTTACGAAGTATTTATTAAATTTTTCGATTGAAATTCAAAACTTCCTTCGAAAATAACTTCGGGCTCCGATTTGGTAATAACATCAAAATCTGGTAGACGATTGGGAAAAGTTTTACCAATTTAATTTGAGTTCGAAACATGATTTCAACTCCCTCTTCTACGGAAGTGGTAATTTTATATTTAGGTAGGTATTATGTAGTTATTTTCTAGACTTGGCTGCCTCGTTGGGCTGATTGTAGCAGGTGGTACTGCTGGGCACGAGGTCCTAGGTTCGATTCTTAAGTTGGATGAATGAAAGAAAAGAAAGAAAAAAACATATTTATTAGGCACATGCCACAAGCGCACACAAAAAAAAAAAAAAAAAATTGAAAAAACTTAAGTCTACACAAGAAAAAAACAAAACGAAAAAGAAGAGAATATTGTGTGTCTCAACGGTTCGCCCAGGGCCGCGGTATCTCTTTCGAACAGTCCCGCAGCCCTGGCAGGCATCGGCCCGTGCGGACCCCTACGTGGTTGCTGACATCTCTTTGAGGCGCGCGTGGAACACGAACGCGCCGTCGACACGGCCTGTCGTCATAAGACGGCTGGACGGCGAGCTAGCCCATAACTCGCCGTCCACAGGCCCGCGCCTACGGTGGCCGGGGGCCACCACGTGACCCCCGACGCCCAGGGCGTCTCCCGCGGCGGCTGGGACGTGAGGCTCTTTCCCTCTCACGTTCCGCCACCTCCTTTACTAGCATGACTGCTTCGCAGAAGGAGGTGACGGCTTCCCATTCCCATTCTCGCTCCGGACCATGGCTTGAACCAGGGCCGGGCGCGAGAGGTCGCCGCCGCCGATCGCCTCTACGAGGACACGGCGCTGCTCCGCCCAAGCGGGACAGGCCTCCACAGTGTGCTGCACCGTGTCCTCCGGACGATCCTCACAATGGAAACACCCGGGCGTTTCCACCCGCCCGATTCGGTGCAGGAACCTCCCGAAACAACCGTGTCCGGTGAGGACCTGCGTCAGGCGGAAGGTGAGGGCGCCGTGGCGCCTCTCTAGCCACTCCTCAAAGAGGGGACTTATCGCCACTATGGTGGCGTGCCCTGCACGGGGTTGCGACAGTCGTTCTCTCCATGTCACCATGAGATCGCGCCGGAGGTTTGTCCGCTGAGCGGCGATTTGCCGCGGCAGCGGAGTTTCCCCCCGATGTAGTGCCTCCGCGCGCCATTCGTGAAGGCGCGCGAGGACTATCGCCTCCAGATCCCATGGCGGCAATCCGGCAAGGAGGCTCGCCGCCTCACCGGAGATCGTGCGGTACCCCCGGACTAGCCTTAGGGCTATCCCCTTTTGGGGCGCGTTCAAGTAGCGGGCGGCTTGCCGCCTCAGAGAACGCGCCCACACCGGGGCCCCGTAAAGGGCCATGGACCGCACGACCCCCGCGTAGAGCCTCCGGCAGGAGGCGTTTGGACCCCCAGGTTGGGCAGGAGCCGCTTGAAGGCAGCCCCGGTCCGTTCCAGTTTGGGGGCCAAACGTCGGAAATGCTCCACGAAGTTCCACCGGCTGTCAAGGACGAGTCCCAGGTACTTCAGCGTCGACCCGACGCCGATGGAAACCCCTCCCGCCGTCAGTAGGGATACCGACGGTGGCGCATTCCGAGGCCCATGAAAACACATGGCCTCGGACTTGTGCAATGCCACCTCGAGACCCAATTGCCGGATCCTCTCCACGACTATCGCAACCCCGCATGTCATGTTTTCGGCCGCCGCCTCGTGCGACCTCCCTTGTGCCAGTACCAGCGTGTCGTCAGCGTAGCAGACTACGCTGACGCCGCTAGGGAGGTCGGCGCGCAGCACCCAGTCGTAACCGATGTTCCACAAGGCCGGCCCCAGAACCGATCCCTGTGGAACACCGCACGACATCTCTCGCCGGTTCCATTCTCCGCTCCGACCGGGGTACGTGACGGCCCTATCCGTCAGATAGTCCCCGACCACACGACGAAGGTAGGTCGGCACCCGGTGATACCGGAGTGCTTCCCCAATGCAGCTCCAGGGCATGGAGTTGAAGGCGTTGGCGATGTCAAGAGACACCGCCAAGACGACCCCGCCCCGGGAAACCGCGTCCCCCGTCGTGAGGGCTCTCACGCGCATGATGGCGTCCACCGTCGAGCGCCCCTTGCGGAAACCAAACTGGTTTTCCGCAAGATCCGACCCCATTCCCGCGAGGTGCCCGGCGAGGCGGTTAGCAATAACTCTTTCAAAGAGCTTGCCCACCTCGTCGAGCAACACGATGGGCCGGTATGCGGACGGAGAGTCCGCAGGGCGCCCTGGCTTACGGATGAGGACCAGCTTCCCCGTCTTCCAACGAAGCGGGAACTGGCCTCTCTCCAAGCATGCGCTTAGGAGCCCTTCCAGTCGGGGCCCGAGAGCCTCAGAGGCCAGGACCCAGGCTTTGCCAGGCAAGCCATCGGGTCCCGGGGCGGTATTTCTGGCCTTCAGCCTGCGTACCGCCACTCTCAGGTCTACCCCAGTCACCTCCGGAACGTCGTCATCGGTGTGGTCCGCTTCCGGCACCGCAAGCGGTGGTGGAGCCATAGGCGGGGGAGGATGCCTCCCTCGCGAAGGGAACAGAGCGCTCACCACGTCCTCCACGAGCTCAGGCCGGAGACTCTGCGTCAGCGGGGGGGCCCGGGTGCGGAGTTTGTCCCGCACCATCTTGTAAGGGCGCCCCCACGGATCTCCGTTCAGAGACTCCAGCATCTCCTCGCGGGCCAGGTTCTTGGCCCGCCGGACAGCCTCTTGGAGGGCGGTCTTCGCCGCTCTGTACCCCTCGTAAAGCTCCGCCTCAATGGCTGCCGCATCCGTAGGGCGGATGCGGAGCCTGCGATGCCTGGTGTACCGGTGCCGCGCAGCAACGCACGCCTCACGCAGAGACGTCAGCTCTCGCGACCACCAGTACACCTGACGTCGGGCGCTTCCTGGCCGAACTCGGGGCATTGCCACGTCGCAAATCTCGGACATGGCCTCCCGGAACCAACCCGCCTCGTTGTTGATGTCGGCAGGCCTGGCTGGTGATGACACCCAGGCCTGCACGATCGAGGCTTCCAGGAGGAGCTCCCGGTCCAGCTGCTTCAGCGCCCATCGCGGACCACTCGGGGCCTGTTGGACCGGCGCGCTTGAGGTCTGGGTGGAGACGTCGAACCGGATGTACCGGTGGTCGGAATAGGTCTCCACCCCCTCCATGACGCGCCAGTCAACGACACGCGGCGACAGAGCGGGGCTGGCGAACGATATGTCCACCACCGACTCGCCCCGCATCCGCACGCACGTGGGGACAGAACCCCGATTTAGGACGACCAGGCCTGTCTCTAGAGCCCAGTCCTCCACCATTCTACCCCGCACATCCGTGTAACGAGAACCCCAAGCCAAGTTCTTGGCATTGAAGTCCCCGAGCACAAGTACGGGGAGAGAATGGCTCCCGATGACGGCACTCAACTCCCTGAGGGAGTTGAGGAACTCGGCGAGAGTTCGGTTCGGGGAGAAGTAGACTCCCACTACAACGATCTCCCCGAACCGTGCTGCTACGCACCCCTGACCCTTCCTGACACTCTCAAGGGTCAGGGTACCGGCGGCGGCCGACGCAATTATGGTCACTGAGCCGCTAAGGTCCTCCACCCAATCATCCCTGGGCGGGACAAAGTACGGCTCAGCGACCACGGCGATGTTAATCGACCACTGCGCCATGCTCTGGATCAACAGATCCTGAGCGCAGGCGCAGTGGTTGATGTTCGCCTGGAGAAGGCGTAATGGGGCCGTTACTGGCACTCCATTTCAGCCCCCTCCCGGGCCTCCTGCGAGGGCCCCGCTGCAGAAGTTGTAGCAGTGGCGGCAGCGGCGGCGACAGTGGCGGCGGCTGCGGCGGTGGCGACGACGGTGGGGGTTTTGGAGGTGGTTACGGAGGGCCTTCCGTTGCCCCTGGCCTTGGTGGGTGTACCGCAGGCCTTGCTCCCTGCCCGGTGATCGGCCGGCTTGCCAGATGTCGCACATGCGGCGCAGTGCGGCGCGGCGGAGCAAGCCGCGGCCATGTGACCGGGCTGGCCGCAGCGGAAGCATAGGCCACTGCGGTCCACCTCCGAGGTGCACCGAACCGACACGTGGTTCCCCACATGGCAGCGGAAGCACCTCAGAGGTCTGGGTTCCAGCAGCTTAACCTGCGCCGAAACCCAGCCCACCAAGAGCCTTCGGCCCTCCACAATGGCTTTCGCCGCCGTCACAGGGCAGCTTACCGTTACGGTTCGCATGCCCGACAGGTCCGGACGTAAGGTGCCTGCCTTGACCTGCTCAGCAGGGCACCCACCGGTCCTGGTGACGGCGGCCACCACCTCCTCCTCGGTCACCGAGTCGTCCAGACCCAGGATGCGCAGGTCTGCGCATTTGACGGGCCTGGACACTCGGGCCTCGTCCGCATTTAGGGACGCTCTAAGCTTTTCAGCTAGAGCGTCCGCGGACGAGCCACGGGTTTCGCCGGGGATCTCCAGCACTCGAGCCCCTGTCGCGGTGACTCTGAGGCGGAGGCCCCCGGTGATCCCGAGCTCCCCCAGATCCACCGTCGCCCTCGCCTTAGCGAGCACGTCGCGGTAGCTCACGCCCCTTTTTTCCGCGTCCGGCTGTAGTGTAATCACTACAGCTGCGGTCTTCGGGGCGCTGAGCCTAGCCGCGACGCTCCGCTCTTTTTGCTGGCGCTTCCGCTGCCGCCTCTTGGCCTTTTTAGCCGCCTTTCGTGCCCTGGTCTTCTCACCGGCCACCTGCCACCCGGTCTCGGCCACGGAAGGCTTAGGGGGCGGTGGTGGCGGCTGTCTCGCGGCTTGCGCTGGCACAGTCGCCGCCTTCTTTTGAGCCGCCACCTTGCCCTGCCTCAGGGCCGCCGCCTTCTTGGCCGGAGCCGGTTTCGCCAGAGCCGGCCCTTCGGGGGCCGACGCAACCCTGCCGGAGGGCCAGCCGGGCGGCCTCGGTGCGGAGGCCGCAGCAGCCGCATATGTGGCCGCTCTCGGTCCCGGGGGCGCCCTGGTTGCCGCCAGGGGGGGGCGCAGAACTATGCCCTCCAGGACGGAGAACCGCGCCTGGAAGGCAGCCAGCTCCTGCCGAACCAGGTTCAGGACCTGGTTCTCAACCGGCATGGCCACGGGCTGGCTTGGTCGCTGCTGGCCTGCTGGCTTTTGGGGCGGCTTGCGAGATCCGGACTCGCGCAGACCGGCCAGGTCTGCTCGGAGCTTGTTATTGGCCTCTTCGAGAAGCTCCATGGCCGCCGTCAAACGAGCGACCTCCGCCCCCACTTCATTTGACGTCGGCCCCGAATATCTGGCCTCCGCTGACGCCATGATGGAGGCGATCGCCGCGGGCATGGCCTTATGCCTGGTAGAGGGCTTCTGCTTATATGAGACAGCCCTCAGCGCCGCCTCCACCTCCTTCTCAAACTCGGCCTTACGCTCCGCATCGGAGCCGCCGACTGCGCCCGCCTCGTCGCCAGAGGAGCCCGAACGGGCCACCCCGCGACCGGCCACCCCCGGGTGGCGCCCCTCCTCGGCAAGCCGCGCCGACCTCTCGGTGGCAGAGAGGCCTCTACCCTTGCCGCGGATCCCGCCACGCTTGCTGGTCGGGATCTTACGGGCTGAGGCCAGCTCGCCCTCCGACGACGACTCTCGGTCGCCTGCCGGCCTGGACCGCTTGCGGTAGAACTCCTTGTTCTCCGCAGCGGCTCCGGTTCTCTCGCGCCGGGAGCTCACTGAGCCTCCCGCGCTCACATCGCTGGATGCGGCGCCGGACTCCGACCCCGCATCCCTCGACTCCCTTTCTTCGCCGTTCCCGGCCGTCGTTTGCGTTCTTGGTTTTTCCATTTTGTTCCCACGAGCATGGGGGAAATAAAAAGTCCATCTGGGCAGTGCCCCCTATACCCAGATAAGCCATAGCCAGGCCCGGCAGTGGTTCGCACTAGCGACTGATTTTCCATAGGAACCCGTCAGCCATACATCTCCTCGCGGTGCGCCGCCGCTTGAGATTCGGGGTAACTTTTTATAGAGGTTTTCTACCTCACGGTCCGGGCGGTTAAGCCAAGACCCTCGGTCCCACTCGAAGCCGCGAGACATGATCCACGACACTTCGACGGTGGGATTACGATATCGACGGGGACAGTGAGTGACTACGTCCTTCACTGTCTGCTCGGCGGCAGGGTAAGTGCACACCGAGCCCGCCCTTGCTCCTCCGCTGTGCCCTCTGCTTTTCAGAGGGTCACGCGGAGCAACGCCCCCTTGGTCCATAAAGGACCCCTCCCATGTCAGAATATTAGCCATGGACAGTAACATTCCCCGAGGAATAAGAATCTCTTCCCATTCCTCGGGGAAGGATACTGCCCACGCCCAGGGTGCACCGGCCCGGCAGCTGCTATTCCCTCCCGACGTATCGAAAGGGACCGGCAGCCATCGGGCACACGAGGAGGAATTCTGACAACGCACCCCAGATGACTCTGCCCTGGAGTGTAAATGTGGTGTTGCGCCCACAAACGATGGGGCAATTGATATCGTGTCCTGCCTATCCTGTTGTTTGCACATCATAGAAGCCGATGGACGCTACTGAAACTGCCAAACTAATCGCCAAATTTTGGGCTGAATTTGAATTGTCATCGACACGCTAAGAAAAAGAGAAGAACATATAACGTACGCCAAAGGCATTCTCTACCAGTCAACCTACCAAAAGGTGCTTGACCTGACGAAACTTGTCTCATAAAATGCTTTACTACATATCCTACAGCAAATAGATCGATCAAATCTTGACACACGCCGCGGACACAGGAAACATAACTCCATAATATAATCTCGCAATTATCCAATTCACAAGTTTTAATCACTTTCCCATTTTATAGCCACATAAAAGTACAAGCTCTTAAACATAATCAATAAAATCAATTAGGTTAATTTGATTGTGCAACGGTGTCGGTTTCGCAATCACTTCAGTTATCTTAGGCACGTGGACCACCGTGCTTCTTTATTATACGCCATGTTTTATGGCGTTTTATCGTAATTAAACAGTGCCATGGTGGAAAGCTATTCGTTGAGTTTATTTTCATTCAATTTATGTTCGGTCGTATTCGGGTTGGGTTCGGTTTTATTCGTTGAATGATGTGATTTAGTGTGATGGGTTCTTGTTATGGTGTTGTTAGCATGATCTTGTTATGTTTTATTGATTTCAGACTTGAATTCTTACAGATATGTATGGATTGAAAACTAATGGTTTTGTTAACTTTTTAGACCAAAGAAACGATAGATAGACTCTATGAAAGTGATAATTTTGCCTAGAAAGCATGGTTTTGTCTTCCATACTTCTCTATTAATCTTCATCTCATGAATCATGAGGTTGACTCAAGAAAAAGATATGCTGCCCGAATCCTAAAAATGAGACGAGTGATGAAATGACAGTCTTGCTAACTTGTATTAGGTACGTCCGTCTCTCACTGTAATATTTCATGACCTTCACATTACGTACAAACAATCGTTTATCTGAACACCACACCTTATTACCAATCGATCATATCAATCAGTAATCACCCACAATCAGAATCCCTGTCACCGTGTGAAAGTCGAACAACAAATTGAACGGATTCACAAATTGCATAACGATGCACTAGTTGGTGCTATCCGTCCGGTAGTAGTGAACTAGTGGGTGACTCACGCGCTGAACTCCTAGCCCTAAAATAGCGGTACAATTGCGAGGGGTCGTGAGTAAGCGGCTAGGCATCCGAACTGCCTGTTCTCTAACATTTTTATTGATAGAACACGTCTTTTACATAGACATTGATACAGTAGACATGTTAGTATTAACAATGTAGTATTTGAACTGGGACTTTAAAGCTAAACTTACAGCTATAATTTATAATGTCAACAATGGTGTTGTTAGGGACCACGCGCACAATACGGACACGACCGCGACTTTTAGTCACAGAAGCTTCGACCAGAAACAATGTTTGGTGGGTGTCCGACCAGTTTTGTTCAAGATGAACAGGTCTTGACCGTGTAGGTCCCTTATCTGTCCGCTTTGTACCCTCAGTTTATCGGCTAATGTTGGATATGCTAACCACTGGAGAGCACATAAAAGAGCAGCACACCAAAGTTCTCAATAACCACCCCAAAAAGCCATCGAATGCAGTCGCTGTGGCCGGAATTGGCTAGAGAGCATCATCAAAATCATTCTAACTAGGAACAAATTGCTTACCATACGTTACATATACTCGAATTCTTAGCATGTTTGTCGCATCTACAAGCATGTTTTGAGTGTGTAGTGGAACATAATATGTAATAATACGAAAATTTTGAGTATGAATGTAGATGGCTATAAGAGGAAGACCAAAGAAACAATGGATGGACTGTGTGAATGATGATATGGATAGAAAGGAGGTGACTGTTGAGATGACGAGTAATAGAGAACTATGAAAGAGAAAACATGCCGCGCCGACCCCTAATAAATTGGTATAAGGCCAGGAGAATGATGAGTGGAACAAATAAAAAGTTTAGTTGACAACCATGACACACACAAAAAGGGCGTAAGTAGTTGGTTTACTGATTTTATCTTTATACTGTGACATGGGTGTTTCCAGACTAGTTGAATAAGTATAGCGATAGAAATGCGACTTATTGCATCGCCTGTTGGCGGTGTGATATCGTTCCGAGAAGCAATTGGAATTTTAAATCATATATAGAATATCGTCATGTATTTTATAGACAGTGATCTGGCCATACCGATATTGCCAATAAGATATATGGATGAAGAGTTTAATATTCTTTGGCGCTGCATCCGTTCAGTCAACTCTCGAGCTGTCGTGAAGATTATTTTTAATGCTGTAACCGTCGTTGACATATTATTACATATTATCTACTTTTGGCTGATACGCTTACAGTAATCTTACCTGGACTCAGGCCAGACAACCTGCAAAGTCAATCTGAATACTTTTCTTTAATAAAAAGCAGCCCAAAAACATGTCTAGAACTCAAGAAGTTATCATAAATTCTGTAAAATATTTTCTTGTTCGAAGTTTGCAATCTTTCGTTATTCTTATTCAACGCTTGGAAAATGGCAAAAGTTTTATAGATTCGCTAAGTTTGTTCAATGTGACATTTACCTGTAACGATGTAAGCCTGTTTAGCGAGTTTGTTCACGAGATTAAATTCAATCAACTCAAATAAAGTGAACGATGGAATTGCTCAAAAGTATTTTGTTTTTCTAGACTGTTCTAGAATCAAATTACGTTTTATTTTATCTTGTTATCATCTGTCTAGTCCTTTACCAACTATGTTGGGATCGGCTTTCAGTCTAACCGGATGTAGCTGAATACCTAATACCTAATTCTTTACATGGAGCGATTACCTATCTGACCTCCACTACCCAGTTATCGGGTAATTTTCACTTGTGTAAAAAAAAAAATGCATTAACGTTATCAGCCTAATCCTTGATATTAAAACCAGTGATCCATTAGTTTGTTATCAGGGAGCTCCCATCCCATATGCAGCACTCCCGCTCGTCACAGCCACTTGTGATATCAAAGACATTACAGATACCGGAATAATTCGCTTGCCCCAGATTATTTGATTTCCTATGTGACGACTGCCGTGGGAACTGAACTGGTGCAGTACTGGGTGCTATTATTAAAGTGGGTTTCGATATACGTGATTGATTCGAGTTGTTCGTTTGATGTGTTTGTTAATTTAATGTTATGTCTTGTTGCAGGTAATTACATATTACGTCTGTTAGGCATGGTGCTGTTTACCGGGCAAGGTATTTTGGTCTGAACTTTACACTAAGTTAGTCGTAAGTTGTACAGAAAAATTGAAAGGCAGTCGTCTGTCTTGGTATGGACATGTAATGAGGAGGGATGAACCGCATGTTACTAAAAAAGTGATGAATATTAATGTTGATAGACGGGAGAGGGAGGCCAAAGAAAATATGTATAGATTGAGTGAGGTATGATATGAAAGAGAAAGGAGTAAATGATGCTGTGACGTCTCACAGGGGAGAATGGAAGAAGAAAAAATCTTGCGCCGACCCCAAGTAGAATGGGACAAAGGCAAGAAGTTGATTATTCGTAGAAATTAATCGTAAGTTAGCTTTAAAACATCGTCATTTATACTAGTTCTGACTCTAATGTGATAACTTTTGCAATACCCACAGTCATGTCTATTTTATAACGTCTGCAGTCCTCCGCCTACGTATTTCAAATGTCCATAAGGCTAGAAGAGTGGGCGATTCGCTTATTTTTCTTCATTTTAATAGAGAGCCCAGACGTGATCCTCTTGCAAACCTACGTAGTTTATTGACCTGACATCTGCCGCATGCACTCTATGTAAATCCATATTAGTCTTGAATAAGTTATTGAATTTATTGATCTGTTCCTGTTTCCTGTTTATTGCTGCAGTCTTAGTTTTATCGTTCATGTTACAATTGTGTTTTAGTCTTATTCTTTTCTTTGTTAACGTGTCCTCTTTCTTCCATTACACTATCGATCATTTTAGTCATCCCAGCTCATACCTCAGCTATTGCGTAAAAATTGACATGCAATAGACCACCTTCAGCTTCCATTATGCATTATCTGTCCATCCGTGAGTCAGTAACTCAGTCTGGCATGTGTTTGACGCCACTGGCTTTACTTCGCATATCTGACAATTGTACTCATCGCATTCAATAGCCACAAAGTGCTCGATTGAATTCGAATGAGGTAAGGTACGGTGTCGCTGACCCTAGGGCTATGTCAATTGCCGTCAATTGATTCATATCTTCTATTGATAGCGACTTATCATCGATTGACCCTAACTCGCATTCCTTTGTGACATCGATGTTATTGTTAATCGAGTGAGAGTTCTCAAGAATCGATTCTTATTCTAGTTAAATTGGCTCGAAGAGTTTCCGAAGTTCTATGAATATTAATGGAGTTTTAAATAATGCTTGGGCTAATAACGGGTCTGACTATAAATAGAGGTTTTGGGAAGTAATATGAGCAGGTATTGGCAAAGCACTTAGTGAAAGTTGGCTTTTGTTTGTTTGGCGAATCCTTGGCTCACATAACATTCTGTGTAATATCATTTGTCACGATTCACTTTCGAATACACTATCTCTTTTGAACATCTTTTAAACCGATGCCACTGCCTCGTTGGTCTAGTGGTAGCAAGCGCGACTGCTGAGTATGAGGTCCTGGGATCGATTCTCGGATCTGGCAAAGTGCTATTGGGCTTTTCCATCAGTTATTTCTCAGTAGCAGCCACGGGGTCTGCATTCGTATCCGATTGATGGCAATAGGCTCGCCCCCAATTACACGGGACTTAAACATAACTGGCGAAACGTGGGTATACTATTAGGTACACCTCTGCCTAACCTTTCGGGGATTACAGGCGAGATGTTATGTCATCTAACTTGCCTTATTAATCAACAAACGCAATACGCCTTTTAAGGTTATACACCACTTATAAAGCTAACTAATTAATGTAAATGTAATACAAGTTTACGATATGCAGAGCTATAAAACGCATTAATTAGTGAGTCATCGCCTCCTGTTGATATAAGACCAATCGTTAAAATCACGACACACACAGCTATGAATGAGCAACACCAATGTAAAGAAGGATTAATTGTTAAACAACGGGGGTCCTGGAAAACGTCCGGCGACATTGCGGCAGACACAGGAGAAGATGATGGGACGAGCTTGAGACCTACAGGCAGGATTAGCCCACTCTAGCTCGAAGTATAGAGGATTATAAAGGAGACAGGGAGGCCTTTGCTCTGCAGTAGGACGGATACAGGCTGAAAACAAATGTCGGATCCTGATGAGAATGCACTTAAAATTAAACACAAGCGCCTTTGTTAGACGTTGTGCGGACTCCAGAGGTATGGTGTCCGATGCGGACCATAGTCGCATGGATCGACAGTGATCGTTCGAGCGTGGTCGCGACACATACTGGTCTAGGAACTGCTCTGTGTTTCCTTTTAAGTGCAGAGTATTTAGTTAGTAGTGTTAGTTAAACTGTGAACAAGTTAAAGGAGCAATTTCTCAAGTTTATCCGTATCCCATTCTGCGCCCACAACTGTTTGATGTATGTCACTTAATACCTCTTGACCTGGGTTCTATGAAGCAGAATGCGACAAATAAATATCGATAGCAAAAAGTCGATTAGAAACACTAGTACTCACATGATTCTGAGCGAAGCAAGAATACTTGATTAGAAAAACGTCTACAGACAGAAAGTACCAGGGACTCAGGAGTTCTAGGACGTTAGGAGCTTAGTTTGATTTCCCTCGAGGTTAGGTCTAGGATAATAAGACGGCGGATGCCGAGTTGTAAAAGTGTAGGTATGCGAAATTGACCTCGTTGCGGCCTAGGACACAGGGTCTTCTTTGGCATAGAAGATACACCCGTTCCATCTTGTATCAACCTTAGATCACATTAAGAACATTACATACTACAATACAAAAGTATTCAAATAATGTTAAATTTACTTTAAAAATTTGCAATCCATTATAGGTAGGTCGGGAGCCCGATTTTATTATGGCCGCGGTAATGTACTAACAGTTGGTAATGGAGTGGTACGCAGTAATTTATCATCGCATCGTAAAGGCTCATGTACATGTACCTACTTTACTATTAATCTACACGAGGCAAATTGCCAGATTAAAAAATAGTAAAACTATTTCAATGTTGATGTAATTTCAAATAGCATTAGAAACTGCATACGTTAATATTTATTTTTACATATTTTCGTAATTTATAATTCTGTCTGTCATTTTGCTTTCAGTATTATGTCATCGCTGTGACTTGAAAAAAGTTGAAAGATTTATTTTAAAACAACCTACTTAATCAAAATTAAAGTTATAGACAGCCCACGGCTTATATTGATTGAATATTAATAGATGTAGAATTAGTACAACAATTGTTTTATTATTCAGCCGAGTAAACACTGAAACCTATTCAATTGAAAGTGCGTAACAGATAAAAGCACTAGTAATATTCACTAGTATATACTAGTAATATTCACTAGTATATACTAGTGAATATTACTAGGGCATCACGAAAGCTGGTTTGAGGTGGCGCAGGACAAAAGTACCTGGAAGGATATGGGGAAAGGCCTTTTCCCAGCAGTGCGACATACAAGGCTATTGATAAAAAAAAGTAATGGATTCAGAAATAAACTACTGTCAATAGGAATTTCGTTTCAGTAAAATAATATTTAGAAACTGTTTCAGCCAAATGGAATTCTTTACATTCTATTGGCTTTAATAAAAACAGGCCCCAATTCATTTTGTTTATTTAAAACATTTTCGCAAAATAAATGTGTCGTTCTTGCCTCTCCTGGGAAAATTATAAAGAAAACGTTTTATGTAAATTACTTGGGTAATTTAATTAACTTCCCTAAAATTTCGAACTTGATTCCGAAAATGGCTTTCGTTAATTACTTTTTTTAGAGGAAAATATTAATAATACTGTCCTAATATATTAAAAAGACTGTCTCGTTGGTATAATGGTTGCCAGCGCCTACTGCTGCGCGTGAGGCGCGTTCGATTCTGAATTTGGGCAAAGTATGTCAATGGTATTTTTTAATAGGATTTCATCAAAAGCAGCTACGGAGCCTGGATTTGTGGCCGCCGCCGGTTTATGGCAGTAGGTTCGCCCCATATTACATGGGACTTAAAACATACCTGGCGAAAATTCTGGTGCAACTATTAGGTACTCCTCTGCCTAAGCCTTCTAAATTTATTTCAGAGATATTTCAGCAACACAAGAATTTAGTTTTTAAAAACATTTAACTTACTACTCGTGAAAAGAAATGAGGTAGATTAACGTGATTAGTGCTAGCTGCGGTCACTTAAGTTTAAATTATACGATCTCAACACGATAACGCGTTGTTTATGTTACTGTACAGCTTTTTCTACATCGTAAACTTCTTTTAAATATGCGTGTTTGTGTTTATGCATGCTTTTTTTTTTCATTTCGAGAAATGATGGGGCTTTTGGAATTTTATCTGAATGTATCTCGTGCATTTTTACTGTAAAAGATCGTTTTTAGGGTTTCGTCAATGGGAGCCTAATATTAAGGCTTTACTGTCTATCAGTCTGTCACAGGACTGTATCATAGACACTTGAAATTTTTAGAAAAATAAAATAAACAATTAAAGGGATACAAGAAACGTGTTTTGCTTCGGGGTTTTTGCTCCATCTTAATAATTACGCAATGTCCATATTGTGTGCGAGTTTGTTTCTCAATTTCGAGTTATGATTGGGCTTTTGCAGACCATCAACATTTTAACTGAGAGTATCACGTGCATTTGTACTGTAAAAGAATATTGTTTTTTTTTTTCTTCTAATTATCGTTTTTTCATAGAACCGGATGATGTTATCTTTATTTTAACGTGTCGTTTTACCACCGCTATCGTGTACTAATGATCACCGTTGCATGATCGCATTACCCAAAGAAAACACGCGAAGCTAACCTCGTTTTCTGTTGTATTAGAATAAAAACTTTTTCTTAAGACGAAAAAGATTTTTCGTATCTCAAAAAATAACAACAAATTTTCGATCTATTAATAATTACTGTGCCAATCGCCGAGACGTCCATTAAAAAGCAATTACCAAAGTAATTCTGAACGGATGTTGTCAAACAAAATTTAATTATAAAAGCTTTGCCATTCAAAACAAAGAGGCTTGTCTGTAAAAACTGTTTCTGACGTAATCATACTGACTGAAAATCTAATAAATGGCGTCATTCTATGTAATGGAAAATGGGATGTTCGGTTTTAAGTGAATACATTAGCCTACTCTACTTAGAATTGAATGACAGAGAATTTTTTTTTAAATTTAAAAATACACTGACGACTTGACGAGCCTTCCCGAACGGTTTGATTACGTTCCAAATTTGAATTGATTAGAATGACAGCGTTCATTTTATTCGAAAAATGAATTGTTTTTTAAAAATTCGTTAACAGATATTTTATTTCATTTTAAATTTTTTACTGTTCTTTAGCTCTTGGACTTAACGGCTGGATTCTTTTATTATTATTTTTTGCAATTTTTATTCTTATTTCATTATTCTATAGTGTTTGTTGAAAAAGAAGGTAAAAGTACAATATACCGTTTATGTATAATAATAACACTACTTAGTTCCTACACCCATGTTGAGGTACCTAGTGGAATAAAATCGAGAATGACCAAGTTGACATAGTATAGTAGTAATTGATGTAAATACGTAATTTACATCAATTTAACCAAAATACGAGGGACCTCATAAATACAGAACTTCACAATTCCAGCCCAACTGAATTAATCAGACCCTAGTTTATCTAGCCACGTGAATTAGAATGTAAAATAAGTTTGTAATTAAAATAAAACTAATAAAGTAAGGGATTTAGTTGGATAACTATCGTCCTAAGCTTTTATAGGCCCTTTTACATTCGACTGCCTTTAATTTTATTTGTAGTAGTAGTAAGTAGAGATTAAACCTTTTGTACTAAAATCCTTAATTGGCAAGAAAGGAGGTGTCTGTTGAGATGACGAGTAATAATGAAGTATGGAAGAAGAAGACATGCTGCGCCGACCCCAAATGAATTGGGATCAGGGCAAGAGAATGATGATGATGTCGTAAAATCCTTACTACGAACTACATATTTCACCGACAAGAAAAGGCGTACAAATAAATAATTCCTTACTCCACTACCTTCACAAGTCCCAGCATTTTATCAAAGAAACCCAATTTGCATGCACACAAAACACTAGCAACATCAACAAAGCACCAACGTTTTACAAGAACTTCGCAGTCTCGCGCCCTTTTGCAACATAGATGCGTTTATTCAGCTCTCCATTCAACGTCCAGGTGACCTGGATTCCCTCAGTTTTCAGGTTATTAAAATTCCTCGCATTGTACTTATAATTATTACTTGATGTTACCGTTAGTATCCCATCAGTTGGGTTCTCCGCTTGACTTCCAGTTCGTTTGATCTAGGGCTAATGTGGGCCACTAGTCATTGGTTTTGTCCACCTCGTCCTGCCATATTCTACGCTTACAACTTACACTGTCTGCCTCGTTGGTCTAGTGATCACAAACGCTACTGCTGAGCATGAGGTCCTGGGCCTATTCGCAGGTCAGGGTGTGTTATTGGGTTTTTCCATCAGGAATTTCTCAGTAACAGCCACGGTGTCTGGATTTGTGTTCGGATAATGGCAACAGCATGCAGGGGCGTATTTCATGGGACTTAAATATGGCTGGCGAATGTGGTTGGGGATACTATTAGGTACATCCCTCCCTAACCCTTTGGAGATAACATGCGTGATGTTATGTTTGGTACTAATAATGTGGCTGAGTACACTAGACCTAACAATTGTGCAGGAGCGCCCGGCCAGTTATGAATGGAGCACGTGGCTTAAAAAATGTTGCCGGTACTTGTAGTGAGGTAAATAGTGGCTGCGTAGAATGAAATACTAGGCGTCAGTTGTGTTTTGTTCTACGCAACTCGTAAAAAGATAATGATGATCTGGTAAACTGTCTGTAGACATAAAAAACAGACGATGTAGTTAATGTCATAAGCAATCATAACTACCTGTCTTTTTTGTAAAAAAGATTTTAGCCTTACATTTTCTTTTTTGAAACAAGCTTAATCTCTATTTAACTTTTATAAGAAATTCCCAAGCTCCCCACTTAGCTGACATCTGTTTTCATTTCCTGAAACACCAACCGCTTGATAAGATTAATTTCTTAAATGCAACATTAGCTGCTTCCGATAGCTGTCACCGTGAAGTTCTAATTTCTAGCGAGTAACGTGTCTCTAATAAATTAAATAGCTAGTTAGTGTCAGATGGAATTTGCAGCGGCTTCAATATCAAGCTAATTTATTAGCAGTGACGTAAACACTGCAGTAAATAGCAACGAAATTAAAGTGTACCATGTTTTACGATCACGCTGCAACGTTGGATAAAATGCGAGCCGACACGACAAGGACACTGCAGCAGGACTAGGTTACTATAACCTTTGTAACCATCCTGAGAATGCCATGGTCATTACCACTCTTATTAAAATAAACACAGTTAGTTTTCCAAAACAAATACGAAGGCATGCAATTTATATTTTATGGTGTTATTTCAAGCGAGACCTAAAATGCGGTATTGCGCCGCCGCTTCAAGGTCACAGCCGATTGATTGGTGGTTAAATTATTTAATCTTTTAAACAAATTATACGTTACAGGTTCTATTCAGTAATGTTATATCGATGGGTATTGTAAATTAATTGTACCCTTTTCGCTTATTGATGAAACGCTACGAGCTACAAAAAAACTTTATGGAAAATTGTTATGTAGCGGTTTCTACGTTAACTCAAATTCTTCGAGAAAACTTCTTGACTCAAAGAGAAGCTTCTCATTACCACGGTCAAGGACATAGACAGAATTTGGCACTAAAGCCAGAATAACGCACTGCAGAAAACTTAATATCCCACATAGCCATGCCAACTAATTTGGCATTACATTACTAAAACCGAAACCTCGTATTTGACAGACGAAGCAGATTTTTCCATTTTGCAAATCAATCATTTATGAAGAAGCAATCCGTTTGTGGATTTGGGAAAGACGATGAGTTAAAGGAATGGATGCAGAGAGTGATAGAAGAAGCGTTGTAGACCAGCCGCCAGTTAGGTGGATGACCTATAGAAGATCGCGGGAAGACCTGGATGAGACTTGCCCAACAGACCAGGGGAAGTATGGCACAAAGTGTAGGAGACAGAATTATAGTCAGTAGCTAATGGAACAACGCTGTCAATGATGGTGATGATTAATGCATTCCTCCGATAAGAACTGCAAGAGCGAATGAAAAATAAATATGCAACGTTGTTTTTAATTTAAAATATGATCGTATTGTTATTAAAATGAACGATTGTTGGTTGAAGGAAATTGCAAAAGATAAAGGAAAATAGTCTTTGTAAAGGAAAATTAAATAGGGTTTCTAACGAGATTGCGAAAATGTAATCAGCAAGGTAATTTTGAGGTTTCTTTAGTCTTTACGAGGTTTTGTTAAAATTAACGTAGATACCAAAATCGTAATGGCCTTTCTAGGTTGATATCAAATCACGGGATCGGCACGCTCTATTTACACTTTTTAGGCGAAAAAATGCGAAATTGGATATATGGATGGAATAATGGATGATGGTCGGTTTGTATGATCTTCTCATCGTGGTGTATGGATGGTGGATGGTGATACTGAATCTAGTAAACCAAATTACAGCAACCTCTACTTAAACAAGCAACCTTAAACAATTATAGTTCATAAAATCCCTTGAAAAGTTTGTTAAACTTTTCAAGGGATTTTATGACATTGTAAACTGAATAACAGTGATAATATTCCTCAGCTGATTCCTCAGGAGAACACTGCAAAGGTCACAATAGTCACGCCTAAAAGACAATATTAATGGATTTGAGTACACGTCTAAATTGAAATGATTCTTAAAGGTAAAGCACTCTATCTAAGATTGTGATCTTTCTAGATATTTTGCTTGCTAGACATGTCCCAAAGAATCCAGAGGTAATTTAGCTGAATTCAGAAAACTCTAGATCGAAATCGGCGACGACCAATCAGATAATAGTAACCTCTGTAATGTTTTATTACAGGGCTTAGCTTGAAGAACAATCAATACTCTGATTCTATCTGAACAAGTAATCAAAAACAAATCACCATCGGTCTTGTTAAGCTTAATTTAATCCCAATCCTTTCATCGGATTTCGTACATAAAGCAATTGAAGGCTTTGATGTGAATACAATGGGATTCTGCATTATGTTCGCAGATTGCAATAATGTTATTGACAATCGTTGTATCGTCATCTCTGAATCCAACCGGAATGATACGGGGAAAGATGCAGACGATTCCATTGTTGTATTATTTTTCTTCAATGAAATTGATAAAGGAGACGTAACGGCTTTTTTTCTTTCGATGACGTCTGGTCTTTAATGGATGTTTGAGCAGCTTTCGGATGTTAGTTTTGCTTTGTGATTATGATAGTTTTAAATACAACATTTTAGTTTTTGGCATTAATGCCAAGGGCTATGATAAATGTTTATCGCATTTGCATATCTTTTGCGAAAAGGACCTAAAATCTAGTTGAACTGTAAACTTACTTGAAGTTCTAGATCGTCCAATTACTTAAAAGTTAAAGCGATTAGCCTGGATTGTGGGTGCGTCTAGGACTTAGGTGTCTTGTTGAGACTTATAGCGTGGCTTGCTTAAACTGTTATTAGGTCAAATTATATTTGAAGCTTGAATAAGTTGCACGTTAGTGTTATTGGGTAACCGTTTTAAACTGAAATTTAAAATTGGACCTTTGGTAGATGGTGGACTTGACCATAGTTTAAATTTTTTATAATAAAGGACTATCACTTAGTTCCTCTATTTTGAACTAGCTTTTGCCCACTTCTTCACTCGCGTTAATTTAGAATTTGACAATCAATTCGTACTCTGCATGTAAAAATATAATTCAATCAAAGACACGTGGCACCATCTATTATCATAAGAACGTTGTTGTTGTTTTCCTCAGGAACAGCACTTTTTTTGGGATGAAAGGTGCCCTATGTCCGTTTCTGTACCCCTGACAACGTATATGCAAAATTTCAGCATGATCGGTTCAGTAGTTTAGGCGTGAAAAAGTAACAAACAAACTTACTTTCACACTTATAATATTAGTTAGGGGTTAGGATTTCAAATGCTATACGGACCTATCAAATGTTAAGTGCTAATATAGAAATCAGTGACAATAGCTGAACTCTCAGAACGTATGCAAGTTAAACTGGGCCAAGAGAGTGAAGTGGGCACTATGTTGTGTCAATTTCTCGAGCAGTCCCCCTTCCTTCCGCGCCCCCTAGCGTGCCAGCTGCGCGTTAAGTCAATGCTGTCCATTCCGCCAAGTTCAAGTAAAATTGGTACTTACTAGCTGTTGTAATTGTAACTAAAGTAATTGTTTGCTTCTTTAAAGGTCGGAGGCTAATATGTATGTAAACTTTTAACGATGCGAGTATTGTAAGGTACTGCTCATTATTCTTGAAGCGTTCGCAGTTTTTCTTTATTCTTTAGAAAACGTGTGTTTGGCCTTTTCTCAAGTTTTTCCTTTATACGCTGGAGTTTTATGATTTCGGTCTCAATTTTTCTTTATGGTATAGAACGTGACTTTTCTTGGGAATTTACCAAGGCTTGTTAAGGATCAGCAATTTTCTTAGTTCGCATACAAATTTAGTAAGTCGTGCGTTTATTTTAGGTTTACCACATAAGTGAAAGGGCTTGTAAAATTCAGCTGTACGCGTCTTCGTACAAGTTCATGGTCATACTCGTAATTCGAGTTTTGGGGCTTGGGTCGTCTAGACTTTCACGTAAGGTGACACGAAAGACGAGGAGAATATATTGCTTATTTTTTTTAATTTGAAGGTTAATCAAATCTGATTAATTGTTGGGCCAAGTATAGAACCCTGTGTCAATGCTTAAAAAGTACTAGCTGTTGCCCGCAACCTTCGACCGCGTGAAATTCGCGCGAATCGCATTCTGTTCAACAACAATTTCATAGTTTTTAATTTTTTTTGCATTGAACCTTAATCGTTTTTCTGAAATAAAAGACAGAGAGTCAAAATGTTTTATAAGTACCGTATGTTATATTCCATGTGCATTCAGTAAAAAGCTGTTATTTTAAAATTACAAACAGACACTTTAATTTTATTGATTTGCATACATTAATCAAAGCCAATCTCACAGTCTATAAAGCTCGAAATTGTATTTATAGTAAAAATACACCTGAAAGCTACACAAATTCCGAAATAGAAGTCCTGTGTAAAAATAAACCCAAAAATACTTTCTGAATTTAAAGAATTCGTTCACGTTGTAAAATTAACGGTCACACGCATATGGCGCGAAGTCATTTCAGCTACACACATAAAAATCTTTTATGGGTGGCTTGAGCAAATTAGTCCAACCTTCAGAACACCCTGACTAATTAGTGAAAATACTAAAGACGCATACGTTACGCATTTCAAACTGTCCACGCTTTTGTCGTCAAAGTTAGCAGAACTAATTTAAATTCTTGTTAGTTTTTCACGCAGCGCTTTCTTCTTGAACATAAATAGCTTTACTACAGCTTATTAAAACAAGTTTGCTTTGAAATTATTCAGTGTCGTTACCGTGGTGAATCTCAGCATCCTTTTAAACATCGCTTGGACATTTAACGGCTTCTAAAATCTGTACGCATTTTTCCGCAATAAAAGCGAAAAAGGCAGTTTTATTCCAAACCATAAAATATTTACTACCTTCATTAGGAGGAATGGGACTCTTCAAACTTTTTGCAGTATTTACCTCCGCTCCGTAGTCCGTGCATCTGATGACACACTCAGAATATAAAATGGTTTTACATTTGGAAAATTGTTTTGGTTCGGGAACATTAGCCTTGATTTATATGTTTTCGCTTCAGTCCGGTGAATTCAGTTCCATGTTCATTATCATGGATGGTGGGATTTATGTGCTGGGTTAAGATATCGAGCAAATTGGCACCAGTGAACATCTAAAGCCATGTGCTAAAGTTGATGTTGTGATTGTCTAATTACATGATTCTGAAAGCAGAATTCCAAACCCAAATAAACAGAATCGTTTAGTAAGTGACACTTTTGCCCCCAATGCGAATGATAATAACGATAAAGACCTTGTAACAGCTATATTTACATACATGTATAAAATTTTGCATACAAATGGGCGTTCCGACGCCTTCAATCGATTTCGGCCTACAATGAAACCATCCTGAAACGGAACAATACATGTTAACATATTGTAAGTGAAGAACAAAGGCTTATTATAAAATCAATTATCACGACATTGTGTTCGCAGGGGCTCGGTTAGCTCGGTCGTGCTCCGTCGTGAGGCTTGCAATCTCTGGGATGCTTAATTGGAGGCTTGGAGAGGCATTGGATGTTGTAGCTTTATTTATTTTGTGCGAAGCGGAAAAGTGTAGTTATTTATTTTTCGTCCCACGAGCAGGCTGAGTGGAGAAAAGAACATCACGATCCAATATAAACTTGGTCTTCTTGAACCATTTCATTATCATCACACTTATATAAAACCTATTCACTGTCAATGCTTCTGTTTACTTTTGCTTCATCGTCACTTTCTTTGATTTCTATTATATTTATTGTGTATCCTGCATTAGAGATCCGAAATAAATTTATAATTTCCCTCTGTTATGTCGTAATGATTTCGATGTTATCAATCGAATATTGTAACTTCTTGTCGTCATCATCGCATATAGCTTAAATCTTTTAACTACTAATGCCTCGATTTACTTTAGCTTCTTCCCTCGGCCATATCCTAATCCCGTCAATCCAAACCCGGTCCCAGTGCCTTTTTATGTTACCTAGTACAAGTACAAAGGTATATGAATTCTAAATTGGAATTGTAATAATGTGAAGTGAAATTCGCCGTAACACCCACGCAAACGAGGACCCTATGTGGGATGATACTTTTTTACATTAATGGAACTGAATGAACATTGTAGTTAATGTCTCATGAAAAGAGTTTCATATTGATTAAACCCTTTTTGGGTGAAATAGATGACTAATAATGGACATGTGTTGCGGGGGAATGAACAAAATGTTGAATATGAATGTAGACGGCTATAAAAGTACAGGAAGACCAAAGAACCGATGGATGTACTGTGTGAAGGATGTTATGGCTAGAAATGAGGTGCGGAGGTGACTGCTGAGATGACGAGTAACAGAGAAATATGGAAGAAGAAGGCATGTTGCGACGACCTCAAGTAATATGAGACAAGGGTAGGAAGCAATGATGATGAGATGACTCGAAGCCTCCAAATTACTCCACAATGATAAACAAAATCCCTAAAATAAGTCAAAAGATAACTCTTTAAGATAATACAAAGCTAATGGATGTATCCTTTACCTCGTATAATAATGCTGCGTACTTTAGCCGAACTAAAACTATTACTTGAATCTTCTCATTGTTATTCCGTACAAGTATTATACTCGAGAGCCTCTACTAACGATATTATATGTAAAGAGTTAGCGTAATCGAGTTAGAAATGATCTCACAACCACAAGTCACTACCCTCTGCGGAATTTCAGCTTGGCGTAACATGGTCATCCTTTTCAATCTTCATTGTTTCTATGGAAGTCCTAAGCATTTTAAATAAAACTATTCCGTCTATTTTAAGGTTTATTGCTGCATTTTTCTCTGGATTATATAAGACAAAGTATTCTTTTTTATTATCTCTTTTATGACCTATTCTGTTTGGAGAATTTTATATGCTCTCTGGAACTATCGTAGTAAACAAATTTACCTCTGATGCTATAAGCTTGGAGCTTTTATGCGTGTGGTTTCATATTGAATTTCATGTGGTTCATAGCGCTGCGATGTTTGAAAAACGACTATATTAAAAAATATTCTGAGCTACGACAATACACGAATAGGATTATCATAAAAACAAAGATAACTTTGCTTTGAATTCCATAGTTCTAGCGAGAAACTGTTATGCAATGCAGTAAGAAAAACCGTAGAAACGCAAACAAGTTTTCCAGAGACATATCAAAACAAACCAAATTCACTTTTGATTTTAATGCAATCACGAAGAGCGTTGATATAATCGATATCTCGCGACTAAACATCGATATCACTCGCTAAGTATGATTATAGAATCGATTACGAATACAGCCGATATGCCAGTAATAATATTTGCATTTCGCGTGTGCCAACATCAAGTGTGATGGAGAACTTGTTTTCTTAAACTGAGTTTACACAGATTGTGAGAGAGTCGGCGGTTTGTAGCAATTAAGGGTTATAGTTGTTTTAATTGCTTTAAGCAATTAAACGCAAGCTGCTCCAGGGATTAATCGACATTGTTGGGTTAACCTCTTAAAACGTTCTTATTATTTCTTATCCACGTAATTCTTAACACCGCTTGTAGCTGATGTTGGGTAGAGGGTTTAGAATACGGTGGCTGCAGTAAAACTTTTTATTACCACCCTTTCATACATAATGGCTTCCCTCATATGTTTGCTGAACAACCAAACGAGCGACACTTTCTTTTAAGTCCTGTCCCAATTTTTATTTAAATCACATCCCACGCATTAGTCAGCTCTGTTACATTTTTCTTAACAAACGAATTCTTTTGTTTCAGGTACAAATTTTCCTCATCAAATACGAAGAAATGTTCTTCAGAACATCTGCCATCTGTTTCTTGACACGCAATAACATCCATTTCTTTCTCACTGTCAATCGTCTCGCAAAGTGAATGTTTTTCATGTTTCAAACGAAAGTATTAAACCCTTTTATCTGCTATTATGTTTGGAAATGAGTCATTTGGCGGTTGGCGTAGGTGTCGAACGTGTGAATGGTATGGTTACTGCTCCATTATTTGTGGCTTTATTGGCTTTAGTATCATTATTAAATTGGTATAATAAAGGTGTGTTAATGTCCATTATGTCATTCTCTTAATCATCGGGTGCTTCTACCTTATTGTGTGAACAAGAGATTACATATTATATTCCATTGTTACTTAGAGCATATTACTTAACGATTGCTACGTAACTTGAAGTTAGTTTATTTAGTCTAAGCCTTATACTCTGGCGTACTAGACAGTAATTAGCGCGATCTCTTTCCGACGACGCATAATTTCTTTGGCTTGGGTTTCTACAAGGCTTCTTCCAAGTTAAGTGCGATGTTAAGTAAGCAGACGTATCAGGTGTTGTCTTCCCCCTTTGCTTTGCTTTTAGAGTGTATGCTACTCAATATTTTTTTGCCGATTCCAACAAAGACCTAAGTTTGACAGCTCACCCCGCTGCGATGCCGTCACTACATAAGGCTTGCAGAACAGACCACATAGGCTCACTTGCCAGACAGGAAAAAAAACTTTAACACTATCAAAACACGAGTGAAAATGCAAAAAGCAAACGTTTTAGCAACTCACGAATAGAAAAAACATCGACATTCGCACAGCATTCAAAGAGGCGCAGACAGAGCTAGATCTAAAAGCTGTATAAAATAAAAGGCTGGGAAAGCCTCGAGAGCTCAGGGTTGACAGACCAAATAAACCAGATTGTAAATTCCGGTCGTTTTGTAAAAACTGCAGAAACTGATAGACTTAAAGTGAAATATTAAACATAACTTGGTGTTTGGGGTTCACTAATGTTTTGCCAAAACTCCTTTGACAAATATTTAGCTTACAACCAACGTTTTATGTACTATTTATTACACAATCAACTTATTCCTCAAATGTGTATTCTATAAACACTCAGTTTACAAACATTCAATTAGCAAAAGCTTCTCTTTACAAATGTATCGCATGATATTATTTTAATAATTTATACATTTTTCGTTTAATATTTGGATTCTTTTGGCAAAATCACGTTTAATCCAAAATATCATTTAATAATAAACCAGTCTAAAAGTTATAATGATTTAGAGAGATTTAGATATTCTAATACGTATCCTACGTATTAGAATATCTAAAACTAAAAGTTCAAGCTACCTGTCGGCTGACCTAACGGTTCAAAATATCTGTAGTTATAATGCCAAAGTGGTAACGATGACATGGCGAGGCCAGTCGATTACCTACATGGCGGGGAAGCACTGTACATTTGCGAAGACGTGTTTTTGTAGTATCAATTTTTTGGGTAGTTTCGATCCTTTTTAGTATACAAATTCGCCAAAATTTCAAGGTTTTAAAGTAACCTAACACGAAGAGGATGGCGGGGTCTTCGCTCGCTCTTGCATAGTAAGTTTTTATTATTTTAATAATTAAAAATAGTCTTTTGCCGATTTAATGCGTTTCATTCTTAGGATTTCAATTTAATTAATTTGTAAACAATTTACACTGTGTTGAATATATACACATGCAATTTACATACAATTATAAGAACTATGAATTATTAGTTTACATTCAAATAATTTCAAATATAGTGCCAATAGTAATTTGCGTAATAATGCAATATCTTTAATTTCAAACGTTGTTTTACCAGATGACATGTATATAAAATGAATTGTTTGTCAAATAATACGTTATCAAATAAAAGTTAATGGAGTAAATATTTTTTTAAGTGAACTATTTGCCAAACTTGTTGTTGTAAAATGATGAAATGTCCCATTATGTTTTTGCCAATCGTTACTTGTCAAATGAAAATTTGTAAATTAGTTTTCGGTGAAATGGCACGACACCGGTCGTTATATTTACAGGATCTTGCATCTTATTTCTAAGCAGAAATAAGATTCCTGTAAGCACAACGACCGGAGACCCACGATTGAATAAGCATTTAGCCACGGCTGCGATAAACACGGTAAAGTGCTCCTAAACGGATGAAGACCCCTAGAACTTTGACTCTTTCAAAAATCTGAAATCTGAAAGCTGAGCTTATGGCAGCCCTATACTTAAGACTAGTCCGCAGCGCCACAGAATTTCACTACAAGAGAAACCTTTCCTACTTAAACACAGTTATATGTTTGTTGTTTTCTGAGCAGCTGTTTGGTATGCTTTCCTTTTCAGGACTACTTCAATTCCTGATGAAGTTAAAACTGAGAAAGCTGTTAACCATAAAACAAGTTTGAAAGCCTTCATTAACCAAAGTAAAATAAACACGATATATTAGACTTTTAAAAGCAAATTATTAATGTACGAAACCTTAACATGAATATGTCTGAACAATGTAGCTAAAGCAACAATCTACAAGAAGCCTACATAAAATACAAGAAGCCTAAAACATGCCTAATTAACAAAAACATAAACCAAGGCACGGCATTAAAGAAAACATTACCCTACTTGTTAGTTATTTTATCACAACGTGGCACAAATTCGATGAAATATTATTCACATAAGCAGTTAAATTACTGAACCTCCGTAAGTTATCAGTTCATCACTCTGGATAAGAAACTGAATCTTTAGTTGTATTAGCGTCATAAAGCTATGTTAAACGAAGCTTGGCAGAAATGTATTATCTACTAGTTTTTGCACACGACTTCACCCGCAAGTGACTGTTAGCCTATGTCATCCCACTGCAGGGTAAAAGCTGGCCCCACGACTTCAAAATCTTTCAATCTAGGGTTAATGTGGACCAAATCTTTCGATCTAGGGCAAAATGTGGACCAATGGTCGTTGGTTCTGTCCAGGCTGTCTTATCACTCAGGAAAATACATTACCGGGATAAAAGTTTCTATGTTCTAGGTTAGGATTTGGGCCAGGACTTCTAGTCCAGGTCCGCATGATCTATCTGTGTGCTAAATTTTGGCGTGATTAACGATTTGAGGACTTTGAGAACTTGTTGATCATACATCCGAAGCTGGCATTGTTTTAAGAGCTGGTTTTGCATCCGTTGTAAACCGAACCATTATTACTCCGCTTGAGCTTTTACATTTAGTAATTGCCGTCGGTTGGTAAGCGCAGTTTCTAAAGGAAACTATTAAGGAATATATTTGCTCTGTAATTTTATGCCTGTGTTAACAAATTCCTTATTTCCGTTTTTGCGTTATCTCGCGCTTCATAATTATACGTTACAACATCTAAGGATGTAATGGTATCATATCATTATTTTGAATTGATACAACTCCCAGATGAGCTTTACCAGCTAACTAACATAAATCGACCCGCCTACTATCTAAACTAGCGCTTTTATTTAAATCACCAAGGAAACTATATAGCATTTATGCTCCTTTTCTACACCATTGCACTTTTTCAACCCATTGGCTTATCTATAAAGTCCAAGCTCCACCTCGGGTTAGCTCACTATGCAAGCAAAAAAAACACATAATGGACACTTAGTAACTCTACGGGACGCAAACGGCTCGCCATAATCGTTTAAAAGTGAAGTCCAAATGACTTTTGCATTCTTAGTAGCTCCGGTCTTGCATTTAATGTTTGTTTCAAGAGCATTGAAATAGCTTTGGCAGTGTGTGGGTGCCATTACTTCGATGCGAAGTTCCAGAGCAGTTTATAGTGTTGCATATTGAATAACCCGCATATTGAAACTAACGTCTGTGGCCTCCTCAAGTTTGTTTGATAACTCAGGTTGGTCATGGCCGTTTTTAGAGCCGTCTTGAGGTTGCTGTTGCAAATTATTATCGCTGTTTCTGCTTTATTGGCTGATTATGTTGGTGTTTGACACATATTGGTTTTATGCATTCCTCTCTTATCACCATTTAAATGGTCCATCATGTTACAGAGTAAATCAAAGTAGACTTAAATCAACTAAGGACATATTGTAGCGGAGACGCAAAGGATCAAATCTGTTGATAATGATCCTTCTGGAAAAGTTTTCCATCGATTACAATTGTTGTTTTACGAAGACAAACCTTGAAACTAAAAGATGCTTTGTGCCATTCCAATTTATCTTACTCGTGTTCCAGTAACCCTGAACCAGTTTTGTATTCTGAACGGCATTCAATAAGCTGTCACTAACTACGGGGTGGGTTGGAGGCAGTCCAAAATTCCAATAGATTCTGGATCGCGTGGCTTTCACTTTAATTTATTTCAACACATTTCCATAGACTTTCGCCTCTTTATTTGGAATTGTTAGAAAAAGTTCGAAGTTGTTTATGGTTACGCAAGTTGTAAAGAACTGCCTCGTGGATTTAGTCACGCGGCTTCCAACTCCTTTACAAATATTTTTGTAAGGAGTTCGTATTCGTAGGCGCTTTGACTTATTCTTTCTTTTGAATATTCGAAAGTTTTCTTTTGCTATAGCTGCTATGCCTACCTTCTAATGCGCTGTCGTTGCTAGGTATATTAGCATCCTTGAGTATATTGTTACCACGTTCCTGTTGCCTAATGACTATACCACCATCTCTGTATATGGCAGTACCTACAATTTCCTTGGAAGAATCGTGGGCGTGCCAGAATGTTATGATAAACCGTTTTAAACCATGTGTTGGGTAACACATGGTTTAAAACGGATGTCAACATAAATAACATCCACATATACCCCTTTCAAATAATGTTTACCATGCAAGCCAAACGCCATGACAATAAACACAAACAAACAATGAACTAAACTCACATTTGTAGGTTAAGGCGTTAAACTAAAACTAGGCTATCGATTTGACGTTATTAAGCTCACCTCACTTTGTTTGAAAAACTAATATAGACCATGACTATAAAAAAGTTTCATTGGCTTGGTAATCGAGTTGCTTCCGATTTACGATTTCATTCATTTGATTGATGTTCATTTATACTATCAATTCATTATTTATTTGTAGTGAATCAAAATCTATGTCCGTCTATTAGGAAATTAATGGGACACGTCTTTTCTGTCTCTAGGTATTAGACGCTTTTACGTGAATAATTTATTACTTCAAGACTATTAAATCTAGTGTTCTTCTCTGCGTACCCAAACACTGACTTCCAACTGATTTTCGGTGGAAAGGTTGATTTATCATCATTCTCGTTCTTACCACAATGTATTTAAGAGCGTAGTATATCTTTTATTCTGTCTATCACATTTTGTCCAGATTCTTTATGTTTATTTGCTTTAGCTGTAAGAAGATACGATATGTTCATCAGAGTCCATTAAGAAACCAGCTGATACGATGATGAATGTATTGTTTATTATTATTTTTCAACCGGAGATTTATTCGTTTTGGTTTCGCCATAAATATTGAGCCGACACCCGTTAATCAGATTTGGCTATTGCGATTCCGACTACGTCTGACTGAAAAATAAAATATTGTATTTTTTTTTATTCATTCGAATAAAATTCACAGTTTCTCTTCGATGTTTTAATGAAATTCAAATACTGGTTACATTTGACATAAAAAAGAGAATATGTGAGGTGTGTAGTCATCGAGACATTCTATCTTAGCATATATTCATAAAGTAGGTACATACATACGTATAATCACATAAGTCCAACAGTATACATCGCAAAATTAAGTAGTGGCCTTTTATTAATGATCCGTGGCTCACAAAGGGCTTCTTTTACTGAAAGGGACATAAGCTTCTTACAATCTTGACCAACCGGCTTGTGAGACATAAATGGCAAACATTTCTGGTTCGTTTGTTAACTAGCCTTTTTCTTTCTGCCGTCTTTCTGGACTGATAAGTCCTTCAAGTGGAAAATGACACGTAGTACGGATTTACTGAGGCTATCCCTGATTTTTGCTGCGTTTGCTTCTTGGCCAACATTATTCAATTTTGTGATGTCTATTGTTAGCAATATTTCTTTAGCTTCAACATCATCAACTTACAGTACTTTATGAAGACCTGGTTACTTTGGAGGTGTCTTTCGAACCTTACTGTTCAAATAGTCCATTCTGAACCAAGTTCGAGAATGCTGACGTCAGAAGCGAAAACAAGCATAAACAAACTGAACCTATAATGTTCTCAGATAAAGTTACTTAAGTGGAGTCTCCCGAACTCATAATTCACTATAATTATACAAGAGATAACTTAAACATGCAGGGGTTATCAGTCTTGACGGCGTAAACGCACCCATTGTTGCGCCAGTGAATCAATCAAGTGTGCCTTATCTTCTAATTGATGGGAACCAATGCGCAATGAGCTTCCTAGAATGTTTGTATCGTTTGTTGTTCTATACTGTGGTGAATGTGAGCTTTATGGTAGGTTTAGGAATTTGAGTGAGTGTTCGAAATGATTCATGGGTTATTTTGAGTCGCTGGATGGTTTTCGTTTTGGGTTCATATCATAACTGCTCTTCCTAGACGTGTGTTTGGCAATGGACATCATAGGCTGATATGATTACATCTATAACCTTCTAAGCTTAGTAAGTTAGCATATTTTTACCAAGTTTTTTCTCCGTTGTGTCGACGATCCCCTTAATTATCTAATAAAAAGACTGACTTATCATGTTTGGAAGACACAGGTCTTGGCTCAACAAAAATCAGCATAATTTCCTCGAGAATTTCCTGAGGTAACCTGAATTCACAATGTTAACAGCACAAACAAGAAATCCCTAATTAAATAATTTGCAATATCATTCACAACCATTACCCAAAATCCTAACCAAACAAAATAACAGTACCGCAGACAAACAATTACTTCCTAAAGTCAAGGAAATAGGCATTCCTATTCAAATTAGGTGCTCCTACCGCTTCGGTCTGAGCATAAACAAGGCAAGTAATTAAATCTAAATGCGTATCTTCATTCCTCGCGAGTTCCGTACATAGAATGTTTACGTGTTCGGCTAGGATGTTTGTTATTGCGTTGTTGAGGTGTCGTGGACCAAGGGATGAGGGGTCAGCGGAGGAAATAGAGCTAGCGTTTGTGAGAATAGTATCTTTGGGAAAGAAAGATGAAGTAATTGATGAAGGTGATAGTGGTGTTAAAGTTTGATAACCAGGCTTACCAAGGGGTACTCTGCTACCGTGTAGGGAGGTTATGGAGGTCAGATAGGCAGTCGCTCCATATAAGATACTGGTATTCATCTGCATCAGTTTGACTGGACCCTAGCCCAGTTGGGAAAAAGTTAGATGCTGATGAAGTGGATAAATGTACTTAACAGTAAGAAACCTTTATGTTGGAGTAGTCAGTAATAAACGCTTGTCTTGAACGGACGTGTTTCAATCAACATCCATACTTCACTGATGATGAGGACACATCTGTAGTAAAATTACTTTGCAGGTTGTAAAGTAATTTTCTGTCCTTTGTTGGCGTATTATAAGTACGTAGTTGGAGAGACGAATAATAGAAATGTCGAGGAATGTTTTTCTTCCATTTCTGCATGAGAAAATATGTTCAAATCCAGCTTCATGTTTACTCTTCCTTTTACTTGTAGAGAATAGAAACTACTTCAACGTATACTTAAACATATCTTAATTCAAAAGCCATTCAGTTCAAAATTGCAAAAGTTCAGTGTATAATTCAAGATCTTTAAGGAAACTGGTCGGTAAAACCGCGGAGTGCAGTGTCGAGAAACTAATAAATATTCAGAGCAGACGTACTCGTACGCAGGTCTATTTCTGTTCCTAGGAAGTATCGTTTGCTACTGTATTATGTATTCACGGCTTGGTCGCTTGTCTTGTGACAGAATTAGGGTGTGTCACTAAGTTAGCATCAGTTATGTGAGTACCGGAAGACGCTGCGTTGGAAGGCCTCCCACTAGGTGGACCGATGACCTGGTGAAGGTTGCAGGGATCCGCTGGATGCGAGTCGCACGGGACCGGTAAATGTGGCGACACTTGGGGGGGCCTATGTCCAGCAGTGGACGTCTTTCGGCTGAAATGATGATGATGATGAGTTATGGGAGTACGTTTTGATTGTGAAAATTTTTCTTTAACTACGTTCTAGTTTGTGTTGTTGATGAATTTTTCAAATAGTTTGATTCTTAATAGGCATTCGATATGGTTGACGATTTTGTCTCTTCCGTTGATTTTAATTCTGACTTGATAAGCAGAGCCGATTTAGTGGGTACTGTCGAAGTCTGTTTTTACTATCTCATAAGGTACAATATTATCGTCTTAATAAAAACTTTCCACTAGCATAAACCTTATATTTATTTATCAGGGTGCAGCACGAGTAAAGAATTCTACTCATCATCTGCCTAGCCTTTTCCCAACTATGTTGGGGTGGCTTCCAGTCTTACTGGATGCAGCTGAATACCAGTATTATACATGGAACACCTGCCTATGTGACCTCCACAACCCAGTTAGTACTGGGTAATACGATACCCCTTGGTAAGACTGGTTGTCAGACTTTTTGGGCCACTGACTAGTGACTACTTAACGACTGTCAAAGATCTACAAATGACAGCTGGGACCAACGGCTTAACGTGCTTTCCGAGGCACGGAAGAAAATCTGTATGTAATGAGCGGTCACCCATCCACGGACCAACCTAGGCAAGCACGACTTAACCTAAAGATCAACCCGAGCGGCTATTATTATTTAGCCACGAGCTCCTCCGAGTAAAGTAAAGTAAAGAATTCTACTGTAGGAGTTATAATTCTTGCTTGTTTATAGATACTAGCTTGACAATCAAAACATACACCAGCTAAAAACTAAAACACAGTGTGAAAACAAAAGCCTTCACTGCTCTGAAAATTAATCTGTACCGTTTCACCACAGGCCTTTATAACAGGCCTATATAAGTAGGTAATCATCTAAGTGCATATAACCCGTGAACTTTCCTCCGCACTTTTATGACGGTTTTTCCTTCGCATTCAGCGGTGCTAGCGTTCGGGGAGCCTCGTCTTCGACGGAAATGGCCGACGAAATTAATATGGACGCCGTTAAGTGTGATGTTAGCCTGCGCTAGGCGGAAATGTTTCGTATGTGGTTGATTGTTAATCCTATATTACTAAATGAGTAATATTTGTAATCATGTTCTCGAAAACGGCTCTAGATTTCGATGAAAGTTGCAATGTGTTGGTTTACGGGAGCGAAAAATCGATCTAGCTACGTCTCATAGCTTAAAAAATTCGTTTTCTCTATTTTCACCCGAGCAGACCTCGGTCGCCCAGGTACTTTTTACCAACACGCAATAAAAGATCATGGGAACTGTAGAAAATCAACAGGAAGAAAATGCAAATATGTTACATTATTCAAATTCAAAATTGAAACGATATTGGTCTTATCCGTCTATTAATTAGCTAGGTCTTTTTGACAAGTTTGCTGAAGCAAAAGATGATAACGACATCGAAGTAAATCTATGAAAGGATTCAGAATTCCGAGCAGATTTTTTAACACCACAGTCTCAATATTCTCTTTTTTACATAAATCGATTCGATCGCTTTTGAATTATGCAACGAGAGTAATAGTTTTTTCGCCTCGACGCTAAGCTGAGATCATCAACGTCGAATATGACAGGCGACGTTATTTGATTAAACCTTTAATTCATTTCTGCTGGTGAGACTTCTTCAATTGTAATATTCTGTACAACTAGGCTTCTTTCTTTATTTACTCAAAGTCCTGAATAAACAAAGGCAAAGGAATCTACAGATAAATCCACTTTAGAATTGAAGTCTTGTAGTTTAACGTCCAATTATGTCTAGATGTTTGTCTAATCCAATACAGCTGTGTTCCTTTGATGTTCTTAATTAAGACTTGTACCAAAATTGACTATCAAGATCTTGAATACATAGTAGGGACCGTACTTCACCTAGGTACGGTCCCATATTGATGAAGTGCCTCTATTAGGTCGGCAACGTATTGGGCAATCATGCGCGTCGGCTAATACGCTGACCGTAGCCCAGTTATCCAGTCTGACGTGCCTACGGTACATTAGGTTGGTCGCTTTGAGCTTTATTTGTCGTAAAATTGTCTAGGCTAGGGTTTACGACAGGATGGCTTTATAGCTTTCTTGTTTTTTGCAGGAGCTGTACTGGTAATGGGAGAAAGCACATTTCACATTTATTCTTCTAAAAGATGATGCCAAAATTAAAAATGCTCTAAATTTGAAAATGCGCACACGGATGGAAATGCTGCCAGTCCCGTACTAAGAATCCTTATCACAAATAGATCAAATCAAATAATTCGCTTCAGGCTCCGTGTTCATCTCAGAAGATAATTGTAATTAAATACAAATCCAATACACAAACCCAGTACCACGGAATTAGAATTCTAATTGAATTCCAATTTACCGTCAATATCAGTGGGCGATGCTCAAATTACCGAATTGTGAATAAACACAAAGGAATCAGGGATCAAATTTATCCGTGCATGAAGACAAAGGCAGTCTTCAAAGAGCATCGGTATTCCGGTGGCCCTGCGAAGGCCGGATTGGCACGTGTTCGAATAATTATGTGAGTTTGAGGGTCATATTATAACCTTTTTTTGGCAATTGCGCCGCAGATTCATTTACTTAAAGACGTATTGATCGACGGCTGTAAAGAGTAATAGGGAACCAAATAGCTGTTTATGTATGTTTGTAATCGCATCCACGAAACAGGAGAAATAGCTAAAAATCTTTTATGGCTTGAATGTTACCTAGGTCTTCATGAACCTCGAGGTGCCTTGCACTACTAGCGAGAGCGATATAAATGCCATTATATGAGTCTTTAATATCTATCTACGAATGTTAATTGGACACAAATCCCGCAGAATCACGAATCAAATTTAACATTCCAATTTGGTCTCAATGTCGATGCCCAAAGCTCCAATTACTGTTGTAATCAAACACAAAGGTAACAGAGATCATTCATTTAAACTTGATCGTTCTTAGAGGAAAACTTTAAGGGCACATGGACTTTGAAGGTCAATTGAAGATGTGCTAGAAAAAAAAATCTTTTATTCATTCATCAACCATATTAATTACATTTTTAATATTTAAATCTTAAAAACAAAAACATTTAAAATTATAAAAAATAGTAATCCACCAGCATTGGGAACAGGCTACCGGTAGTCAGGGCTCTTGAGAGAGGAAACTCCTAACAATACGCTCACGTGTCCAGTAGTAGTGCTTTCTGAATCAAGGGCTTGGTTCAGCTACCAAGCGAGAGCCTCCTCGGATGTTGGTCGAGGCTATTAAGCCATTGGCCGACACGACTATCGGCACAATGAGTGCTGTACTCATATCGCACATGTCGACAACCTCGCGAGCCAGACTAGAAAAATTATTATTATATTAATTTCTATATTAGTATTAGGGGTGAACATGGCCAGATATGGCTCAGGATAGAAGGGTTTGGAAGGAGAAAGGGGCGGCCTTTGTCCAGCAGTGGACACTGATATAGGCTAACAATTCTATATTAGTTGGTACTTATCTAACCAAATGAAAATTGCCAAAAGAAGTTCAGTTCGTAGTAGTTATGAAACCATAGACCTTCCAAACTCACAAATTGAGTAATTAATTTACAATTTTAACCTAGAGCTCATGAAATCTTAACATACAAAGTCAGTGGAATCGTTGAATCCAATCGTGTGGAAAGAAAAAGTTGGTCTTGTAAGGGCACCGGCAGCGCTATGAAGGTCAAATGCGCCACGTGCTAGATCTTAACATAAAAAAGTATTATGGATCATTGGGTTGAGTCCTATCTGGTGTAGACTAAAGCGAACACTCAAGAGCTCCGATAGCACAGTGAATGTCAATACGCGCTGCTAGTAAAATAAAAACATTCAGCTCAATTAAAAATAACTACTACACTTCTGAATGCTCAAAAATAGTAATTAAAGGAAACACAGTATCATCCAACCAAAAGCACTGACAAAACAATGCGCAAAGCTCAAGAAATCTTAACAAACAAGGCCAGCAGTTATCATTGGATTGAATCCGATCGTGAGTAAGGACAAAGGCGATCTTGTAAAGGTACAGGTAGCCCTGTGAAGGTCAAATGCTGACACGTCTTATAGAATGAGGATATTCAGCTCAATGAATAAATACGAACAGAATTTATGAATGCTCCGATAAAAGTAATTTGAGAAAACAGAACATCCTCAGTAGACAGTCACCAAATTAAGGACAAAGCTCTAGAAATTTCAACTTACAAAAGTATCTTATTTATCTATCGTAATAAGTCATTTAAGCGCACCGTAAGCCTTGCTAGGGTTATATGCCGCCAAATCGTGTTAGAAAAAACACACTATTCTGCTTAATTTGAAATTAACTGTCCTTGAAACTCCAAATGTCGAAAGAATACGAAATTTTACAAACACACAAACCAAATTCTTAACATACCAAGGTAGCAGGAATCATTGGATCAAATCCGATCGTGCGTGAACACAAAGGCGATCCTTTAAGGGCACCGGTAGCCCTGCGAAGGTCGCATACCCACGTGCTGCTTAAATATGTATTTACGTTTTAATCAACCTGAGGATGCGCATGTTCGGGGTTCTAATGATGTCGCCTGTTTGATTATTATGTGTTGGCTTAGCTCCTACGTGCTTGCTGGTATTTGTACTTGACATTCTTGTTCAGTTGGTAAATATTCCCACTACATCATGGTTATTTGGAGCTAGCTTGGGATTTTGTCCGCCTATTTTTTTTTTTTTACCTACCTCTTTAAAGTAAGATTTACTTCTGAATTCGCGTTAATTATGAATCGGTGGATCAGTTTCTATTATCACACACTAGCTGTTGCCCGCGACTTCGCCCGCGTGTAGTTTGGTAACTGTCCCACGGGAACATACTACCGGGATGAAAAGTATCCTATATGTTAATCCAGGTTATAAACTATCAATGTGCCAAATTTCATCCAAATCTATTCAGTAGTTTTCGCGTGAAAGAGTAACAAATATCCATCCTCACAAACTTTCGCATTTATAATATTCGTCAGATTATCTATTGTGTAGTCTTCATTAATTATCAAATTTTCAGGCAATATAATGGCTCTATCAAGTATACCTATGTGTAGATAGATGTAGATGTTGAACAACCCAACTCACTTGATATTTGCAACTAACTTAATTTTCACGGGAGGAAACAGATGTTCTGAATTTCAGAGAACTAGTTATTAACCCACATAAATCTGCTAACGAACATGAATTAACTTCGCTACTGTGAATTTCAGTTGCGGTTTTCAACCGAACCGAACCGAAGTGACGTGTTATCCCAATTCAGATGAATACTAGTAACAGTGAAGCGCCAAAGTTACACACGTCCCTCCAAGAATAATATATTCAACTTGGCAGAGTTGCCAAGCCAAAGCTATCTCTTTAAGGACTTTGGTTTGCCTGGCTTGTCCGAGTTTGGGAACTGTTTCCGTCTCGCCCCGCCCACTGGCTTCTCATTGTTGCTCAAAAGTGTTTGGCTTCATTCCATTTTACAACAATGTCCTGTTTATGTTTTGATTGCTTAACTTCTCGAAGGGAGATTTTGGAAGCTCCTTTGTCTTTTGCGAATTGCTTTGAGTGTCTGTCACAAAAAGTTCCTTGTTTGTTTAATTTGTGACTTCGTGTTTGTAGAAAATTCCTTTTTGTGAAACTGCTTTTGTGCTGCAATTAATTAAAATAGATCAGAATTTAATGCATATTTCGTTATTCGAAGGTGCGAGTTGAAATACACATGGCCATATCGAATAATTTAATTAGCTTTGGGTCTAAAGGTCGACCAATGCCATAAAATAATATATGACAATATGGCACATAAAAATGTCAGATCCCCTATAAAAGTAGTGCTGTTCTATGTTGTTAAAAATTCCAACATAAACCAAAAACCGTATCCAGCTAATAAAACACAGGACGTAACCTGAACCCACAGCGTTGAACGAATAACTTTTTACAACGTCACAACTTATTATGACGATATAAATAAGGGGCGCACAAAAGAAAATAAAACTCCTTCGACACGACCACTTTGTCACACGATATACTAAATCCTTAACGAACGGTTTCTTCGCCGAGAGCCCTTCCATATGAACGGTCTGAAGAACTCGCTGGCCGGTGCTTCGAATCGTCGATCTTATCTCGATGGAGCTAGTTGACTTATTTGGGTAATGTATTAACCGTTTATGTGAGCCGATGACTTTGTCGATTTATTCTGTATGTGGGGCTTCATCGCCTTCTTCAGTATAACTGTTCTGAATGAATGGATTGCAATGAGTGTTATAGATCCGGACACTTGATTGGATTATACATATTAGATTTGCATACAAATAGCATTGCTTTAATAAGGATGACATGATGATAGTAGCAATAGGAAACTTCCTCCATAGCAATTTCCTATTGACTAAATAATCTACATAAACTACCTAAAATGTACCTTATAATTTGGCGCTGTAATAAACATCTAGTACACATGCTTATGAGCGCTGCCAAAGCAATTAGCGTTGCCGTCGCAAGTTTGAATGCCCAAATGACTTCATTTAGGTAAACAAGGTGCCAAGTCCCAACTTCGTAGTCTTTGACATTGTTAGAGTATCCTAGCGTAACATGACTATGCATAATTTTATTTAATGTTACGATAATATCATCTATATGAGAGGGTTGCCTCTAACATAATATTAGTGTAAGAAAATCTGACACGCGTTTCCTTCATTCGAAGGCAGCGGCGTGTGAGGGTGCGAAGGCACTTTCGGAGATTAATACCTCGTCTAGTTATTTGATACGGAGCTGAAACACGGCCTTTGTCACGTCGTTTCTTCTTGTTTTTCCTTAATATGTTTGTCATAGGATTGGATAGGCTATTTTTGTACGGAATCAGATCCTGTTGTGTCGTGTGACTCGTATGATATTGACATTTAATTTCTGGAATGAGATGGGTTCCGACTGTGAAGAAGCTACAAAAAAAAAATATATTGAAGATTTCAAAGGCATTCTCTAAATGGTGTATTGATATTAAACTGAACAAGGATTTCATTGATAAAAGGAACAGTCTTGTGACGTTTTACTCACAATATTTACTGGTAGAATCTACACAATTCCTTGTACGATCCGACCGAGTGAAATGGTAACCTTTTTGCTAATGCAACAAAACAACGTAGACAGGAATTAATTCGTTCGCGTGAAATACTGGGGTCTACACTGACGCAAAGGGTAACGTAGATTAATGTGGTGCCGTTATTAGGGGCTGGATATCGGCTCGGCCTATCGGAAGCTTTCCATAATCGTCGAGTGCGTTTATTTCAATGGTACGGCTTCCATCTTTTTGATTGACGGTTTCAGGTCATCGAGTTTCGGGAGGGTGTTGGACAATGGGTCTTCTGAAAATACTTTTGGGAACAGGTGGAAAGATGTTCCTATAAAATTCATACACTCTGTTACTTGGATGATGTATTGATTTTCTGTTTGTGGAATTGTGCTCGCCGTAGGTAGCGCCACAGTAGCCCGGAAATATTTCGAATTGATAATAGAAATACTATTGAATTCTCTGTTCGATGTAAAAAATATGTTTTAACAGCTCAGAAGTTATAAAACTCTCGCCCATAAAGATAAGTAGGAATGACGTCGTATTTCCTCTTACGATATTTCTATATCCTGTGATTGTGTATTAGGTTGACTCACAATATCGTTATGTGGTCGTAAAGTCCCTTTCCGTGTCCGTTATTGCGTTTATCCAATTGTTCGGTCGTCAGAGTCCCTTACATGAGAAGAAAAAGCCATCTGTTCAGGATATGTGCTTAGGGAAACTCCTAAATTGATTTCAGGTCGTGTGCAAATACATATATGCATCGGTAAGCGGGTTCTTAATGTTATTAGGGGTGGAAATTAAAATATAAAAATTAATTTTGTGATTGAAACCTAAGATATTGTTTTATAACATGCTTTTCAATTCTAAAACTGATTATTTGTATGATACAATCAGCAAAATATCTTTATAATCTTTCACTGATACTATCACAAATAAATGCAATGATAACAGCGGAAATTACTAGTGCAAACAATAGTACAATTGGTCCCTGTAGCTCGCACGGTCGGTCTCAAATAATACCTTGTAGTACACCTTATCTATCATCAAATATTTACTCGGTTTAATAACGTGTTTCAACTATGCACTAACGTCACACTGCATGGCTGAAGTTTACATTGTTTTACGAACTAGAATTTGTAGCGTGTTAACGTTATCGAGTTCTCAAGAGAGGAAACTGAAGTGTAGGTAGCGTTCGAGTAATCTTACACAAGTGCTAGGGAAACTACACACCAGGTAGCTTAAGAGGGAACACGGTCTGCGAGGAATTTGAAGAAACTATTGCCGTTGGCTGCGTCAAGCCTGCCCTGTAGAGTGTGGTAAAGACAGCTGCAGCACAGTCCGATTATATCACAAAAAAAATTGACAAAAACAACGATTCGTATTCCCCTTTTTTGGCCTCGGAAACCTGAGCCGATTTAATTATTATGACATTAAAATTTTAAGAAAGAGATGTCTAGGTTCCTATTAATTTCTTTTATGTTAAAAACTTTTCTAATTTGTCTGGTAGCCCTCTAATCAGAGCCGCAAAAAAGTTTATTTTTTGTGGTTTTTGGAGGGTCATATTTTCTTTATATGTTTTTAAAATGTCATGGTCTCTAACAAACAGTAAAAATGGTAAATATCCCGTTTCTAGTCATCATCTTCCTGTCGTTGTTGTTTGTTGTTACTTGGGGTCGGCGCAACACGTTTTTTTCTTCCATTCTCCCCTGTCAACCGTCACGCAATCATTTACACCTTTTTCCTTTCTCGTTTCTAGTGTTAATCATATTTTCTTTACTTATTAGTTGCTGAAAAAAAAAGGAAATGACAAGAACGTGTCTGCAGTAGACCTTGTTTTAATGAAAAAAAAAAAAAAAATCATTGTATTGAAAAATGGGTAATACATTTGTATGGAAAATCGCAGCCCCCGTACCCTGCTAACGTCTTTGATGGGATATGGAATCTTATGAGTGTGCCTTGCGATCTTGTCGCGTCTTCCTGTCTAGTATGTTATCTCCTTTAGCTTGTTCCCATTATGGTTTCAGAAATTCGCCGTTACATGGAGCGTTTGAGTAAAACTTTAGCGTGCTGTTGAGTTCTAAATTAGTTGAGATCTACTTAATATTTAACACGGATATTACTTCAGCACTGTGACTGAATATGTATGAGATTTATTCATATCTCATATTTTGTTTGCCACACAGAGGCCACATCTTAGTTGCATTAGCTAGTTTATATTTAGGGGTTAAAGTATGAAATATATGACGATTTCGTGAAAAGTGATATTTCCAAACTAACATTTTTTCATTTTTCTTGGAAAGGTCTTAACCGTTTATGATGCAATTGATGCAAACTATAGTTACAGTGATAAAAGCTGCTCTGCACTGCTTATCTTAAATTCTCAAAATTCGCTCTATGACAAAAATATAACTACTTGAAGTAGTGAAACCGACGGCACATTGGAACAGGTGTTTTGATACACTACCCTATGAGCAACATACAACTACTAGTACGGTTTTTAAACTCGAAAAGGTAGGTAATTTAGCAATTAATCCAATAAAAATGGAAATAGGAAAAAATATAACTATACAACAAATTTACAAACAGAGAAAAATGTGAGAAAGAAACTGCAATTTCATAGTTAAAGACCTATTATAATATTGTAATTTAATGATGATATGCTGTCCTCGTCTTACAACTACTGTTACATGTTCAAACCATAGGCGAGGACTCTGGCACCATAAACACAAGTTAAATCTCACATTGGATGCCAGAGCCTATCGAAAACACTATTTTCTCTAGTTGTAACGCTGTATACTGCTTAGATAAGTTTCTTATACAATTATTTAAGGTAATTTTTTTTTTTTTTTATCTCTTTTTTTTTTGTTTCAGGTAAAATCTTTTCCATTACGCGATGCCAGAGGTCCGGGATTTGGTAAGGTAGACGAATACGTGTTAATTTGGTTCTTATAGTAACCTAGAAGTTGGAATTACGTCCACAAATTCATGTTTTATTTATTTTGGGACTAGCCCGCCACACTATTCCCAAACCAGTGCAACTTCTGAAAGCCAGAATCAACAGTGGCGACCACCAGAAAAGCACCGAGATAATTAAGCTCGACGAAGTCCCAGATAAACAATTTAACTGTCTTGGATCCCGCAACGATAATTTCGTTATCATAAAATAATAGCGGAGTCTGGAAAACATAATTTTCACAAATTCATGTTATTTAAATTCCTTATCATAATTCCTACTCCTAATGGAAACTCAGTCTTGTTGCTGGGGAGTTATTTTGCACCCCTTCTTCACACCACATACAACAATAAGAGTTGTCGAAAGGCTGGCGAGGGTCAGACTAGTGTAATGTTGATGTTCAAAAAACATAATCAAGATTGGTTCATCCGTTCAGGAGCTATGATGACACAGACAGACACACAGTTATAACTTCAAAATAACACCCCTTTTTTTTGGTTGGGAGTTAAAAAATGATGATTCTCCACCCAATTTAAATAAATGACTTCTAATTTCATTAGACTATGTACTTTACTGATGCGTGTATTAGTACAATCAACCGCTAATTTCCACCAACATATGCAAACACTTTCGTATACCTCGTCAGACCTCGTGTGATACACGTCGTTTATATTCAGGTGCATAATATTATGTAAATACTTGTAATTTATGTGTTTCGTATCGTCTGTGTCGCACTGTACCTACACCAAGTTCGTATACCATTCGTGCGGTTAACTTGTATGTGGACAGTCGCGTACAAATTGATTTAGATTTTTTTATTGTATTGACTCGAGTTTTCGTAATGTGGTGAGCGTAATTTTGTTTTTTTTTTTTTTTACTAATAATCACTGAATTACTGCACTGGAAAATAGATTTTTGCACTTAAAAATCAAACAATTTTATTCATTCAAAAAAAAAATATTTTTTTTGACTTGTGAAACTGTTTGTAAAAACCAATTTAAAGAATCATCATTGGTCAAACCTTGCGAGATGAAAACTCTTGGTATTTATTACCGACTCTGAGGAAAAGGAAAAATTAGAGAACTTTGGCTCTAGTACTTACTCTAAGGTTAATTAGAACAGTTGAATTCGTAATAAATGACCTAATCTGGTCTAATATTATTCCGATTTGGGACAATATTAGATCTACAATTGGATCGTTTGTTAAGTCCTTAATAAAAGCAACTGCTTTTAAGTCCCCTTTTGAGTAAAATATTTTCCTAATTACCATTACAGTTTAAACGCTATGAAAGCCCAACATAACATTTTTTTTGGGTAGTCTCGTATAATTAGCACATTATATAAATCACACACGCCATTTGCAGTAAAACACATCTGCCCACTCTCAGCTGTGGCAGGTGTTCCCAACGATGGCGGTGATAACATCGTTAGCATCGCAATCGCCAGGTGCTGCAATAAACGTATTAATTTATACCGCTTTATTCAATTTGGGTTCGACAGCTGAAACTTTTTCTCAACGTTTTATAACAAGGGTGCGGACGGACGGAATTGATTGAATTACTTTTTCAGTAGGAGTTTATCTTGCATTTTTAAAACCCAGATTTCTATGTGAGGCTGCTGTAAAAATTCCATTTTCTACTAAACAGCATGTTGTAGTACAGTATGCTCCAGTGGCGAAGGTTCCATACAACTCGATTCCCACCGGATTCCCTTTGAAAAATGGCACAGTCAGTATTCTATAGACAAATTATACAATCACATTAAAGATGTGTACTCCGGCTTACCTCTTACAGAAATTGACCCTTCAGTACTGGTGTGCTCATAATTCTTTAGCAAAAGTAGCTCGCAAAATGCAATTTTCCTTACGCACTCCAGTGTCAGGGTGTATGCTGAACAAAATGTGATTCGCGGACGTAAAACATATGTATTTACAGAATTGTAGTCATTAAAATCATTAATACAAACCCTTTTAAGTTCATTTAATCCCATTGAATTACTATTTTATTATTAAAAAGTCATTCAAAGGGATTAAATGAACTTGAAGGGTTGTATTGATGATTTTAATGATTATAACTTAATAAGGCCATATTTGTTACGCCCGCGCATCATATTTTAATTTACATGTCAAGTTACTTACCACTTTTTCACCGACTTGTACATTTTGCGTAAGTCAACACAATGCGTGCGTATATTTTTCCTCATTATAGCACAAACATCACGGCATGTATCTGTCTATACTATACTATCTTTGACGTAACCTTATACATAATACCAGCTAATCATCAATCTCCCAGCCTGTACTTCAGACACGCTTGACCTTTCGCTAATCGAAATAATCGAAACTTTGTCTGGTTCGCAAGTTCGTAAGTGGAAAACTTCTGATTAGCTTATCAATACTTATATGTAAACACGTGGCGAAAACATCTTGAGGGTTAAGTAACAGCCAATCAAAGTAACACGTGAAATCTCAAGTGTGACATCAATAACGAACAAGGTCGTAAAGTTTTTTTCCGACCACATATAAGTCGCTTATGCAACACAAAATATGAAACAGCGTTTAAATATTATAAACAAAATATTACCGCATTGCCAAAATACGAGACACCATGTTTATATAATAGTGTTGATACATATTATATCGAAAAACAACAGCTGCCGAGTCCATTCAGCAATTTTGGCACGCTCTTGAACTTAAAATGCCAGCATATCTTCCGCATTTCTTCGAATTTGAACCTTAACCGCCAGTGTTAAAGGTCATGGTTCTTTTTGGCAATAGATGTCGTGGTGCGGTATTCAAATATGTTGGCGAGCGGGGCACACAAACACGCGGGCTGTGCCAAAGTCTATCTATCCGTGCGTAGTCATAAAACGAATGGATATCATCCAAATTATAGGAGACATGTTTCGTTTTTGATTGCATTCAGTACCATTATGGTGTGACAGAACGTGACTACTGGGACTTGTTTGGCCGTGCTCGACTTTGTTATTAAACATTTAAGAGGAAGCGTCAGGGTAGCTCGCGATATTCAAATCTTCATACGTTTTTTTGCAATTTGCAGATCAGTGTCAGGCTGAATTCCAATCCCATTGAAGGACTATTTCATGAAAAAGTCATTCGATGGGATCAAATGAACTTTTAAGGGTTGTATTGATGATTTTGATGGTTGGGACTCAGTAAAGCCGTATTTGTTAGGGTCACGAATCATATTTTAATCAACATATAACCTGACACTGACCTGCACATTGCAAAAAATGTGAGACAATTTGAATTTCGCGGGCATCACTGGCGCATCCACCTTAATAGCTCTTATTGCTGTCAAATATGTTCATGGCTGATATATGGTTTTCCCAAACTAACACGTACACCTTCCTTCATCCAACTTTCTAGTCATCATCATCATCATTTCGCCCGAAAGATGTCCACTGCTGGATAAAGGCCTCCCCCAAGTGTCGCCACATTGACCGGTCCCGTGCGTCTCACATCCAGTGGAACCGCAACCTTCACCAGGTCATCGGACCACATAGTGGGAGACCTTCCAAGGCGACGTCTTTCGGTTCGCGGTCGCAAATTCACTTACCAATCCACCAAGTATCTAGTATCATCTTCAAATCTAAGGTTTGCATAACAAATATCAGGTTGTTTAACAACATAAACTTTAAATTAGGTAACTCTGCGACAGACTCGAATACTAGAGTCGTATGTGTAACTCCGAGTTTTGAAACTAGTTCTGAAAGTGACAGATATCTGGAGTAAACAGTTTTTGGATTCAACGCAAGATAATTATGATCATTAAGAAAGGATTTTGTGCTAATAATGTAACTTCATCTAGACTTAAATTTTCTGTTTTTAGCACATTTCGGTACAGTTATAATTGCTAGGTGTATTGAGCACGTTTTGATAGGACTGTTCCATATTTTATACCCTATCATAAAATGAAAAGGCGTTTAAAATTACCTGAAATAATAAATGCACGAGAATTTGTTTCAAGATAATTCCGAATGGCAACAAGAGCATAAAACTTAGTACGCCGATAAAGTTCCTATTGTTCATATTTCATGATTGATGGCGACCTACGAATCACATTCTCTCGGGGTTAGACAGGGATGATTAATATCTTAGAATCTTTCACGTAATGTTGCTTCATTAATAGTTCTTGGTTCTGACGTTGCTTTTGTTTCGGCTCCAACTTGATATTTAATTCAGTACTTTACTGTATGATTGATGTCACCGTCTGTCCGTAGTGCTATATTATCTGTGACATTATGATGACGGCCTTATAACTGTAAATTATGATGTTCAAGAGTCGATTAAGGTCGTGTCTTTGATTTTCAAGAAATTGAGTGCGGTTGGTTTACATTGATGACTTATTCATTCTGTGTACCGTAGTCATTAATAACGCTAGGGGGTGTTCGGTTACTTCCTGGAAGTAATCAAGTTTCGCAGCAATCATCATTCTCTTGCCCTTATCCCAATACATTTGGGGTCTTCTTCTTCCATACTTCTCTATTACTCGTCATCTCAACAGACACCTCCTTTCTTGCCATATCATCTTTCACACAGTCCATCCATGGTTTGTTTGGCCTTCCTCTACTCTGATACCAAAACTTTCCTCACGACATTTTCCTCATTCCTCCGCATCACATGCCCATACCACGACAACCGATTACCACACAACTTTCCAGTCTCCGGCGCCGCTTTAAAACTTCCTATATCATCAATAATGTATATTACGCTAAAAATAAGTTTTCCAGCTTCTAACACCGAAATGTCGTCTGAAGTGTCAGGAACCGTTACGCACATCTCCATACCAAATTAGGTTAAGTTCGCTCGTTCTGCTCGTGTATCCTAGTTCTTTTACCCGGCTCCTTGCCCCTGACATTCCGGTCACGGACAAGACGAATATTATTTATGGATGCAGCGAACGGGATATAAAAATTTGGAGCAAGAGCAAATAGAATAACTAAACGAATTCAGGCACGTTTTCGATAAGGATTGTTTCGTAATTTACGTAGAAATCAATTCACCACGATACGATTAGTATAAATAGATTGTCTTCCGTGAAGCGATAGGTATATACGATACTTTAGTATGTAATAAACACAATCCCGCTCATAAGACAAATAATCCATTTGATCTAAAGCCAAAAAAATACTCGATCTGCATTAGCTTTCAGAAAACCATTAGTAATGTTATCTTGAAACGAAATTAGGTCAAGTTTATCCTCTGCGGCAGTTTTTGCGGAGCTGCGATCACCATTCGTGGGACTCTCGGCCCTGACATTCACATCCCCTAACGGCTTTATCACGATTCATTTATTCAACGACTGTAAGAATAGTGCGTAAAAACATTTCTATAGGAACTATTTTCTGGGTGTTACTTGGTTTAAAATAACTAGGCTCGGCACGCCAATTAGTGGAATTCTGCATGGTATTCGTATGGTTTTAATTGATTATTGTTTTTGTCAATTGATATTGAGGGATAATATTGCTGCATTAACTTTTTATTGATAGTTCGGAATAATGATGTTTGGCAAGATCAAAATTATTGGAGGATAAATCTTCAATAATAAATATTGCGATTTCTTTTACGAGCCTAAGATTATGTTCAAGTATCTCTATCATAATTTATCATTCAGATATTTTATTTCCATCATGCTTCTCTTCAGCAACTGTTTTGTTGTAGATGAATAATGATGCAGGATTAACGAAGGTCTAGGTCTGGTAATTTTGTTTCATAAGGGCATACAATGTCAAGTTACCAAAGTGAAACTCTCGCCTGTTTATTTTTATAAGACCCTCGTTAGCATTAAATGACGTTTTGGCAAAAAGTACAATAAAATAGAAAGTGGAGATTTATGATGGAAAAATATCTGTTGGACAACTGAGTGCGTTGACTGGGAGGACGTAAGGTCACAGAGAGGTCGAGAGGTAAAATAAAATACAGACGTAAAAATAAGTAGCTTTCTCTTCCCAGAATTTTGTAGCTGTAGACGGTGATAAATCTACAAGGATATCGAATTCTTCAATCATTTCGATGATTGGGTTAATTTATAAAGCAATACCAGTCCATAAGACTGCGTACATAATGGGGAAACCAGCAATTTCCACACAGCTGATTTTTTTTTAGTAGTATTTGTTCGATGATGAGCAAAGATGACTAAGTACTGAATAATCAACAATTTTAATATAGAACATTGACGAGCTACGAGGATAAAGCCACGGCGACAAGTTAGTCATCGAGTACTGATGTACAGATTGGTCATCATGTAGTTCCAAGAGAAAATGATAATAATATCAGTCAGAGAAGTGAATCAGGACAATTCAGATCATAAAACGGGGAAAGTAATCTACAATGAATTTTATCCATCAAATTTTAAAGCCGCGAAATTTTCTATTACCCACGCCCGGAGACATGACCAGAATTTTATTTTGAGGATTGACTTCGTGTATACCGAACGGGATTAGTGAGTTCTTTTTATTTCGTTCATTCAGCCTTCAGTGTCAATCTAGACGCGGATCATCATAATAAAATTCTGCACTAAAACGAGTGTTTAGATCATAAAATATACCATTTCTTTCCCCGGTTATGTCACCCGAAAAGACATGACCTTCTGGAACGGATAACGGTACCCCTCACCTCATAAAGGTATGTTTTATTGCCCATGGACAACCTTGCACCTATTAACAGTATCATTTGACCTAGACCGTGTACTCGAATTTATCTTGTGATAACTATGGCGCCGCTAATAATAGACTAGGTGTCGCCGACGGGCGTTGCCCGGACCGAGTCGTTGAGCTTCAGACGCCGAGACTTGAGACGATTTTGATAAAATACCTAAGGTTGATGTATTTTCAGGTCAGCCTAAAGTTCCAGCTTATGTTTCTAGACATAAAATGCGGTACGGAATATTAAACAATAAAGTATGTCACTTTGAGGATAAAACAAGTAAATCTCCCGGCGAAGCTGTCCTTATTTACGCTTGACGTGTATCCAACTTTGTAACCTTAAACTTTTTCGTAAACAAGTTTTATTCTTAAATGCTTCTTACTGAAAACCCTAGACGAACTTCGGAGATGAATTTTCTCCGAACAGCTGTTACTAATTCCGTGAATTTCAATAATTTGTGATTTAGATCGTTCTCGATTTTCGTCGTGGCCTTTACTAGGCAGGCTTTGGAGTTCGATTTTCTCAGTAGTTGTTTGAATTGCGCCTACAGTAGACTCATAATTATATTAATTAAACTTTAAGCAGTCATTCCAGTCTCAGATTTATTCCAAGGCATTTAAACTTCTACCCCGGGGTTTGTCAACTCATTAATTAGCGGAATTTTGCTTGCCAATTGTAATTTACGGCCAAGTCCAAAGAGAAAAACATTAGCACAACACATTTATGTACAGATTTTAGTCAAGTTTGAAGCATTTATTTTGTACTCCTAGTCGAGTAATTAGGGCATTCGATGGTTTAAATAGGTGGAGCTCACAGGGGTCGGTCGACGCATCCGTGCATGTAATGCCAACCTAATTTGTGTTGACCTTGCGAGCTACTTTATAATCCATACGGGGAATTAACAGGTTTCAGTTAGAAATCGGTTTCCCTAGGTTTATTGTAGTATTCATGTAATATCTTATCATCTCGAAAGATAATTTCTAATAGGCTACATAAATATCTTTACTCATTACACAGCCAGCAATATAACTACTCGTAAAATTAATTAGAAACCATTATTTCACGTGTACTTACAATTTCTCATATAACCAGCCGAGTAATAGGTGCTTAATTAATTCGTTTGCGAAATTTCATTGCAGTACATTATAATTTATATTATAAGAGAGGTGAAGGTCGCGAACTTGGCTGTCGCTCGCGGCAGTTCACAAACTTCGTTAATTTGCAACGAGTGCTGCTGGCAGCTTTAATGGCTGTTTGCTACGTTTCAAAACTTGGCTCTCTCTTCGTCTTGACATCCGATTTGCAGCTTAATTGTGAAGCGCTTTTCTGTTTCAAAGGAAAAGTGAAAAGCGCTCCACGTTAGGGCCTGTTTTGGCACGCTCATATGACAACTGTCGCTGCAATTTTCTGAGAGCTTTGGTGCTTTGAGAGAGTTTCGCATTGATTTACCTGTTAGGTTCTGCCAAATGGTGCTATTGGAACTTATACTTTTGGAATGTTCAAATGATAGAATTCGATATCCTAGTGTTTTATTTTCATTATGCTATGAAGAGCTTCGAACTTCGAATCACCAAGGTCGTTTCGTCTCTTTCTTCAACAACTTCTACAATTACAAACAAAGGCCAGCTAACTATTTTTACACTCACATTCCGCCATTTTATTAAAATCTAAACGACTTCCCCGTTATTAATCACAGTAAACAAGTACACTACGTACAGTTGTCCGCAGAGTTTGTATAGTGATAACAGAAATAGTTTGTCAACTCACACACTCATTATTGGAACAGCGCCGAGAGTACAGTCACGTTGTCATGTTTATACTTCAAGAGAGTTTTTTCCGTGGAATATTGATTGCTGCTTTGAGATAAGACCCTCACATGCTGGAGTGTCCCAGGTGTCTGTTTACCTACACCCTTAACGATCTGAACATCTCCCCTGACGCTGCAATAAACGTGGTCACTTAATGGGCACGTGTATAATATGGATGTAATGTGGATACGAAAAAATATCATAATAGTCTGGGATACGAAATATAAGTTTTTAAAACTGACGTCGTCACTAACATATTATCACTAACTTTTTTTTTTCTTAACCAGCTCTGTCTCACTCCTGGGCGAAGGCCTTCCTCCACTCCTTCTACTTCTCGCGAACCCGCGCGTCCTTCTTCCAGTTCGGACGGAACTCGTCCAGTTCATTAAAATTACATTGAAATATCGAGAACTCAAAACAAACTGTAAACATGGTAAATTTCCGTTTTCAGTGTTATTGGGATACGAGATGTTTGTAACAACATGAAATAACAATCAACACAGCAGAAAATAACTTTTAAAAATTGTTTCGAGTTTACATATCAGTGCTGGTGACTGTACACATGAGAATTCTCTACGCGCATATCTTATCGAAATGTCTTGTCGGTTCGGGGAACAGCTGTTCTTACAGACAGAAAATGATGGAATGTGACTAGAATTTGGTGTGACGAGCTGATATTTTTACCCGATTACGGCGAAGACTAAAGGAAGGGTTATGATTTTAGCAGTCTATGTATGTTTGTAATTACGTATGTTCCTCCGTAGCGCCTAAACTATTCATCCGATTTTGATGAATAAGGTGTCAATCGATTCGTTATTATGGCCCGGGTAACATAGGCTACATTTTATTCAGTAGTCGGGTTTTTTTAGTTGTAGTATACCACACAAATTCTTGTTGGTATATTTAAATACATGTTTCTAAGAAGTTCTTCTATTATAACTATAGAACGTTTATCAGGACATTTCGGCTGCGAACTACTAATCTTAAAACGTTTATTTGTCTTCCGCATGACGCGAGTAATCCAGGCTTTCAGGCGTTCGCCTAATTAACTTAAAGAAACCATTACAAATTATTTCCTATTCACAGTTGATTTATAGCACTTCCTGAACGCACATACTTAACTGAATTGTTTTTATAGAAGCAAGGTGCTCTAACACTTTCCTTAATAGGTTATAAACATACAATCCTAGTTAATTAATATACGTATATACTCACCCTCTTGCTTGAAACTTAGGTGCAGGACACACTGTTGGCTAAGCCAACCAAGCTAACTTAGCTTGAGGTATCTCATCATCAGCCTAGGTTTTTCCGGGGTCGGTTTCCAGCCTAACCGAATGAAGCTGAATACCAGTAACTTACATGGAGCGATTGCCTATATGACCTCCACAACCCAGTTAGTACTGGGTAACCACTTGATTTGTGATGGGTTACCGCCCATTACATACCGAGTTTCCTCCGTGCCTCGGAAAGCACGTTAAGCCGTTGGTCCCGGCTGTCATTTACAGATCTCTGACAGTCGTTACAGGTAGTCCGTGGCCCGAATGTCTGACAACCAGTCGTACAAGGGGTATCGTATTACCAAGTACTAACTGGGTTGTGGAGCAGATAGGCAGTTACTGCAAAAATACTGTTGAGAAAAGGCTAGGTAGATGATGAGCCAGTATCGTGTTAACTAGCCTACATAGTTCAGTTAGCTCGCTTGCTCTGTCGTTAGCGAAGTATGTATACTGAAAAGGGGCCGCAGTTTCATAAGCAACGCTAAGTTAGATTAGCTTTACCCGTGGTGTGTCCTACCCTTAACACACTTGCCCTCATAACGCGGTATGCTAATATCCAAATATTATTTTTAATTATACCCAGTATGTTTTGTTTCATTATATGTTTACGTTAACCGCTTCAGCTATTTATAAACATAGTTATTTTTACGTTTTCTGTTATGTATTGTTATGTAGATGTTATTTGATCAGTTCCCGTGCGTGTTTACTATTTTTCGTAATTTATGCGTGGTAAAGGAATTTTGTGCGTATGGTTTTTGAAATGGTATTTGGTTTTGTAGCGGTATAATGGTTGATTGGTAGAGCAGAGTTATTATACAATGTGTTTTGTGTCATAATCAGATCATTATTTAAAAAATTATGATTCCTATTTAGTTATATCATAATAAACTGACGCAAAAAATCATACTATTAAAATGACTTGTCTCTCGTCTGAAAGAAGGCTTGTTTTTGTAGATAAAACATGACTTTAAAATACAGCCCTTTTGCTGGTTAGCATTATGATGTTCTATTGTCCAACTAATGATGCTTTTTGTTAACAACGATGTCATTATATTCACTTTTAATTAATCTGTTCTAACCTTTTTAACAAAAAATAATATTGTTTGCCAAATTTTGAGAGTTTTTGGGTCGGTTTATGGCTAATAAATTGTCTGTTGGAACAGGGTTTGCTAATTAAAATTATTATCATAATATAATTAAAGGCTCTGTTTGTCTAACAGCCAAACTTCAGCTTGGTAGGGATGTGGTGTTAAATTTAAATTCAAACATGAACTGTTAATTTACCTTACCTTTTATGTAATTCTATTCAACTTACTCCGATAAATCAATTTTATTTGAACATCCAATCGTTGTTCAAAATTAAACTAAAATACTGATAAAATAACGCCCCAGTCGAAAGCTTTCGAATTATGTATCGATTTATCAAACTCGATAGTCACAACATCGATGAGCAGGCGATTAATCGCTAAGCACTTAGCTATCAATAAAAGGCAAAAGTGCGTGACTTTTTATATTTTTCTATAAATAATCGAATGTGTTCGTGTTTCGTGCAATATTTATCGAAATACAATAATATTTAATGTACCAGTTCTACTCAGATATTCTATTCGTATTTTTTTGGGTTCATCAGAGTATGAGCCATAAATGAACTTATTTCGCTATAAATAGACGCAAAGTTCACTCCTACGTTCCTTTCAACATTTTTTTTTCAGTTACAGCCCAAAAAGGAACTACGTACCCTACAATTTACCCCTATTAACCTTTTCAACATTCAAATCAACTAATAAAATAACCCTACTTATTTCGCTCCGTCATTCTATAACATAAATTCTTGACAACCCTTCGCTGCTAAAAATAGCGAGTTCCAAAAATAGGGTAACTAATAACCCCAGGCTACAGGTAGCTTCAGCAGTCGTGACGTGAGTCACCGTAGCGTCATAATGTCTGACTGTACGTCTGAGGAGCTTACCGTTTATATCGCTCTCACTTATCACACGTCGGCTTTGGTATGATAAAGGCTGATTTATGAGTATGACAAATAGATGCAATAAATAAATGCATCGTTTGGAGGCTCTTTTGAAAACTTCCTGTTGAAAATATATGTAGAGAGTGACAACACATATCGACGTGAAATCGTAACATGGGTCGCATTAAGTTCGCCGTAATGACGAGTCGCGTCATTCGAAATTAAATGAGGAGAATGAAGTGTTTTCTGCTTGAATTGTACGGGCAATAAAGCTCTTTCTGACCGCCTCAAGCTGATTCCGCGTCGATTTGTGTGGTCACTCCCTAAACCACAGTAATCAAATGATGAATTTATGAGTCATCTTCATCGCTAGAGAGACTAACAATTAAACATTATTCTGCATAAATCTAAACCGTTATTACCTCCAGTGAGTCTTACAGAAAAACTAGGGCTTATAATTATGACAAAGACACGATTGTTAGGCAAGTTCCCACAGCAGGTAGACCGTGGCGCCCGCGCCTTCTTTGATATGAGTCACTTCGTTACTTCGTCTGCCCGCGCGCCTGTGCGACTTTCCTTAGGGTTGTCTCAAAGCTAATTTATTACGGTTGAATCATCAGCTATTTTGATTGCTTTTCTTCTTCTTGTGTTGTGATGGCACGAGCTATGGTCAGAAGCTCTTTAGCCGACTTTCAAACAAAGTGGAGACGGGAGGAGATGGACCTGTACGATACGACCTATCAGACGAGAGGTGTGATTAGGATTTCAACCAATGTGATTAGTCTATCGCACGGGACCGGTCAATGTGGCGACACTTGGGGGAGTCCTATGTCCAGCAGAGGACGTCTTTCGGCTGAAATGATGATGATGATGATGATTAGTCGATTCCCGCACGTCTTCACTTTGGTGGAAAACGGGCCGTATCGAAAATATAAAGATAAGCCAGTAGTGGCGACCTTCGCCACTACTGGCTCTTGTCTCGGCGAGAGTGTACCCACCAGTGGCGAAGGTTCCATACAACTGGATTCCTACCGGATTTCCTTTGAAAAATGGCACAGTCAGTATTCTATAGACAAATAATATAATCACATTAAAGATATGTACTCCGGCTTACCTCTTACAAAAATTTACCCTTCGCTACTGTAAGCGAGTTAATACCTAAGCTGGACTGACTACCTAAGGCAACATCAGATTAAATAATTAACGTCGTCACGGGAAATCTCGAATTCTAGAGTTTTCAAAGCTTTTCTCCCAAGAATACTAAAACTGAAGAGCGAAATGACAATGAGCAAATAGAAACGAAAGTTAAATCAAAGTGAAAAACTTACTCTAACAAATTACCTTCAGTTATTTTCAAGCAAGAATTTACAAGTAAAAGAAAAGCCACCAAGAGAAACGTTTGAGATTTCCCAGAGAAAATTAAACTGTCTCGGGGCTGGCCGAGTATTAATTTAAGCGGAAAGCGGATAGGATTTGAAATGCACAGTTCTTGGTGCAGTATATTTTACTATTTCAACCTTAATTTTCGTAGAAAGTTATGCGTTTAGGAAGTTGAGTAAAGTGTTTCAGTCTTCTTCTAATTTTCGTGTCCGTGGTACTTTTTTAAATCAGAACTTGGCCCAGTAGGTTTCAATGACTGTGTTTGCCCCTAAGTTACGTAACGTCAAAAATATTTTTCCATCATCATTCATCATTCAGCCGAAAGACGTCCACTGCTGGACATAGGCCTCCCCCAAGAAGGGGGGTTTTGCCATAATCGCCACGCTTGGCAGGCGGGTTGGCGATCGCAGTATGGTTGTTATAAAACTCAGAGAACGCTGCTGCCCATTCTCTGGTAAGTCCCTTAGTCGCCTCTTACGACACCCACGGAAAGATATGGGATGGTGCTATTCTTTACGTCCGGACACCATACAGAACATTTATTTTAACATTTTATTTTTCCATATTCTCCAAAAATACAATAACATAAAAAAAAAACAAAACTAAAATGGACATCCTTACCATAGCCATCGGGCGTGACCCTTCGATGCCTCGATAATTACCGACCGGTAGCACAGACAGATGTGCTTGTCGGAAGCACATCTGATGACGTAATACATTTCTTTCAACTCATGTGAGCCTGGTACTCGTGTTCAATGGAAATGTATATTTTTGTTTTTAATGAAGGCGAGCGAGGGTTGATAAAAATGAATTGCTTTTTATCTGATTGTTGATTTTGTATGAACGTGATATGTTTCAGCAATTACTTTAATGGTTTGTCCGTAGACACTGATACGTGTTTGGTAGATTGCGATGATAAACTTGGTTTGAATGTAGGTGCAGTTGTTTTTAAATGCTTGCTTTTACAAAATCTGGGTGTACTATTTATTAGGTACACTTCTGCCTTCTTCGGAGATAACATGTTATGTATAAAAATATCAGTCAAGACTGTTTTCTGTAAAATGTCGGAATAGCATTCATTAGTTACTCTTATATCTTCGTTTTATGACGCCTCTTCAACTAGTGAAGGTTCACCTAACGCCCTTTGTTTGTACCTTTCTGCTTTATTTAATCAAGCACGTCATTAATATCAATAATTAATTTCATTAATGGCCTCTCCAAATTCTATTAAAAGCTCTTTATTCCCCACCCTGTTAACTTTAATTCTAATTATTCCACAATCGATTGCACTGAAGCTTCCTCTCTGTACAATCCCGCTAAGAACTATGTGCTCGGGTGCTTCCACCAATAGTAAAGCTAATAGCGTAAAGCTCATTAGAGTTGAACGTCTCGTCTTTATTGCAGCTCAACTGTCATAATACAGCTGGATTACACTCTAGGGCCTTATTGTCTGAACTGGAATATTAGTAGCGACGGGGGAGATGTTGATTACATAGTGTACACTTGTACAGAATAATGTTTCCGAATGTTAGAGGTATTTTCTTAGCTGCTTGGTCTAGTCAAATATATGAAAGGTTTATAAACAATGTCACGCCTGTATGCATACATGTTATAGCTGGCGAGTCTGTTTCTACTAACCGGTGAAAAAATACAGATTCCGTCTGCTGAGAATTTACCTGTCACATTTTTATCAAGAATCAATCCCAGGGCTTGCCAACACTAGCCCCATCTTATAGATTTTCCCGACTATTTATTCTATTAAAGTGATACCTCAATCATTCCGCTCGGCACTAAAAGAAATGTAGATCGTATTTCTCCGTAACATTCCTACAAACGGCACGAACACCGCAAAGTCTTCCATTAAAAACATCTTTCAGTTCGTGACAGCCGCAAGTTATTCAATCGAATCGAGAAAAAACTACACAATGACATCGTGTTACGTGAATTACGTGAGCGAAGCCGGGACGCATGGCAACAGCCATTGTTCAACATAATCGATTCTGTAGCGTCCTTATCAATCGAGTTATTAGCACGGGATGGGGCAGAAGATTTAGTAATAACGACTTGGAAATTTGATATAGACCGAAATTAAAATCGCGGAGTTTAATTGCCATCGTATGCTAGTTAGCTTGATCTGTAGCTCCTTATCTTGCGTTACAAGGTTTAGTCGAATTACTATTCGATCTTCAGTCGCTGGACTACATATTATTCTTTCTTTACCGTGTGGTTAGTGCCTAACCTGGTGTCAGAGTTTTTCATGCCGCCCATGGGCCTCTGACTTGGCTTTACATGCCGTCCAGTAATATCTCTCAGGCATGCTGGTTTCCTCACGATGTTTTCCTTCACCGAAGCACGTGATAATTTATACAATACGCACATGAATCCGAAAAATCAGAGGTGCGTGTCTTGGGTTCGAACGTGAGACCACCACCACCATACCATATTATTGAGAAATGATTTAATGTAAATTAATTAATTCTTTGGTGTTGATGTCTGTCACAGGTCTTGAAAGTCGTATAGACCATCATGGTCATCACCGTGGGCCGTCTAGATAGTAAATGCAAATTTAATAGCCCATGTCATCCAAAACCTACTGCACCTGGTATATAAATTAATATTGTCATGTTTGTTGACTTCGCTTCACATCAATCAAGTGAATCTTCTGCCCCTATCTCCTTGACATATTACACAATACACACGAGTGCGTTAACCGAGCGTTTAGCCGTGCGGCCAGTATCGATTGCGTGCGCCAATTAAACTCCGTTGTAATCAGACTGCAATGAGCTATGTATAACATGACCGAGATCAGCTGTGTGTATACTTTACACCTTGTAGTAATGGCTAGTAGTTGTAGTAATGAATGGTTGTTTATTTAAGCGCTTGTTTAAGTGTTATTTATTTGTAGTTGTATAAAATGTACGCCCTTTTGATAAGTTTTAAGTTACGGTGTGCGGTAGAGTTGCGGTCTATCTTTACAATAGTTAGATTCCTATCTTCATCTGCATCATCATTGACCTCGAGTATAGGCCTCCTTCTTTTAGTGCTATGTTGCCCTGGTCTGTGCGAGTCTCATCCAGGTCTTTCCCCCATCTGGTTCTAAGTTTGTTTACGCTTATTCCGCTGTCTCTTTTACTTTAAAATAATAATAAAGTTTTATCTTCACCAGGTTTTCATAACATTATGTCAGTGCTACTGATATCTCGAAATTATTCGCCACTTGTTAGTTCTCTACCCACGCCATTCTCGATATCTCCTCGCAGATGTATTTTACCGTTCACAGCGTCCTTTTAAGATGCTGTCAGCTATTGATTTCAGATGGAATATAAAACAGTTCTTTTGATCATTTGTCTAGTGTTCTACAAAGATCTCGAACGGGAGAATAATGTAGACGTATCAGTTGAATATTTTCTTGGGTCGTATGTATAAATAAATTGGAAGATAGAATTTTTATTGCTCTGTATCTTCTTGATTATTATCTTGTATTTTGGTATTTTTTATTTATTTTGAGATAATAAAATGCGATTTTTTTAACTTATAAAACTTACTAACTTTTTACGTATTTACTTTATCATTAATACTAAAAATGGGATAATTACTTATTTATGTTTATCTGTAAAGCGGCACTGTTGCGGCTTGCAACAGTGCCGATGTTAGGATCTCGGGATTTTTTGTTAGGAATTTGAATTTGAATTTGAAATCATGTCAGTTTAATAAATTATAAAATTTTCTTTATTAGGAGCATTTATCAACATAATTCCTTAAAACATGGGTGTTTCTTATGTACTCAGTCATTACTCATTCTCTTCACATGCATACGACAAGGCTGCCATATGTTCAGGAGCGATACCACGATTATAAATGATCCTCCTTTTAATGATACATTACATCTGTAATCTCTCCACCCCATATTTTCGTTTATCATAAAATTAAGGGAAGGTTTTCGGGAACACGTTTTCTTAGCTGGCGTGGGCCGGGAACGTGAATTTTGGATAGCATTATAAATTGAGAAAATAATCTCTGAACGTTTCGTTCTTACTCCTTAACATCGTCAGCAAATATATTTATATCGTTAGATTCACCTTGCCTCTTTGACATATTATGACGTTTTTGTTGCTTTGGCAATGACATCTGAATATTATTGTCGTGATCATTGTGACTGCCTTATTGGTCGAGTGGTCGCAAGCACGACAGCTGGGTTCGATTCCCAGGTCGGGCTTTACCATCAGGATTTTCTCAGTAGCAGCCACGGAGTCTGGATTTGTGCCCGGTTGAGGGCAATAGGCTCGCCCCTTATAACATGGAACTTAAACATAACTGGCGAAATGTGGATGTACTATAATTGGGTACACCTCTGCCGAAATGAAAATAACAGGCGTGGCTCTTCTCTAGAGTGAACATTTTTTCGCGGGACATTAGTAAGTACTGTGAGGCACTTCCACGATTTAAATCTTTTAGATGAGATATGTACGTAGTGTCATGGCGATTTCTAGGTCAAAGATCATAAAATTGCTACATCGGAATGTGACTTTTGGAAATCAGCCATATTTCTTTACACAGCGAGTTCAATTCAAATTCGTATTATGATTGTTTAATAAATCGAAATACTATCAGAAATCGTGACATACGTATACAAATAATAATTTCGAAAATATTTGATGTAGCAATCAGGAAACATATTGCTGGCAGAGGAGTATAATACTTTATTTTGTACTAAAACCTGTAACTGACAGGTTGACGAGGCCCGTAAGTGAGGGTATAAGAGTCTGGAGTTTTTCCTTTTGAAATACGAGACGCGTCAAGCCTGATGATCTACTCGACCGAAATCGGTGCTAAGTAGTATATAAAAGTTACCTATAAAGGTAACTTTTATCACTAAAATATGATATCATAAATATTATAAAATAAAAGTTGTAATGATGGTGCCATCACTGAATAGATTCTAAGTTTGATAGCTTAAACAACATTAGTTTTAGTATATGCAAAACCTGAAACACGTGTCTAGTATTTTTATGTAAAGAATCTATGTACAAACTTTCAAAACTGTATCATTAAAAATCACAAAGTTATAAGCTTGTTCTGTTACCTGGTTGTCCGTACAAAATCGTGGTCACCACGCGGCGCCGCCTCGCGCGCGCCTCCAGCGTCGTCTTGAGCTCATTGATAATAATAATTTGGCAGTAGGTTCTTAAATGATTGCGATAGGTACTTAGTGTCGCTTGGTGTCCAACTTGTAACTTTTTTTTAATATTTATGGGACAAAATATAGCAATGTGAGGCTTTGGAAGATCTATCTTATACAATCCTTGTTTGTATTGATACCAACTATTGATTTATTCAGGTTTTATGCATGACTTCTATTTTAGAAATAAAATTTAATGGCGGAAGCTAGGCAGGCCAAAATATTCAAACTCCTTTCTGAAATACACACAACAGACGTCGCGGGGTAGCTAGTATTGTATAAATGTGTGTAAGCCGACCACCAATCGAAAGTCGGACCCAATACAATAAAAAGTTAGTACCATCCCATTGTTTTCCATAAAGAATTCAGCCACAAAAAGGCTAGGTTTATGTGGGAGAATAATGTTTAGAGGGACTTTCGGGTTTTGAATGCGGACTATCCGGTTAGGAGAAATTGCGCTAGAATATCCGTATTACTATATTGTATTTATGTTGAGAAACAGTTTAAATAAACATGACCAGCCCCCGTAGCATGATCACCGTAGACAAGGATTTCTCTTTTGACAGAAGAATCGACAAAATGACAGATTGTGCAAAGAAATCTGTCATTGTGTCGACACAATCTGTCATTTTATCGATTCTTCCGTCAAAGAAATCCTTGTCTACGGTGGTCATGCTACGGGGGCAGACGAGGATTGTGGTCTGGTGGGCTACTGCCCGATAGTTGTTGTCGGGTTTTTCTATATGGCCTTAACTAGCGGATAACTTTAATAGCACGATTCAGAATTTTGATATTAGTTCTTTATTTGTTACATACTCGTAGACAACGGACGATGGGGCACTTAATATCGTGTCCTACGTGTCCTGTTGTTTGTTCACTGCAGGAACTGAAGGACGCTACCGAAAGCGCCAAACTAGTAGCTCAGTTCTGGGATGATACAATTTCGATTGCTATCGTAGACGGCCCAGTAGTAATTTTTGTACTATGTTGCTGTAGTACTTTATGTACTATGTTGCTGTGGTACTTTTTGTACTATGTAGCTGTAGTACTTTTTGTAATACCGCTACAGGATTACTAGTGTTAACATTTTATATCCGCTCTTTACCAGTACTTCCAAAGTAAGTACCTGTACGAACTTGTCTGGTGTTTGACATTTTCGCGCGACTGCTGAGCATGACTGGTCCTTGGTTTGATTCCCATGTCGGGCAAAGTATTGGTTTTCCATCAGGAATTCCTCTGTAGCAGCCACGGAATTTGAATTTGTGCCCGCTTGATGGCAATAGGCTCGCCCCTGTTACATGGGACTCAAAACTTAACTGGCGAAATGTGGGTATACTAAACTGCGTAACCCTTCGGGGATTACAGGCGTGACGATATGTCGTTGTTATTTTCCTTTATTCTGTCAGGCATGTCATTTGTCACAGTCCGAATTTTCAAATTTATCTTTATTTCATTCCTTTTTTTCAGACATGTGGTACCTTTTTCCCTAATTCCACATACCTCCTTTACACTCCTAAAAACATTTCACCACTCATACGTAGTTTTTCGCCCTCTCTCCTCACTGAACCTTTATATTCATATGTATCTACGCTTTTTCTCTTCCAGGACATTAAGCTTTAAATTCGATTAGATGTGTGTGTGTATGTATGTGTTTATGTGTGTGTCTATCTCCATAAATTCGCTTCACACGGCCCGATATTCATGAGGGTCTCGTGAAATGCCTAAGCCTCACGACTCAGTGACAGCTGCTATTGGGCTTAGTTTATGGTACTGTCGTCTAAATATTTAAGCTGTTGAGGTCTATGGAATATGTGCTGTGGATGTCTACTAATTGCGTTAGGCTACATGTTTCTAGAGACTTTGTCTACAAAGAAAAATGATTTAATTACCAAGTTTGACTCATCTTCTTTATCGCGTGGTTAGTGCTGATGTCAGATGCCGCCCATGGGCCTCTGACTTCGCTTTACATGCCATCAAGAAATATCTCTCATGCTGGTTTCCTCAGTATGTTTTCCTTCACCGAAGCAAGTGATAATTATACAATACGGACATTAATCCGTAAAATCAGAGATGCGTGTCTTGGGTTCGAACTCGAGACCTATGACTTGTCAGTCCGACGGTCACACCAGTAGGATGTGACTGCTATAGTTTGACTCATTACTATTAGTCATTACCATCATCATAACACTTGTACCGACTAGAGCCCAGTTGGCTTTTGCGAGTAGATTGCAATATTGCTCGTGTTCGCGATATTTTCCTACTTCGGGGATTGGAGACGTGATGTTATGTGTGTGTATTCTTAGAGTACAAAAGCTGTTCACACCTTTTTCAAGCTGAAAAGTAAACACATATTTCCATTAACAAAACCTCATTCAACCTCTCTTAGCCAACATAAACCACACAGACAAAAAACCCTGAAACAAGACTATTACATATCTACTGAAACCGAGAAAGCTCGTAAAAGCGTGGCGTGTCCTAACATAAATATACACTATTCCCTTCCTCTTCGGAGGCGTCCGTAAACCGGGGCACGTGTCTGTACGTGAGCCGGAGTAAAGAGCATCAGACAACTCAGACACATGTAGAAAGCTAACGTTGCGCGCTGCATAGCTTCAGGAATTATTTCAACGGGTATGTTTGTAGATTGTTTGATAGCTCCTATATGGTTCACCCTAAGGTTGAATGTCGCTTGCACTTTATAAAACAACAAATTGTATTTGCCTATGTGAGTGTCAATTTTGAGGTTCGGTCAAACTGATAAGGATAGATTGCCGATCGTCTGTGGACACCGGGCACTGATAAAGGCTTCAAACATAACATCACGCCTGTGATCCTCGAAGGGTTAGGCAGAGGTGTATCTAATAGGACACCCACATTGCGCCAGTTATGTTTAAGTCCTATAGAATTTAAACGATTTAACCAGCGCCAGGGGTGCTTACAATATCAGCGCTATGCATCCTTGACAAGAGAAGTATGGAAGAGCCGTCTGAAAGCCTTCCACCTGGGCATGCTTCGCCGCGGTCGACTTGGAAATCTCTGAATAGACTCCGAACCCAAGTCGGCCGTAGCAAAGAAAATCTCTTCAGATGCGGGTTCATGGACGGCTCAGATCTCAAATGTGTATTGCGCTGCATGCCCTAACATCTGCGCACTTAACGACCTTGACTGCGTCAGCGAGCGGAGTTCGCATAGCTGAATTTTGGGCCATAAATATTTAATAAAAATTGCCATCGATACGCTAAGAAGATGGAAGAAGAAGACATGCTGCGCCGACCCCAAATGGATTGGGATAAGGGCAAGAGAATCATGATGGTGATGTAACCTTTGACAAAGACGAACTAAACACAATACCGTTGCACGGTTCTGTAACGTCTGTTTATAACATTTCGGGTCAAGACCGCACCGTGATTAATAACTAGGATTATTTCGGATCCCCTCTCGTTGTGCTTGAGTAGGATATAAATTACAACTGACAGGCCTCGTTTCAGGCCTAGTTTCCTTCCTTAATCTCCCGTACTACATTTAATTCTGAATAGATGCTTAAACATACCAATACTAGATTTTACCCGCGGCATCGCTTGAGTTTTTTTTTTCTTTTTAACGTCAGCCTGCTCTTCCTACTGCTGGGCAAAGGCCTCCCCCATGGCTTTCCAATTTTGTTTACAATTTGCCTTCTCCGAACAATCCGTTAAGAATTGAGTCCAGATCGTCATGCTAGCGTTTCTTGGGCCTGCCTCTGTTACGGCCGTCTTCAGACGCCCACTGTGTGAATATCTTCGCCCATCTGTCTGGCTTCATCATGGAAACGTGACCCGCATCGCTTGTGTTATGGTCGAGAAATATCCCACGGGATCGTTTTAAATATATGTATTTTATAGTTTTAAATATATTCGAAATCGATTGAGTTGTTCCGAAGATTACTCGCTACATCGACACTCAAACTTACAAGCATACAGACTTGAATCTCTTAATAATATTAAAACACAATATTGTGACGAAAATAATCAAAACCAAATAACTTTATTTTAAACCATTATCAGAAAAGGGAACTTAATTAATCAATTGTTTAGCAAAATTCGACTCGACTCGCTAATGGCGATACCAAGTCTGGCACAGCGTCATGCGTTTGACCTTCTTCTGCAGAACTAACATAGAGTACAGCAGGGCTTCGGCCGTCGGTGGACAGCCCGGCACGTATATGTCCACCTGGAAAATAAAGTAATAAACACGCTACACATGCTTATAGTAAAAAAAAAAAAACAAGCTTTTAAATATAGGATAAACGTCATTTTTTTTTTCGTAATCTGCTCACCGATACCCACACCTCACGATATCATGGGGGTGCATAAAAAATAACTAGTCTGCCACAGAGTCCGCCATATTTAATTTAGAATGACGCCACTTAACTAACCATGCATTGTCATCCAAACTAAACGTGTATGCAAAATTTCAACTCAGTCAGTTTTGGGTTTAGGTGGTAGGGATTCCTGTTTTAAAATTCAGTTGCAAGATTTGCATTTGACATAAAAGCTTACATACAAACATTGCAAGTCAAATAAAAGTGTGTAAAAAACAATCTTTGACAAATCTGAAATACCTTACCATCATCTTTGGGAGACTTTTTTTGATAGTGGAAACATTGAAACTTTGTTTCTAAAGCTGCTCCTGCTATTGTTTGTCTGCATCACCGCACTGCTAGACAAAGGCCTCATCATGTACCCATAACTTCGGTCGTTGGCTCTGTCCAGTTCGTCCTGCCATCTTCTACGAGGTCTACCGCTACGCTTTCTGGCTGCGTGTGCGTGTGAAAGGAATCATTACCGGTATAATTCTATCGGCGCCCCGACACGTAGAATAAGTGTAATGGTAGTAGCCTCCGCCGTTGGCACAGCTGCCCATGGACACCACCCACTTGGGTTCCGGCATCAGGTCGTAGGTCTTGCGAACAATGGGTGCCATCTTGTTGGTGACAGTGCCAGCGATGATGATCACGTCAGTCTGTCGAGGTGTGCCTCGGAAGACCATGCCGAAGCGGTCCATGTCGTATCTGGAAAAATCTTTCAGTATAACTTGTCTCCTTGATGAGATTTTGTCTCCGGCCATTATCAAGTCTAAACCAGGGAGATATAGCGCAGAAGTGTGTGCGCAAACGCAGGTGGACTCTCTCTTCCCTCAGCAGCAAAGCAGTTTCTTCGTGTAGTAGCTGCGACCACGACACCAACGCAATTTTACTCAATATTTTGTTTGGACAAAGCTTTTGAAAGATTACAGTACTCTAAAAAGTTGAGGGTCAACATACACTGTCACGACTGACTTATCAAGTTGAATAGAATTACAAACGACCCTTCTTTAACAAGAGCTTCGTGGTTGGCAAAACCCATTGACGTTGCTTTACAATGACATTTGATGGGAAATGTCATGTCTCAACCTTTAGGGGTCGAGTCGTGGATATCGAGAATCTTAGCTCCGTTCCAGAACAATGGTATTGTTGGTGCGAATTCGTGATGGGAATCTTTGCGACTCTCCACAGTTTAATGGCACGAAAAAGATTACAAAGCTTTTGAATTATTCTCGCTTATAATGAAAGGAAGAGAGAATAAATTGTCACGCTTCCTTTTTCGTGGTCCTATTTAAGGTGTCCTTTGTGTAAATACTTTTTGTGCAAACGAAAACTTCGGACAAACGTTTGTCCTTCGAAGTGTTTTTGAAATGAGAGCCGGTGGCAAGCACGCCATGAGAAATTAATTCTAATTTGTTAGTGAGCACGTTTTATAAATTTTCCAGTGCTCTACTTGTCAAAGGTTGTTCGTCAATTATGCAACAAGTACTTATAACGAGGTGCAGTGAAGCGTGCCGGAACCGCCTCGGCTCCCTTACTGAAACGATCTGCTATCGGTTACGTGGTTACGGTTCGATATTGTTTAATACTCATGCTGCAGTGGTCTCGTTTAATTACTAGGTTTGTTGGCCTAGAACGGGCTTATTGTTAACTGTTAAACGGTTTTTCAATCGCTTTTTGTTCAGGTTTTCCGAAAGTGTTTTTAGTTTTGTCCTTAAACTTACATTTAGGAGTATCGATATGTGGAACTTGATTCTCAGCATCATTTTATGTATTAGACAACGATCCATTATCAAAAACATAAACCATCTAGAAGTATCAAATATTGCAAACTTGAGTTCCTCATGCAACAAAAGTGAGCGAATGATGGATTTTTGAATATTCATCCCCTGATTCCGTGAAGGAGGGTGTTACGGATGTTTAATTTTATCGGACACAATTCAGTTACCTGGGCGCAGCAAAATGCATCATCTCGAGAGCGCAGCAAGCCAGTCCGAAGGTCACAGGCCACAAAGAGTTTCGACGGCCCCAGTTGAGGATGTCATCTGAACGGGCCATGACCCAGTCTACTGTCGACTGCAATCAGAAATTATGAACAGTTTAAATCAACCTCTATTTTGAAGGTTTAATGCAATCATGAATCCAGTCCAAGAAAAACGTATGTCGCATGAACCAAAGGTGTGTGCAAAAATTTCAGCACAATCGATTGGGGGGGGATTGGGGGACTGGTTTCAAATTCAGTTTTTAGTAGGTATGTGTAAAGTGTCACCATTTGTTACTAATTATATTAAATGCATTATCAATCTATAAAATCAACTTAAAATAAATGATAACCAGAAATATTCGACACGAAATTGCAATTCACTTGTGGCGTGCAAATTGAATTATTAGTAATTATATTAAATGCATTATCAATCTATAAAATAAATGATAATCAGAAATATTCGACACGAAATTGCAATTCACTTGTGGCGTGAAAATTTAATTATTGGAAAACTGATTAAATATGAATATTTCTGAAACCTGCGTTCTGAATTGCCAATTAAAACTCAACCAACACCGAGAATTGGCTGCGAATGATATTTATTTTCAACAAAATTAAATAAGAACTCTCAAAGGATAATTTTCTGATTGTATTTAGTATCTTTATTTATCGAAGAACTACAAATAAATATAGTAAATTAAAGTCGCTTTTTATGTGTGACCATGTTGTTCTAATAGTTAGACGTCCATAACATTATAAAGAGAATTTATTCCGAAAAATTGAACTGAAATTGATGACTTGATTTATTAAAGAAATGTTATTAAAATCGAGTAGAGTGACGTGCGATTGAGAGGCCTCTGCCCAGCATTGGACTGCTGTAGGCTGATGATGATGATGATGGTGATTAAAGAAATATTTCTACTTTATCAATTCGTGAATTTTGCGAAGTAATCGTGGGTACCTATTAAAATCAAAGCTTATTAACACTTTTCATGTAGGTGTGGCCCGCACATTACACACACACACACACATTTACATTTTTTATTTAGAGAGTATTTTCATTAATTACGTGACTATTGCAAAATTGACGTCACACAATTATCATTTAACATTGACATCTGCCTCATGTTCAATGACGACGATTATCCGAAAATTAACCCAAGACTCATCCACTAAATATTTCGTCCATTCCTAACCATTAAAAATATAACATTAGAAATATTTAATAAATGGACCAGAACTCTTAGACCGAAATCTATAAACGTTACTTAGCACGACACATGCTTTGCCTTAAACATGTTCTCGTCTCTATCTTGCACTTGTAGTTTGACAGGAGTGAGACAGTAACAGCAATCACGCTAATCTAAAGTACGTTCTGAGCAAAGCCTGCAGATCTTGGCCAAACACGCTGTGCCAATATTTGTAACTCCCGAACTCACGCCCAATGTTTGGCCAACATTCAAATTAATGTGTTCAGTATAGAGAATAGTGACTAATCTGCTATTAGCAACAACTAACAAGTGTGTCCATTGACGTAAGAGATTCCTGTCTGATTTGTAATCGGGATTTCGGAGGAATTCGAATTATTGTTCACAGTAAAGTTCCTTCTAATGCCGACGATGTGGAACAAGGGATCAACTTTAATAGGATAAAGTTACAGGATTTGTGTTACAGGTCGAAAATAACTTTCCTGTTTAAAATAATATCAACAACAAACGAAATTGCTTTTCTGAGTAACTTCGCAATTTTGTTACACGTGTAGGCTAAATCCCTTTTATTGCCTCTGTTGCCAATTAAATTGAAGCTTGAATTATTTGTATCAGAATCTTGACAATACAACAGTTAACAGTACCTATCGTCCAATTAGTTCTCCTATTTATAGCTAAGCAAAGGAATTCACAAAGCTTGATCCAATTATAGGTTTGATATCAGCCAAGATCTGTTATATCTGTTTTAATTATTGTTGTTTTTATTTATTTTTTATATTGTACTAACATAGTTTATAAGTCTGATTGTTACTAACCTAATATGGACCTACTACAGTCTGAAATAAATGATTTTTATTTATTTATTTATACAAATTATTAACAAAGGAAGATCAGAAAATCTAGGATGAGAGTGCCTGTCTGCACATTCTGCGGGAGTGTGGATGTGAAATTCCCTTGGCTAGCTCTCGTTGACGCATTGTCAGCGAGACCTAGCCAAGGGAAGTTCCAGGAACACCGACATGATGACTTTAGTCTATAGGTTCAGTTTTTTTTATCAGCCTGCTCTGTCCCACTGCTGGGCAAAGGCCTCCCCCATTGCATTCCAATCCTGTTTACAATTTGCCCACTCCGACCAATCGTTAAGAATTAAGGTTCGTATTACATATATTTTTATTCTTCTTAAGTTCGTATTTATTATACATTACATATTTATACATATATTTTTTTTATTCGTTGTACACTTTATTTTGTATTATAAATTTATATTCATATCTGACCGTGGCATCACTTTGGGCCCTATCAGAATACCGCTGTGACTTTTTTTTTCCTTTTGGCCTCGTATAGAACCAATTTCTTTGTTTTGTCCTGTGTGAGTCTAATAAATTATTTTTCTTTCTTTCTTTCTTTCTTTCTTAGTAAGAGTCTGTCAGATAACTTTGCTAACTCGGACTGATGGTCATTTGTCATTCAAGAATAGGTTCCCTCCGTTTTATCACAGTTAAACTTTTATCACACTAATTATCTTCCTGGTCTTGTCCCATGTTACTTAGGGACTGTGCAACACGTTAACATATCATTGATAATACAATCCATCCATATTTTCTGTCCAAAACATAGTCAAAACATAGTCAAACTTTGGCAAATGTAAATGTGTGTGTAAACAAAAATCGTTTTTCTTTATATGCACAGTAAGGTCCATATCGTATTAGAATCTCGGGCACGTGTCCTATTGTGTAGTTATTTTGGTTCACATATTCCTGTATCGCAATCCGGGGACCTGGTAAGAGACAGACACGTTGCCGGATATCCGGGTAACGCTCAATCCGGTACTGTAATTGGAATGTCCGTAGGGTTGGCATGCCGGGGAAACCTGAACGCCAATTCCAGAATTGCCCCTCTGCTGTTTCATCAAATATTTTTCAAATTTGGACGTTATAATGCAATATAACAGTGTCTAATTCGAACTAGACAAAAAAACTTAAAAATACTTTTAAAGTCTTCACAATTTAAATCTTCAGGTACCTCTTCAATATACCAAGTTAAAAACGCTCTTCAATTGCATAACCTCCTCCAATTTTAAAGTCTGTTAAAAAGGGCCAGCCCTAAAAAGTTCAATACCTGTTCCGAACACTACAACACCCACTATCGGTTGCGTGTGATCCTGAAACGTATTACGTCCCGGATCCCGCCTCTTCGTTTAATTTCTCCCTAAGTCCGGCGCCGTTAATCCGGGATTAATGCCGTTTTGTGGCGGATATTATCCCCGCATATAATATGTACTAGTGGGTTTTTGTTTTGTTGTCATGTTAGGAAGATTATGGTCGTATTATAGGAAAATGTTGTGAGGTATTTCAGGGAATTCGCGCAGTAGACCAGATATTCTATGAAACTTTTCATTATATCGCGCACTTTGTTACTTAGGCTGCAATCTGAAGACGTCGCTGAGCACGTGCTTTGCCTTTTTTTTTTATTCAAAATTATCAAATGACCCCTCCCGCTCTGGATATGGGGAGTGTCAGACTTGTACTGACTAAAACCCATCCATGTTCCTTCTTTGCCCTTTGTCTTCCAGCCTCTGTAGCATGACCACCGTAGACAAGGATTTCTTTGACGGAAGAATCGACAAAATGACAGATTGTGTCGACACAATGACAGATTTCTTTGCACTATCTCTCATTTTGTCAGTGACGGGAATAACACGTAGCCAAAGTACGAGCTATAAAGTATCGTTTATGTAGTTGTTGTTGATTGAAGACTTTGTTAGTCTAAGCGCCATACCGTCTCGTAGCTTGCGTGTAAGGGTCATGGACTTAGACTTTACTACTGCGCAAGATCCCTTAGGATTAATAATAAAGCTTCGTGTTTACTTAACGCTTAATATAAGATGGTACTTCCTATGAGCAGTTTGCCTCGTGTACTCTGTGAAGTATATCTCTATTCTAGACAGGCCATCAAATAAAATACTCTGATAGTTCTCGAGTCGACCATCTCCATAATTGTTTAACTTACAGCTCTATAATCAAATACATAGAAATGTTTATTAAATGTGCTATCAAACAAAATTGTGACGTTAGTCTGGCTTATGCCAAACGCTGGCCCGGGGGCACCGCGTACAAAGCATTGTTTAATATTAAATGTAATAAATAATACCCGATGTATAGAGTTAGTTCCTTCAGTTTATAATTATGACTGTTTATGACTTCTGTTTCATCCTGAGTTCCAAGAAATCCCTTTGTTTCGAGTTGTATACAAGTCGGGGGGTACATAATCTCTCTATATATATCCGTGATAATGTGAGAAGTTTAGAGGACATGTGAAATAAACAGGGGTTGAGACGGAATTTGGAAACTTCGATAGGAGTTATAGGTCACTGGGCGAAAGGGTAGTCAGAGAAGGAATGAGGAGACGCGGGACGATGCAGGAGACTTACACTGCCAATCAGATTTTCAACCGAAACGAGATTAATACCAAGTGGCTTTACCGCAGATCAGCAGAATCGGCACGCTTGCCAGCGACTAAAGACTACATAGCATAACAACACGCCTGTAATCCCCGAAGGGTTAGGTAGAGGTGTACCTAATAGGACACCCACATTTCGCCTGTTATGGTTTAGTCCCATGTAATAGGGCCTATTGCCATCAACCGGGCACAAATCCAGACTCCGTGGCTGCCACTGAGAAATTCCTAATGGAAAACTCAATAACACTTTGCCCGACCCGGAATTGAACTAGGACCTCATGCTCAACAGTCGCGCTTGCGACCACGCAACGAGGCTGTCAAGAGAAAGGAAGTCACTAGAGACTAATGATAATAATATCATCCTCCTACCCAATTTACTTGCAATCAGCGCAGCATGCCTTCACCCCCTCAAACCATGTCCTCTTTCACAAAATCCACCCACTGTTTTTTCGGATTAAAATTAATATCACGAATAACAGTTTCAAAGACTACTAATCCTCACTTAAAAGGTATACCAATCACTAATCTATTTTTATCTCCACCCCAATAAATCGTTATAAAATTCGTCGCGAAATATTCCAGAGGCTCATATATCACCTTGTCAGGCCATAACTCACGTCCATGAATTATGTACATGGCAACTTTGAATATGCACTACCTACCTACTTGTACTGGTCATGTACTACAAGAGTAGTGGTCTACAAGTGCCATTCATCGTTATTTCAGACAAGACTGTCTCTTTTACTATGTGGATTTAGCCTTCCTGTATAACTGGGAAAATATTTTTTACGGATTAGACTTTAGATTTTAGGATCACCAATCCGTTCTTTCTTCTTTATCGTGTGGTTATTGCCTAACGTGGTGCTGGTGCCAGGGTTTTTACGCCACCCATGGGCTTCTGATATGGCTTTACATGTCGTCAAGAAATATCTGTCAGGCATGCTGGTTTCCTCACGGTTTTTTTTTTTTCAACTATCCGTTGGTGTTACCAATTGATGACAAACTTGTGATCCAGCACATTAATTGCGTAACACACTTGCCATCAACCTCAAAAAAAACTGTTTTTGCGAAAGGGCAACTAGAATAAAAAAAAAAAAACTTTGAGGGCTTCTAAAGAAAAAAAAAACTTTGATCTTTGAACATTATTTGTTTGAAAAAAAGATCTGCTCGAAATAACACGATAAATATTGTATTTGAGCAAAACACGGTAATGGCTATTGCGTGTTACGTAATTAGGCGCTGACTGCCAAAGACATGTCTAATCAAACGTAGGAAGCCTACTCCCCAATTTTTTCTTTCTTTTCTTTTTGTTTATCTTTTTTTTAAAAACTTTGCCCCACACTAGGAATTTCTCCTGTATCGTGGGTGCGTTTACAAACATTTAAATTCACATACACAAACAGCCAGACCCGGAACTACCTGTAGGCCATACAAATATTTGTTCCGTGCGGGAATCGAACCCGCGACACGAAGCGCAGCAGTCAATCGCTCAGCCACTGCGCCAACCGAAATTCCATCAGTTGAATGAAAGTTTTCAAAGGAAAGATGGAAATGAAACGTACATCACATCCGAAAAAGTTTGCCATTTCCTTCTTTCATATTTTCAATTCTATGAATGTAAAGTTTATCTTGCTAAAGCACCCACCGCCCCAGTTCGGTGAAAAATAAAATTGAACGCGAGTTTACGAGAGACGGTCGCGCAGATTTAAACCAGTACAGATTTTTTGTTAATAAAAGCATAAAGGGTAAGAAAATGTTTGGAAAATTCACAATTTTTTGGTAAAATTTTAAAAGCGAATATCCTTGGCGAAAGCATTCACTATCATAACGTAGATTCTGAATTCGATAACATCTTTTATTTTAGAAGAATTAATCAGGCATGGTAACGTTACTTTTGGGGGGGACTCCCAGCAACTCCCGGTCAAATATTAAGGGTGTAAATAGACCCTAAACGAAGGCGAAAGGCATTTGTGTCATTGTGACGTTTTTTTTGTTCTGGCTCATACCTGGGAACCTTCTATTTACGGAGATATTGGAGGTCAAAGTTCCAACTTTTTCACAAGTTTTTTTTTTATAATAATTGTTTTTAAGCTTATGACTTTACTTGAAATACCTCCATGACCCATTTACTATTCAGTTCATCCATCAGCACAATATTTTGAGTGCATTACATTCAGTTTTACTGCAAAACGTGACATTTCACCCCAAAAAAATTTCGTTTCCCAGCAATAATTTTTGCGTAGGGTTACTTAGTTTGATGTACAGAATGCTTGGTGGACGGCTTCGTGAAGAGTCCGTTAACACCTCGTAGATAACAATAAGAGAAAACCCAAAATCAGTACAGTATCTGTTTAATTAAAGCAACACCAAATATATCTAAATCCATTACCTGCCCGGGAAAGTGAAATGGAGAATATCTGCGGACTTCATTGTTCTTATACGCTTTGGCTGCGTGTGGGTATATGGGGGGGAAGTTCCTTCTGGGGGTCTGGGGACTCTTCTGGACTTCGCATTTGGATTTAACCGTGCGGGTCAGGACGACTCGCCTTACTTCGTCTTTTGCAGGAACCACGAGACTCTTCAAATTGTGTTCAGGTCTGTAATGTGAAAATTAGAAGGAGTGATTAGGATTTTCTCTTTGTAGCAGCCATGGAGGCTGGATTTGTGCCCGGTTGACGGTAATAGGATCGCCCTCTGTTACATGGGACTAAAAATAACTGGCGAAATGGGTGTACCAGGTACACCTCTGCCTTACTATTCGGGAATTACAGGCTGGATGTTATAATGGTGTTGACGTAGTTATTAATTATGTAAGCTTCTTAGAACTGGTTGTTTTAAGAGAAAAGGGTTTAGTAAACAAAGTTTTGTCAAGGGTTAGTTCTTGATTTATTCAGGAAGGGTAACTTGGCGGTCAGACTAAGAACTTTAGTTGACAACCCCTAGCACGCAAACGTGGCGGGCACGTTAATCATGATCTTTGTTTACATCGTTATATACTTCCAAATAACTACCAACCATATCATATAATTGACCTAAAGCTCCTCCTAAAAAAATTAATCCATTTGGATTTTCAACTTTCATTGCTAATTCGAACGCTGAAAATCCAAAGCGCGGTAAAAAAACGCCGCGATTAAAAAAGCGCCAGGGCGAATATGGACTAAGACCGATTTATACAGAAACGGCGTAAGGTGAAGGCGCGGCGCAGGCACAGCTCAGGCATGATGCCGCTTCAAAACGTTTTCATACAAAATGTACGTAGGTGACGTGTCGTGAATTACACTCTCTTTCGTTTCCTTATAAATTCCACGCTTGCGTTGCGCCTGCGCCGCGCCTTCACCTTACGCCGTTTCTGTATAATTCGCGCCATAAATTGACTTAAAAGATCTACTTACACAAATAAATACAAACATATATTTTCAATACCTACTGCAACTGGTTTTCAATATGGAATTTATCAAGATACTGCTTATGCTATACACAATACAGATTCACTTAGTAATCAGGTATGTAGTGGTATGCAATGGCGAACGTGACACATTGGACCCTGACTTCTATGTGACCCTGGTACACTCAATACCGTATCATGAAACAGACTTACATAACGACTAGATTGGATTTGTATATGCATTTATATGTATAACATATTGTTTACCCCTATTACATGGCACTTAAATATAACTGTGGCGAAATGTGGGTGTGTAGATACACCTCTGCCTAACTCTTCGGGGATTACAGGCTTGATTTTATGTAATAACATATTATTGACATAAAATATTGTTCTTTCTGATAAAAGGGTAATTAATTGGAGTGTTAATCATGTGATAAAGCATTAACTTTTTAAACAGAAAAAAACAGATGAAAGATATTTTCAAGTTGCAGTCCACAGATAAAATTGTATTGTAATGTATAAGAGGCTGGTGTCCGCAACTCCACGTCAAAAGCGCGTATTTTGCGGGGAAAAAAACATAAAAATTGACAATATAAATTGTGAAATAAATAAAGTATTAAAGAGTGATCTAGACAACAAGAATTGTGTTAAAGTTTTGTTCAAAAAAGCTTACTTATCATTTGTATTTATGTACAATGTTTAACGCATACAAACCCAAGGATAAACAGCCTTTCAACTTGAAAGCCCTTTAAAACATGCAAGCAACACACAAATTCAATTCAGAATAACATTACCAGCAAATGAAACAACAATCAGTCATGATTACGTCTATCAGACGTATCAGTGGCTAATTCCATCTTGTTAGTGAACATGAAAGCTCGCACATCAACACCTTACTTGTAACTCGAGTGTAATTAGTTTCGATTGACTCTCGAGATATCAACAACTTGCTTAATTGTGAGACGTCTCTCAGACGTATGTGAGCAGACGTGTTAATTATTAGGTGGAAAATGAGGGTTGATTGGAGTGTATTATTATTTGTGAAAATGGCTGGTTATGTTTCAAACACTAGAATAGGGTTCAGTGAAATTCAACAGTAATATTTTCAACGAAATTCACTCAGAAGTTTGTTTTCTTAGACGAGTACGTTTGGAAATGGATATGAATAGTGATCTGCGCTAAGCTATTAAGATTGATTTTTAAACAGTTTTGTGGCCTCCGACCCCAAATAAATTGGGATAAGGACAGAAGATTGATTTTTGGCCCATACTAGAAATTTCTTCTGTATCGTGGGTATATTTACATTACTGACTGGGTTGTGGAGGTCAGATAGGCAGTCGCTCCATGTAGAGCTGCATCCGATTAGACTGGAAGCCGATCCCAACATAGTTGGGAAAAGGCTAGGCAGATGATGATGATCGTGGGTACATTTACAAACATTTAAACTCACATTCACAAACAATCAGGCCCGGTACAACTACCTGTAGGCCATACAAATATTTGTTCCGTGCGGGAGTCGAACTCGCAACACGCAGCAGTCAATCGCTCAGCCACTGCGCCAACCGTGCCATCTAATCTATTACGTCTGAGCTGTTTAAAAAATGTAGAATAAAAGTATGTTGAGGGAGTTTACCTTGCCTTTAAGTTTGCTTTTCAAGCTCAAGATAGGAAGTGCGTTCAGGGAATTCTAGATATTGTTTAGTCTTAACAAACATCTCCGTTGTTTAAGCACATCCTTTGGGTACTGTTTGCTTGCACTGTTAAACTAGGGTCCTCTAGGGAGATGAACAGTTTTGCTGGTACACAGTTTGTAGCAAATACTCGGGTATTATCTATACTTCTATACTAATATTATAGAGAGGTTAAATTTGTTTGTAAGTTTATATGTAGGAGGTAACCTCCGGAACTACTGATCCGATTCCGAAAATTGCTGAGTAGACGATATCGTCAATGTCGTGAACACCTGGATAAGGGACACACAGAACCGGGATGTGTGGCAGAAAAAAGGGGAGGCCTATACCCAGCAGTGGACGATTCCGGGCTGATATGATGAATGGAAAGCTACCTTACCCCCGAGTGTCACAGGCTATATTTAAAGCGGTCGCGTGGGATAATTTCCGACCATTTCGAGCCAAGTCGCGGGCAAAAGCTAGTACAGTACACGTACGACTATGCACCCCTAGTACATACTGGATATTCCAAAAACAAAATTCAGTTGGGGATAACGTTTTCATAATTCAGTTGCTATATTTGACATAAACAAACACACAAATATTGCAAGTTAAATTAAAGCTTGTAATAACTAGAGTTCTATTGTCTAGTATTTAAAGTGTCTTTTTGTATTCTAGTTAATGGACGTAGTGTCAGTGATCGTGAATCCTTGGCAATAGGCGTGCCCTCGTTAGGCGTGAACGTGACTGAAGCGCAACGTTCTATTACATTCATAAAACTAAACCTATCATACGCCGCGCCATTAAATTGCATTCGTGTAGCTCAACGCTGTGGATCTATGGTTTATTATATCAAAATGTGGCTCGTTATGCAACCGCGGGCTATGTAATTAATAATTGAACTGAAATTAATTTAATTTTTCGGGTAAATTGATAGATATAAGAGTAGAGGAAGACCAAAGATACGATGGATGGACTGTGTGAAGGACGATATAAGACGAAAGGAGGTTTCTGATGAGATGACGAGTAATAGAGAAGTATGGAAGAATGAATTGGGACAAGGGCAAGAGAATAATGATGATGTTGAAATAATTGTTCTGTCATTTTACAACATGTAATCAACCATAGTTACTAAAAGGTAGGAAAATATGCAAGTAAGACTATATCAATCTAAAGTGCAAGCTTTTCCACAAAGTATGGGAAACCTGATTGTGTCCTTGCGCGCCCTGGTGCCTGAACGGTTCAGGAATTGATGGATGCTAATGATGGCACCGAACCCTGTAGCTAAGTTCTAGGCCGACTCAATGTAAATTGCCATCAACACGAAAAACTAATATAATCACAGTGCCATACTACTACATCTGATGATTTGAGCAAGTATGGGAGGATATTCCTGCCCACACTCTTGGCAGAATCCCTAATCGCCTTTTAAGAATTACGAGAACTGTCGACGTGGCTGTGACCAAATTCCTTGCCAAAATCCACTTGTAACAACTTTGAATATAGTTACCTCAACAGATTTTCTCTGAAAACTTGTCCACATGAACGAAACATATTCCAATAGTTACAAAGTAATATTAAGTCGAAAAATTATTTTGAAAACCGTTCGACCGGCTCGTAGCAATGCGTTTGACAAGTTGACAGGTAACACGTTGACAGCAAAGCGTTCGTTCTGAATTCGAAACTTGTTACAGTGTGCCCTGAAAAGGTTTTATGCATATTGGTTTTTCGTGGAAATTTCGCTTTGTAGTGGAGACTTTTTGTGAACGGGTAAGCTCGTGCTTGCAGCAGTAACTGGAACACTTCTTTCGACTAAAAAAAAAGTCACTAAATTAAACATTGCACTTGGAAATAAATTATTCTGCAACAAACTGAGCTTAAGCGTAATTATCAGCCAATCTCGCACGAACTACCAAACAGAATTTAAACTGCACATTCTAAACACGCCAGAAGCCTACCACTGTATTTGGCGCCCCCATTTGCACGATAGGCCTGCAATGTCGTCGACCTAATGCCCGGTCTACATAGATTGCAGTCGGTGCAATTACCGCGGCGAGCTGGCGAGGGGTTTTCCAATGACGTGGCGATGCATGGCGGGAACTGGGCCAGGCATGTGCGGGTAGCTAATGGCTTCCTTAGCCGGATTGGTCGGTGGTATGCTCTTTGAGAGATATGTGAATGAAATGGATGGAAAACTCATTCAAAGGCTAATGAATATGAGTTTGTAAATAGGGAATGATGTTGTAATAAATGTGTCTATCCATAGTTCCCTCTATATCTTTACACGTGTCGTCTACTTTAACAATATTGAAATAAAAGATAACGAGGAAGAAAAAATATGAAAATCTCTAGAAAAACAAGACAAAGGAATCTACATAATAATATTAGCAGTAAATTAACGAGAAACAAAAACATCTTCAAAACACAAAGCCGATGAATGACGCAAAACTAATTTTCTGAAGTCTATTTACACGTTTTGTCTTCAAAACGAACACGACAGATTTGGCCGTGAAAATATCATTTGAAAACACGACATTCCGAACTCATTTCCTTCCTTTGTACATGAAAAAACTTTTCTTATTACATATTCTTTGCATCTCAAATTATATTATTTGTTCATAAAACGTCGAGTTTATATACAAACTGAAAACGAATATATGTATATTATTTGGAAAACTCGCTTTTGTCATTCAGAATCGGGAACATTCGGGATAAAATGACAGAATGTGTCAGTTTTAGGAATCCGTAAGCGTATTGGAAATTGAACAGTCGTGTACACACATTACATAACATATTACAAACAAGGCTGGAAGGAATATTACAAATGGAGCGAAAGACACAATATTGTTCTCATCTCATCGTTATTACATTGTCTTCGAATGCAGACGTATTTGAAATCACATTTGCAAATGTATTACAGTACGTAACGAGATATGGAAAATACCTTTGGATATGTCTTACTCTACCTTATTTTTCTATTTATATTTTAACATATAAGACTACTTTGCTTATCATCTTGTTACTGATTTTTCAGCTACTTATCAAACCGCAAGAGGTTCGATTGCCGGGTCGGGCAGTCTTATTGAGTTTTCCCATCAACAATATCTCAGTAGTAGCCACGGTGTCAGGATTTGTGCTCTGTTGATGGCAATCGGCTCGCCCCCTATTACATGGGACTTAAAACATAACTAGCGAAATGTGGGTGCAATATTAGGTACACTTCTGCCTAACCCTTCGGGGATTACAGGCGTGACGTCGTGTTATGTCATCAAACCGCGAAGACACGATTCGAGCTGCTAAACTGAAATGGGACTGGGCAGGCCATGTCTGCCGGATGCCGGAAAAGCTGTAGACCCGCATATAACAAAACTGGAGCCCTGAGACAGTTACACGGGGTCGCGGCAGACCGAGGAGAAGATGGCGGGACGCCTTGGATGGCTTTCTCGTTAATTGGCGAGAAAAGTGAAAGGAATGAGGGGAGGCCTTTGCCCAGGAGTGGGACAATTCAGGCTAACAAAAAAAAAGATTCCTCAGATCTAAAAAGAATAAAATTAGCTCAGAATAAAAGATCTTTTCAACCTAATTTCTCCATAATAGCTCTTCTAGTTCAGAACTGTCGTCGACTTGAGAGTCCGGACCACGAATAGCGGTTTTCTGCCCTTTTTGTCCTCAAAAAGTTATATTATTAAAAAGTTTTCCATTGTGTTGAGCCCTTCCATTCCGTGAATCCTTTTGAAAGCCACTTTTCTTTTAGATATATTGTCGGCCATTTCGCGAGTTCATTGCTACAGTTTTTTTTCCGAATTTAGGCGGTTATAAAGGGTTCTTGTGGCACTAGTTTGATTTATTATTCGTGGTGTTTATTTCAGTTAAGTGGTGTTGAACTTGTTAGAATTTTGTAAATGTTCAGTTTGCGAGCGGATACTTAAGTTTTTCCAGCACATGCTATTCACAAACGTTTCGATTCGATTTCAATTCGACAAGTCGTATTTCTATATTTTTTTGGCATTACGAAAGCGAGCGAGATAGACATACGAATTGAAGCTTTTGTGAATAGCTATGCTGGTCTCAATTGATGGAGAGTACCTGGTTGATTCTTCGGAATCTGAAAATGACCACGATGATCATCATCTTTCTCCTGCCCTTATCACAATTCATTTGGGGTCGGCGCAGCATGTTCTTCTTCCATACTTCTCTGTTACTCGTCATCTCAACAGTCATCTCCGATGATTATTATCATGATGACTATTTTCTTCCTTACTTGATTGCCGGTTACTGTTGTTAGCTGCTAGGAAATTGCCATTGTTGTGGATCTCAATCACACAATCCTTTAACCATCTATAATAACATCTAAATTGACCAAAACGCCATATTTCTATCCTCATTTCCACACATACCAAATAATACTACCTCGCATTATGAACATCGCAATAAATCCACCGGGAAACGCCATTATCCTGAATAAGCGTTTTTTAGACTGCGCCATTTATTCTGAAACCCATAATGTGTTTTTTTCTGACAATATACCGTTCCAACAAAATGAATATCCGTGGAATTAACGTTTCGTAACGATTATAGCCAACCGTTTGAGATATCGAACAAACAAAATTAAAACCATTATTCTGAAATAGCGTTTATTGGTTTTCTAAAACAATTTCAACGGTTTTAACCACAATATAACATCACGCCTGTAATCCCCGAAGGGTTAGGCGGAGCTGTGGACCTATAGTAAATCCACATTTTGATTGGTACGTTAAGTCCCATGAGTTCCATGTAATACGAGGCGATCCATCAACCGGACACAAATCCAAATTGTTGCATTATTATAAAATTGAAATTGTTGGTTTTTATTTTTATAAAAGCCAGCCTGTTTCTGTAAAGCCAGAATCAACAGTGGCGACCACCAGAAAAGCGCCGAGACAATGAAGCTCGACGAAGTCCCAGAGAAACAATTTAACTGTCTTGGATCCCGCAACGAAATTAATCAGAAAAGAATAGCGGAGGAGTAGGAAAAATAATTTCCACTTCCAAAATTGTTGCTAGTTTAAATTTAAACACTGTACTGTCTAGTCTGTTATATGACATCACCATCATTCAGTTACTGTTTACTCCATTATTGTATCGCGCCCCAGCTTACCCCAACAGAAAAGTTACCCAAAACAAAAACATACAAAAATGACACTTATATCACCCATTAAATACTTGTAATACAGGTTCTTATAGAGACCTACTTCAGGCATCAGTCTCTCACGATGCTAATTTCATGTTCGTGCTCCACTAAAACCCTAGCATTAAGTAACTTGTGTAGAGAAAATAAATTATTTATATTATTATTATCACGATAGTAGCCCACCGGCATAGGCAACAGGGTCCGAGCTACCGGAAGTCAGGGCTCTTGAGAGAGGAACCTCCTAACGATACGCGCCGTGTCCAGAAGTACTGCTTTCTGAATCAAGCCAGCTGCCAAGCGAGAGCCTCCTCAGATGTTGGTCGAGGCTATTGGCTATTAAGCCATTGGCCGACACAACTATCACTACACGATTTATATTATTATTATTAAATAAAAATTCATTTGTTTTCTTATGATGAAAACGGGACTTCTTGTATAAAAAAAAAATCGTGACGAGTCGGGCATAACTCCTCCATACAACTTACTGACCTACAAAGATAACACGCCCCTACAGGAGCCTCTAGTAATAAAAAATGTTTCCTTGGGGAACCACTGCGTATCTTCCTGCTTTTATTACTCGTTTAATTATGGAAACACTCGATAAGCACTCTGTCGTGATCCACGTTAAACTGGGTTCAACGTTACTAATCGCAGTTCAACGAGATTTATAGCTAGAGATACGTCCGTTAGCTAACCAGTAATTTAGTTTTGTGGTTATCTCTTCGCTCGCGGCTCGATGAGGGCCGTCATAAATTTTATTCGGTCTGCGATCTGTGACCAGCGATTTGATTGGATTGCTGTGAAATTGCGAAACGAGAATTTTGTATTTTGTGTCAGGGAATTGTTGGATATACAACATTATTTTTAGTATATGCGAAACCTGAAAATAGTTTGTTCAGAATAAGTAACTGATCGATTCCAATAATTTTTAAACCTGTTAACCTATTTTGTCACAAAAATATTTAAAAAAAGTTTACGAGTTAGACACCTAGCGACACTAAGTACCTATCGCAATAATTTAGGTACCTACTGCCAAATTATTATTATCAAAGAGGTCAAGATGACGCTGGAGCCGCGCGCGCGGCTTCACCGTGTGGTGACCACGTTTTAGTGCGGACAACCAGGTATAAGAACAAGCCTATAACTTTGTGATTTTTCATGATACAGTTTTGAAATTTTGTACATAGATTCTTTACATAAAAATACTAGACACGTGTTTCAGGTTTCGCATATACTAAAACTAATGTTGTATATAGACTCTTCGTTGGTTTGCGATATTTCTAAATTGAATTCTGTTTCTTCATGAGTAGGTTAGGAGTATATTATCTAGTCAAACTGCCTAGTCATCGCCTTTAACTGAGATTCCAATTTTAGTTTGACTACGTGAACTTCGTGTTTCAGCATCCTAGTAAACTAATGGTTTTTGATAAGTAAGTAAATAGTTGTATTTATAAAAAGTAACAGTACAATTGCGTCATATTCACAAAGAAAGATGGCTGTCTGTTGAAGGCTTCGTTATAAGCTAGATTTTTTATTTATTTATCTACAACGGACTGCTAGTTGGTCTAGTGGTTGCAATCGTGACTGATGAGTAAGAGCTGGGTTCGATTCCCGGGTCGAGCATATTGTTATTGGGTTTTTCCATAAGAAATTTCTCAGTAACAGCCACGGATTCTGGATTTGTGCCCGGTTGATGGCAATAGACTCGCCCCCTATTACATGGGACTTAAACATAATTAAACTGACGAAATATAGGTACACCTGTGTCTAAACCCTTCTGGGATTACAGGCGTGATGTTATGTAATCTACAACGATTCATTTGCAACATAATACCACAATAAACGCACTATACTCGCAATACATTAATTTAACTGTGCACAAATACGAACATTCATCAATGGCGTAAGCCTACAAAGCGTTGCATCCATTTACATTACTATTTGATTTGATTTGCATCTAATGCAGATTGATATTCAACATTTAATATTCACGCCCTAATGGTGTATTCTAATTAATCCTGTCAATCAAATGTTATGGCGCTGCGAGTGACAGGACTTTGGTGCCAACTGTCTTGTGGTAATATTTAATGAAGCTGTTGGTTTAGCTTTGCATTTAGTTTAGACATTGATGATTCTATTCCTTAAGTATAAAGATATATGGACAGTGCTTATTAGTTATTGAAAAGCTGATAAAGGTCCACAGAAAGTATCACTAAGATACAGATCTCGCAATAAAAGTATGCGCTTGGGCAATCATCGTCTATCTTCGGTTTTCTCAGTGGCTCGAGTCGCGACGTTCGTGCTAATTCGGAAACGCGAAGATCACCGAAGCGCTTCGTTTTTCGGGTTTAACTGTAGATACCTACTCAACAAAATGTCAATTTCGTATGTTTATCCGTCTCTTATGTTTCTTGCAAAATAGTCCTTAATTAAATAGTATTTAATAGACCTTAATCTTCATCTGCCTTTCACAACTCACCTATAAGGCTTTCAGAATCGTGTCCAAAGCTATCTAAATCGGTGAAAGGCCCCGAACGTTCTTCGTGATCTAGTTGCAGGTGTCCAGGGCCTGCCATATTACGCTATAAACGTCGGACATGCGCGTTCCGGTCGCCTTTCTCTTCCTGCCCCCACTGTAAAATAGGGCTGGCAGAAATATGCTATTAATTTTACAAATTTGTTATAACAAGAGTATCCAATGGGATTTCCCAGAAACGATTTAAGCACTTATATACAATCATGAAACCCCTAAAAAAATCATGCTCTTAATAGATTGTACCTATTACGAGCATGATTTTTCAAAATTCATTACTTAGCTCTCATTCAGTTCCAAAAATTAATACATGTACTTCAGTGAATGAAATTAAAGTTTTAAATGGGTGGCAGGATCTGATAATATCCTTTTTTAGCACAGTGTGTGTCGAATAGTGTCCGAGAAAAGAATGTAAATATAATGTAAAATGATTGATCATCTCTGAAAACAGTACGGTGAAAGACTAGTGAAAATATTGGATGAATTATGAATTTTATTCGTGCTTGAATATTGTAGTAGTTTTAATCAGTTTTCTACATAGAAATCCCTGAAAATTTTACCTTTTGGTCCCAATTTTCTCTTTACTAGCCAAGTAGAGCTTGAACGTTATACAAAGACAAAGTTAGAAAATCCTTCACGTGCTTAATTACCCTTAAAACGGCTTTAATTACTATCAAAAGCAAAGTTTTCTATCTCGACTAAAGGCCGTTAACATCGGTGCTATTAACATTAAACTATTAAAGTAATCAACTTGTTTTATGGAAATTATTTAGCATTTTAGTACGTGTTAGGTTCTATTTTATTTTTAGAACCACAACTTGGTCTAATTGCAATTATCGTGGTGATAATTATGTTTTATTGAACCTAGTCGCAATGTTTAAAAGGCTTGGCTTATTTAGATTACACCCCCAACTTGAGCAGCTTCGTCTGCGTAGACTTCAGAAATGCTAGACAACTTTTACTAGGGCGATAAGTAAGCGTTATTTCAGAGCTGTATCTAACGTTGGAATCATCATCAACACTCCTTGCTATGGACAGCTATTGTAACCAATACCTGGGCGACCGAGGTCTGTTCTAGTGAAAAAAAGAGAAAACGATTTTTTCCAGATATGAGACCTAGCTAAATCAATTTTTCATCGAAATCGTTAGAGCCGTTTTCGAGAACGTGATTACAAATATTGCTTGTTTAATAGTATAGAATTTTCAATAACAAAAACTTTACAAGCGCCAACAGTATTGTGAGAACTAAACGATTAACATTAAAACTAGCATTAAATGCTTTATTGAGTACATCATTTCCATGTTAAATACTGCTAACTTTTACACAGGAAACATAAAGTTAAACCGCGTTTAGACATGAGAAAAGTTAGCCGGCAGCCCTGCACTGGCTGTCGTTAAGCTCTGGCTAGATAAAATACTGGTTCAGACTGGGCGAGTTTGTGATCGAGCTACTATGTGTAAGTTGCACGATGGTGAATCCTGCCTGTATGTAAAATACTGGTATACATCTGTACCCGATTAGACTGGAAGCCGACCCCAACACACTTTGGAAAAGGCTTGGCAGATGAGGCTGCTGAATCCTGCCGGCTACCATTAGCAATACGAGGTGTCCTGACGACTTGAAATTGAAGTCGTATGAGGTTTTTGAAAGCTTCTGTGTGATCATGCGTTCTAGGACCAATTTGATGTCGTAATCAAAATTATTGTCCAACATACGGAGTCGAACAAGAGCGGGAATGTGAATTGGGACAAAATGAACGGAATTTTCACGTTAATTTAATTTCAGTAGTTATCTTAAGACTTTTTCAAATTAATACAGGGTGTAAACGGACCCTTCACGAAGCCATCAACCAAGCATTCTGGACATCAGACTAAGTAACTTTACGCAAACATTATTTCTAGGAAATTACTATTTTTTTTTTATGGGGTGAAAAATCATGTTTTACTGTAGGACTCAATATAACGCACTCAAAACATTGTTCCGATGGATGGATTGAATAGTACGGGGGTCGTGGAGGTGTTTAAAGTAAAGTCCTTACATTAGAAAAATTATATTAAAAAAAAACTTGTGAAAAAGTTGAACCTTTGGCCCCCCCCCACTATCTCCGAAACTAGAAGGTTCCCAGGTCTAGAACAAAAAAAATATCGCAATGCCAGGGAGAAGAAGTGCCTTTCGGCTTCTTTAAGAGTCTTGTTACACCCTTTATAAATAACTAGCTGACCCGCGCAACTTCGTCTGCGTTCGGATTTTCCCCGTTTTTGCAATCTTTTTCATAAATGCTCCGCTCGTTTTGGTCGTAGCGTGATGTTGTGTAGCCTATAACCTTCCTCGATAAATGGGCTATCAAACACTAAAAGAATTTTTCAATTCGGACCAGTAGTTCCTGAGATTAGCGCGTTCAAGCAAACAAACAAACTCTTCAGCTTTATAATATTAATATATAGTATAGATTTAAATACCGTATTTAAGTGGTGGTAGCAAAAACTCTAATACTGTAGGTGTAAAACCATTAATATGGTGTCTAGCCAATTTCAGAGAAACCATTACGTTCGAGGCAGACTTTCCCCTAATGTATGAACAAATATGCACGACGAATTCGAAGAAAAACGAATTACTCAGTTCTGCGAACTCGCATATCAATTAGCTAATTAGACAGGGAGTATGACCTAAGTTCGTAGGGTTTGGGGCTGGTTATACTATAACAGTATCTGTAGTAAGTCTATATAGTCTATTTAAAATCTAAGTTATATCATAAACTAGCTGTTGCCCGCGACCTTCATCCGCGTGAAATTTTAGAGCCTATAACCTACCTCGATAAATGGGCTATCCAACACTAAATGAATTTTTAAAATCGAACCAGTAGTTCCTGAGATTAGCGCGTTCAACCAAACAAACAAACTCTTCAGCTTTATAATATTAGTATAGATTATATTCACTTTTCGTATCTTTTTGTGTGATAGCTTAGATCTATTTAACTACACAATGGATTTTGATGCGGTTTTCACAATTATTTAGATAATTTATTCTGGAAGGATTCAATAGCCTTGTTTGTCCCACTGCTGGGCAAAAGCCTCCCCCATATCCTTCCAAGTAGTCTTCTCCACTGCCACCTCGAACCAGCCTTCGTGATGCGCGTCTAGATCATCTCGCCACCTCTTTCTAGGCCGGCCTCGGCGGCTCCGTCCATCCTCAGGCACCCATCATATTGAAACCTTTTCCCAGCGGTCGCCATGCATGCGGCTCACGTGACCCGTCCAATCCTCAATTCCTGTTTTTGAGCGCAGCGTAGAAGGAAGGAAGCATTATTATGTTCATTTTAAACTTAGATATAGCACAGAAATCTCGATGTTTTTACATGTCGCCATATTGCCCCCTTGTGAAGTGAGTGTTCTCTAATTGTATCATAATGTAGGTAGGTAGTTATAGCTTCTGTTTCATACAAGATGTCGGTAGGTATGTGTTGTTGGTGTCGTGAACTAGCCGTGCGACTTGTCACGACTTTCAGGAAACGATAGCTTGCCTATTGGATGTCTGAACCCGTTTTGCTCTGATAGTGCTGTGCTGCGATGAAAGTTGTTATATTCATTTAGAAATATAGGGTTTGAATTTTTATTTTATTTTTTTTATGAGTTTTTATCGCAGACATGGAGGTCCGCGCTCTTTTTTACTTCTTGCATGCGTGCTCCCACATTGGACACGTTACAATATACTAGGTAACTTAAAAATCTACGTGAGACCATCTCATTTTTTTTTTTTTTTTTTTCTGTCTTACTATTTTTATTTATTTCCTTAAATCTTAATTAATAATTTATTTCACTAAACTCGTGTTTTGTTTAGTAATGAATGAGTAATATTAGTGTACTGCAAATACAATTTTATACTTATCTTTATTGATTTCCAAGAATTTCATTGAAAAACTGAAATGAGTTTCTTGAAAATTAGTAATAAACTACTAGGTTAGTAACACAATTCAATTCAATAAGCGATAAATTGATGTTTTGGAACATAATACAGGAAAATAATACACTATTTATAATTTAGAGAATTGTAACCTATTCATGTATGAACAGGGAAACCCACAATCAATTGATTTCATATTTGATTGTTTATTTACTGTATATATTGTTATTGTTATTACCATTAATTTAACACGCTGTATCATCAAACAACAATGCCTACCAAAACCCGAAAAATAATAAGAAAAATAAATAAAATCACAGGAAGAATCTTTATTTTTATCTTTTGTATTATTGCGTGTACAAAAAGGTATTTTTGTTAACACATAATGAACATTATTGCTCATTGTATTCTGGCACGGAGAATTCGCCCGAGGCGCCAACCAGGCCGGTGTCTTTATGTAAGAAGAAATATCTTAGGGCCTAAGCAGACAGGCTACTTTTAGCATTTTGCGACGTCATCAATGTTACATCGCCTTTTGGCTCTCTGATTCATTGCCTTCGACCATTTTTACGACGATTTTTTTAGACGGTCGATTTAAAGAAGATAAGATTTCGATACTGTATAGCGATACCTTTTTAAATGACGCGTTTTGTTTCGGTTGGTTTTCTGTCAGTCGCTGTATGAAGCTTACAAAAAGTGATTTAATTACTAACCTATTTTTAAAGGGCATAATTCTAAGCTCTTCCCGCGGAGCTTTGACGTAGACAGCTTCAAGAAAACAAATGAAGAGAGGAAAGGTAGGCAACTTTCTTCGAATAGACAACACACCCGCGGAATCACTAGTGACCCGTGATTCTTTGCCACTCAATAGCATAAAAAAGTAGCATGTCTGCAAAAGCCCTAAGAGAAAATATCCAAAAATTGCCAGAAAGAATTACATACATTACTTTTTAGGATGTAAACGTTTTCTCTGCACATGTGACTTGTCTCGGCGTCGTCTTATTTACTACGTGCAGAAATTCTTAATGGCTTTGCAAATGTATGTAAAAAGCTCTTTAAGATTAATTATTACTTGTGTATTTCTCGACATCGCAATAATGAATATGGAAATGTGGTCTGAAAAGGCTCTGTAAATAAATATCCATCTTGAATGTTAACGCGCACCTCTGGTTTTTGGAATTTATGTTCGTATTGTATAATTATCACTTGCTTCGGTGAAGGAAATATCATGAGGAAACCGTGTGCCCGAGAGAAATTTCTCGACAGCGTATAAAGCCAAGTCAGAGGCCCATAATTTTTTTTTACACCAGGTTAGGCACTAACCACACAAGGTTTGTATTAGGAGATCTTATAACATACTTTAGAGATAACAGTTGTCAAAATTACATTATTTATCTCTAGCGCTTGACCGCAGCTTCACCAGAACTATCTCACTGAAACGTACCATCAGAATTAAAAGCAGTAGTCCCATATCCTGACCAAGCTATATCATGGCCTACCTGGCTATAGGCCTCATTTTCATCGAAATCTGTTCAGCTGTCAAGGCGTGAAAACGTAACAGAGTTACTGTAATGTAATGTGTAATGTTAATGTATTTCTCTACACGACGGGCTAGAATTTGAGAATAAAAAAGAACCATGTGTCTCTTTTTAATCCTACCAATTTTAAGGGTAATAAATCAGCCTATCAGAGCAACTCTAAATCCTAAATCGGATCTCTCAATTTCACGATTTTCTCAAAGGATTAAATGCGAATATATCCTAATTCCCTCGGAATTGGACGGAGATATATTAAAGATGTTAATAAAATATCCCCCTTACACAAGTCGAAAATAAATGGTCGCATTTGATACGCGGATAAGTCATTGGATTCTGTGAACGATGTAAAAGGATTATTCTTTGAATCCGATCCGTTTATACTGGTTGGCCGTAGACCGATTCTGCTCACTTCTTTTTCCGAAGCGCATCTAAATCCGGCTTAGCTCCGGATCGGACTTGACAACGAATAGGATTTCGAGGATAGTTTTTAACTTCTGTCTCTGTGTTTAAAGTGTTATTAAGGGTTTTTACTTTAGGAGTTTCTCTGTAGCAGCCTAGTCTAATCCTGGTTGATGGCATTAGGCTTTCTCCCTATTACATGGGACTTAAATATAACAGAAAGTTACTAAAATTCTGGAGTGGCGACCGCGAACCGGAAGACGTTGCGTTGGAAGGCCTCCCACTAGGTGGACCGATGACCTGGTAAAGGTTGCACGGGACCGGTCATTGTGGCGACACTTGGGGGAGGCCTATGTCCAGCAGTGGACGTCTTTCGGCTGAAATGATGATGATGATGATGATGAAATATAACTCTGGACTATGGTACACTTCTGAAACAAGCGTGAAGTTATGTTTAAAGGTTCGGTCAAGCTGGTACGCACAAACTACGGAACTGCAGAGCCCGGACCTTGTCAGATACGTCAGTAGGTACATTATCAATGGTGGCTGTACACTCTCGCCGACACTTCGAGGTGGGGCGAGTGCGGGAGCAACGCTCGTCTAGTCTCGGTGTTCTTCGCTTGACTGTACACTCTCGCACTCGACCTGTCTCGGCGAGGATGTACCCACCAGTGGCGAAGGTTCCATACAACTCTATTCCTGCTTGCTTCCCTTTGATAAATGGCACAGTCAGTATTCTATAGACAACTAATATACACAAAGATACATAATAGACAGTACAGTAACATACAGTTCAGTTACATTAAAGATATGTACTCCGACTTACCACTTACAAAAATTGACTCTTCGCTACTGGTATCCACCATGGATCTGGAGTTGAGGCCATTATTTGCCCGCACTGGTGTGACCAAGTCCTTAGCATGGGAAATGAGACATAATGTGTTTCTAACTTATCGAGTGAAAACAGACGTTATGTTATGTTTAACTTCTGTCATATTTTTGTATGTAACGTTGTTTGGTAAAATAATATTCTGTCCTTTGTAAATAACAAGATAATATTGTGTGGGCGTCGTTTCGGGCGTATTTATTTACTTTATAAGGTCTCTAGGGCTTTATTAACATTTTGCGCACAGGATATTATATTTCTAAAAACATCTCGATTTTCTAGAGAATTAAGTTTATTAATATTACAGTACCTGAACACTTATTAGAAAAATAATAACCATGAAATGAAATTGAAGCCACCCAATTTGATTATGTGATTATTAGTTTTTGAAATAATTTACGATAATATAATGAAATTAATAATAAGATTCCCTATTTTATATCTTCTTTTTTTCCGTCTGGGTAACTAGAAGGTAGATAAGTAGAAAATTTCACAAAAAATCTATTACATTCTTCAATTTATCTCTGAGACAGTGCCTGCTTAAACAGACAATGTAAAACAGATCCCAAGTGTACTTTAAATGTACAGCCGCTCGGGTCGATCTTTAGGTTAAGCCGTGCTTGCCTAGGTTGGTCTGTGGATGGGTGACCGCCCATTACATAACGAGTTTCCTCCGTGCCTCGGAAAGCACGTTAAGCCGTTGGTCCCGGCTGTCATTTGTAAATCTTTGACAGTCGTTAGGTAGTCAGTGACACAAAAAGTCTGACAACCAGTCTTACCAAGGGGTATCGTATTACCAAGTACTAACTGGGTTGAGGAGGCCAGATAGGCAGTCGCTCCATGTAAAATACTGGTATTGAGCTGCATCCGGTTAGACTGGAAGCCGACCCCAATATAGTTGGGAAAAGGCTAGGCAGATGATGAAGTGTACTTTATTTTTCCTTTATACGTCACTCTGAACAACTAAATGTTCTCATTCTTTCATTAGATTCCTACATAAAAATTCCCGTCCAAACAAAACCAAAGTTCATTACAGACGGAACCACCAAACTATCGTAGTATAGTCCAAATATTTGTCAAACACGATTCGACATGTCGTCCCAGTTATAGCATGTAATCTTTCGGTGTAGCGAGTCGGGAACGATTTCTGTCGACGTGGATCTACGACGTCATATATTTTACACCTGTCTACGGTTATTTATTGGTACACGAAATATTTATGAAAATGCTGGCTGGCTTTTGTAGTATCGTAATGAAAACAGGGGGCCTAAAATGGCCGCATTAGCAGAATCACAATAGAAAAATAATATGAATCATGTTAAAATTCTTAATACGGTCATAGACGTAGTTAATATTATGAATTGTTGTGTCACGTTGTGAACATTTTGCGAATTATCATTAACACTAGAAACGGGATATTTACCATGTTTACTGATTTCTTTGAGTTCCCGATATTTCGACATGGTAAATATCCCGTTACTAGTGTTAATGATAATGTTAGTGACCATGATAGTTTAAAATATTATATTTTACGAATTGTAATGTAATTCATATTATTATCCTACGAGCACTTCGCCCGCGACTTCGTCCGCTAAAATTGTGACAGCTCGGATAATTAGCATGATATAAATATAATTTATAGCCTATGCTACTGTCTGATAATGTAGCTTTCTATTGGTGAAAAAATGGTTAAAATCGGTCCCGTAGATTCGGAGCTTATTCGGTACAGACAAACAAAAAATCTTTCCTCTTTGTAATATTAGAATAGATATAGATTATGATTCTGCTAAGTGAAAAAAAAAAATACCAAAAACCGAAAAAAACCGAAATATCGGGAACTCGTCAAAAATAGTAAACATGGTAAATATCCCGTTTCCTGTCTAAGTAATAATGTTAGTGACCATGATAGTTTAAAATCTTATTTCTGCTAAGTGGCCATTTTAGGCCCCCTGGATACCTACAAAAAAAACGGTTTTAGAAAAAGATTACGGATGAATTCATGCTAAAGACATGCGCGTTTTCCGCTACGTCGTCGTAGCACTCGTAGAGGTCGTAGCGCTCGCTACGCACTAGAAGAGTCAATGAAAAATTTTATGCGCTTTCTCAAACTTCTGCAACCTCGTCATCACATCAGTCATACTTATGCACTTTACTTAAGATTCTTTCTACCCAATGGTTTTCTGGTAGAAATTCTTTCTTTCGTTATAGTGCCTAACCTGGTGTCGAGAGTTTTTATGCCGCCCATGGGCCTTGGCTTTATATGCTGTCGAAAAATATCTCTCTGGAATGCTGATTTCCTCCCGATGTTTTCCTGCATGTGCTAATTATACAATACGCACATGAATCCGAAAAATCAGAGATTGGTGCCTTGGGTTCGAACCCTTGGTGACCTATGACTTGGCAGCCCGACGGTCACACCACTAGGCTATCACTGCTGTGTCTTTAAGAAATAACTTTTACCAATAGGAGGACATTGTATGCGTTGTATCGTGATCCTGAATCATGACCTTCCTTTCATTATACCTATCAAGTAGTCAAAAAATACCATAACCATACTTACAAACCACTTCTCTTTGCCCCCAGGCTATGCACTCTTCGAATAACCCGTCTCCGTGTATGCGGCACGCTGGGCGAGACCGGCAGCGGTGCAACCGGAGGCGCGGGCGCTGGCGCCGTGATCCTAGCGGCGCGCATGCACAGCTCCAAGCGGACGCTGCGCTCCAACGACATCGCGGTGCCGCCGCTTGATGTCGAGCTCGACCTGTGCTTCTCGCTGCAGTACCCGCATTTTGTTAAACGGGATGGAAACAGGTGAATGTTACTATCTTACTAGTACTACTATTATAAATGCGGAAGTTTGGATGGATGGATGGATGGATGTTTTTTACTCAATCACGCCAGAACAGCTGAACGGATCTGGATGAAATTTGGCAAAAAGATAGATTATTGTCTGGAATAGCGCATACGCTACTTTTTTCGTCCCACATACCCATCTAAATTTCCACGCGAACGAAGTCGGAGGTAACAGTTAGTCAGCCTATAAAGCTCTCACTGCGGGGGGACACAGACAACCTAATGTAGTCATAATCATAAACCACATCCACACTCCTCTCATTAAGAGGTAATCGCATAAAGTAAGCGTTATTGACCATATTACTAACAATAAAATCTCCACGCGTATAGTCTCTACTGAAAGTAATAATAAAAGTTGAGCAAACGATAAACCATGTCTCCCTCGTTATGAAGACATTAATCTACTTTTTTTCTGCCTTTGTTTATAGTTAATTTAGTAGTTTTTGATGCAGTCGTTAATGTAGGAATTTTTCAAGTATTCATGTTTTACGGCCAAGGCTGATGGTGTTATTAATCTTCTTCAGACTTCTTTCCAGCTGGTTGTCAGGTTTTCTCTTTGTTTGATGAATAGTCTAGTCGTTAACTGAATTTGTAGATTTTTAACACGTTTGTGCATGGCTTTGTGGAAGGGGCCTATAAACACCTCTTAGGCGCGAATTATACAGAAACGGCGTAAGGTGAAGGCGCAGCGCAGGCATGATGCCACTTCAAAACGTTATCATACAAAATGTACGTAGGTGACGTGTCGTGAATTACACTCAAGTGGCGTGGCGCAGGCACGCAGTTCTTTCATTTCGTTATAAATTCCACGCCTGCGCTGCGCCTTCACCTTACGCCGTTTCTGTATACTTCGTGCCTTGCACGCCCTGTATAGCAATATTTCTTTCTTATTGAAGTAAGATCAGAATAAGGACGAGCTCGTGGCTAAATACATAGTAACAGCCGCTCGGGTCTATCTTTAGGTTAAGCCGCGGGGTCCTAGGTTGGTCCATTGATGGGTGACCACACATTACATACCGAGTTTCTTCCGTGCCTCGGAAAGCACTTTTAGGTCCCGGCTGTCATTTGTAGATCTCTGACAGCCGTTAGTACAGGTAGTCACTGGCCCGAAAGTCTGCCAACCAGTCTTACCAAAGGTTTATCGTATTACTTAGTACTAACTGGGTTGTGAAGGTCAGATAGGGAGATAGGCAGTTGCTCCATGTAAAACACTGATATTCCGCTGCATCCGGTTCGACTGGCAACCCAAACATATATGATGTAGTTGAGAAAAGGCTAGGCAGGTGATGAGGCTCTCCCAACACTCACGAGAAAATGAAGCCTAATAAAGTACCTAAAGACCGCAAGGCAAACACCATTTTAATTAAGGTACCATGTAGGTACTGTTTTACTAAACAAAATGTTTTATAGTATTATGAGTCACACCAGCCGAGATCGTATAAAGTATTTTTAATAAAAGTGTGAGTGCAATATCAGCACATGCTATAAAATATTGTAGTAAATATTGGATGGATAAAATGGAAAACAGAGTCGATATCAACAATTTTATTTCATTACTCTCTGTGTTTTATAGCACTCTGAGTTGAGTTTGAGTATGAAATAACAAGCGAGATGAAAATTATACAAAAAAAATTACCGGTAGAATTGAAGGTTCCCTCGCGTGGCCCCCTCGCAGGTCTGCTGGAAGAGATTTCTCATGAAATAAGCAGTACCTTTGTGCTCTTCTATCTTTATGTAATGTCCTGTTAAGTATTTTGTGTGTACATAAATAAATAAATAAAATAAACGGTATAAAGAATATGATTATCTACAATGTAAGTGCATTTGTTTACCCGACTACGGCGGAGCCAAAACGAAGGGTTACAATGTTAGCAGTCTATGTATGTTTGTTTGTATTTATGTATTTTCCTCTGTAGCGCCTAAACTGTTCATCCGATTTTGATGAATAAGGTGTCAATCGATTCGTTATTATGGCCCGGGTAACATAGGCTACATTTTAACCGACTTCAACGATAGGAGGAGTCGATTTTATCTTGTAAACCCCGAATTTAATTAGAGCGTGATTTTTCAACATTCACACATTCTGGTTAGTGGTCCGTATTGTCCCACTCCTGTGCAAAGGCCACCCCCATTCCTTCCACTTAATTCCACACTTTCCACCATTCCACACCATTCCACACTTGGTGTGCGCGAATTGGCGAAGAGAACCTCGCCAATTCGCGAGAAAGCCATCCAAGGCGTCCCGCAAGTCCCCGTCAACGGCATACTGTAACAAAAACAACAAAACAAACTGTGCTTCCAAGCGCCTTGCACTTACATGTACTAACTAGATCTTTATCACAATTTATACGGAGAGTTTAACAAGCAATACATTTAACATTGTTAACATCTTTTTAACATTCCTTTTCCTCTAAATATTAAATACATAACATCACGCCTGTAATCCCCGAAGGGTTAGGCAGAGGTGTACCTAATACACCCCTATTTCACCAGTTATGTTTAAGTCCCTTGTAATACGGGGCGAGCCTTTTGCCATCAACCGGGCACCAGTAGCGAAGGGTCAATTTTTGTAAGAGCCGGAGTACATATCTTTAATGTGATTATATTATTTGTCTATAGAATACTGACTGTGCCTTTTTCAAAGGGAATCTGGTAGGAATAGAGTTGTATGGAACCTTCGCCACTGCCGGGCTCTAATCTAGACTCGGTGCTACTGAGAAATTTCTGATGGAAAAATCCAAGAGCACTTTCCAACCCGGAATTCGAACCCAGGAATGCTCAGCAGTCGCGCTTGTATAAAAATCTTAGAAAAACAGTCTTCGTCTTCTAAAAAGGTTTTAAATTTAAAGCAGCGTCTATTTATGAAACTTCTCGGTCCTTTTATCATAAATTCAAATACTCTGGCTCAACAACACAGCATAAACATTTTGGACAATAAAATGGGCTATAAAACTATACCAACAGTTTGAAGATTCGACGTAGCTGTTCACGTTCAAACAAAACTTTATATACAGTTTTACAATACGAATAATCGATTTGTTTGTGTGTTTATCGATGGTTTAATCGATTTTGGGTATGCTTAAATCATTATGGAATGTAGTTTAAATTTATGAGAGGAGTTACTTTTAGTAGGTATGTATTGAAAGCGGTACTAATAAAAGTCTAGACTAAAAATAAGTTTAAAATTGGAATGGACTTGAACGAATCTCAGTAAGATTATGGAGGATTAAGACCTGAATATTGATAACATGACACAACTTCGGTGGATTTTAGACGCAGGGTCCTTAAATAATATACCCTTGGAAGTATATATACTACTTAACTGATTTTTTTACGAACATTCTTTATACATTTCAGATTGCAGATAATGCTACAGCGTCGCAAGAAATACAAGAACCGCACAATTCTGGGGTACAAGACCTTGGCTGAGGGCGTTATCAGGATGGATCAGGTCAGTTTATATTTATCCTTCCTTTCATCTTCAGCTATTGACGTATTGGATGGTACTTTTCATAATTCTTAGGAAAGTTACATTTCCCACGGGTAATGCTCTTATCTTATTTGTCAGTAAAATCGCTATTGTTTATTTATGTATGGTTGCTCAATGCTATTGTTGTTGCTCAAAATGCAGGACAATCCTTTCCGAGCTTGAAACGCGTCTTCAATTTCTCACAAGTTCCGTATCTCCCGATCCTTACCTATTTGCTTCGTTGTATCATACTGCTACAATGCACAATTCCTATCGGATATTGTCGCATCGTCACGCTCGGCTGGCAGCATGATCGTGTTAGTACACAGGTGGATATGCTGCCCATTGTCTTTGATAATGTCTTCGACAATTGTGTTATGTTCTGTGGATACGGGTATTGTGGTCGTAGTATGGTATGTTTCCGAATTGGATTCGAATCCAAAAGAGATTATAATGGTCGAGTGGTGATGCGGAGCGCATCACTAAATCCGGCTTATTTTCGAATTGGACTTTACAACCAAGAGGATTTTGAGGTTTGTTTAACGCCTGTCTGTGTTTTTAAAATGTTTCCCTATCTATCAGGAATAGAGGAGCAGCCTGGAACCTGGAGTCTTAAGGGTACACTCAAAGGATTCGGCCCACTACACTGTACCATACCATGACTGTGCTATGAACGTATCAGGAAAAAAAAAATTCTTTGCATTGAAAAGTAAGAGACTATTCTTACTAGACCATTCCGTCACCGACCAACACTGTCGCGTGCTATGCACGTAGCGTATAGGTACCGGATAAAATGTTCTCACCGACAATTGTTGACGCTCAGTGCATGGCATGCGATGTTGACAGAACGGGTCTACTGGGCATAATCTCAAACTTTTCAATACAAAGAATATAGGGTTCAACCGCGTACGTGCTCGCTAAGGCGAGGGCGACGGTAAATCTTGGGGAGCTCGGGATCACCGGGGGCCTCCGCCTCAGAGTCACCGCGACAGGGGCTCGAGTGCTGGAGATCCCCGGCGAAACCCGTGGCTCGTCCGCGGACGCTCTGGCAGAAAAGCTTAGAGCGTCCCTAAATGCGGACGAGGCCCGAGTGTCCAGGCCCGTCAAATGCGCAGATCTGCGCATCAGGACCGGTGGGTGCCCTGCTGAGCAGGTCAAGGCAGGCACCTTACGTCCGGACCTGTCGGGCATGCGAACCGTAACGGTAAGCTGCCCTGTGACGGCGGCGAAAGCCATTGTGGAGGGCCGAAGGCTCTTGGTGGGCTGGGTTTCGGCGCAGGTTAAGCTGCTGGAACCCAGACCTCTGAGGTGCTTCCGCTGCCATGTGGGGCACCATGTGTCGGTCCGGTGCACCTCGGAGGTGGACCGCAGTGGCCTATGCTTCCGCTGCGGCCAGCCCGGTCACAGGGCCGCGGCTTGCTCCGCCGCGCCGCACTGCGCTGCATGTGCGGCAACCGGCAAGCCGGCCGATCACCGGGCAGGGAGCAAGGCCTGCGGTACACCCGCCAAGGCCAAGGCCAGGGGCAACGGAAGGCCCTCCACCTCCACCGCCAAAACCCCCACCGTCGCCATCACCGCATCCGCCGCCACTGTCGCCGCCGCGGCCGCCACTGCTGCAACTTCTGCAGCGGGGCCCTCGCAGGGGGCCCGGGAGGGGGCTGAAATGGAGTGCCAATAACGGCCCCATTACGCCTTCTCCAGGCGAACATCAACCACTGCGCCTGCGCTCAGGATCTGTTGATCCAGAGCATGGCGCAGTGGTCGATTAACATCGCCGTGGTCTCTGAGCCGTACTTTGTCCCGCCCAGGGATGACTGGGTGGAGGACCTTAGCGGCTCAGTGACCATAATTGCGTCGGCCGCCGCCGGTACCCCGACCCTTGAGAGTGTCAGGAAGGGTCAGGGGTGCGTAGCAGCACGGTTCGGGGAGATCGTTGTAGTGGGAGTCTACTTCTCTCCGAACCGAACTCTCGCCGAGTTCCACAACTCCCTCAGGGAGTTGAGTGTCGTCATCGGGAGCCATTCACTCCCCGTGCTTGTGCTCGGGGACTTCAATGCCAAGAACTTGGCTTGGGGTTCTCGTTACACGGATGTGCGGGGTAGGATGGTGGAGGACTGGCCACTGGAGACAGGCCTGGTCGTCCTAAATCGGGGTTCTGTCCCCACGTGCGTGCGGATGCAGGGTGAGTCGGTGGTGGACATATCGTTCGCTAGCCCCGCCCTGTCGCCGCGTGTCGTTGACTGGCGCGTCATGGAGGGGGTGGAGACCTATTCCGACCACCGGTACATCCGGTTCGACGTCTCCACTCAGACCTCAAGCGCGCCGGTCCTACAGGCCCCGAGTGGTCCGCGATGGGCGCTGAAGCAGCTGGACCGGGAGCTCCTCCTGGAAGCCTCGATCGTGCAGGCCTGGGTGTCATCACCGGCCAGGCCTGCCGACATCAACAACGAGGCGAGTTGGTTCCAGGAGGCCATGTCCGAGATTTGCGACGTGGCAATGCCCCGAGTTCGGCCAGGAAGCGCCCGACGTCAGGTGTACTGGTGGTCGCGAGAGCTGACGTCTTTGCGTGAGGCGTGCGTTGCCGCGCGGCACCGGTACGCCAGGCATCGCAGGCTCCGCATCCGCCCTCCGGATGCGGCAGCCATTGAGGCGGAGCTTTACGAGGGGTACAGAGCGGCGAAGACCGCCCTCCAAGAGGCTGTCCGGCGGGCCAAGAACCTGGCCCGCGAGGAGATGCTGGAGTCTCTGAACGGAGATCCGTGGGGGCGCCCTTACAAGATGGTGCGGGACAAACTCCGCACCCGGGCCCCCCCGCTGACGCAGAGTCTCCGGCCTGAGCTCGTGGAGGACGTGGTGAGCGCTCTGTTCCCTTCGCGAGGGAGGCATCCTCCCCCGCCTATGGCTCCGCCGCCGCTTGCGGTGCCGGACGCGGACCACACCGATGACGACGTTCCGGAGGTGACTGGGGTAGACCTGGGAGTGGCGGTACGCAGGCTGAAGGCCAGAAATACCGCCCCGGGACCCGATGGCTTGCCTGGCAAAGCCTGGGTCCTGGCCTCTGAGGCTCTCGGGCCCCGACTGGAAGGGCTCCTAAGCGCATGCTTGGAGAGAGGCCAGTTCCCGCTTCGTTGGAAGACGGGGAAGCTGGTCCTCATCCGGAAGCCAGGGCGCCCTGCGGACTCTCCGTCCGCATACCGGCCCATCGTGTTGCTCGACGAGGTGGGCAAGCTCTTTGAAAGAGTTATTGCTAACCGCCTCGCCGGGCACCTCGCCGGGATGGGGCCGGATCTTGCGGAACACCAGTTTGGTTTCCGCAAGGGGCGCTCGACGGTGGACGCCATCATGCGCGTGAGAGCCCTCACGACGGGGGACGCGGTTTCCCGGGGCGGGGTCGTATTGGCGGTGTCTCTTGACATCGCCAACGCCTTCAACTCCATGCCCTGGAGCTGCATTGGGGAGGCACTCCGGTATCACCGGGTGCCGACCTACCTTCGTCGTGTGGTCGGGGATTACCTGACGGATAGGGCCGTCATCTACCCCGGTCGGAGCGGAGAATGGAACCGGCGAGAGATGTCGTGCGGTGTTCCACAGGGATCGGTTCTGGGACCGGCCTTGTGGAACATCGGTTACGACTGGGTGCTGCGCGCCGACCTCCCTAGCGGCGTCAGCGTAGTCTGCTACGCTGACGACACGCTGGTACTGGCACAAGGGAGGTCGCACGAGGCGGCGGCCGAAAACATGACACGCGGGGTTGCGATAGTCGTGGAGAGGATCCGGCAATTGGGTCTCGAGGTGGCATTGCACAAGTCCGAGGCCATGTGTTTTCATGGGCCTCGGAATGCACCACCGTCGGGATCCCTACTGACGGCAGGAGGGGTTTCCATCGGCGTCGGGTTGACGCTGAAGTACCTGGGACTCGTCCTTGACAGCCGGTGGAACTTCGTGGAGCATTTCCGACGTTTGGCCCCCAAACTGGAACGGACCGGGGCTGCCTTCAAGCGGCTCCTGCCCAACCTGGGGGGTCCAAACGCCTCCTGCCGGAGGCTCTACGCGGGGGTCGTGCGGTCCATGGCCCTTTACGGGGCCCCGGTGTGGGCGCGTTCTCTGAGGCGGCAAGCCGCCCGCTACCTGAACGCGCCCCAAAAGGGGATAGCCCTAAGGCTAGTCCGGGGGTACCGCACGATATCCGGTGAGGCGGCGAGCCTCCTTGCCGGATTGCCGCCATGGGATCTGGAGGCGATAGTCCTCGCACGCCTTCACGAATGGCGCGCGGAGGCACTACGTCGGGGGGAAACTCCGCTGCCGCGGCAAATCACCGCTCGGCGGACAGACCTCCGGCGCGATCTCATGGTGACATGGAGAGAGCGACTGTCGCAACCCCGTGCAGGGCACGCCACCATAGTGGCGATAAGTCCCCTCTTTGAGGAGTGGCTAGAGAGGCACCACGGCGCCCTCACCTTCCGCCTGACGCAGGTCCTCACCGGACACGGTTGTTTCGGAAGGTGACTGCACCGAATCGGGCGGGAGGAAACGCCCGGGTGTTTCCACTGTGAGGATCGTCCGGAGGACACGGTGCAGCACACTGTGGAGGCCTGCCCTGCTTGGGCGGAGCAGCGCCGTGTCCTCGTAGAGGCGATTGGCGGCCGCGACCTCTCGCGCCCGGCCCTGGTTCAAGCCATGGTCCGGAGCGAGAGGGAATGGGAAGCCGTCACCTCCTTCTGCGAAGCAGTCATGCTAGTGAAGGAGGTGGCGGAACGTGAGAGGGAAAGAGCCTCACGTCCCAGCCGCCGCGGGAGACGCCCTGGGCGTCGGGGGTCACGTGGTGGCCCCCGGCCACCGTAGGCGCGGGCCTGTGGACGGCGAGTTTTGGGCTAGCTCGCCGTCCGGCCGTCTTATGACGACAGGCCGTGTCGACGGCGCGTTCGTGTTCCACGCGCGCCTCAAAGAGATGTCAGCAACCAAGTAGGGGTCCGCACGGGCCGATGCCTGCCAGGGCTGCGGGACTGTTCGAAAGAGATACCGCGGCCCTGGAACACAAAGGGCAAAGAAGGAACATGGATGGGTTTTAGTCAGTACAAGTCTGACACTCCCTTCCGCTCCGCCCAGAGCGGGAGGGGTCATTTGATGATTTCCCATCCTAAAAAAAAAAAAAAAAAAGGGTTCAACCGCGTATGATGACCATTATAACTGCGTATAACTGTTCTGAGCCCGGTATAAACGGGTATGCTACGCTGCTGACACGTTCATGGTATGGTACGGTACTGTAGGCAGACTCCTTAATTTTTGAAATGTAGTACCTATTATAGGTACACCCTTCGGGGCAACCAGTGAGATGTTATATATGTGGTCTATTGATTTTTCCACGCAGTGCATAAGCTCGCTCTAAGCCGAGACCGTTGCACTGTGCCTTGACATACTCGAGGCCGAAGGGGGTCGATGCTTCCATTTGACCGAGAGTAAGCGTAGGCTGGAGCATTAACGTGGAGCTTGGCACAAACAAACAGAAGCCTATACCCAGCAGTGGGGGAAGTCGGGCTGTGGATGATGATGATGATGATGATGAAGTGTAGATTGAATTGGGTAGAAAATTGAATGTTATACTGTTGCAATGTGCATAAGCAAAGGGGTTGAAATTAGCTCCGTTTTGTTCAAAGACTTTAGCTTTGTCCTTACATGCTCCTTTTGCTTCATCCACGTCAAAACATGTGGGACCCATGTCTGCTACTGAAATTTTGAAAGGCCGATCATTGACATCATAAAATGTACATTTTATAGTTTTGGTAATTAAGGTTTTCTGATGGCGTGTCAATGAAAAGTCATTGGACTGGCGTGGGTATGATTGTTCGATAATCTTCTACTATTTTGACATTTCATGTGACCACTGACGCCACGCCACGCTAGTGTGCTTGAATCGCTTTCTGACAAGCTTTTTATTAATTGCTTCTTTCGTACGTACCAACAGTTCCAATGCAAGAATATTAAAAAACTATTATTAATTTTGGAGACTGCGTACGGGCACTATAGTAATGACGATGTCTTGGTATGGTTTTCATAATGACCAATTCATGAAACAACAGGCCCATTGCCCACCATTTTTAGTTGCCATTGGCCAGCTGGTTGCGAGGATTATATTGATATTTTTGAAGACCAAACATCATCAGTTTTGTGTACACCTGTTACTGTTGTGTCATCCCACTGCTGAGCAAAGGCCTCTCCCCATGGCTTCCAATTCCTTAAATCCAGGGCCAATGTGGGTCGTGGGTTCTGTCCAGCTCGTCCCGCCATCTCCTGCGGGTTCTACCGCGTTGCCTTCTGTCTGTGTCAAGGCTCCACATCGTGGTTATTGGTACATAGCAACACAACTGTGTACACCTATAAATATAATATTTTTCTGTGAATGTTGTTTGCTAAAAGTTTCGCTAGCCAGAGCGTTAGTCTCAAGTGCAGATTGAGTTCAATGCCAGATGACCAAGGGGCAAGGTTAACTGAAAATAGTATCCCTTTCAAATATCTCCAACAGCTATAAAGTTATGATCTCAGTGTTTCGGGAATCGTAAACCGTTTCAATTGATTCTTTGAAGGCTACGGCATGAAATTTATTTGTTAGTAGTCTATCTAGTTTTGTGGTAATATTTTGTAGCTGGAATAATAGATACGCAGAATTTTTACAGACGGTGCTAGGTACTAACTGGTACTAAGGCCTCGCTTTTTCGCTGAAAAGAGACCTAATACTAACCGACACACGATTGATGAATGAGTTTTTAAAGCCTGAATTTTGGACTATCTTCTATGGTCGCGTTTTTTAATTTAATGAAAAAAATACTTGATTTGTGGTATTGGTATGCAAATACCAACCTTTTAACCTAACCTTTTTACGAATTTTGATAGAACTTGATGAAAATACTGTAGCTGGTGAAGTTATTGGCAAGTGAAGGGCTGTCATGGATGTGTTGTGTTTTCAAGTACAGCATTCACAATAAGCGATAAACACACCACAAAAACACAGCAAAACATTTTATACTCTCTTTAGAAATCCACATTTCCACCATTCCACATCCACATACCGGATGCATCCTCTAACACCGCCATTAATTCCATACAAACAACGTATAGGTACATAGATAACTATAAAATTAGCCGCTTAATTGCAGCGCCCTCATTATCAAGGCTCGCAGGACATTTGTTGGTAATTAGTGAGTCACTGCTAAATGCGACGACCAGCCGGATTCAAATGGTTTTCTCTTATTAGCGCAACGTTTTGTGGTGGCACTAGGGTTTTGATCTGGCTGTGCTTGGAACATTTTGTTTGTTTTTATTTATTGAAATAGAGTTAGCCCTTTTTTTTAATTGCATCACACAGATCAAGTTATGAGGCTGGCTTTTGCTTAACCGGTCTATCCTGTAGGTGCCTTGGCTTTGAGGCCTCCAGCCAGGGGCAAAAAACTTATAACCCCCTGTGGGGCACGAGTCCCGGCTTAGGGCGTCGGCGTCGCTGGGGAGGGCAGCAAAGAGACAGGCTGGAACTGAGTAGGATCATTATTTAGGGCATCATCGCGGGCTCGTTCGAAAAAGGGTCGGGGGGGGGGGGAGTAGAGTTAGACTTTTTAGAACTCTGGGCTACATACGTTCGTTTGCTTATGGCTTCTAGAAGGAGAATTAGAGAAAAGGTTAAACAGCAAACCTCCAAATGTGTTTTATAAAGAACACAAACAACTCAATATTCTCATGTTTACCTTTCCGAGTTGTGGTTAGATTTGATGGCAATATTATCTTTCCTTAGGAGTATTAATTGTAGTACTCAATGAATACCCATGGTTAGCAGTAGATGCTTTCCGGCTGATGATAATTTTCTGGTTTTGTCCAGCACCGCGATATCTACTGAAATAGTTCCTGTCGTGATAAAAGCAATGATGGTAGCGGGCGTACTTGCGTATAAGCATTGTCACTTCACGATGTGGTGGAAGCAAAAAATAAATAAAGTTGACGAATTCAAAACATTTACGTGCACAGATTCCTCGTTGTTTTGACCGACATATCCGTACATTGATTATCCTGTTAGCTAGTTTAGTTCAGTGGCCGGTAATCGATGTACAATTTAGAGCCCGCCAACAATTTGCCACTAATGTGTGTAAATTACGAACCTCGGGTGGTTTCCGTCGCAAATTGATGTCCACACTATTTATGTACTCGTACTCGTAGGTACTTAGTATCATTATGTACTTGTCCGGTATTTGTGAGGAATTCATTGTGATGTTCAATTTCATAGTCAGCGATTTATTTACAATTACACAAGGTATTTTTATGGGAAATGAGTTGCCTTACAGTTTAGCTAGATGCGTAGTTTAAAGCCAATTATCTCTTTATTACATACGGACATTAGCCACTGAGCTATCAAGTACCGTTGCTGCCATCATCACGACTGAGTTGCAGATAGCGGTTCTGAGTTTTATTACGAAGAGATAAAATACTAATTGGTAGAAGATTGTTGGAAATACTGCAACTAATCTATACTAATATTATAAAGCTGAAGAGTTTGTTTGTTTGTTTGCTTGAACGCGCTAATCTCAGGAACTACTGGTTCGATTTGAAAAATTCTTTTAGTGTTAGATAGCCCATTTATCGAGGAAGGTTATAGGCTATAAAAATTCACGCGGACGAAGGTCGCGGGCAAAAGCTAGTGTAATACTAATTGTAAAGCATGGAATTCTACCTTCTTTAGCGTTCCCCAAATCGGGCAGTTATCCTAGGGGTTCTCTATAAGGAAGCTCTTTTGTGGTTGTAGACTCTATTCCGACTCAAGTTCCTTAGAATTCTTAGGACCTCTGAATCACAAATGAGTTTTTTTTTTTTTTTTTATATCATTTTCAATAAGTTTAACTTGCATTAAAACTTCATTACTTTTTCAATAGTCCTTTTATGCAGTCATTTTGAAATCAACTTAATTTACACTCTTATAAAGCTGATGTTTGTTTAAATGAAAATAATCTCAATTGGACACGGATTTGAATAATGGAATTTATGTTACTTCTTCTTGAATCGATGACTCAGATTTTGTCCGACTAGTATAGACCTGGACAGTTCTTTGATTTACCTCACTCCAGTCCTGGAGGGTAGGAGAGAAAGTGTGGCATATTCTGCGTTGGGGCTCACGCTGTAACTCAATAATTAATTAGTACTTACCCTCTCCAGGTGCTACAACGCTCAATGGACATGGAGTTGGAGCTGACGGGAGTTGGCGGCAAGGTTGGCGCAGCTGCTGGCCAGCCGGTGGCCAAGCTCACCATCACCGGGCTCGCCTCCACGCCCGTAGACCATGACACTAAGAACAACAACACTTTGCTTATAACTGGTGAGTCTTTTAACTGTTCATCAACAGCCCGATTTCGCCCAACATTGGTTTGATCGTGATCTTTAACTGTACCAGTCTCTACACTCCTGACCAACTAAGTATGATGGTAAGAATAATAAAATAAATAAATAAATTGCCCTTTTATTCTGAATTGTTTCTGTTTCTTTATCTGTTGCTATAATATGTCCCTCAATTCAGTGTGCCTTTTGGCAAAGGCCTCCTCTAGCTCCTTCCACTGTTTTCTGTCACGAGCCACTCTCCTCCAATTGGGGCCCGCTGTTTGCCTAAGCTCATCTTCCCATCTTCTTTTCTGTTTCCCCTTGCTGCGCTTACTGTCCCTTGGATACCAGTCGGTCATTACTTTACTCCATTTCTCTGAATTTGCTCTCATCATGTGGCCAGTCCATCTCCATTTTTGTTGGTCAATCCTGGTCAAGATGTCCGGTAGCTTGGTTTTTGCTCTCAATTGTTCGTTTCTTACATGATCTGCTTTTCGTATGTTTGTCATACTCCGTTCCATGGCTCTTTGGCAGTATTGCAATTTGTTTCTGTGTTGTTTCGTCAGTGCCCATGTTTCACAACCGTATGTTATACAGGGTAGTATGCAGATGGTGAAAACTTTTCTCTTTATAGCGATTCCCAAGTCTCTGGATTTCATGATCTCTTTTAGTGACCAATACTTTCTCCAACCACTTGCTATTCTTGTGTTAATTTCCTTATTGGTTTGATCTTTTGGTGCTATTATTTGGCCTAGATATGTGTATTCATCTACATACTCAAGTGGTTTTGAATCTACCTCTATTGGTTTTTTTTCCGAATTGGTTAACAGTCTTGTTTTTGTTGTGTTCATGGACAATCCCACCAAGGCACTTTCCTTGCTTAAAGCTTGGATCATGAGCTCAAGATGATTTGGGTTTTCCTCGAATAGGACTATGTCGTCTGCGAATCTGAGGTGATTTAGTTTCCGTCCATCGATGTTGAGACCCAGGTGAGACCAATCCAGTTTCCGGAATACATTTTCCAGGACTGCAGAGAATAATTTGGGTGACATTGGGTCGCCTTGTCTGACGCCTCTCTTAACTTTAAACTCGGGCCCTGTCTCTTCTAACTGTATTTTTGCTTTGGTGTTCGAGTATATAGTTTTGATTAGTTCAATATATATTCCAGGTATGCCTTGGGCAGCCAGACTTTCCCATATAGCTTCGTGACTTATGCTATCAAACGCTTTGTTGTAGTCAATAAACGCCATATACAGTGTTTTATTGTACTCATTGTACTTCTGCAATATCTGTTTCACAGTGTGTATGTGATCTATTGTCGAGAATTTTCTCCTAAAGCCGGCTTGTTCTATTGGTTGATTGTCCTCCAGTTTCACGCTTATTCTTTCAAGAATAACTTTCGAGAATATTTTGTACAAGTTGGACATAAGGCTTATAGGCCTGTAGTTACTTATGTCATCTTTCGGCCCTTTTTTGTGAAGCAGAATGATGTGTGAAGTTTCCCATTGTGCAGGAATGTGCTGGTTAAACATAATTCTGTTGAATAATTTTGTTAGTATAGGGACTAGTTCCTCTGCGGATCCTTTCAACAGTTCGTTGGAGATTTTATCAGGACCTGGTGCTTTTTCCATCTTTTGACTATTAATTGCTATTTCCACCTCTCTCTGTAATATTTCTGGTTCGGGTTCAAGTTCTGTTAAGCGGAGTTGTGATAAACTCCCACTGACTGGATGAAACGGGGGGCAATGGTCTGCGTATAGTTCTCTATAAAATTGTGTTGCTGTTTCAATTATGTCTACTCTTTTTGTCACAGTGTTATTTTTGCCCTTCACCTTTGGTATCCATTAGATGGTAAGAATACCGTGCCCCTATCTTGCCTTCGGGCGACCCACGCTTTTTCTTTCAGTGCTGGGGTGGAAACTCAAATGAATAACTTGTTGCATTCAGGCCGAGTGAGATAGTTGTCTTTAGGAATTTTTGTGTTAGATTCATCAGGGTCCATAGTGTCTGCATTTAGCGAGCAAGTTCTCATAAACCTGTAAACTTACAAAGGCATAAGCACAACTATGAGTTAATGGAAAAGCTGCCCAAAAAACATTTCATTTATTTCATATAACAATTTTTACATTGTATCGAAATGTTTCACAAAATTAAAAAAAATACAGTAGCAATCATTATTATAACAGTGACCAAAAAAAACTAAAACATTTGCAATTCCCTATTATTTTGTTACATAGCAAAAAAATAAAAAATGTGATACTAATTTCCATACAAATGTCAAAAATCAGAATAATCTTTATCATATAATCAGAAAGGTCATAAATAATCAAATCATATAAAGGTCACAATAAAAATAAAAATGTGATACTAATTTCCATACAAATGTCAAAAATCAGAATAATCAATATCATATAATCAGAAAGGTCATAAATAATCAAATCATATAAAGGTCACAATAAAAATAGCAAGTATATAATTAACATAGTCTGGAGACACCAGAAGACCTCATCATTTGATCGACCTAAAGCCCTTGCTATCTTATACCTGAACACTCCTCATTTTCCAGAACGTGGCTACTCAGACGAAGAAGAAGAAGGTGAATTCAGCTCAGTAGAGGAAGCCGATGATATGACGTACGGAGCACCCGCCAGGCGGCGCGCGCATCGACAGCTTGCATTCAACAAAACTGATCTCTCTTATACCAAGGTAATAAGCACTATAATTGAGTTTGCAGGCTTTTGTAAATTTCCTAAAAAAATATTAGGTTTTATTTTTTTTAAATAAAATTTTGTAGCTAGCTCTCTGATTAGGAAGATTTAGTACCAGGAGCCAGTATGTAAAGTTTTACTATGAACTAGAATTTCAATTTATTTAGTTAAAGATTATTAGGGCAACGTTTGGGTTAAAAATAAAAGAATTTGCCAGAGGAACATCCTTATTTTTGAAAAAATAAATTATTTTAAAAAGGACGAATAAAACTGCATGTTTTGATAATCGCTTTTGCTTCAAGGAGCTTTCCATATTTACAATGTTTTTTATCATTTACAGGCCGACGTTTATACTGAAGTAATTTATTATATTTAATTTACTTAAAGCTTGTAATATTTAAGTAGAAGATAAAGCTTGTGCGTAATAGGCGTTGCATTGCACGCAGTTGTCCCGTTCTCGCGACTTGAGCTTCATGGAGCGCGAGCGAAAGAGACAGAGCTATATGCACTCTAAGGCGAACGACAGGGACAGGGACAGCGACAGTGAGCTAGAGAACGCGGCGGCGAAACGCAAGGGCAGCCGCGGGAAGCTCGCGGTGAGCGCTTGCGCACGCACGCTTAGTATGACAAACGTATGAGAATAGAAATTGCCTTGTTCATGAAAATCTTGATATCTCTAAACGGTTCTAAAATCTACAATTAATGCATGTATGGGCATCTTAAACATGTTTATTGTTATGTACTTATACGAATAAGGGAAAGATCAGGGGTGCTTATGTACTATTCACACGTTCAGATCGGTCTGTGCCGACTCGGTTTACTGTGCAAAGAATAATCTATGAAATTATTATTTACACTAGAAACGGGATATTTACCATGTTTACTGTTTAACAATAACAAACAAACACAAACAACAACACAATAACCAGAAACAAACGCAATAACTTCAGTTTATCCGTGACCATGGTGCTTGCAACAGCGCCAAAATATCGAGAACTAAATGAAAACAGTTAATATGGTAAATATTCCGTTTCTATTGTTAATGATAATGTTAGTGACCATGATAATTTAAAATCTATGAAATATAAGATTTTAAACTATCATGGTCACTAACATTATTACTTAGACAGGAACAAAAATAGACACAAATAGACAAAAACACAAAAAAGACAAATAACAAAAACACACAAAAACAGAAGCAAAAACACACAAAAACACACACAAAAAAAGACAAAAACAGACACAAAAACAAAAACACAAAAAAAAACAAAAAACAACAACACAAAAAAGTTAAACACAAACAACAAAAAAAAAAACAAAAATAGTAAACATGGTAAATATCCCGTTTCCTGTCTAAGTAATCTATGAAATACTCAAAATTCAAAGAGTTTTGTGTTGTAGGACTACTTTCTACCCTTTTTGCGTGTTTTCGGGTTTAGTGTGCAATACCCTTAAAATCACCCATTCTGTCTTCCTTGCACTTGTCTTAATCGTCAATGGTAAAAATATACTGACTCAAAGTTGTGTTATTGCAATTTGAACTTTAAGCGCTATTCTTAAAGTGAAGTCTGCCAAGGGCGAAGATTTCTATTCTCATACCGTAGAGATGTGGTCTTCTAGTTTGGAAAAGCATGCGTCATGTATTAGTTAGTTGTTGTTCTCTATAACTTGAACCTTCGTAGAATCTTCATTAGCTGTTTCGAGACCTCTTTCTAAGTCACCATACTAATAGTATTTTCAACATGTAACAGTAAGGGAACTACAATGTGTTAACAGACCCTTCACGAAGCCGTCAACCAAGCATTCTGTACATCAAACTAAGTAACTTTACGTAAAAATTATTGCTGGGAATCGACTTTTTTTTTTTGGGGTGTAATCACGTTTTACGATAGGACTCGATGGAAAGCACTCAAAGCATTGTGCTGATTGGTAGATTGAATAGTACGGGAGTCGTGGAGGTGTGTAAAGTAAAAATCTTACATTAAAAAAATGTATTTAAAGAAAAACTTGTGAAAAAGTTAGAACTCTCGTTCTCGTCTCTCGTTTCTTTAGAAATAAGCATCACCTTTGTACTATTTTCTGTTCCTTTCTTCTTTTCTGTATTTAGTGTGTACATAAACTGTTAAATAAATAAACAAACTTTGACCCGCAATATCTCCGCAACTAGTAGGTTCCCAGTTATAGTCTAGAACAAAAAAATGATCGCAGCAATGACGGGAAGAACAAGTGCCTTTCGGTGTCGTTAAGGGTACTTTTATACCCATTAAATGTTTAGTGGAAGGTATCAAGAGAGGAAGCCTCGGTAGATATGCCAATAAAAATAAAGAAACCCTGAATGCCTCTACTCGACCTTCTGCTGTCCATGAAGTGTGATCTCCAGCCCCCGTAGCATGATCACCATAGACAAGGATTTCTTTGTGTCGACACAATGACAGATTTCTTTGCACAATCTGTCATTTTGTCGATTCTTCCGTCAAAGAAATCCTTTTCTACGGTGCTGGTTAGGACTAATTATAACTGAGTATTTCCATTACGATTCTCTCAGTAGTAGCCCGGAATCCGAACTTATGACCGATTGACGGTTATAGGCTTATTAAGAAACCTGAGACTTAGGGAGTAACCACAGTTATGGACGAGGAATCGGCTTGTGCCGATGACGTTTATTAATTTAATCCAGCGACGTATCGAGTCGCTTGTCGTTCGAACCGAAATAATACACTTAATGATCGGCTCAAACAAATTCCACGTCGATAGGTGTGGTTGCCTTATGCAATGGCTTTCAAAATATGGGAGTTCTCCCTACCTACCTCCCAGACTTGACGTCATTCAGTAGACACAAACGCGACACGAACTCACGACCTCTGCTCCTCTAATCACGACAACAAATAACGTCATATCATTAAGTAGTATAAACATTATGTCATGTTGTTTGTAAGCTTATCACTAAGATTAGATTAACTACACCCAAGACGAACAGCGTTCAGTAGCGTTCGGTCCATGGAGTCGAAAACTGTATGTATATTGTGATCTGCGTGGACGCATCTTTTTTTCTACAGTCCTTTTATAGTTATTTTACTTCTAAATGCGACCTTATTGTGATGAGAATGAAGTTCAATTTAATTTTGAGTGATCAAAAATTTAGAAGTGTAATATCTGTGAAAGGACTATGTGTTTTCTGGTGTAGTGGGGTGTGCATTGAATTGTGTGCTGTGTTGTGTGTTGTGTTGTGTATTGTATAAACCTGTGTTTAAAATTATTTAAAGTTTTACGATTAAATGAAGGTTCCGTATATCCTTTTTGGATTGGATGTGTGTACCTTAAAAATTATGTCTAATCAAGGGGTATCGTGGTATCCAGTAACTCGGTTGTGGAGTAGTAGGCAGTCGCTCCATGTTCAAGTACTGGTATTCAACTACCTTCAGCAAGACTGCTGAGCTACACATAGTTGGGACAAGGGTAGACAGATGATGAATATTTTGAAATCTAAAAGTTTTAAGAGCGCTTGTACAGAAAGTTGGCAACGTCACAAATAGCTGTCTAATATTTCGCTGTTTTGATTATTTTGGCAATATTTACTGTATGGAAATAAGAAATATGGCTAACTAGTGAACTAAAATATTGATTATGAAATGCAATAATTAATATCGTAACACCGAATATTATAGTTTTAGATATAAAAAAGTACTTATTTGGAAGCTTTCCAAATGCCTTTTTTTACATCAAAAACGGTTACAACATCAAATTCAGTGTTTTAATTGCAATTCATTATTAATATTCTAGTTCACTAGTTAGCCACATTTCTTATTTCCATACAGTAATATTGCCAAATTAATTACAACAGGTAAATATTTGACAGCTATTTGCGACGTTGCCAACTTTTTGGATGAATGCTCTTATATTATAATATATTCTATTTTGAGCATGGCCTCTGTGGTTTACACAATCTAGTAACTCCTAAACCAACATTTGGGCCAGTGTAGTCACTTATCTTCCAATTAATTATCTCATAATGCACCAGAATGCTCAAGGTTAAAATTTTTACGTTTACAAGTGCCGTCCAAAGTTCCATTCTTGTATGGGGAACAATAGAAACAACAATGGCATTGGAGTGTCAATACTCCGATATCGAAGTTTTGGTCCGATAATATTGTATAAAAGAATTAACAATTAAACAAGTCGCTTTATCAGTCCGGTTGTGATTAGATTTTAGATTTGAAATGTACTTACGGTACTGAAAAATATGGGTATTAGAAATTATGAATGGATTTTGTATTGAGCTCTGTTATAAGAAGATTAACTTAGAAACGAGAGGAGAATTGTTATACAACATTAGTTTTAGTATATGCGAAACCTGAAACACGTGTCTAGTATTTTTATGTAAAGAATCTATGTACAAAATTTCCAAACTGTATCATGAAAAATCACAAAGTTATAAGCTTGTTCTGTTACCTGGTTGTCCGCACAAAAACGTGGTCACCACGCAGCGCGCCCGCGCGCGCATCCAGCGTCGTCTTGAACTCTTTGATAATAATAATTTGACAGTAGGTACCTAAATGATTGCGATAGGTACTTAATTTCGCTCGGTGTCCAAATTGTAACTTTTTTTTTAATATTTTTGGAAAAAAATATAACATAGTTTAAAAATTATTGGAAACTATATTAAGGTTTCGCATATACTAAAAATAATGTTGTATATGGAGTTCAAAAAAAGTGCCAATGTTTTTGATTCTGTCTCACAGCTACAGTAAAATAGATATATTGGTTATCAGATATCACCTACATATTGCAAAATTAAACTATAGTAAAATAGAAGTGTATTGGTTTGGTTCCATCACTTAGAAATCTTAAAAGTACTTATAAAATTAAAAAATAAAGTATCTAACATCTATTCCTCGCACTATGTTTATCACGTAAACGTCATAAAACCTAGTTAACACGGTCACCTATGCCAGTCATCACCACAAACCACAAACAGAAGCAACGTTTAACTAACGTTGCGAATCATGTTACAGCAACGCAACCTGAAGCAGAAGTTTGCGGCGTTGCTGCGGCGGTTCCGTGTGCCCGAGGAGCTGTCGGAGCGTGGCGCCGCACGGGACACGCATCACGCGCAACATGACATCGACGAACTTTTCCAGGTGAGTGTTACACGGCGTGTTACAGCAACGCAACCTGAATCAAAAGTTCCAGAACTCTTTCCTGCCTGCTATCTTGATCAGGCATTTGTTCCACTTAGCCAGTGGATTGCCTACGCTCCTACGGCCATTGGTATTGGTATCTTAATGCTTCGGTAAAAAGGCAAGAATTTTATAATAAAGTTGTGTATGTACCTATAATGCTTTTAACTTTTTCAGGAACTTGAATCCTTATCATGCGGCGAGGGCGAGGACTCTGGTCCAGATCAGATGGACACGATCAGTATCGGCTCCACCCCAAAACCCTCACTGAGACCCTTTTTCAGCAGCTCCAGGAGTCTGGCCAACCAAGAGCATCACAGGCATTCCAATGGTACGTACTGTACGTTAAAGCAATGTCAGAAATATAGTTAAATTAATTTTGGCTAGCTCTCGGTCTATTTTTTGAAGATTTTTTACTGTTTTGGTCATTGAATACGTTTATATTTTTGTGATATTGTATTATTATTTTAAATTTGTTAATTTCTTTTCTTTTGCAATAAAGTAATATTTACTTTGAAAACCGTTTTTCATTTCTTAAATCCAAATTTTTGAAATCAACACAATTCTCAACAAAACGGTTAAACTTATCTTCAAAATTTAGCCCAAGAGCTGGACAAACAGACACACATAGTCACTCATTAAATATAACACTACTAGTGTATGGTAAACAATATAATCAGTAACATAATTAATTGCCTGAGCATCGGAGCATACATCTGAAGATGCATTGTGTGACGTAATCGCTTAGCCATCTGTCCCACCGCTAAAAGCGAGAAAGCGCCTAGCTCTTGAATTCTCAAGTGACGTACACATGGCGATACATTAAGCTATACATTTCCAGTGTAACATGAACTCGCTTTGTAAACAAGGTGTAAACGGACCCTTCACGAAGCCGTCAACCAAGCATTCTGTACATCAAACTAAGTAACTCTACGCAAAAATTATTACTGGGAAACGACTTTTGTTTTGGGATGAAATATTCCGTTTTACGGTAGGACTCAATGTAACGCGCTCAAAACATTGTGCTGATGGACGCATTGATTAGTACGGGGGTCGCGGAGGTCTTTAAAATAAAGTTTTAACATTAAAAACTTGTATTTAAAAAAAGTGCTATTCAGTACATCCAGTATTGAATAGTACGGGGGTCATGGAGGTATTTAAGTTAAAACTTATAAGATTTAAAATAAAAAACTTGAGAAAAAGTTAGAACTTTGACACCCAATAGCTCCGTAACTAGAAGGTTCCCAGGTATGGTCTAGAACAAAAAAAATATCGCAATGACGTGGAGAACAAGTGCCTTTCGGCTTCGTTAAGAGAACTTTTACACCCATTAGATTTCCCGTACAGTGAAAGATCCGCTTATATTGGTTTTGCATAGCTTGATGGGTCGACGTTGTATATAAGATTCTAGGTTTCGTGTCAGTAAAAGAGATACATACAGGGTGGCGAGATAATATCCTGCAGCTATCTAGGAGCTGATACAACCCATCATACTAAATTACTTTCGCTTTGAAGCCCATATCCGATTCGTTTAAAAAAACAACAATATCCTATACAGTATTAGACAGACTATTTCGATGCATGTCATTATCTGCCTAGCCTTTCCACAACTACGTTGGGGTCGACTTCCAGTCTAACCGGATGCAGCTGAATACCGGTATATTACAAGGAACGATTTTCTATCTGACCTCCACACCCACTTAGTATAATACGATACCCCTTGGTAAAACTGGTTGTCAGTCTTTCGGGCCACAGACTACCTGTGACAACTGTCAAAGATCTTCAATTGACAACCGGGACCAACGGCTTAACGTGCTTTCCGAGCCACGGAGGAAACTCGGTATGTAAAGGGTGTTCACTCATCCAACAACAACCTAGCCAAGCACGGCTTAACCTGAAGATCGACCCGAGCGGCTGTTAGTATTTAGCCACGATGCATGTTTTATTACGTATCGAATATCAGAATAGCAAAAGTGGTTTACTATGACGGGTAGAATCACTCACTTGAAGGATGCAGGAGGCTAAATCTCCATCCTGTATGTTTAAAGTTGATTACTGACGTTTCGAGATCTCTAACAAACAGCTGGTTGTTATTTAGCCGTTCTACTCGCTTCTCGCTTATGCAGTAGGGCAGGTGTCTACTTTTGTTTCTGCTTACATACATTTTAATGAAAGACATATACATTGAGATATATTTTATGTTTTGTTTTGTAACGCTGTGTGCATTAGATTAGTTTGTGTGCGAGGTGGAATACTATTGTCATGACTCACTGTTACAAGAAAGTTGTTTACACTGTCAAAATTGGGAATTATATTTATCAAAACTTTCATAAAAGTGCCATTCAATGAAACAATCTTGTGAGAGAGCTACTAAAATCATAAATGAAATTCCAGTTCAAAAAACCTTTTTTAAACATTTTTATGAATGTAGAAACTAAATACAGCCTTCAGGCAAGCATGACTCTAAATTGTATGAAGATAAGGTACCCTTATTACTAACGGAGGGCCCTGGAACACAAAGGGCGAAGAAGAAACATAGATGGGTTTTAGTCAGTACAAGTCTGACACTCCCTTGCACTCCGCCCAGAGCGGGTCATTTGATGAATTCCCTTCCTAAAAAAAAAGGCCATAAGGGTGATAATTCTTTCTCCTGGTCTTATGAATGGAGATGAGGGCATGTGAATGAAGATGATAATGATTATAGAGGAAAACTGTAAACTGGTCAATGGCCACAGTCCACGGTAGTGTATCTTCCCTTATGAAAAGTGCCAAAAAATGGAAGTCTACTGCGGACGCTAGGATACAATATATACTGTTACCCATTGTAAACTAAACCCAAAACAACGTATACTAAACTCATTCACTCCACTCATGGCATTCCGCCTACCACCCGCACCCAACCATGGCACGGTATTCCACGTTGCACGCTGTGTCTGAAGGCGGCGCATGCGCAGCGGCGCGGCACGCCAGCGTGGCGGCCAGCGTCAACCTCGGCGTGCTGCGGGAGAAGCACATCGCCACCATACCGCTCACAGGTACGGCAACAATACGCTGCTTATACGTCTATAGATTCCAGATAGTCTAAGGAGTCTGTCGACTTCTGGGTCTATGGTCTTTGGGCTCTTGTTCACGACCGGACTATACCCGGTACAGCTTCAAGCCGGCGTCGGGGGCTTATACACGACCTAGTTTGCAAGTGAAAGAAAGAAAATACATTTTTTTGGCACATGCCACAAAAGATGAACCGATGACCTGATGAAGGTTGCAGGGATCTGCTGGATGAGAGTCGCACGGGACCGGTCAATGTGGCGACACTTGGGGGAGGCCTATGTCCAGCAGTGGACGTCTTTCGGCTGAACTGATTTTGATGATGCCACAAGTGCACAATATAAACAAAAAATGTAACACTGTGTGCCCCACGGCTGCGCTAGATAGACCCAGTTCAGCAAAGTTCCGAACAAGTAGTGCCCGACGCTGGTTTTGAAATGGTCCTGGATTACTTGTTTCATTAACACGCACTCATCGATAGTCATAATTATTTGGGGCTTAAATTTGAACCGGGGCTAGCACTGGCGGTGTCGTGAACAAACCTCCATAGTGGTTCATACGTGACTGATGACCCCAGACCGTGCGAGGAGAAACCGGTCGTGAATAAGAGCCCTTATGCATCTAAGAAAACCAGGGTCTGTGGAATTATTTGTCTATGGCTTTATGGGTCTGTAGTAGACTTATGATTCCATAGACTCGTGTGACCTTTCGATGGACAGGAACATAAAACCAAAAGGAGGACGATAAGTATTGACCATGCAAAGTGAAACAGAAATAGTTAGAAAGGTCAAAAGAAAAATAGCCAAGTGAACCTATAGAAAGAAATGGCATTTGACATTGTACGCATGACGGCCAATCAAGCTATACAAAACCAGTTTATGCGGATCTCTCATTGTATAGGAAATCTATACAAAGCGAGGCCAAGTTATACTGGAAATGTACAGCTTCATCTGCCGCCGTGTGTACAATGTTTTTTGATGAGAATATAACACCTGTATCTATATACAAGTCAAAGTCATTACTTGAATTTAAGATGTGATTTTTATTCTGTAGTTTAGTAATTGCTTGAGGAGCTCGTGGCTAAATAATAACAGCCGCTCGGCCCGATCTTCAGGTTAAGCCGTGCTTGCCTAGGTTGTCTGTGGATGGGTGACCGCCCATTACATACCGAGTTTCCTCCGTGCCTCGGAAAGCACGTTAAGCCGTTGGTCCCGGCTGTCATTTGTAGATCTTTGACAGTCGTTAAGTTAAGAGGCCCAAAAAGTCTGACAACCAGTCTTACCAAGGGGTATCGTATTACCCGTACTAACTGGGTTGTGGAGGTCAGATAGGCAGTCGCTCCATGTAAAATACTGGTATTCAGCTGCATCCAGTTAGACTGGAAGCCGACCCCAATATAGTTGGGAAAAGGCTAGGCAGATGATGATGAGTTTAGTAATTGCTTGAAGTTAGAATTGTCAAAAGATAGAATTCTTAGCTTTTCTTTCTTTGACGGTTCTTACTTCGTTTAAATTCTTGTCTATTGCATCAAAATATTTGCTTAAGTAACTCAAGTAATTACTTTAACTTGACTATACATTTAGATACGGGTGTAAGCATATACTCAGAATCAATAGCGAAGGGTCAATTTTTGTAAGAGGTAAGCCGGAGTACATATCTTTATTATACAACATTAGTTTTAGTATATGCGAAACCTGAAACACGTTTCTAGTATTTTTATGTAAAGAATCTATGTATAAAATTTCAAAACTGTATCATGAAAAATCACTAAGTTATAAGCTTATTCTGTTACCTGGTTGTCCGTGCAAAAGCGTGGTCACCACGCAACGCGTCCGCGCGCGGGCCTCCAGTGTCGTCTTGAGCTCATTGATAATAATTATTTGGAAATAAATAAAAAAATATTGTGATAGATACTTAATGTCGCTTGGTGACCAACTTGTGACTTTTTTTTAAATATTTTTGGGACAAAGTATAATATGGTTTAAAAATTTATGGAATCGATTCAGTTACTTATTCTGAACAAACTATATTCAGGTTTCGCATATACTAAAAATAATGTTGTATAGAATATTATTGAGTGTGCCAATTTTCAAAAGGGAAGCCAGTGGGAATCGGGCTGTATGGAACCTTCGCCACTGGTCAGAATAAATGTTTTATAGAAATGCCGAAACGTGTGAACTTATCTTTGAGGTTCAATACCCTCTGAGTGCAATACTGGTTTATGAAAACAAACGTTTATGACCTGATTACCTGACTATGCTAACATGTACGAATAACAAAGTAGTATTGTCAAATATTTACTTGTCCTCTCTACTATGGTTATTATTAACAAAGTAAGTTTATTTACACATTTGATAGAGATTGTGACATAACACTTTAATTATTATAAGCCTAATCATAATAAAAAATATAAAACCCGACCTTCTGTAGATAATACATCTCACTTTTATTTCCTTATTTATTTGTTTTAGTTCTTTCACAATCTCTATCAAGTTACATAATAATTAGTTATTAAGACTATTAGCGTGCTTCTGTCTGTTATTATTTTATGTTATTACTATTATCACTATCACTGCTTTCCGTCTTCACCCGTCACCACTCAATACAAGTGACACGGATGCATGGTTTGATCAACTTATACTTAATTATTTAAAACTTATCTTTTCTAATCTATTGCATTATACTGTGCCTAATGTATCTTTTCAGAATATTATAAACTACTTCAAATAAAATTATTTTAAAATATGTTATTTTTAAACAGGTTGATTAGTTCTAAACTAAAATAAATACATTTTCTCCGTAATTGACAATTTAAACTTTTACTTCACAAATATTTAATTATATCTCAAATCGATTTTGAACTTTCCAAACGAATTCGCTTCCCTTGTCTTTTTCTTGTCAACACCATGTATAAAGTTCTTCAAACTTAATAATAATAGAAAGAGCCCATTTTGCCTCCGATCCTCCAGAATTAACATTAAATTACAGTTATTACAGTTCCTTGATCAAAATAAAGATCCCAAAATCCCCCTTAAACGTTTAACTCCTCTCTGACAATGATTATGACATCAGAATCAGAAGCGATCAGAAGTTCTGCAGGCGACGAGCGCGCCAGCGACGGCAACAGTGACGGCGATGCGACCATCGACGCGCCGGTGTCTGGTGCGTCTGTGTCCAGCTCCCCGCCTAACGAGATCAAGCTTAGGGTAAGCTGAAGAATCATATCTTTTGTTTGAGATTTTCCCTGGTACAGGTTTCCTACCCGTGTGGAATCGACGATAAATCTTCTTGGCTTGTCTCTTCCAGTTACATCACACAAGTGATTTAGATAAAATAAGTAGTTTCGGAAAACTTTTAGAAAATAAATATCTCGATTCTCGCCCATTCCTTTCTTATGTCCCTTACAACAAAAAACCTCCACAAAAACTGCTGGGTGTTGTCAGTTGCTCAGACCGATTGTTACTTGATCGTCTTCTGTTAAAACCCATACTCTTGTGGTATGGGTTGTTTGCTGGAAATTTCGTCGCGAGAGAGTTTAGCGCTCTCTAAGGCGCGATTTATACAGAAACGGCGCGGCGCACGCAGGATTCCGCTTCAAAACGTTTTCATACAAAATGTACTAAGGCGATGTGTCGTGAACTACACTCAAGCGGCCCGGCGCAGGCACGCCGTTCTTTTGTTTCCTTATAAATTCCACGCCTGCGCTGCGCCTTCGCCTTACGCCGTTTCTGTATAATTTGCGCCTAAGTGTTTGTCAGTCTCCTGGAATCAAAAGCGACTTCTCGGTGACAAGTTTTCAGCAAAGAATTCCATGTTAGCTAGATGAAAGTAGCAAACACTTGGCGCCATCTACGCGGAAGTAATTTCACAGTTTTCTTCCCCAATAAAAAGTCATGAGTTATGAACATCCATCTAAGATACCCCGTTGTTCCAGGAGGACAAACGATCCAGACTATTCCGTAGCGCGACCAGCGGCGGTAACCTCATCCCGGGAGGCGGCGTGACACGCAAGAAGAACTCGCTCGGGGTGGGGTCCGACAGACCGTTGTCGGCGCACGAGTTGCCGGCGCAGAGTCCTACTACGTTAGAGGTACGAATTGGACCTTTTTTAGGATAGCTTTTACAATAATTGTAGTTCTTTTTTCTGAATTTTAGTGTGGGTGTAGTAATTTTGCGTGAAATAATTATATTTATTGGTAAAACTGATAATACTGCCTACTTCAAATAAAGATTTAGATTTTTTACTTTCATCTCAAAAGCTACTCATGGAATTTTTACACCTTAAGTTACAAGCATCTCGATGTTCAATCTATTTTCTTGCGTAGCCTCGTCGCACTTGGGCAGATCAGGTATCCCGCCTGCTAGGCGAAGAAGCCGCGGGCCCCGAGTGCGTCGCAATCTGCGGCGGCGCGAGCGCCGGGTCCAGTGCAGCCGCCGCAGCGTTGCATGCGTTAGCCGTGCCAGCGCTGCATGCACCTCATCCAGCACCGGACCCGAGACCGTTGCTACATGCCTTGTATTCACGGGCTAAGCAGTGAGTCCTTCATCATGATTTCGTATCCATTAAAGTTCTTGTAAACAAAAGTTTTGGTTTCGACGGACCCACATAGGTGATGATCCTCAGAGCCACTTCTGCCTTTTCAAGTCTCGGACCAGTGCTTGCCATGGGTTATATTATTAAGCATAAGAGCTGTCATTCGCATATGTAATGATTTTTGTATTCTCAAAAGATCAATTGTCACAGCTCATTGACATACATACATGTAAATAAAAGAGGGCTAGTCCTAAAACATCACCCTGAGATACACCAAAAGTCAAATGTTCGGTTGTGTTGTAATGTTTTTACTTGCGATAATCTGTATACGCTCCAATGCAACAGGTAGCTACAAAAGATTTCGAAGGCAATGCCACAAAAATGCTCGTTTATTTATTACAATTTACAGATTGTCAATTATGTTAATTTAGAGACAAAACAGTGTTGAACGCCTTCGAAATTTTAGAAAAAACAACAAGATTCTTCTTCTTCTTGTAAGAGTGAAGTGTTCTGAAGCCGTATTACAACATCGTGAATTGTCCGCAGAAGTACTCGTCGCTCTTGCATTCGAGTAGCCATCTGCGGCGGTGACGCGGCCGCCAGCGCCGCCCTGCGCGCGCACGCCGAGCTGGCCGCGCGCCGGCCGCACGACGCACCCACCGTGCGCTTCTACTACGTGCCCATAGGTATATTTATAATGAACATATTTTCGTCCACCCTGCAGTATTTTAACTATAATTTTTATCAACTGTTTAAAATAATTATAAGGCAAATTCGTTCACAATAACTGATTTCTTCATTTAATTCTGCGCTCAGGTCCCAGCGTGATAGCGCGCCACCTAGCGGCGTCGGACGGCGGGTACTCAGCGCTGTTCACAAGCGACTCGTGGGCCAACATCTGCGAGCGCGCCGCCGACGGCTCGGCGCCCGATGTCGCGGAGATGTCCTCACGTATTGGCAGGTTAGTTACAATTATATCACTGTGTGTCACAATTTTAATATAAACTTTATATATATATCTATAGATGTAAAAGCCAAAATACGACGCAATTCAATACCCACTATAACATTTTGTTTTCTACAGGTATCTGAACAGCATTGGTCCAGTGAACAACGTGCCGATCGGCGAGGCGATGGTCGCGTACAGAGAGAAGTCGGGTGACGAGGATGCTAGCCAGACATTTGTGCCGTTTATTGCGGTAAGTTTAATAAGTACCAAGTTTTATATTGTAAAAAGGTAGGTAGGTTAGTTCAGGTGGGTAAATGAAATAATTTTATAAAACTTTAGTTGTTGTTCGAATTGCGAATATTTGTTTATGAGCACAAGTTTTGTTTAATGGTTAAATATCCAGGCTCCTCTTATTGATTCTCCTATCATGGGTGCGTCAAACTCGCACACGAGAAGCTGGGCATAAGCCTGTAGAGTCTGCGCCATAAATATTTGTTTCGTTTGGAAATCAAACCCACGACACACTGCTCAACCCTCAAGCTTGTGCCGCCAACAAAGCCGTAATTTATTCGTGAATCTTCTATTCCTCCTCCAGGAAGTTCGCGTAGGCTGTAGTGAGGGCGGAGTGTCGTCGCTGGAGCTGGAGGAGGGCGGGTCGCCGCCCGCGCGCGCGTCGCCGCCCGCCACGCCGGCGCCGCACCCGCTGGTGGCGCACGCCGGGGAGCTGTCGGTGCCGGCGCTGCCGCTGCCGCTGTTGGCCAGGACTGAGCCACTGGAGCTGCAGTTGGATTACTGGCTGGTAAGTTTTTTTACAGATCCCAAAATTCATAAAACCGCCCTATATACGTGCATCCCTAAGAGGGTGGTCCTCATATCTCTTTCGAAGTCGAAGTTGTGAAGCACCATTGCTACAATTGCTGGTTCACCCAGCGGCTGGCAATACGGCAATACGAAGGCCACCAAATCGTGACCCCTGTAAATTCGACTAAGACAAAGAAGATTATAAAATTATAAATTACAAAATTTTAATATTCTGAGTTGATTTCGCCAATGGATGTTTTATCAGATCTATCTTGCATTACAGAGTTAAATAACTGTGGATAAGACTCATATCGCCTTGTCTACTCAATTGAATCAAATGGATGTCTGATCAGTCTGTTGAGCGAATAATTCTCATTGAATACTATTATTATCTCCCACAGGTGCCAGGCCGTCAGTCCGAGGGTACGGACAGCAAAGTAACCGTAAAGGCATCTTTCCGCGCGCTGCACGTCACGCGGCAGAACGCGCATCTCTGCATCACGTACCTCACCAAGGAAAAGAAGCAAAAGAGTTAGTATTGCTCTTATTATTTTTGGAATTATAGAAACAAAAAAATCTTTTCTGGCGCGACATAAAGAGCAACTATGTGAGCTAGAAGATTGGGTCCCAAAAGTACCCAAAATAACTTGCTAAGAAAACTGCTATTTTAAACTTCAAAAAGAAAAGGTTTTGGATGGCGGTTTAAAATCTACGAGAGATCAGATCAACTATTGAACCATAGAGGGTGTAAAGTAATAAACGCAAGACCTCCCGTGTTCCTGCCAGGGCTGCGGGACTGTTCGACAGAGATACCGCGGCCCTGGAACACAAAGGGCAAAGAAGGAACATGGTTTAGTCAGTACAAGTCTGACACTCCCTTCCGCTCCGCCCAGAGCGGGGGGGGGGCGGGTCATTTGATGACTTCCCATCCTTAAAAAAAAGACCTCCCGTGTGGTATCTCAGGTCATTACACTGAACAACTTTCCTTCTATGAATTTTGGAAATACATAACTTTTTACATTTTGATCAGCTGATCGCTACAGTTCCTATAGAAAGCGCCTTTTTTTGCGAATTTCAAAAACTCGTAGAACAAAAGTTGTTCAGTTTCATGGTCCGAGAGACCACACGTGAGGTCTTGCGTTTATATGTTACACCTTGTATAATTAAAGTTGAGGTGCTAGAATATCTAAATATTCAAAAAAAAACAGGTCACCTGTCCCAATCAAGTTTACCGGTTCGTAGAAAGCAGGTCAATGTTTTTTTGAAACTGGAGTGACGTAAGCAGCAAAACTGAATGCTTTCTGGGCCTTCACCTGGACAAATAAAAGATGATGTTACTTTATTCCAGTAATGCGGCTCGGCAAGAAGAAGGAGAAGACAGGCGAGGCGGAGGTGGGGCGCGCGCAGACCGTGGACGGCGTCGCGCGGCTCATCTGCTCCGCCAAGAGCTCGCACAACGTGCCGCTCAAAGGTACACCTTACGTGATTTACTATAGTTATGGAGTATTCAAGTCAGTCATGCAGCTAGGCAAGAAGACATGTGGGCATGTTCGACTATAGTCCGACCGCTTTAAATAGTCCTCCACCTTGCCTCATCAAAGGCACATTAAGCGTCCACAAAGTCCTAACAATATTCCACAGGTTATTTGCTATAAAATAATCATAATCCACGTAGGTATTACTTTATTTTATTTTATTTTTTTCTTTTACGATACTATTTAATTTTTTATTTTATTATACTGATTAAACCAATAAGTGATCAATCTGCAGAATATTCCAATTAAATTGAACCTTCGCGAGAACTCATTAAAGCGGTCTGTCTATACCGTTTATGCTGCACATATATCAGAAAATCCACCGACTAACAAATACATCATACTCGATATTAGGAGATGGTGTGCCAGGTCTAGTCACATCATGGTGTTGCATTCCTAATCAAACCACATTTTTTCTATTTGCCCACAGTTTACATTGACGGCACGGAACTGAACGGCGTGAAGTTCTTCCAGCTGTCCACCCAGTGGCAGACGCACGTGAAGACCTTCCCCGTGGCTACGTGCGGCGCTCCGCTGGCGCCGCCGGAGTCCTAACTTCTCACCCGTAGGCTGCGCCCGCGCCGCTACTACTCGCTGTGCCAGGCCCGCGCTCGGCTAACTCCGGAAACACTCGGCAACGAGCGAAGCAATGAGGCTCTAAACTTTGTCTTACAAAACTGACAAGCGTATTGTAAAATTTAAACGTTTATTTATTAAGCTGTCGAGCTGCCATGAATATAGCGTAGAAACACGCCATTTGTTATGTATCTTGAGTTTATTAATTCGCGTTTATATAATAATAATAAAATTGTTAATGTATTCCTCTAGCGTAGTTACTCCGCCATATATCCGCATGCTGTATGGTTCAATGTCGTAATTCAAGCTACATAATAAAGGCTCAAACGCGTTAACTATATCGTCATAGTCATTAATTAATTAGTTATTGTATTTAATATATAATGTAGTTGTTATTCGTGTACTCAGTATATATCGAGATTAATGGTTCGTGACATTTCCAATATGTGTATGTAATTTTAGGTTATTGTGGAGAGTGTAGGTCGCCGAAGTTATGCGTGCGAGAGCTTTCCTGAGGTGAGCGTGTGATGATGAACTTTCAACGAATCTTAGCTTACATTATAGCCAAAATTTCGCCGAATACCGGTGTTTGTATGTCGGTGTATTACTTGGCCGAAGACAGTCGGCGAAACTTTTCTGAAGAGGAGCTCGTTTCGGCTAAAGTTAGTTCGTGTGAGCGAGTCAATGATAGTATAGTTATGTTATTGGAACGAGTATCGTCGCCACATATCAGCGTAGGTTCGGTTCTAGTTTGTGCGCGATTTTATTTTTGATCTGTGATTCGTGAATGCAGTTTTTTTAAATATCGTTAGACAACGGAAACGCGATGTTGCAGTCATATGTGTGTAATTTTATATAAGTGCAGCTACAGTGCGATTTACATTTATAATTTTGTACGTCATAGGTGTTTTGAATGAAAAGTAGATTTTTACTTAACGATAAACGTTTTTAATTTTAAAAAGATATTATAGAGATTGCGACTAATATCATCCTAATCGATAACCTTGCATACTTTGAATAAAACCTTAGACTTCCTTACTTTGTGACCAAAGCCAAAAATTTTGATATTTCCTGAATTATGAAATTCGAAATTTATTCCGAGCCAATTTGGAAACTTATTTTCTATTTCGGCTAGTTTATAATTTTGTAGAAGTAATCAGTAGAGGGCGTTAGTAGTACACTCAGCAGGCCAATGACTGTCTCATGAATTCATGATATCATAGAGTCAGTACTATATTCTCAAACTTTACATAAACTATGTGTAATACTTAGATATAGCTATGTGTGGAATTCAGATATGTGGCTGTGTCCATATGTTAGGTATAGTGAAAACGTTTTTGACGGAATCTGGCATGGAAATTTCAACCTTTATACCATGCGTTTACGGTCTGTATTCAATTGTGAGATTTCATCAAAAGCATTTGGCATTGTACGAGTGGCTTCTCGTCTCGATATTCTGTATTATAAACATTTTATCGATGTTAGTTACGTAGAAAAGCCTATATTAAAAAAAAAAAATGTTAATCTGTCTCTTAGGCTAATATTTAAGACATTTGAATATCGAAACGGAAGCCACGGCACAGTAACACAAGACTTCCGAATATTTTGGTCTTAGATTTCATATAGTCCTTTTAATATATTGACATATCGAAGTCTCGCTAGTTAATCACTTATTCTATATTTAAATGTAGTTGTTGAAAGTTAAAGTATTCCTTGCTATGATAAAAATTTTATCTGTCATTTGTAGATCTTTGACAGTCGTTACAGGTAGTCAGTGGCCCGAAAGTCGGACAACCAGTCTTATCAAGGCGTATCGTATTACCCGGTACTAACTGGGTTATGGAGGTCAGATAGGCAGTCGCTCCATGTAAAATACTGGTATTCAGCTGCATCCGGTTAGACTGGAAGCCGACCCCAACATAGTTGGGAAAAGGCTTGGCAGATGATGATTTAAAAAGTTTTAACGAGTGTAAACAATAATGGCCGAAGATAGTATTTGAAGAGATAACAAGAATATTTCTAGTAGCATCATACGCGCTAAATAAGTAAGTAAAGCCAATTGCCAAAATAATTAATACAGTTTTTAGCTTTACTGGCACAAAAGTCTCTCTCGGCTTTGCCATGGTGAAGATATAAGCTGGCAAGCTTTGTAGTGGAGCTAACTGCCCAGGGTGTAACGGGTTTTCGCCCATCTAAAACCTGGAATACACATGCTAATATACTTTAAAAGTAATGCTAATTTCGAGCATATACTAAGGCTCAATTTACACCACCGCGGAATGGAATGGAAGCGACTTTTTTGTAACGAAATTGTACATAGCATAATGAACTTTATGTCAATACAAACTAAATACGAGCAAAAAAAAAGCTCACGTGTCTTCCGGGGAATCCTCGCGCATTCTCGAGAATTTCTTTAGCTGCTCGTCTGTGGAATCCGTGGGAAGTGGCGCGAACGGGTACGGGATCTAGACTAACAATTGAACGTCCTTCAAGGCGTAGTCGCGAGCATTCCCGCGCCTTCTCGCGTCATGAGGCGAAATAGACGGTTCCATTCCATTCCGCGGCGTTGTAAATTGAGCCTTAATTGTGAAATGTGTATCGTTATTTAACACACTAATCCGTCCCCAAACAAATTGGGATAAGGGCAGAATAATATTGTTGATGGAAAGCATACTATAAATGAGCATAATACCTACTAGCAAACAAATATCCTTAACAGCATGTGTATTTCAGCTTTAGAATATACAGGTCTACCATATCATTGAAACATTGTCTGAGGTAACTGCGCGGTGCGAGGGGGGGATGAAATGTCTCTCCCAACACGTCCCCAGCTTCTTCAGACACCGTCTCAAGCAGTAGGCCTTAAGTAAGTCTCCGACCAAATTATTGGGAAGACTCTGTTACAAGGAGTTTGTATGCGTCGGGATGTCCCCCACATATAAAGTGACAATAGTTCGCGTATTATTGATTGTGCGCTTTTTTCAGAGTAATAACACTTTTTTAAATGTACGCTCCTAGTGTAAGTCGTGTTATTATAGTATTAGGGCTGTTTACCATTTTAAATCTAACCGTATCTTATATTCGATTTTATTCTTGTCTTGTTCTGACGTGGTCGATGTTTCTGGATGTTTTAGAGATAGTGTTATCGATTAATTCTTGTCGATATGGAGATAATCGTGTTATTATGAAGTAAATGAAATTGAAGTGAACTGCGTCGTTGGTCTAGTGGTCGCAAGCGCCACTGCTGAACATGAGGTCCTGGGTTTGATTTCCGGGTCGAACAGTGTTATTGGATTTAACTATCAGGAATTTCTCAGTAGCAGTTTGTGCCCGATTGTTGGAAATAGGCTCGCCCTCTATTACAGGGGACTTAAATATAATTGGCGAAATGTGGATGTACTATTAAGTACACCTCTGCCTAACTCTTCGGGGATTACAGGCGTGATGTTATGTAAATGAAATTGCGACAATCGCGTAGATCGGGCTTACAGTCCTTCCCTCTTTCAGTTATTTTTACATCTAATTTTGCATTACTGACAAAATTACAATGATCTTTATACTTATTGCAATAACGATGATATTAGGTTGCTGTTAGCAGGGGTACAATAACAGTGAAAGGCTTGTCCATCATCAAACATTTTGTGTCGGGTTGCGACGTAGCTTCGAATAAATAACACTAAAAATTGTTGTTGAAACAAATGATGAATTTGACATCTTTGAATGAACTGTTGAACTTATAATAGCTGATTTACACATCAACTAAGTTATCTGTGCCGGCGGGGAAACACAGAACTAAATTAAATGTACCAAGTTTGACATATTTATGCAAATTTTCGTGACAAGCAGCGCCACCTTGAAGTGCACACTTAAAGTAGGCCACCTTGAACTTCACACTTAAAGTGGGCCACGTTGAACTGCACACTTAAAGTGAGCCACGTAAAACTGCACACTTAAAGTAGGCCAAGTTGAACTGCACATTTAAAGTGGGCCAAGTGGAACTGCACACTTAAAGTGGGCCACCTTCAACTGCACACTTAAAGTGGGCCACGTTGAACTGCACACTTAAAGTGGTCATACTATACGCTTTCAGTAACTAATACGTATTGAGGCAGCGTCCTCTAAGAATTAGGCCAAGCACAATAATATCCTCCAAAGAAAGGGAAGACAAGGTCGACCACGTCAGAACAAGACAACAGTTGTAAAATAGCGTCAATAACAGTTTAACTCTAAGTATACGCAGCAATGTTAATTGTTCTATTTGTCAAAATATGATGTCACTTTACTCTACACAAAGTCGCTCCCGCTGTCTGTACGCTTAGACCTATTTAACTACGCAACGTATTTTAATGCAGTTTTCAGCAATAGATAGAGTGATTCAAGAGAAAGGTTTATTTGTATATTGCATCCGGGCTAAGTAGGGGCGGGTCGCTAGTATAACTAACTCAAAAAAAGCTTTTAGCCCAGTAATGTAGTCTGTCTGTCCCAGTATGGAGATCTCTATATTGTTCGCGTTTGCCCACTAAGAAAATTAAGTAGCCATAATTTGGGACGTAGCTTATCCGATACAGCAATAGGGATAGCATTTTCAGATTTTGTATGATGCAGGCTACTAAACCCTTTTACCCTGTCAATTTTCGATGTTCCTATTATTCTAAAAGTTTATTAATTGGTCAATGTAAGCGTCTGTTTGGGAGCAAGGATTGAATGTTTATGGGGAGTTCATATTGATGTGACCATCTAAAATTAAAACCCATATCAAAGGTTGATAACTCCCATTATTGGTCCCAATATTTCGAGTAAAGATTGATAAACTGCGGTCTGAGTGCATTGTAAAACTTTTGTAGTTCCTTATAGCTATTGCTTACAAACTTATGAAGCTGATATTTTCTCATGTTTTGACAAATAAAACAACAAACTATTACCGTGTATCATATCAAATCGCTTGTATGTTGTAATATCTAAAATAAGTTACGGAATAACTTGTCGGTAATATATTTAGGGTCTTGTTATCAAATGTAAGCAACCGTTATTTTAATATTCCATCACATAAGCGGTACAAGATTACGCCCAGTAGACTTTCATATTTATCCGTAATAAAATATACGATAATTATAATATTCATTATAATATTAGGAACTGTATAATTGTTTTTCTGTAACTTTTTTTATAAGGAGACGATAATTATGGCCAATTATAATTTGATTAAAATTGTACCATTGTATTTTATGAAATATTGATGTCTTTAAGAAAATTAAATATCCAATTTTACTTCTATTTACGCTGTCATTAACATTGATGAAATTTCACGTATTTTGTGTCGAAAATATTCTTAAAATAATATTGATGGAATGTGTTCCGTGTTGGGTATGTGTGACGGTCAGGCGGTTTTGTAGCAACGTCTGTGTGAACTGTAAGCCCTCACAACATGCCTTAAAACACAACACAGACTACGTTTTTATTGTTTTAAGCTTTCACGGTTTATAACTAAACTTACAATTTCACTTACGGGATATCTTCCGTGAGTATCAATATTCGTTCCTTCGTTATTTCGACGCTGTTGCAAGCGCCATGATCGCAAGGGGGAAATTATTCTAAGCTCCCAATATACCCCATATCAGCTTAGAATAATTTATAATCAGAAGGTATCGCGTAAGTGATTGTGTAGCTCATGTGTAAGTTTACGTTATTATTACTGCAAACTTATGTGGGATATTTGATGCTCCTCTTTGCGACACCTTATTACGTCTATTTTCGGATGCTGAACATGAATATTTTCGTCAGTGTTAATTTTGCGTTAAACTGCTATGAAATTGAAATTCCTCTGTTTAAAACTCTTGTATGATGGCATAAACATAGCGCTATGGCAGGGCAGCATGTAGACGAAGAGACTATGGTTTAGAAAGTAAAACTTAAACATTGGAAAGGATAAATGCTCATCGCTATGGTGAGCTCCTGGAAACAAACTGGGGCTTAAGGACTGACCACATGTCATTCGCCTAGTTTCGGTTGAAACTCGACACCGCGCTGAACTAAATGCGACAATGTGATCGGTTCAAGCTGATCACCGCGTCGAGAAGTGTGGTCAATCTCTAAATAACCGGGAGTTCCATTCACTGCCTATCATGTTTTTCTACCTACACCATGGTCTACAGGCGTTCGCTGGTTCAAAATTGTTACTGGTCTAACGAAAGCCATATTCTTTTTATAAATAGTCCTCCTTAGTCACGGCTAAAGAGATATCTAAGTGGCCAGTGTCGGAGAGAAAAATAAAATCGTGATAGTGTAGCCTTTTTTTAGACCCGAAACAATGAATAGCAAGCGATAGTCTACGGCAAGGAACCATCGCTATAAGTCTCCCAAGCTTCGTTAATGGCTTAGCCAAACGACATCCATCTAATGACATTATCTTTTAATATTAAGTATTATTCATTATTTTATTTTTATCTAATGTGCAACTCTGGCCGATCACAAGTATAGATTTGATTATAATTGGCAAAAATCAAAATAATTGGGATTTTAAAAATCCTTTATATCTAATAAAATGTGCAGTAATAGTAATATACTTTGTTTCTTAATTATTTTTTTTTGAAATGGCAATAATAACATAAAAACGAGAAATACAAGTAAGACTTTGATAATCAGAGTTTGCATGTTAAAGATTTTTAATAATTTAAAATAAATTATCATATAAGGGCGGGAATTGAGCCACAGCTGAACATCAGCAGCTGTGCGCCGCTTAACATTAGCTTGAACATCTGTTGGTACGGATCCCAGCCCTTGAAACTATGATTTTGATCTCATTACTGCTGACTGATTGATTCACTTGGCATCCTTCTTTATAACAATGGAATTCAAATTTTATTTATTTTCCAAATGAGCTAAAAGCCAGAATCGTCATCGACGTTTATAATGTATTATTTGTAAATTAATCATCACAAATTTAATTGTTTTTTTGTCCATGTGAAATGGCCAAACAAACTTATATTAGTGCTATGGAAAGTTCATTTAAGTTCTGTAAATTAGTACAAAAATATCTTACATTTTATGTTTCATTAACAATTTAATTGAATTCAATGCATTCTTCGCAAAAATGCAAAATAGACTGTGCAATATTGTGAATGTTTCTTGAGAATTTAATGTTCATTTAATTTGACTTGTAAGTCAATAAAAATATGATTTCATTACAATGATTTTAAGTAATGTGATGAGATTTATTATTTTATTATAATTTGCAAGTATAATTTGTATTTATTGTACAAATAAACATTTTGCATTAAAAACAAATTTGTCTTTTATTTCTTTTATTTTAGTTTAAAAGTCAACAAAATATATAATAATATTGTCCCTTTGGTAAATAGTATAATTATTTCTTAATTGAAGATCACACTCTTTATAATAAACAAGCATTTTTTAACAACATTCCTTTGTAATATCAATGATATCACTTAATTCATTCAATGGAATACTACATCCTTTGGATACCCATTACATCTTAATTACAATAATAAATTATGCACATAAACAAAAAAAAAAAAAGAGTATTTATGAGCTTTGAATTAGACTCATATGTTATAATTTCACTATGGACAGCAGTATAAATTCTTCTTGTGCATTAATTTGAAACATTTTCTAAGAATCATGTATTGAAAAAAAATTCTTATAATTATTTAACTGATCATCTATTTTGATATGATGAATCATACATTTGTGCTTATCTACAAAAGGTCAAAAACCTTCAAATATCAAAAATTGGTCCCTCAGTCCATTCTCCCCTGCTAAGCCCCCTTCAGGGAGGATATAAACTAAGCCATCAGCCCCTTTCTTTGGAGAGAACTCAAATAAATTATTGTTACTCTGCGCAAGATCATAAAAGTTCCACGCAGCTAAATAGTTGGACTTGCCATGCTTGCATAGGACAAACACATTTTTGGGGTCACTGACATAATGATCTCCAGGCTCGTTGACGACAATGATTCCACAGACGAGAGCCCAGTGGGCCGTGCGGCCATTCCTCAGGCACGGAGAGTGATCAAAATCTGCATCATAGCTGATGGTGGAGTTAAAGGTTGTTTATTTTAATTTTGAAGCTGAAAATAATGATTTTAGGATTTTAAGTTTCATTGGCGTAACATAAGTTCAAAAATAAGGCATAGAAAGTATTAAAAACAAAGCTAAGCAAGTAGTACTATGCTTATGGGTGGTATTTGAAAAGGATACGGAACTAAAAGAACAGCACCATTCATAAGTCTTTCAATTGTCTCCGAACTAAAAAGGCCTCCTCGTTTCAACATACAGCTAATATTCTCTATTTCTGCTAAGCTGTGCACTTTCGCCGTCAGCTTGACCATTTGTTTGCAGCTGAACATCTCTCCATTGCTTGTAAAACCTTCTAATTTAGCAATACTTAACAATTCTTCAGGTGATACTGCACCATTGACGGACATTGATAAAGCAACTAATCCACATGTTGGACCTATTTGTTTTATGGATTTAAAGTATTTATACTTGTATCTGAAAGGAGGTTTTTCATAACATATCTGGTTTCTTGCACACGCTTCCCTCAACTCCTCATGATCAGAGGCCCAAGCACATATTACAGGATCGAAACTTAGCTTGTAAATATTGTCGTTTTTCGCTTCTTTCGTGGACGAATTGATATCGGGCAGTGTAGGTGGCGGCGGCGGGGGTGGTATTGTACACATTGTAAAAGATTATGATTATCTATTTGTATAAAATAATCTAAAATATTAAAACTTACATAACAATAAATTAAATTTGTATTAAATTAAATTCAACATATTATTACAAATTGAAATATTTGATAACTATTACAGTAACTGTTCTCGTTCATTTTCTTATGCCGTTAATTATTATTATTGAACTGAAATAGTATTTTTAGAATAAATTATTCCCTGAGCCTAATTGTACAGTTGCTGATTGTTTTGACAAATTCATGACAGCAAAAATCATTTGATAGCTGTCGTGACATGTATGATAATTTTGCCGATTTGCGTTCAGTTTTAAGTAATAAGAATAACCATATCGGCTTCTGTAGGTCACGCATTTGTTATTATTTTAGTTTTAACCGTTTTACTTTGCGGAAGGATTTTGAATGGCAGGTGCCTGCAGGCAACTGCGTCGTTAGTGTTGTGGTTGCAAGCGCTACTGCTCACCGTGGAGCACTGGGTTCGATTCCAAGGTCGGACAGTGTTATTGGCTCTTTCCATTTAAAAAATCTCTTTAGCAACCTGCAGAAATTTATAAATTTGGCGGTATGATATGTTCGTGTCCTGGAAAGTACGTTAAGCCATTAAGCTATACAAAACCAGCTATACGAATATATTGTAGCTTATTTTACAGGGAGCAATAATTGAACGCACCCTTAAATGAGCTTAACGATTGATATTGAAGGGAGGGCGTGGCATTATCGGTCTTTTATCACGCGAACTCATTCATTCCTTCATTCGTTCGTCTGACAGCTGTTGAGTAGCGAGCAGCAGAAGCATTTTGTGAAAGTTAATTATTTCAATTATAATTTATTGAAGGGAAAGGGCCTACTTTCTTGGTGTTGCAAAACCGGTTGGGTGTGTCCCTAATTCATCATGTCGGAAACGCGGAAAAACCATCTTTCCATAGATGGAGGGCAGGTGAAAGAAGACGAGCATGTCGCGTCTTACAAGCCCATCCCAGAAGCGGATACAGGTATTTCTATTGCTTTATCAGGTAGCATGCTAGTATGTGATCATTATTTAACCGTTTTTTCACACTCCGAACTTCCTCTTTACCGTAGAAACTCCAACAAATTGCGTGCTTAAAAGATTGCGATTTCATTGTGACGTCATTTTCATCAAGTTCGTATTCAAATGAGAAGCCTTGATTGGTCTCAGCCTGTCTCTGTTATCAATTTTATTGTGACATGAACTCATGACGTTATCAATGAAAGGCAAAGATAACAAGGTCGACAGCAAACGTCAAAGCAGAGATGCAATCCGACGAAAATGAAAAGCTTTTCCGTGTGCCCTATTTTATATTTTCTCATCTAAGATTTTATTACTACTCGTCATTTTATTATAATATTCCTGATTATTTTACGGCTATTGTAACGCGATGAAACCCAAAATTACCATTTTATGTATTTATTTTTAGTTATTTTAAGTCATGCGTTTGGTAAACCAAGGTGACTCTTACTTTCGGTCGGGTTATAAAGCGCTTTATTCGCCGCGGTAGTCAGCGCCATTTTGTTTGTCGTCCGCTGAATGATGCAAGACACAAGTTTGTTTGCATTCTAAAAACGTTATTTGGATCAAGAATATAATTTAACACAAAGATATTGAAGAAGAGATCCAGCAAATGAGTGGTAACCATATTTTTTATTACTTTTCTCTTTGAACTCAGACAAGTGACATTTCAATCTACTTGGGTAGATAAATAAGAAACTTCCTGCAAATTGAATTGACTTGCACAGGACATGTGTGTGAATGGACCGCTTGTTACAAATTGGTCAACTAACTCAATTTATATCTAAGAACCAACAGCTTGTCCAGTCAAACACTAGTCTCTTACAAAGAAGGCTATCACCACAGAGTTTGTTTTCAGCTGATGCTGGTGAGTATCTGGAGACTGAGGAGGTATACATGCAACTCAACCAGAGTGAAATCATGGAAACAGAAACAGGAGATGACCTAGACGACCACTGGGAACACAACGGCATCAAAATGCTGCTAAACCTATATCTTCAGAACGTTGAAAAGTTTCGAAGTCCAAAAGTAAAGAAAAAGAATGTATGGGTAGACATAGCCAATGCTGTGGGTAAAGGCCCAGATAGCTGTGATAAGAAATTTCGAAATTTAAAACAAACATACATAAGATTACTGAAAAAAAGAAATAGGAATGAAATTGTTGTAGTCAAATGGCCTTATTTTGAAGTTTTTGAACAGATTTACAATGTGAATGGAGAATATCAGCCCGAGATTCAACAGAGAATACAAGATGGGACTACAGAGAGTGTGACCAAAGCTTTATTGTCTATAGCTGAGCCTTCCACTTATGAGCCAGATATCCCAGAAAATGGAGAAACATCAAATGGACAAAGTGAAGAATCTAAAAGAAAGTTGAACAGGAGACGGTACACAGACTTCAGGAAAATAACATTAGAAATGAGAAATAGACAGCGAACCGTAGAAGAAAAACTAGATAGACTAATAAATATAGTACAAGAATCTAATAGTATACAGAGAGAAAGAAATATACTGTTTCAACAGTTTCTTGATAGTTTACATCAAAATACTTGAATGTTGTCTGTGGATTTAATTTTTCTTTTTTTTTAATATAGTAGATGTGCACCAGAATTGGAATTATTTTGTGCCAGATACTTGGCCTAAGGAATGTTTTCAAAATGGGAATGAATGAATAATGTGAATTTAATTAATATTTTTCTAATAATAAATTTCCTTATAAAATGACTTCACTCATTGTATTATCTTGTTATTCAAGGAATGTCCCTTGTGCTAGTCCATTTTCCTCCTCAAATCCATTAGCCTGTGTTTTCCACTTTTCTTATTTAATATTAGCACACTTCTACAATGAGGCAAATGTTTATTTTAGGTTTAGTGTCTTTTTACCTGGATCTCAGATAAATCAAATAACTTAGATATCATCAAGAAATGGTACTCTGTAAATAAAAGAGAATGTCATCAGTAACATTTAGCTAAATGTGGGTGTACTATCACTACGCACGCACCGCACACGTGCGCACCACTCCCCTCTGCCTACCCCCTCGGTGAATATAGGCGTGACGCAAGGATTTTACGTCATCACATCATCTAACATCACGCCTGTAATCCCCGTAGGGTTAGGTAGAGGTGTACCTAATAGTACACCCACATTTCGCCAGTTATGTTTAAAGTCCCTTGCAATAGGGGGTGAGCCTATTATTATCAACCAGGAACAAATCCAGATTCCATGGCTGCTACTGAGATATCCGTGATGGGAAATCCCAATAACACTTAGTGGGAATCCAACCCAGGACATCATGCTCAGTTGTCGCGCTTGCGACCTCTAGACCAATGAGGTAGTCGACATTCATTATTTCAGAGAGAGTACTTAATGAACAGTAAAGAAGCTTACTTTCCTATACTATAGGGTACTTCTTTTCGTTCGTGACGCTGGCATGCCAGTATTTCAGACTTTCTTGGCCCAAAATTACGCCTGTTTCCCTTTGACTGCATGTTTGACGCCCTTATTATATGGGATTAAAACGTAACCGTAAAGGCCCACCTCTGCCTAACTCTTCAGATATCTCAGGCGTGATGTTATGTTTTTGTGTAATGAATAAAACTCTCAATTTAGATGACATATTAGCGTATCAAAATAATGAGATCAACACATTCTAGATCAATTCACACAATAAAATCAAATATAGTACCGGTAGAATTTATTTCCGCAATCTGCTTAATAACTATTCTAAACATATCTTCTATTTTTAGTTTAACACAAGTTTCAGTTTACTTGTAGGTATCGCTAATTTACTGAATACACGACCACTTTATTTATCACTGAAAAAAACCTGTGGCTCTGACCAGTACCAAAGCCACAGTTATCACTCACGCTGTGTTGAAGCTATTTGAGTTTTAATTTCCAGTGGATATTACTGTAAAATTGACCATTGTTTTCATTGATGTTCATTTTAAAGTGCGTCTATAGGGCATTCTGAAGAAAGGAGTAGGTGAGTTTAGGAGGAATATTGTTCATTTTTTTTTGTATGGAATGTTGCCATTTTGGCAAGCTAGCAAGGCCCTTTTAGTTAGGGTAAATTTTTGAGCGCGAAATCTCGGCGTGGCAAAGCTTGTAACGCACGCTTTTTTCGCCCAGATAAAGCAAGACGGAAACATTTGACTCCTTTGGATAGAGCAAAACAAGAACATTAAAATGACACGTTTTTCTCCCAAATTTTCCCTAGCCTTATCTCGCTTTTAGGCCAAAAACAGGGAACTATTGTATGTGGTGTCCAAAACTTTTGGTTATAGCAATTTCCAGTAGTTGTTGCATCATAATTCAGTATTCCCATTAGGGGTCGTTTCGCGAATCGACTCCTATTTCTCCTAATGAAATCGACACATAGTAATGCCAAATGTCCAAGGTCATTTTAATTGACAGTTTGAAATCGGAAATCTAAGCACGTACATAATAAACACATCGCATATCGCTTTAGACTCTTATGACAGCTGTCATCATCTCCCTGGCCTTGTCCCATGTTACTTGGGGTCGGCGCAACACGTTTTCTTCTCACATTCTCTCTTCTACTGTATAGCCTATGATGCTATCTTTTCTTCTTTTTAATATCATTCCTCACACAATCCAGCAATCTATTCTTTATTTTGCCTCTCTCCCCATCCATCATAATTCACACTCCTCACTCTTTTATATCACACGTTTTATTAGTACTTGTATTGATGTAAAAAACTCAATTTCATTTCGCATGCCATCCAACTGGTACATTTATCTCAAAGGGGCACAGCATTACATGGCAAAGTCCACACTGCATGCGTGTCTACTCAATCACTTGAGGAAATGGGGCCACTCCCGATAATGTAGCAAATAATCGTAGGGTGGCGGCGAGCCAAAGTGTGCCAACTATGTCCTTGGGGTCAGGCACACTTGGCATCTTACAATATAACCCGGGACCTGTAGATTCACAGCTGCACTTGCATTCGTCGAGGACAACCACAGATGGTTCCTTTTTGGATAGAGTGCCTTTCGTGGAGTAGACTTTGGATCCATATTCTTTGAGCAATTGAAAATGTCTGTAACAGGCAGAGCGGCAGAGCAGGCACAGAAGTTTTTAAGTATGTAGTTATCTCTAAGTAGGTAAGAAATTGCGTCCAGTTTACTCATAAAAAAGTAATAGCTAAAATATCGCTATCAATACATTCGTAAGTCTAGAAAAATATTCTGAAGCGAATAGTCGTTGATACCAAAATATACATAACTATGCTTTGTCACAGGCCTCCTCTTTTATGAGAAATAGTGAGATGTTGTTGTTCACGCGGGCTCAGTGTGGGGTTCTAAGTAATTGGTGTAATTATCTAAGTATCAAGTAAGATACTTAAGTAATTTATTTATTTTAGGTTTGGATAGGCCCAAGAGGGTCAACTTCCTAAACGCACCTTCACTTTCCGTCCTAATCTACGCTCGTTATCCACAAATGAGTTTGTTTATCCAATTAGACCAAAGCTATTATTCCATTAGACGTAATCTGAGACAGTTTACCTACTTCGTTTCTAAGCTAGTGGTCTAGTGGTGCTCCAAGCGGATTGACAAGTCGTGCGGCTTTCGTTGCGACGGTTTTTTCATTTTGTGCTGTAGGTGAGTGAGATATTCTATACTGTAACAAGCTATCTTGGATCCATGTTAAATACTACTCTTTGGATACGTTCTCTTAGAAAAACTTATTCGGGTTGAAATGGACCTGAATGCAGTGTGCGATCCAGATGCCAGAATAATTTATTCGTCATTGTATTGAGCCCAGAGAAAATCTTTTTTTTTACATTAAAGGTCTTTGCCCTTTAAATTGTGCCTCCCAAATAATCATACGCTTAAAGATATAGTATAATTTGTGATGCTGTACGCACCATCAATTACATCAGCCAACATTTTTTGTCCGTACAAAACCAGCCTTGTTGCATTGCACTGTCTTCCAATCAGGTTCTCGAGGCAAAAAGCCGCTTGCAGCGCCCGCTGACTTTCGGGAATCGCCAAATTCATCTTGCAACGAGTAATGCGTTTCATTCGTCTTTTTTTCAATGAGATTTTTGTTTTATTGCATACGTACGCAAGCTTGATATAAGCGTCCGGCACTTTCGTGCGACTGCAGTCGTATTTTCGTGTTTGAGTGATAAACACCGGAGCTTTTGAGAAAGTGAGTCGTATTATAGAAAGAATATTAGTTTAGAAAGTTGATTAGGCCCTTTGTAGTTACGCTGGAGAAAATACCCGGCAATTCTTTGATTTTGTCTTACGGTTCAGTGGTATGCATTCAATGTTGAAGACTACTTAAGAATTTGAATCATCGTGCATCGGAAGTTGGTCTAAATTCGAAGAGAATATTGTCGTAAAGCTGCCAGGTGTGTCCATCTCTAATAATAATCGCCCCTTTTTCGAAGGGGTGACTAAGGACACTTACTCTTTCATCCCAAAGGTGGTTAACGCTGACCTAATTCCCAATCCACGTGGGAACAACGTAAAATTCGCAATCCCCGCTATCAATGTGACATTTTTAGCACGACAAGGACGGGAGACCAGAATAGAAATACGGTATCTATTCCAGAATTTAGTACCGCTATACGGTGGCTCGCGTCTTTGCGAGCGGGGTCGTTAGTGCGAAAACGGGCGCCGGTGGGTACAGGAGTGCGTGTGACGTAACAGACTGCTGGGATATTCGCATTGCGATATTTTTCAGTGTTTTCGGTACGTTTTTCGTAGTTGTTTGTGGTTTTGAGTCGATTCAGTGGTGATTTATAACGGAGCTCGGGCTTTGTGAATCGCAGATGATTTCAAACAAATCGAGGCTTTGAGACAAGAAAACATGATTAAGTACCATGTGTTCATGAATTAATCTGTGATTATTTTAACTCTTGCTACTTGGTTTGAATGGGGTAAGAAGTTTGTATTTCGACAAAGACTGTGTCTAAACGCCATTTGGACTGAACTGGGGGCTTCGTTTTAAAAACCACTTAAACGTATAGCAGGGTGAAATGTTCTAGCTTTAGGCTGCGGTTACCTATCCGACCTACTGCGGGTGCGTCGTACTGCGGACGTTCGGTGGCCTAGCGGTGTGGTTAACTCGTTGTTATGTATAATTAAATAGGTTGGACGACACTGAATAGGCCCCATCCTCGCACGTTTGCATTGAATATTCTTCGTCTTGCACGAACATTATCATGTCGTGGTATTTTTTTTTTTTTTTTTTGTCGCCAGCAAGATGGATGCGGAACTGATTGCTTAGGGAAAGGAATCCGTCCGTGAATTCATCACAGCATTAACAGGGATGACTTGAATTAAAACCCATTCATTATTTAGCATCTCATTACGCTTCGGTCATTTATTCCAAATATTACATCCACCACTTTGTGTTTCAGAATTCCGCACTTCTAAATCGAATCTCTCCAAGTCCAAGGAGAAGATCTCTCCTGACGGCGCGGAAGAGAAGCTGCTGCCCAAGGAGGAGGAGGCTAAGATCGTGACTAGGGTCGACATGGCTGATGCTAAGTATGTGGTGGAGGACCACAGGAATGGCGACGCGAAGATTGAACTGGATGCTAACAAGCGGGTGAGTGGATAAGGGCATTTTTATGATAGAGATAGATGGATGAGAACCAGTTTGAGCAATGGTGGCCGCGACATACGTGCTGTAGGTCGTGGGTTCGGACCCAGGCAGGAACTTTAAACTTAAAAACTTCCGAAAGCACTTATCAGCTGATAGTCTAGTGACTTTACATTAAGTATTCACCTATGATAATCAGCTTCTAACGTCCCCAGTCCTGGGACACAGTCCTCAATTCTGTGCGCGTGGGTTGAAAAACAAAATAGTACAGTCGCCAGCAAATCAAAACTGTCAAATTTCTCCAAATTATTTAAAATCATAAAATGTTGACGGTTAAGTTCAAAATCGAATGAGAAAATTTGACAGTTTTTGGTAACTTTATGCGCTGGCGACTGTGCAATAATTCATGAATAGCATTTTTACCTCATATAGGCTCACATTGATTAGCATTTTTGGCTCATAGCTTATCGCTCAAAGGTAAAGTCACAGTTAAAATGCAAAAAGTATCAGTTAATGAATAATAAAAAAGGACAATGGGCCGAATGCCAACGTGACATATTATTATAACAAAATATTACGTCAAAATACCAATGTGTCATCTCGTCTCAGAAATATTTATAAAACAATTGAATGACTATTGATATAATCGAGTAGGTAAAGACAAAACAGTTAATTTTTAGGGTTCCTGCGCTCGCGCTGTCCGTCCGTCCGTTCCTCGTTCGGTCCGTCCGTCAGTCAGCGGGCTGTATCTCATGGTCCGTAATACGTAGACAGTTGAAATTTTCACAGAATGTATATTTCTGTTGCCGCTATAACACAAATAATAAATTAAAAATTAAAGGGGGCTCCCGTACTACGACGGTACGGATCTCTTCATGCGCGAGTCCAATTCGCACTTGACCGGTTTTTTCTAATATGACATTACTTTTGACAGCTTCTCTAGTAGTTCAGTTTAGTAAATCTCATTAAATGATTGTCTTCTGGTCAAAATGTTCAGACGTATCGGTGTAGACTTAACATCTTATTTATTTTTCCATAATCGTATTTTTTATAAAGGCACACTAGCTCTTCATGAGAAAGAACCCGATCCTAAAATACCGGTTCGTATTAATTGAAATAACTTGATACTGGCAAATTTTACTTAATGTGCTTCCAAAATTGTCTCAAATAACTATGAGAGCTGATTGGAAAAACAAAATCGTAGACAAAAACTAAATCAGGGGAAGATCGCACGTTTTCTGTCATTTCAAGATGAATATTTTATTCCGTTTCAAGTTAATGCGTTGTCTGTGTCATTTTATCAATATTTGTGAATGAAAACTGTTATAGATGTTTAGCAGTCGTAAAGGGAATGTTCCCATTACCCCATAATAAAACGAAAATCACAGATTTACAGAAATCTCGATGTTTTGATGGCCAATGACATGGCACGTTTGGCGGAGTGGCTGAGCGATTGACTGCTGTGCTGCGTGTTGCGGGTTAGATTCCCGCACGGAACAAATATTTGTATGGCCTACAGGTAGTTGTTCTGGGTCTGGCTGTTTGTGTCTGTGAGTTCAAATGTTTGTGAACGCACCCACGATACAGGAGAATTTTCTAGGGTGGGCAACGTTTTTCTTTTTTTAATGCACCCATGCCAGTCACTAGTCTTTTTCTTATTAAAACGAACTATAAAAACAACCAATTCAGATCGTTCTTGAAGTAAATGATTACTGAGCTCGACCTAGATCGTCTTTATTACCGCTCAGCTCGATATCAGTGTAATAATTGCTTTAGCGCAGAACATTGTTTGTTCTCGAAGATTAATTAGTACGTCAACTGTGCGATAGAAAATTAGATGTGGTTTTAATGCACTAACGACCCACACCCCGCCTCATGTCGACATTTTAAAGATTTCTGTGCTATATCTAACTTGAACTGTATTGTATACGTAAATTATCTATATGTATAATAGTGAAAACCGCATCAAAATTCGTTGCATGATTTAGAAGAACATGATATCGACAAGAAAAGTGACTTTATTTATTTCATGATGGAACCCACCTTTAATATGGGCGTTTTTAACTCAATAGCAGTGGCGTGCCTAGGGGCCAACAGTACGTCGAGGCCATAAGGCAAGCAGACTGTTCAGAAACCCTAACATCATGAGTAGGTAGTAGGTTGTAAAGGCAAGCCAAGGTTGTAGGCTTGTATGAAGTACCGCCAATAGTCCATACGTTTGTCTTGTTTTGAATACCCCGGTCTACCGGACACGGCATAACTGCATGAGCTAATATTCTCGTACCACAAGAAAAGTATACAGGGTGTAAGTGACAGCCCTCCACAAACTGATGGGGTGTATTCAGTATATCATACTACGATGACCGGTACAAGAAATGATTTCAGGAATGTTATGGGAATCCAATAAATTTGATTTATTTATTTTCTCATACGCAATGTATCGTTACCGTGGCAAAAGACAGTTCGATGAACTCTGTAGTTAGGCATGAAGTGAACAGCTGATTTCTCGCGTTGTTCGTTAGAATATTTCAACATCCATTGTTGGATTTTTGATTAAAGCCGTATTATTTAAATAAATGGAGTGCTGCGTACAGGGGATGTAATTTTACGTTGAAATAAAGGAATAGTAACTGTAAAAAAATCCGGTGGAATATGATTCAATATAAGGAGCTGAATGCACCCTGTCAGTTTGTGGAGGGCTGTCCTTTACACCCTCTATTTTGTTTACAACATTACAATTCCTTTACAGCAATTCTCCGGTTTAACTAAAGAAGAGCTGCTCAAGTATGCCGAGGATCCGTTCTGGGTGAACCTTCGCTGGGCGATGTTCATCCTGTTCTGGGCTCTGTGGCTGTGCATGCTGGCCGGGGCCATCACCATCATCGTCAGGGCCCCTAAGTGCGCCCCACCGGAGCCTAAGACTTGGTATGTTGGAGGACCTGAGAATTTCCGAAGGGAACGTAAGACTTGGTATGTGGTGTATATTTGGCAGGGCTTCTGCCCTTATGTCAATTTGGTCTGGGATTGGTGCTGCTTTCTTATTATTTTGATTGGCACGCAAGCTTGTTTTGCATGTGATTCCTATTATTCTCTATACAGGGTGTAAACAGACCCTTCACATAGCCGTCAACTAAGTATTCTGTACATCAAACTAAGTAACTTTACGCAAAAATTATTGCTGGGAAACGACTTTTTTTTTGAGGTTAAAAATCACGTTTTACGGTAGGACTCGATGGAAAGATTCAAAATTCTCAAAATTATGGTGAAAATCAAAATCGCTTGCATAGTTTGGAAGAACAACGTGGGCATTTAGACAGATACGAAAAGTGTTCACCGCAAGTTTTTCGTATTATATCGATGTTTACCTCGCAGTAGTCATTGATTCATAAAATTCCCTACTTTTCATCAAAATCTCGAATAGTCGTCTAGAATAACATGAAACTCCTTTTGGTCACAATTTTGGTGTAAATAATAAATAGATAGTATACTAGCATTTCGCCCGCGACTTCGTCCGCAAAAATTGTGATAACTTGGTTAATATGCATGATGTAAATACAATTTATAGCCTATAGCACCCACGAATAATGTAGCTTTCTGCCAATAAAAGAATTTTTAGAATTGGTTCATTAGTTGAGACCCCCTACATACAAACTTACAAACTTTACCTCTTTATAATATCAGTAGATATAATATAATAGGCTTGGGTAAGTGTGTGTTTTGCCGTTTATTTGTGCTTCTTTACAATAACACAAATTCTATCTACTTAGGTTTGAGAAAGGACCCCTGGCAGAGTTAGACGACGCTACCTACATGGTCGTCGAGGCCAGTCTCCCGCTGCTGCAGAGTTTCAAGGTGCAGGGCATCTTCATCGACGTGCCTACATACGACATTGACGCCGATCCTACTGCCAAGCAGAGCTTCGAGAATTTCGCCAAGAAAGCTAAGGAATTTGGCATTAAGTAAGTAAAAACATATGAAACAGACATTTAAATACAGGTGGAACGGGACATTGGCATACAAACGGAGAAATTTTTCAACGATAATTTAAAATAAAATCTATCTGCACTTTTGTAGGAAACAGCAGTTTTTTTTTTTTAAATTATTGATGAAAATTTCTATGTGGGATTTTGAAAATATTCCGAATGATGTACTGAATACGTGGTAACCGTCCCTTCCATCCTGTATACTTAGGATAGACAGGACAACGCAAGAAACAGTACTCTACTTGCAACTAATTATAGTATACAACATTAGTTTTAGTATATGCGAAACGTGGTCACCACGCAGAGCGCCCGCCCGCGCGCCTCCAGCGTCGTCTTGAGGTCATTGATAATAATAATTTGGCAGTAGGTACCTAAATTATTGCGTTAAGTACTTAATATCGCTCGGTGTCCAACTTGTAACTTTTTTAAATATTTTTGGGACAAAATATAACATGGTTTAAAAATAATTGGAATCGATTCAGTCACTTATTCTGAACAAACTATATTCAGGTTTCGCATATACTAAAAATAATGTTGTATGTGTACCAAACTTGAATTGAATGTCACTGAGACTGATCCCACATTCTCTATGACATTTCTTCTGATAACTTCTCTAAAATATTTTAAATCTTATTGATACATGCCTGATGGAAAATAACAACATACCTAATCTTATGAGCAAGTAAAACATCTTCATCTGCCTAGACTTTTCCCAAATATGTTGGGATCGACTTCCAGTCAAACGGGATGCAGCTGAATACCAATATTTTACATAGAGGGACTGCCTATCTAACCTCCACAACCCAGTTAGTACTGGGTAATACATTACCCCTTGGTAAGACTGGTTGTCAGACTTTCAGGCCTCTGACTACCTGTAATGACTGTCAAAGATCTCTTCACCCCCTAATTATGGCAACCCTATTGAAACCACACATGATTCCAGGGTGATAGTGAACCTGATCCCCAACTACGTGTCGCTGGATCACCTGTGGTTCAAGCAGAGCGAGAACAAGACTGGGGGCTATGATGACTACTTCGTCTGGAAGGAGAGCACTGAGTTCGATGACGGCGGCAAGACACCGAAGGCGCCTAATAATTGGGTAAGATTGCTGGAAATAATTGTAACATAACATGCGTTAGAGGCAGAGGTGTACCTATAAACCGACCGCTTTAATGAGTCCTCCGCCTTGCCCTATCAAAGGCACATTAAGCGTCCGCAAAGTCCTAACAATATCCCACAGATTATTTGCTTTAACATAACCATAACCCACTTAGGTATTACGATACTAATTTAACCAATATGTGATCAACGTTCAGTTTAAATTCAAGGTATCAATTTAAATATTCATTTAAATTGATACCTTCGCTAGGTCTCATTAAAGCGGTCCGTCTATAATAATACACCAACATTTCGCCAGTTATGTTCAAGTCCAATGCAATAGGGAGGCGAGCCTATTGCCATCAACCGGGCTCAAATCCAGACTCCGACTGTATACATTCTCCGACTGTACTGTTTAATGCTAGACTGTTGTCTGGTGGGCTACTGTCCGACAGTTATAGTCGGGTTATACACACAGATAACTTTAAGAATCACGATTCAGGATTTTGATTTTAGTTCTTCATATGCGTCATAGGTGTCGCTAAAGTTCTTCTTGTCGACTTAATAATGACCGCAACACTAACATCTGCAGGTATCAACCCTGAACACATCAGCCTGGACGTTGAGCGACACGCGCAAGGCTCACTACCTGCATCAGTACGAGGCGAGCCAGCCCGACCTGAACTTCAACAATGTGGACGTCGTTAAGGAGTTCGAGAAGATTCTACAGCTGTGGATGAAGGCTGGAGCGGCTGGTGTTAGGTATGTTTTTTTTTTCTCTCTTTTTAAAAACGTTGGGTGCGTTTACAAACATTTAAACTCACATACACAAACAGCCAGACCCGGAACCTGTAGGCCATACAAATATTTGTTCCGTGCGGGAATCGAACCCGCGACACGAAACTCAACAGTCAATCGCTTAGCCACTGCGTCAACCGTGCCGTATGTGGATGATTGTTTTGTCTAAGTACCCTTCATGGAGCACAAACATTTTGATGAAAGCTTTAAATAAACAATATGATTATAAGATTCGTCTTTTTGACAACGTAAATCCGAAATGATGGTTCTTGAAACATTAAACTTATTCATTTGTGGCCGGTCTTAGATAGAAGGTTGAGTTCAGTGCATCTCGGATATGTTGATTTTAATTTGACCATGCATATGGCAAGTCTAGATTTCTTTTGCTTTATCATTTTTAAATATTTATACCCATCACATGTATGGAGTTTCTCTAGCTAATTTACTTTAACCCTTTATCATTAACATCATAATTTCAGCCCGGAATAACCCACTGTTGTATATAGGCCTCCCCTTTGTTCTGCCATTCTTTTCTGTTCTTTGCGTCCCTCATACATCTTTTTCCCGCGATTTTGTTGATATCGTCAACCCAACGCACTTCTAGATGGCCCTGGTTTCATGGGCCAAACTTTGGCCACCATTCGATCAAAACCTTAATTCTTCTGCCATCTCTGCGTCTAGCCAAATGTCCTGCCAAGCTCCACTTGAGGCGTATCGCCCTGTCCCCGACGTCGTAGACTGCCGTCCGAAGAATTTCGGTGTTAACACTGTATAGCGTCGTGTAAGTCGAAAACTAACTGTAACTTTCCGCTCCAGGTTAAACAACGTCCGTCAACTACTAGTGAACACAACCTTCAAGGACGAGCTGAAGGCAACGGGGGCTGGCTTAGACCTGGCGGCCGATCACACGTACTACTCGTACTGGCAACACAAGTACACCAGCGACCAGCCCAGGCTACTGGAGCTACTGAACCAGTGGGCCAAGGTCGTGGATGCCGCTAGCGAGGAACCGGGCACTGGTGAGTAGCATGACTCAAGTCTTATCCGAAAATCGGTGGCCGAAATTACACCTTAGGGCTTTATTATAAAGGACAAATTTAATTTAGTGGCTATTAATCTAGATTCCAGGCTGCAGAGGCTGCTTCAGAGTAATTCCAAGTGAAAGACCCCAATAACACTTTACCTGACCTTTGGAATATTGTATAACACACTCGCAGTTCCAATTCTTCTTCTTAGTGTGTCGATGAAAATTCAAATTTAGTCAGCCCAGCTTGGCTACTTCCAATACTATTCATTTGGAAAATTATTCAACAACATCCATTGTCTTTTTACACTGACACAGAAGTACAAACACAGTTTCAGTCTCTGAAACAATGTGTTACGAATTTCTTCAACATCTTTCGGAATGCGATAGAAAATGTTGTGTTGGTGTTGAACCAAAGACCCATTATAAAACGTGAAAACCCTAAACAGCCAGCCCAGTCAAGAAATCTACATATTGCATACAGAAACTAATGCATATTATAATTCACCCATCTTTGTCCCAGGTTCAACAGTGTTCACTATAAAGGAAGATGGCGGACGCGTGGAGCTGTTCCTGAAACAAAACCTGACGTCGCTTCGGCCGCCGAGCGCGCAGCCCATCTACGTCGGACAGGACGTCACGGCCGCCGCGCTTGATATCAAAAAGAGGATTAATAAGTGGTGGCCTGCTATGCAGGTTGGTGATGTTTTTTATTTATCCTCACGTCAAAAGATCTGGTGTAAGAGATAGTGACGCGAAAACTGATTTACAGTTCAATACATTTTGAACTATAAATCAGTTAACTAATTAGCAACCCCACGGGTCGATCTTCAAGGTTAGGTCCGGGGTTGGGTGATCATCATATACGAGTTCCCTGCGCGCCTCGGTAAGCACGTTTAACCGTTAGTCCCGGCTGTCATTTGTAGATCTTTGACAGTCGTTATGAGTAGTCAGAAGATCGAAAGTCTGACAACCAGTCGTACCAAGGGGTAACTTATTAACCAGAACTGGGTTGTGGGGGTCAGTAGTTATTTAAAATGCCTGTATTCAGCTGCATCCGGATAGACTGGAAGCCGACCCAAACATCGTTGAGACAAGCCTATGCAGATGATGATATTTTAACCTGAGACAAATTCACTGTTCCATAAATTTTGAACATGCATTGCATGTCCATGTTGGCTTTTTGTATAACAGCAGGTATTTTTTTAAATATCCTTCGAAAACTACTCCGAGAACTTGTATCCCAGAAGTGGGATCGTTTATCAAGATGAACGAGCCAAGGTCGAAACAAACTAACCACTGCTATAATGTTCACAGTTGAAGACATCTCCGGAGGCAGAGACAGAGTTAGCGGCGTTTGAGTTGCTGTTACCGGTCGCGCCAGTCCTCCACCTGCGGCAGTATGAGAAGGAGGGCAACGCAACTGTGAGTTTGAGAGTACTTCTTATTTTCATTTGCAGCTTCAAGCTAGAAATGCTTAATTGTTGGGTGTATGATTCGTTCGATAGTAAAAAATTATATTATTCAAGTTTCTGTAGTCCAATTAAAAATTAAAATTTATTATTCAGGGCGAAATTTCGAAGTAAGGACATGTTCGACTCGGCACGATTCGGGCGGAAATATTGAGCTCTAAGCTGAGCGAACCCGAATGTGATTCATTGTAGATGGCGCGACCATAGCTAGACCCCAATCTGACCTATGAAGTCAAGCTATTTTGAAATATAAAATGACATTACCAGATTTTCAACCAATGACGATGCCTGGAACCAGCTATACTAGCGCCATTAGTTTCACAATTGCCATCCCCATTGTGTAGTAATTGCTTTGGTATTTAGCACCTCTACTTTAGGAACAAAAAATCATGTATTTACGTTGGCGAAGCAAGGAGTATGTAAGGATCGTAGCAGGTGGCGTTATGTCTGTCTCTCCCCATAGTAATAAAACGCTAGTTTATGTACGTATGTATGTTTAATTAAACTGCTTCGTGTATTCGCAGGACGAAGACCTGTCTCACCTAGTGGCTCTGCGGGAAGACGCGAGCGTGCAACACGGCGAAACGTTGGTGCAGGGCGTGCCTGCTCAGAACTCCACCGACAACTCGCTGCTAGCAGTGGCCAGGTATGTGCAATACGTTGTTAAGGAGGACTTCCTAGTGCACATGTCGGCGGTATGACTACTGAACGCGGTGGAGTGGACATGTCGCCGGCTTTGGTGTGCGGGCTATGTTAAGCGACCGCAACTACAAGCGGCAACATCACTCACTCGCAATGGCAAACCGCAGTTATTCACGTCTGGTACCGCAGTTATTCACGTCTGGTACCGCAGTTATTCACGTCTGGTACCGCAGTTATTCACGTCTGGTACCGCAGTTATTCACGTCTGGTACCGCAGTTATTCACGTCTGGTACCGCAGTTATTCACGTCTGGTACCGCAGTTATTCACGTCTGGTACCGCAGTTATTCACGTCTGGTACCGCAGTTATTCACGTCTGGTACCGCATATAAAATAACTGTGAGGGCCCGGACTCCACCAAAGCGGAGATGTGCGGAGAGGAGAGGAGATGCTTAGGACCTAGGGCGTATCCACTAGCTGTTCGGAGCTGCGTACTGGTTAGACCGGAGCAGAGATCTGTGTTCAGGCTACTCACACCCAGTTTTTGGTCGAATCTTGCTCATCTCCTCTTCTCCGCTTTTATGGAGTCGGGGCATCTCTGGTTTGCTGTCTGCGGTAGACTCTCGACCAGCGTCAGAGCGCAATGTCGCTTTCCAGGAAAGCGTTTTTTATAGAAACCAGGGCCCGGTCCACCATCGCTTATCGCAGCATTAATTTAATGTCACTTCTGGGTCGGAAAGAGATAGAACTATACAGAACGTCTAGGTCCATCTCTTGCCTACACAGTAGGTTAAAACAATACTGCTATTCTCGGTCATGGACGGCTACCAGTAATTATCATAACATCATCTATAATGCTATCTCCCTCAGATGGAAGTCCGGCCACACCGGCTACCTAGCGCTGTTCAACCCGACGGAGGAGGAGGCGCGCGCCAACCTGACGTCACTGTACTCCGTGCCCGGCTCCGTGACGCCGCACTACATGTCGCGCGTCGTGCGGGCGGCCACTGAGTAAGTATCTCTTGACCCCTAATGTAACTAGTGCCCAATCATTTTCATCAAAATAAGCATCTGAAATAGAGCCGAAAATCCTTAGCACAACTAGTACACAAGCAGTTGTTACCCCCAAGTGTCAAAGGCTATATTTAAAAATCTCTCGTAATAATTACTATAATGCGAGTGAAGCCGTAGGCAAAATCTAGTTAAAATAGACGTACTGGAACTGAAATATTTTGACGTATTTAATATTCCTTTCCTACACTGAATTAATAAGAGATTGTGGGTTGACTCAGTATAGCAGAATGATTATGTCCCAACTCTATCCTCATCTCACCCCAACTGTCTACAAGCCAGCCACAAACCACCCGTCCCCATTCCACCCCAACCGTCTACTAATTCCACTCACCACCTCAATTATCTCCATTCCACTCCCAACTGTCTTAGCCAGCCCCAACTGTCAAAACCACCTCAATCTGTCTCCATTCCACCCCAACCGTCTACAAGTACTAACCACCTCAATTATCTCCATTCCACTCCCAACTGTCTACAACCCCAACTGTCTTAGCCAGCCCCAACTGTCAAAAACCACCTCAATCTGTGTCCATTTAACCCAACTGGTTTCACTAAACCACAGCAAGGGAATGCAAGACAATAGCTAATGTATTTACCATTGTTCCAGGTACTCAAACCACAACTCTGTACCCGCGGACAACTTACTGGTCCCTGCCAGGTCTTCAGTGGTGTTCTCCTACGTACCCCACACGTCTTCGGAGAAGTAAACAATTTACAAATACCTGTATTCACCAGAACATGTTCACGCTTCCCCGGTGTATTGAGTGAGGGGCGATTATTTGCATTTAGGTTTTTAAAAGACAAAACATTATATAGAATTTGAAGCATAATCATGTTAGTTGTTTTAATTTTTGTACACATCATAACATTAGGCCTGCAATCCCGCGAAGGGGAGAGGTGTACGTTATAGTGTAGCCACATTTCGTCCTATATATTAATAGGGGGCCCTGCCTATTTGCATAAACCGGGCACAAATCCAAACTGCGTGGCTGCTACTGAGAAATTCGTGATGAAAAACCCAATAACTTTCCTGACCAGGGAATCGAACCCAGCTCGTGCTCAGCAGTCTGCGATTGTGACCACTAGACCAACGAGGCAATTTTTGTTCCTGTATACATTATGGAAACGGTCCTTGGTACTTACTTTAGCCTGGGAGAGAGGAGCTATAAGTCCTTTTAAGCACCATCTCTTTTTTATAATGAAGTATAAAAAAATACAACAAAATATGAGGTGGTGAGGTTCTTAAGAAATATCAGGTGCGTAGTACCGTAACCGGCGTGCGTGTGTGACACGTTTCAATGTGGACGAGGCGTTCTGTAGGTTCGTGAATTTATGTAGGTATGTATAAGAAAGAGGTGATAGTTTGAATGAAACGGCACAAAATTACAAAATAATAAAGTACATTTTAATATTCCAATAACATTCTGCATTGTTAACATTTTAAAAAGCATAGTTGTTTTGTAAAAGTTCTTTTGTACTTTGACTTTAAAAATCTTTCCTTGTAGTCTTTATTATTTATATATAGGTCCCGACAGTCTTCATGGCGTTGCACTAATCCTTCCGTATCAAAAGGTCCTAAAAGCAAATCGGAGTAATAGCAAAACGACCTATAGGTACTCAAAACGTCATTTAGCCAAAACGTCTTCTTCACAAATCGTCTCACAAGCAAATAATCCTAAAAACAAAAGATTGGAAAATTGGAAGTTGTACAGTTAGTCAAGGCACAAATAAATATGAGATTTTAAAAGGAATAATATCAGGACATATTGCTCGTAGGACGTTTTACAAATAGGACGTTTTGCCAATAGGACATTTTACTTAAATGTCGTTTTGCTACTAGTGCAATTTGCTTTTAGGATTGACTTTTTAATTAGGAAGGGTATTAAGTACAAATAGGTCTTCTAAGTACATTATGTCAATTTTAACTAACTTTACATACAGTCCGTTTTTTCAAGTCCGCTTAGTAATATAATAGAATGAATATTAATAATACAATATGGATGGTAATTTTCAAACTTTGCGGCAATGACTAATACAGTCGAATTATTAATTCACGGGAGTATACGGGATGGCTTATCTGTATAATAATTATGTCATTTCTTTAGTAAAATCACTATTATAGACGACCAACGTAGTTAGATACCGACGACGATAAAAAATAGCTTTATAAGTATAAAACATTATTTTTAGTACCTATATGCGAAATCTAAATATATTTTGTTCAGAATAAGTATCTGAATACCGAAACCAATCATTTTTAAACCATGTTATATTTTGTCCCAAAAATATTTAAAAAAGGCGCCGAGACACCGAGCGACTAAGTACCGCAATCATTTAGGTACCTACTGCCAAATTATTGTTAGCTCAAGACGACGCTGGAGGCGCGCGCACGGGCGCGCCGCGTGTTGGCCACGTTTTTGTGCGGATAGCCAGGTACATAGATTCTTAATATAAAAATACTAGACACGTGTTTCAGGTTTCGCATATACTAAAACTAATGTTGTATAAATGGATAGTGCTATTAAAATAATATGTAATGCTTGAATAATAGAAACATATTATATAAATATTATATATTAGGTATAAAATTAGGTAAATAATTTGGTAATTTCTGTAATAGTGATCGTTTCGTTAATCGTATGTCATTAAGTTTAAAACCCGTAAAATAATTGTAAATACATAAGTGGACAGTGTTATTAGAACCACCGTTAATATTAAACACACAATTACAAATGAAGTAATTCGATATTTCATTGTATGAAAACTAATTTAAAAAGTAAAATTGATAGAAACAATTCGCAGTCGTACCTTGCTTAAGTCTTGTTTGAATCTTGAAAAAACGTAAAAGTTAGGATCAAAATTAGTTACATAAATTGTTAGATATTTTGAGAAAGAAAGAAAACAAGTTCTTAGTTACTGACATAATAAAAAGTTTCAAGAGATTGTCTATGATACAAGATCTGTTAGTACTCTATGTCTATCTAATGATGGTCTCCGCGCATTATCGCAGAGGAGCTCGTGAACGTAAGATATCGACATCCAGATCAGATAGTAAATAATGGACGCCAAGCACATTCGTAGAATAAAATCTTGTAAACATAACAGCCCCCTGGAGTATTGGTCGGTGTATTCCGGCCTATACGTGTACCCTACATCGCCCATATCCATCTTAACTACCTAGCTATACGTTAGGACTTAAAATATCCAAGTACGTCTTCACTAAATAAAATAAAGTAAGAGTGAAAAGCATTTGCAGGCAAGTATCGAGCGTCCAATTGGAAGGTACGTCCTTGCTGCAGTCGATGCCGATGTTCCAGTCGGGCATAATATGTCAGAGAGCGGGATCTCGAGCTAAACGATTAATTTGTTATTCTTAAAATTAGTACAGCCAAAAATCACACCTAGACACAGCGACTACTAGCGATACACGAATGATCACAGTACTACCTCTTCAATCAGTTAATAATACCTAGCAGTAAGATGTAACACCTTACAAACTTCTAGAATCAACGAACAATTTCAAAAGCAACGGTCGTCTTCCGTTCGGTTGTTATCGGGTCTCAATCGGGAAAGCTCGGCTCTCGTCGCACGGCCGGCCGGTTACCGGCGTTTTGACGTGGCCTTAGGCTTATTGTATTGGTAAGAGGCACACTTGGGGATGTGCCTCTCGGCGGCCGCCTGGTTGAAGCGCCGGTTGCAATGAGGGCACTGCACGTAGTCTGGGTTCTCGGAAGGTGGGGGTGGTGGGAGATCGCTTAGCTTACCTGGAAGTAGCATAATTATCAGATTAGCTTATGTCAAGCAGCGAGTCTTTCAGGTGAATGATTTGTTCTGATTTATGACAAAATTATGATTATACAAAAACGGTCATTATTTTGCTTAGATTTATCCTAAATCCTTACATTTTGTAGCACAAAAAAAACATTATTCATGGGACACATTATAAACATTTAACAATTAGTTTGGTCTGCAACGCTTTATGGTAGGCTAGACAGGCGTTCTTGCTATTTTCAAAGTATTTTAAGGAGGCTCCAATGTAGGGAAGCTTTTCGAGTGAATGTAATTCTGTGGAAGACTAGCTTCTTAGTCTTCTAGCTTCTGCCCGCGGCTTCGCCCGCGTGGAGTTCGATAATTGTCCCACGGGATAAAAATATCCTGTGTTAAATACAGATTATCTGTGTGCCAAATTTCATCCAAATCCGTTCAGTAGTTTTGGCGTGAAAGAGGAACAAACATCCATCCATCCTCACAAACTTGCGCATTTAATAATATACAAATAAGTAGGATTCCTTGGACGCGACATGCTTCTGGTAAAATTTGGTCAAAAACCTTGTACCTAATGTGTGTAAGCCGCAAATAAATTTATTTTTCTTTTCTTTTACAACTCATACTGAGTAAATGTACCCACCTCCAGCACTGAGATGCGCCTGCACTTGCTTGGCAGATCGTATGGCCGAGATGAACTCCTCGTGCTTCTGGCGCCAATTGTTGTTCAGTGGCTTGGTGACCTTGGTAGATGACTGGGGGTTTGCAGGCGCCTTGCGGAGCTTGCCTATGAAGGGTTCCGCTTCCGTACCCTGTAAATTCCAATAGGTCAGACGGTGGAACGAAAGCCACGCTAATTCTTCATGACGATATTCTGTCGACTAGTACGTAGTGACCTGGACAGGCAGGTTGTGCTCGACAACATTCATATTCATGTATTGCCAAAATAATAGTAATAAATAATTTGTGGGAATGAATTGGTGTCGACATCTGATTGAAATACAGGGTGGTGTAACCGTCCCTTCCACCCTGTACAGAAGTGGGCGAGTGATTTTCCATGATTTGTAGATAATTTTGTAACGATTACAGGCGTTAAAGTACTCACACAGTAGGTATGTGGAGTAAACAAAACAGCTGAATGTTGCAGTGTACTCATGAATTAAATATAATTAGAAAAATGTGATGGTGTGGTGCAGGGCGGGACCGGGTACCTACATGACATAAATACGAAAACCCACAGTCACAAATCCGAATTTTAAAATACCGATTTTCATAATTGGCGGCATTCGTCCCATTGCCGTGGGTACTACTTACCGTCGTATGGCAGCCAAGATTTGCTGTAAATTTTATGTTGAGGCTGTTTCGGAAAAATTTCAGCCCCTGCAGCTAGGTTACGGTTCCAAAGGGGGCTGTGAAGCTGCCGTACACGCTTTGTCGACCTACCTAAATTCTGGCAAAGGTGAGGTCATCCTGAAGGTTGATATAAAGAATGCCTTCAATTCAGTTAATAGGGACACCTTGTTAACACAAATTAAAAATGAGATACCTCAAACTTATAGTTTTCTTTGGCAGTGCTACAGACACCCGTCTAAATTACTGTATCGCGACAACCTTTTGGAATCTGCTGTTGGCTGTCAACAAGGTGACCCCCTGGGGCCAGTGATTTTCAGTTTAGCTATTCACCCAATTGTTCGACAGCTAAATTCTAAATTTAACGTTTGGTATCTTGATGATGGAACCCTGGGCGGCGACGTAGATACTGTTTTAAATGATTTAATTTTCTTAAAAAATAAACTTCATTCAATTGGCCTTGACCTAAACCTTGCAAAATGTGAACTGTATTTAGCGGACTGTACCAACAGACAACTGACTATTCCTAAATTTAACGTAATAGCCCCTAACATCAAAATTATTGAAAAAAGTTCTCTTCGTCTCCTTGGGTCTCCAATCTTCGAGAATTCCTTTCCCGATTTTATCGAGGAAAAAATTCAAAATTTCAATGATATTTCGGAAAGGTTGCTCCAAATTAATATGCATTCGGCCATCACCCTAATCCGTTACTGTTGTTTCGGCCCAAAATTAACATATTTCCTACGTGCTTCCCCTTTATGGAAGCACACTCATCTTTTGGACAAAATGGACCAAATTATCAAAAATACTATATCATCCGTTTTAAATGTGGCTTTGGACGACCGTGCTTGGATACAAGCTACTCTTCCCATTCGTATGGGAGGACTCGGCGTCCGCAAAATTTCTAGTATTAGTTTACCGGCGTTTATATCTTCGGTCCACGGCACTGAGAAATTAATCAGGAATATCCTGGCTTCCACACTGATTGATTTTGATGTGCCGTGCTTCTCCGAGGCTATTAATGCCTGGAAACTCACTTGCCCGAATTCTGAAGAACCCGTCCATCCATTTTCCCAGAGACGTTGGGACGAGCCGCTCTGCAGAGTAGTTCAGAACAATTTACTGCTCACGTCTGCTACTACTGCTGAGCGTGCGCGTCTGCTGGCTGTGGGTGAGTGGGAGTCGGGTCTTTGGCTTCACGCACTACCGTCGTCGAGCATAGGCACTTTGCTCGACGACACTACTTTCCGCCTTGCTGCTGCTCTACGCCTAGGCGCCCCTTGTTTTTCTCCTCATCGCTGTCACTGTGGTGAAGCTGTCAACAGCCTTGGACACCACGGCCTTTCATGCAGCCGAAGTGCGGGCCGCTTTGCACGGCACGCGAACTTAAATGATATCATCCGTCGAGCTCTTGTCACCGTCGGCGTTCCAGCTTTATTAGAACCAAATGGCTTGGCACGCGACGATGGCAGGAGACCGGACGGCATGTCTTTGTTTCCATGGAAGATGGGTAGGCCTTTAGTGTGGGATGCAACTTGTGTCGATACTCTTGCGCCATCCCATCTTCCTAGCTCATCGTGCTGTGCTGGGGCTGCGGCTGCGGCTGCAGAGAACCTCAAGCGGCGTAAATATAGTAACCTTATTGGTAACTATATTTTCGAGCCGTTTGGGGTTGAAACTCTGGGTTCGTGGGGTCCGAGTGCTCACAGCCTTTTCAAGGACATTTCTAAACGTTTAGTTGACTCTTCCCGTGACCCAAGGGCTGGCTTTTACCTTGGCCAAAGGCTTAGCGTTGCCATACAGCGTGGCAACGCCGCCAGTCTTTTGGGTACATTACCAGTTGACTACGTTGAGGAGGAGTTTTTTGACGCCATTTTTTAAGTTTATTTTTAAGTTAGTTAGTTAATATAGGTTATTTTAATTTATTAATGTATATAATAATTCATTTTTTCATAATTCCGAATGGTTCAAAATTCCTAATATAACAACTCCGATTTATCATTTATCCTATTTTTATAATTCCTAAATTTAAATATTTCTAACAAACGTTAGAAATATTTAAATTTAAAATAATTAAAAAAAAAAATACTTTTCTCAAAATATCGAGTTTCAATAGATCGAAAACAAGACCGACTTAATCCGAAACATCAAAAATACGAATTCCGATTATCAAAATACCGATTAATTTGAATTCCCAAATAAAAATGTCTTGTAAAATTGAATATCAAGACATATAAACACATAACCAACGATAGAGGGGATCTGGGGATCTGATCCGTTAATGGTCACTGTTCTAACCTAACCCAAATGATTCACCAACAATAGATGGTACCCGAAGTAGGTATATAAGGAGAAGAAGAAAACACAAAAATTAATATTAATACACAAACGTTACAAAGTAGATGTTTTTAAATTTCATCAAAAGTTACTTGTAGATTTTGAATTTATATGCGTAACTGAATATTATACTAATTGAATCACAATCAGAATCCTAATTTTAGCTTTTTATTCGAAGTATTGAAAATCGGAATGTCGTTTTTCGGACTGATAACCCATCGAGCAATTGATTCTTCGAACATACTAAAATCGGAAAACAAACAAATCGGATTTACGACTTTAAAACAAATTTCGTGATTTTTAATAATAGACATTCTTAGGTATAACTGTTAGGTATTATGAAATTCGGACTTTTGAAAATCGGAACATCTTTCCGATTTTCGGAATAAAATATTTCGGAGTATTTGAGTGTTCCCGTTTTGTATCATGTAACGGTGACCAATTTTCTCCATGTTCAAAAAATTCAGTGACAGTGTTCACTATTTGATGGGCGCAAAACTGTATATATATATAGTAGGTAATATCGCGGCTTATAAGGTTGGTACTCTCTGCCAAAGACATTATTTTTAAACAACAACCATTATTTATACGTCAGGCCGGGTACTTTTGGGACTGCCGTAATACTTACAGCAAGCCTATGCTTCAACGCGTCGAATGGCTTCCGTTTCTTGGCGTTGGCCTTGCGGCAGATCTCTTGGTGCTTTTCGATGCGGTCGGCCGCGAACCGGCGCCCGCACACGGCGCACGGCACGCCGGCGCTGGCGGGCGCGACCCCCGCCGACACTGCCGAGCCCGTGCGCCGGGCCGGCCCCGCGCCTGTACCACTCACGACGCCGCTGCCGGAACTCTAAGGAACAGAGGATGTGGTTGATAATCAAATTTGATTAGAGGGAGTGTGTTTTTGAATATTAGACCCGCTTGCACAACGAATCGCTAAACGCGTTTAAGTTAAAAATATTTAAAACATCAATCTGTCTCTGCCATCTTTAAACGATTGATAGAAACATAACGATGTTTTAAATGCGTTCTACGTTAAACGCGTTTAGCGATTCGTGGTGCAAGCGGACCCTAATCTCGGCCAGCAAGTCAGTTGGTACTTCCGTTCCATACAATCGAAAAATAAATGGGGTTTTCGCAGATTTCAAAGGCTTCGGAAGTTTATAGGGGGTTATGATGAGTAGAGCTCATTAATACCAAAAACTGGTGATACAGACCTGGACAGGATAAACCGGAATAAAATAATTTAATTTGAAAAACAATAAATTATTTGAATTTGAAAAAAAAAACAATTATTTCAAAATGTAAAGTTATATGTAAGAATAAATAAAGGAATAAAATAAACCTACCACTACTGGTGGTCTTCTGGTCAAAACCTGCAAAACGTGAACAAAGTAAATTCAACAAAAATACAGTAAGTATAAAGCAACAAAACAAAAAAAGATAAATAAAAATATGTAGAGTAATGTGCATAATAAGTGAATAAGAATAAGATTCTGAACACTGGCAGTTGTCCACTAGTTCCAAGTTAGGTCAGCGTGCTATAGACCCTAGCAACTCGGGCTAGGTTCGAAAGTTCTTTGAAGGGTGACATTCTAAATGAAATTATCCCGAAAATAACTGGAGTTACACAGACATAGCTTGAAAAGTAAGCTGAAGTAAGTGGCAGTGGGTTGACCATATTTATCGAAGGACCGATAGCCGACACAACAAACTAAGTATGGTCCTGGAGAGTGTGAATCGGTAAGCGCCTTGAAAATAGGGAAGGACAGGGTTTCGTCGCCTAGGAGAATGTCCAGCTGAGGACTTCAAAAGGCTGAGTAAATGCAGTGGAAGGCATGTGTAGGCGCACTAGTTTACACAAAAAAAGCAATGCGGGTTGCCCTCAAGTTGGTGTCATATTGCATAGAAAGAAGGACGCTGAAAAAATATCGCAACAAGTTACTAGGTTCATGTGTGACCTGATATTTGCAATCTACAATTATTATAATGTTTTGGTATTACAATGCTTGTTCGCTCACCTGATTACCACCTCGATTCATGGCCCCGCGGGCCTTCTTGCTCTCCGTCACCTGAACACATCACATACAAACTATTGAGAACCGACGCCTTCGTCAGCTAACATTTAACCAATTTAAACCGAAATAATTATTAATTTTGTAAACAGAAAATTTCATCGGTCATATTGACAAAATTAAATTGCGGATTTTGCATATGATTCTAATTTAGAATGACATTCCAAATCTTTTTCAGACACAAAACATTTTTTTTTTCAAAAAAAAAGTAATCAAAAGTATGACAGGCCGTATAGAGTAGAGTATACGGCCTGTCATACTTTTGATTTGCTTTTAAGTTTTTATTGGTTTCTTTTTCATATCGCCTTCTTAGTCTAGTGCCAAACGCGGCGACCGAGTGTGAGTTGATATTGCCCAACCTTTCTGGGTACAGTTAAGGTAAGCTTCCGAAGGCGCGGTTTGACGCGGTTATGCGGTTGCGGTACCGCAAATCGCGGCGGCAAAGCCGTCCTAGTCGCTCAGACAGACCCGCAGCGACACACAATGGTTCTTTTTAACTCTAAATTATTATTTTTATTTGTCTATTAAGTTTTACGAAGCTGAAGAAAGAGAGAGACATGCTATTGCTGTTAAAGTTGTGACATCGCGTTCGGTTAAAACCACTGCCGCAATGCTTAAAGGTTGCGGTTGGCGTCATCTTCGGAAGCGTACCTTTACTAAAAAAGCTTCAGGTAGGTATACTTAGGCACCTATCTACAAACTCTACAAAGTAAGGTTTTTCATGAAAACTACTTAAGTACTTACTGCATTTTCGCTTGAGGCTTTCCTTTGTGGTGCAACGACCGGTGCTGGCTGTACTTTTGTTTTTGATGGACTGGTCCTTGGAGCGAGACTTCTAAGATACAGTAAACACAATAAAAATATGATGAATATGTTTTCTGCACAGCAATTCACCCAGTTAATTGGTTACAATGGCGAGAAAATCTAGACAACCATTTCAGAAAGCACCTTTCCAACAAAGGATTTGAAATCCGGGAAAACTTGAACTAAAGTAGCCAGTCTAAAATCTATTGAAGTCTATGATTTTAGTGTGATAAATTTTTTTATTCATAAATCCTCGAAAAGGCATTTTATAATACGTGATAACATTACATAATTGCAAAAAATCCTGAATATCATGATTAAGGGAAGTTACCTTCTAGGTGGCGCTTTCTTGGTTGCTACAGGTGGATCAGGCGTCCTTGGGGTTGGTGTCGGCGCCATCGCCTCAGGGAACGTCTCGTTCTCTATCAGATAGTTGTTATCAGTCTTGTCCAGCTCGTCCGTGCTCTGGAGTATCACCTCGCTGTTGCTTTCGGGCCTCTAAAGAGAATGGATGTATGGGATTTATATAATAGAGCATGGAAGATTTACAATTCAAATAAAACATAAACAACGGGCTAATAACAACTCTCCACGTTTAAAAATACAATACCTTTTGCAATGTGAACTTTTAATTGGCTCTATTGGTTTTGGTTTTTGTTTAAGTATTAGCTGGGAAGATACATGGAACTTGGGTTGGGTTTTGGAAGAAATCAGAAGCTTAATTTCTTACCACATTGTTGACAGAATTCAGGTCCGGTTTATGGTTGTGGTTGAGATCGCCGGATCCATTCACTATGTTCTCTATTTTCTGCAACAACAACAAATAGACTTAGTTTATGCACAAGTACTACGTCGAATCGGTGCGGTCAAACCGGTAAGGACAGACACACACAGCACACCGGACTCTGACAGAGAATGTACTAAAGTATCCGCTAATGTCCGCAAACTGTCCGGTCAAACCTGTCTGGTCTTTTAATTATTTTTATTACTTACATGTTGCTGTTGTGTCTTAACACTGTGTGTACTGTTGATGACGTGCTTGCTGACCTTCCTCTCGAGACCAAGCTTACTGGTACTGGACACCTTACTGTACCCATTGGGCAGGGGCTTCCGGGTCGCAGCCCTGTCTGTGTTGTGAATGGGCTGCAGGGGATAGCTCTTGTCGATGCCTGCTTTTGTACGACGCTCTTCGAACATTTGTCGCACCTGGCAAACAAAGTTATGAATAGAGGTAGGAAAATCGTGAGGAAACCGGCAATTCGCAAAACCATACATTCGAAGAAAGAGGTGACTTCCACCAACCTGTACTGGGTCTTCTTGGTGGATTACCTCTGACAGAGAAGAGGTGGATGCTACAATGTCTTCGAATTTTGGATTTTAAGAAATGCGTGTTTGTTGAAGAAACGGTACGCAGGGAAGAGAATTTGATGAAGATTATTTAACGAATTGGAGTCTGGTTGTCCACAGTTATTAAAAGCATTTAAAATTAACCTTGAAAAAAAAAACACTGTAGGGTGTGTCTATATAATTTCTTCACCTTCAGTCATTAAGTTATTTTCTACGTATTAGTTACAGAATAATAAATTGATATTGAGTATAGACATTCGTGGGAACGGCAATGACTTTACCACTTGTTCTTTCAAGTAAACCTATTCTTATTTGTTTTATCAGCATTCAAATTTTATCGTCGTAATTTCTCAATTTGTTGTTTTTAGAAATTTTCCGAGGTGGCAAAGCAGTACCGGCTGCTAGTGAAGAAGATATATATATTTTTTTTACAATTTAAAACATCTTGAATGCGGGACTCGTTGCTTACGCAGAAGCCTACGACAGTATTAACCACGAATCAGTTTTTACCGAAACATAGAACGTATCGTTATCTCTAACTAAAAGATCTAACCCACAACAATCTACTAAACACAACAATATTTTAATAGCCCTGTATCAATGAAAATGACCATCACTGGGTTGACTTTCCCTAGTAATGTATATGTATTTTCTTGCAAATAAACATATTTGATTTGATTTAAAGGGGGAGTCAAGCAAGGAAATCTGTTGTGGCCTAAGTTTTTGACTACCACTCTCGAAGAAGCTTGCATACCGAAGCAAAAAAAACCTAGTCTTCTTACCTTCCCCGGTTGGTGCGCAGCAGGCGGCAATGGTGGAGAGGTATGGCCGATGTTGCTGGGCGAGTGTCTCACCCTATCCAGGGCCCTCGCCTGCTGTGCTTCATAAAGGGAAGCGATCTTAAGCTCTCGCTCCTGCATCTGCTTTTGCTGGAACCGAGCCTGGGGAACAAAGAAACATATATTTAGGTTTGGTGGCAAAATGTTGGGGGGTAGGTTAACGATGTGTTGGGGCCTTTGTCTGTTAAAGATTGGATTTATTTTCTTTCGGGACAATGAAGAAGATTAAAAAAACACCACGATAGTTTCTGGATGTCATTTTTAATTTTATGAGGGAACGATTCGACAAGCCAAGAACTAAGTACGTAGGTAACCTAATAGGTTACAAAAGTACTGGAAAACTAACAAATTTTCAAATAAACTCGCTAGTTCAACTGTATCCACGCGGTTTCATTAAAACAAAATAGGAAACTGATGTATTCAAATGTGATTTGATAGTAAAAATGTCTCAAAATAAATTGTTTCATGGACAATAGAATATTCATAGATCATTTCATCAATATTCCACCTGCATAAGCAAAATTAATTCTCAAATTACATATTTAAATGACAGTCACGTCTTAGATAAGATTACTCATCGCCTCGTTTCTCACAGTATCGCGATAGCTTTGTAGTGGGGGCGTGAGGTCGGCGCCCACGCATCATTGCGCACAGACAACCTGTTAGCCGCCTTTACAATGACATTATTGTTCGATACCACACTTCCGTAATACTGTATTGAGTTTTATAGGAAGTATGAGTAACATTAGACAGTTACGACTTTTTTGCGGGATTTTCTGTCACGATTTTGTGAGATATAAAATACGCATTTCTTTGGATTAAATCAACAATAAGGAGGAAAAAAGTAAAAAAAAGAAAAGAGTACATGGAAGGAATTGGGGGAGGCTATGCCCAGCAGTGGGACATTACAGGCTAAATTAAAAAAAAAGTAAAAAAAATCAATAAAGTGAAGAAAGATTATTTTATCTTATTGAACGACGTGAATTTTGATTTTATATTATTTTGTTTGTAGCATTAGCTGCTAAATGCGAAAACATTAATTTATAATGAATTCCTAAAAACTATTAAATATAGCTCTATTTAATAGTTTTTAGGAAATACGGTCAGAAGGAAATAGACAGACCTTAACAAAGAGAGAAGACATTAATTAAAGAATGAATTCAAGTTATTAATGTACTAGTTGGCCAAATTGAGCTGAGATACCTAACACCATCACTAAGCTGTCCATCATCAAAACTGGTTTGTAAGCTAAACCAAACGTCGAAATCGTTCATCAAACAAAAATTTATTGATAGTTTGCGTATCTTACATCGTTCACTATACAGGGTGTAAACAGACCCTTCACATAAGACCCGTCAACCAAGCATTCTGAACATCAAACTAAGTAACTTTTCGCAAAAATTATTGCTGGGAATAGACTTTTTTTTGGGGGGAGAAAAATCACGTTTTACGGTAGGACTCGATGGAAAGCACTCAAAGCATTGTGCTGATGGATGGATTGAATAGTACGGGGGTCGTGGAGGTGTGTAAAGTAAAAATCTTACATTAAAAACATGTATTTAAAAAAAACTTGTGAAAAAGTTGGAACTTTGACCCCCAATATCTCCGTAATTAGAAGGTTCCCAGGTGTGGTCTAGAACAAAAAATGATCGCAAAGACGGGTAGAACAAGTGCCTTTCGGATATGTTAAGGGTCTATTTACACCCTTTATGAGTATTAGTAGGTAACTCTAGCCTCAGTTCTTTCAGCTACAGAAGACAAAGCATCTAAGATCTTTGTGTGTTGACTTGGCAATGTTCGTTGACATTAATGAACGAACAAAGACGTGCAAGTACCTACCTACAAGGAGATATAATGTGGCTAGGGATGCTGTTGTTTAGAGACAAAGAGAATGATGTGGTTCAAGACTTAAGTACATATAGTGACAAATAACAATGTTACATCGTGTGGTGTGAGGGACATTGTGACTCTAACTCTAACCAAGGATTAAGTAGGTAGGTAGGTACCTACATGCTCCTTGACTTCACGGTGATGAAAACGTTTGTTGTTTATTGAAAAGTAATCAGCTGTTTTATACAATAGCGCAAGAGCTAAGCACACAGACAAAATGTATGACATCACGGCTGTCCTCCGCGCATAACCTATTGCCATCAACCGGGCATAAATCCAGACTCCCTTGCAGCTACTGCAATTCCTGACGGAAAAACCTAAAAATACTTAGCCCGACGACTTGTGCCCAGGAACTCATGCTTAGCAGTCGCACTTGCGACCACTAGACCAACGAGGCGGTTGAGCAGTTTTTTTTAAATTGTGCTAAGTTAAGCCACTTATTCCGTTGTTCTATCCCGATCTTATTCTTATAGAGCTGTCTTAAGGAGGATGCGCAACGAACGCGAACGAACGAAAACGAAACGAACGAAAACGAACGAACGAAGACGAACGAACGAAAACGAACGAACGAACGAAAACGAACGAACGTAACGAACGAACGTTTTTTGCAATTTACAGGTCAGTGTCAGGTTGTATGTTTAACAAAATATGATTCGCGACCTTAATAGTATTTACAGAATTATAATCATTAAAATGATCAATACAACTCTCTAAGTTCATTTATTCCCCCATTGAATGACTATTTTATGAAAAATTCACTGCCCTACAAATTTCAAAAAACATAAGAAAATTTCAATTTCAATTTTGGGATACCCTGACTTAAAATAATTCTCCCGCTACTGGTTGTATGCTCGTTTGTTCTGACCCTACCAAAAGAAGGTTAATATAGAATAAACATGTAATTCTCAATCTACATTTAGGTAATGAAATAAATTGTAGCTAATTTTTATATTTGGGTTGTGCCTAATATCACTGAACTGTAACACTACAATTATTTCACTTAAGTTGGCCTAAATTATATCCAATGAGGTCCAGACACGAAGAACCATGTTGATTTAATACGCTTAATGAGTTGTAATAACATGATAATATCTGGCTATCGAGAATATTAATGGAAATAAAAAACTACGCCAATTACATAATTTGGTGTTTTATCGAGACGATCTGGATTACGACCATACAAGTTTGCTAGGAGAAACGTCCTTGCAAGAAAAGAATAAAACCGTTGACAATCTAAGGAAGGAAGGAGGCCTTTGGCCAGAAGTGGGACAGAGCATAATATAACATACCACAAATGTAAACCCCACAAAGAGAAGGGTTAGGCACAGGTATACCTAATAGTGCACCCACATTTCGCCAGTTATGTTTAAGTCCCATGTAGTAATGGGCAAGCCTATTACCATCAACCGGGCACAAATTCAGACTCCGTGGCTGCTACTGAGAAATTCCTGACAGAAAATCCCAATAACACTGCCCGACTCGGGAATCGAGCCCAGGACCTCATGCTCAGCAGTTGCGCTTGCGACCACACGAGACTGCAACAGAGCAGGCTAGGATAAATGTTGGGGTCGGCTTTCAGTCAAACCAGATACAACTGAATACCAGTATACTCTAAGGAGCAACTACCTACCCGACCTAAATAGCCAGTCAAAGGATATCTCAATACCCCTTGGTGAGACTGGCTGAATAAAAAACCATATCTATCTTGTAACAACTTCTCTTAGTAACCGCTTCTTCACATTTGCAAGGTAAATGAAAAGACCTAAGTTGGTATGCCAAACTATATGTACGTGGTTATACTAAGTAGTATGTTGTATACTAATAGCCGCGTAGGCCAGGTCATTAAGCAGGGACTAGATTAACTAATCTGCTAAAGAACGGGTTACAAGCATGCAGCTATTAGCAGACGGCACACTTGCATAGATTACGTTGTTTTGCATGAGGGAGCGTATACATGGTATGTGTAGATTTTGTGAAGATAGAACAACAAGAAACAGAAATTTCCTTCATAGGATAGGTACCTGGGTAATTATTTATAAGGATTGCAGTCTTATGGCTGCATCAGCGAGCGGAGTTTGCGTAGCTGAATTTTGGGCCAAACATATGTAATAAAAATTTGCCATCGACACGCTAAGAAGAAGTTTTGATTGTTTTCATATGCTTCTAATGCAATAAATAGCCAACAATACTACGTCAACTTCAACCATTTCAAAAAATTAGAACACGTCAACACAGTTGGAATTAAACTATGAATTAGACTAGGCGCAGAAACGGATACGTTCGCAAGCGACGCTACGAAGCCGATCGTATGCGTATGCGTCGACATCCTCCCGGACAGGATCGGCTGTCGACGCATCCGTTCGTATCCTTTACGATACGATGCGAGCCGTTTGGTGGAAATCATCCTTTTCCCATACAATTGTCGAATACCATCTTGATTTAATATAATCTATAGAATACCGAACCGAAGGTCGATGGGACACATGAATCTTGGAGAGCATACCGTGATTTGGCAAGCGTAGTGACGGTCGGCACGGCCCCCAGTTAGATGGGCCGATGGATGGACTGACAACCTTCTAAAAGCCGCTGAGTCAGATAAGATGGGATGGCGGAGGTCAGGGGATAACAGGAATGAAGCACAGATTTGTGACTATACATACAGGGTAGAAGGGACACTGATGCTAAAACGTAACCACGTGTTCAGTACATCATTCTGGGCCTTTAAAAAAAAAACAGCTGTGTATCAGTCAAATTGTATGGAAAACCTATTTTTTATAAATTTACCTATGGAAAATATCTATGTTCGGCGCGTTGTGGCCGTTTGCATGAGGGAGCGTATACATGGTATGTGTAGATATTGTGAACAAGAAAGATAGAAGTTTCATTCATGGGATAGGTTTCCCTGGTTAATGTGGTGGAATGTCGTTTAGAGGTTAGACGTATGGTCGAAATCTTCGATTGTAGCAATATGAAATGAGGGGTTTTGATTAATTTCTTCTGCTTCTAAACTGCGTCAACACGGTTGGAATGAAACTATGAATTTGACTAGGCGCAGAAACGAATACGTTCGCAAGCGACTCTACGGACCGATCGTATGCGTCGACATTCTGGCGATCGGCTAAAACCCATTTTTTTTTTTTAATTTACCTTTGGAAAATATCTATGTTCGGCGCGTTTCGTTTCGTTCAGAATCTTATGCTAAATTTCGCAAATCTGTACCATGCTTTACACAAGTACCTCACGATATTAAAATTCACTATGTCCCGCATTCGAAGTGTACGCAACATCACAATGTGCAATGCACGATGCACGTTTAGCGTGTAATGTACGCGTGTGTGCACCGTGCATGTTTCGTGCGATCGTGACCGATACAGTATGACTGTACAGTCGAACGAGGTATTTGGTATACAGTTAAGTAACTTGAAACTGCTTTGCAATGCAGAGTAGTCTATTCGTTTACTCTCTTAAGGTCGTAGCATCAGCTTAATTAGCTTTTGATGTTTCTACTGCTGAGCCATTATTAGCCTGCTCTCGTTGAGAGGGTGTGGGCCATAGATCTCCATTATACACCATGCGGGCATTGCGGGCCCAATGCATATTGGTGGATGTTACAGTCTTCAAGTGGAACCAATGTAAATATTCATATGCCACTTCTAGCGGCGGATATGTGACATGCTATTTTAACAACTGTGTGCCTACTGTATCCTACGAATAAATGTCTTTGTCTTTAAATCTTTGGTTCTAAGACATGCCGGTTTCATAATGATATTGTCCTTCACCGTTTTAAGACCAGTGGTGATGATATAAATTCAAACAAAAAAAAAATATCTGCCTGGATTAGGGCTCGTGGACCTATACGTTGACTGTGTAGTGCAAAATGAATATTTCGCCTGTCTATCAAATATCTTGTTCTGATGTACCTGCCTCCCTACTGTTTATGATAGTTGCCGCTTTGGTTGCTAATGTCAGCTGCTGGATTGAAGACGAGTGTTTGTTTATACTCTGTGTAAGTAGTAAGTACTAACTGGCTATTTTTAGAGTTAGAATGTTTGGTATTCTGCTTATCTGCATCGTTAGGTCACGGGAGTTGCGAGAAAGACCTTTGCCATGCCAAGTTAACAAGCGCTTGAGATTTTTAATCAATACTTAATAATTTATTAGGTCGTTGGTAAAATAAGTAAATAAATAAAAATCAATGTCTGTTCGTACCCTATAGGCTCCTAAACTACTGAACCGATTTTCATGAAATTTTTGACGTATAAGGATGGTTTCTGAAAAAAAGGCATTGCAATGCATGCCGGGGCCCAACTAGTTATTTTATAAAAACTAGCAAGATTAGAGTAAATCCTTCTTGAATCGATGGTGCTTTTTAGATTAATTGGGCCCAGTAAGGATAATTAGACCTAAGAAAGAAGTTTCCAGAAAAGGTGAACAGAACATCGAAATGCTAACGAAGATAAAGTTAACAGAAATAATATTCTCATACCATTATTAGTACGATTAAAATAAATAACGAAACGTAGTACCGTAATATCATCTATAGAGAAATATCTAATAAACAAACAGCTATAAAACTATGCTATCACAAAACAAAGCCAATGAACGTCGCATAACGACCTTGTAAACATATTAAAACTATTAAAAGTGAAAGGAAAAACAGTATTATTATAAAACATACGGGTAATATCGCTGTGGGTGTAAAATCAATAGCCCGGCAGTATGCAATCGGACAAGGTTGGGTCTACGACCATTTGTGGAGACAATTGACACTACACGGAAGATTGGCGATGGTGACGAATTAGAAGGCCATTTCGGGTGCGATGATTGATTAGATGTGGACTGAGGACTATGAAGTTTAATATATCGTGATTCTTGTTAGTCATCAGCCCTTCCTCGAACAGTTTGTTGTCAATTTTAACCTAAGGTTCGGATCCACGCTTGTACTCTACTTTTTGCATTTTATTTTATCAACACTGCTCTCGAAACAGGAGACGAAAACATCGTGAGAAAACTGCGTGGTGGATTATGGCTCGCTCCCTAGCTCCAACGGGAAAGAAGCTTGTGTCCCAGCAGACCGCAAGTTCATTTTCATCATTCTCCTGCCCTTATCCCAATCTATTTGGGGCCGGCGCAGCATGTCTTCTTCTTCTATACTACTCTATTGCTGGTCATCTCATCAGTCTTCTCTTTCTAGCCATATCATCCTTCACACAGACCGTGACCTGTTTCGTTGGTCTTCCTCTACTCTTATAGCCAACCACATTCATACTCAAAACTGTCCTCACGACGTTTTTCTTATTCCTCCGCATCACATGGGGTGGTTTAACTAAGCGGGGTGCTTATTAAATGAATGCAATTTATTATAGCTGCCCATGAAGAAACTTAGTAGTGCACACAAAACTGCATTTGTACATTAAACTGAGATGACAATACTGCGCATTCCTACATACAATTTACGGTCACAAAGTTGGCAATCAGCGAAACTAATTACGTCAAGCAATTTGTGACACATTTGAAATATGATGATGAGGTGCGGACGAACATAATTATAGTAAGGCAACATCCGCGTAACATACGACTACTAATGTAACTGCTAAACTGTCTAATTGTCGCAGTTGCAATGCTGTTCTTGCGTTGTTCACAAGAAAGGATTAGTAAGAGAGAGAAGAATTAAAAAGAAACTAAAAGATCTGCAAAGAAATATTCTGTTTCGGAAAAAAAAAATTAACAATATAAAAAAATGTAGTCAACCGGTATCAGCAACCAGCAGCTACCGGCAGTCGGGGCTACAGAGAATCTCCTAACAATACGAGCCGTGGTTCTTTATTATACCTAAAAAAATGGTTAAGGTTATGGGGGAGACCTTTGCCCAACAGAGATTGAAAAAAATATAATTTAACAGTAAAATAAGAAGCGTTGATCCTATTAACTGAAAACAAAAAAAAGTACCAATCTATTGATTTATCTGACTTTGTAGACCGGTTTTAAAATACTTTACTGTCATAGTCCTACACTGAAAATCAAGTATTTGTCTATTTTTTGTCTACTTGACGAACTGAGAGCAATACGAAATTTAAAACCGCTTCTAAAGTTATGATTGAGGGTACAACTTTCGTAATAAATCAAAAGATTTTTCTTTTAGATAGAGCCAATTAAAATAATTCAAAAAAGAATTTAGGTCCAACCATTCCCTCACATTTCTTTCTAATGACCCTACAAACCATGTTTAAGGCAAAAGATAATTATCAACAGTGTTTAGGCGAGCGAGTATGCAATGACCATAAAAGTGTGCGGGCCTGCGCGGGCGCACAGTGGGGCGACTGCGCTGACTCACCAGTCATCGACCTTAAACATGTAGATTGAGGTAATGCCGTGATAAGTTTACGTTGTTTATGTATTTTTTAAGAAATTGTATTTTATTGAAACACAAGCCACAAGAGGATTTCATCAAAGCTCTCATCTACTAAAATCCAAATAATCCTCGTTTACTGCTCACCTTCGTTATAATAAAGAACTCCTTCGCTACCATGCGCTGCCTGACAGCGATCATCATCTGCCTAGCTTTTTCCTAACTATGTTAGCTGAATACCCGTTACATGAAGCGTCTGCCTATCTGACCTCCAAAACCCAGCTAGTACTGGGCAACACGATACTCCTTGTTAAGACTGGTTGTCAGACTTTCGGGCCACAATCAGTGAATAAATTTACAGTTTCATTTGGTTTTAAAAGTCTTTTATTATTATGAGTTTCATCCATGCTTCGACGTTGTCCAGTTGTGCACATATCTCGACAGAATGATTAACTCGAAATGGTGATGTAATTATGAAGAGATTTTACTTTCGCGTTCACTGTTAGTTATTTTGTATGTTTTGCTTTAAATAATCTCGATCATCTTTGGAATTATATTTCGGCAGGTTGAGCATAAAAAATGAAACCAAAAGATGTACTGCATTTCCTCGGCATTATTCCGTTGCCTAACATTGTGTTGACTTCATAAGAAACTGCGTAGGTATTGCATATTATTCCACTTGAACGATTCTAAAGTGGTTTGGTAAAGTCGACTAGATTCCTAAGCCTAGTAAACAGTTGCTTTATAAGAATGTCTTCAGTCGTATTTAGAATTTAAACAATGAAACTCCCACCCATCATCACCACTTCAACTAGAGCCTTTCTGAGCCATATTAGGTACTTTGGAATAATGACACTCACCGTTCTTAAATGAGTGCGTTCAGATTCTTTGGTGAAATCCGGTTTATCATATTTGTAATTTTAGACAATATACAACATTATTTTTGGTATATGCGAAACCTGAATATAGTTTATAGTTTGTCCAGAATAAGTAACTGAATCTATTTTAATAATTTTTAAACCATGTTATATTTTGTCCCAAAAATATTTTTAAAAGTTACAAGTTGGACACCGAGCGATACTAAGTACCTATCGCAATCATTTAGGTACCTACTGCCAAATTATTAATATCAATGAGCTAAAGACGACGCTGGAGGCACGCGCGCGGCTGTGACGCGTGGTGACCACATTTTTGTGCGGACAACCAGGTAACAGAACAAGCTTATACTTTGTGATTTTTCATGATACTGTTTTGAAATTTTGTACATAGATTCTTGACATAAACACGTGTTTCAGGTTTCGCATATACTAAAACTAATGTTGTATATTTTTTTTGACATCCTACATTGTGTCCCACTGTTGGGCAAAGGCCCCACCTTTCTCCTTCCAAACCTCTCTGTCCTGTGCGATATCTGGCCATGTTCGCCCCTCAAACGAGATCAGATCATCACACAATATTGATGCGAGTAAATCTTACAGGTAGTAGGACACCATCCATCAACCCTAAACATTTTAATTTGAAGGTGAAGGCGTGATTATGGTACTCCTGGACACGGCTCGTATGGTTAGGATACCGGTGGATTAATATTTTATATTATTAAATGTTTTTGTATTCAAATATTTAAAAATACACAAAATATGTACAAGTATAGATACTAATAAAGAAAAATGTATGAAATCTTCAACCAATAGAGACAAAATACACGAATTACTGATGCACGATATATTATTTGCAAATTGGCTATTGGTTATTGGCTTTTTTGCATTGGCTTGCTGCATTGACGACATACGATATGAATAAATTATTATCGTTAAATGAGTTTTGATCGAAGATAACAAACACATTCAGGGTCGTGGTGATGAGTCATGTTATGTTATGAACTATGAGCTAATAAAACTTTTGGCTTTGATAGAAATGGCAACTTTGGAATCCTGAGGTCATATCAATTTTAGTCGAATAATAAAGAAATAATGTATCACACACAATTATTGGTGAAATTAAGCATATATTTTTGTCGATAAAAAATCTCCAAGATTTCTTTGATTACTTTTTGTTTGCGATGAACAAGCCGTACAATTTTCAATGGTTACCATTCGAAAACTTTTATATCTCTTTCATTATCACCGTATTAGGGTTCGTCGTCCTGTCCAATTCGATCGGTACAGAACACCCCTTGATAAATAGTTCATTAACCTTTCAACCATACCAAATGTGGTGGACATTGCAATTAGATACCACCCCATCGGTCGCTTTTAGTGGCCGTGTCAATATTGTCAATCCATACTAAAATGAAAGTAACTAATGTGAAAGTAACACTGTCTGTCTGGTTTACCTTTTCTCGCCTTACGCCTCACGATAAAACGGATTTCGACGACATTATTATTTTTTCGTTTTATTAGAGCGTAACCTGGTGTCAGACTTTTTATGCCGGTTCTAACTTGGCTTTACATACTGATTCCTTCCTGGTTTCTTCACGATGTTTTCCTTCACTGCAGCAAGTATTAATACACAATCCGAAAAATCAGAGGTTTGTATCTGGGGTTCGAACTCGAGACCTATGACTTGGTAGTCCAACGGTCACAACACTAGGCTATCACAGCTTATCTGCGATGACGATGACATTGGCACACGAATAGATAATGATCTGAGGTAGGACATAGAATTATCTTTTATTCCGGTTGTAAGTTCCCGTTGGATTGCCGACCCTCACACGGCCCAATCCACGGGAAAAAACTAATACTTCAATATATAGACAAAAGCAAACACTACGTCCATTTGTATGTTTTAAATAATTAATGAAAACCTTGCTTTGGCGACATTTCAGGGAAACTTTTATTAAAAAAACTAATCATTAGTTTCAAGAAGTTTTTAGGTAGTGCGGACATTTGAAATGTTGAAGGTCGAATCAATTACTTACATTTTAAGTAGGTACCACCGTATGTTTGATTTGGTACGGGAATCGATACAGGTGGCGTGAACGCTAATAAAGAAAGCCTTCGGAATATGGTAGTGAGTTTAGAATTTAATAGTAAACGTTTAAGTTGGAGTATTTTTAGGAAATAAGTTTGAGAACCTGTCATTTGTAACAGCTGTCGTTAAAGGCCATCTTAGTTGTTTATGTTTTACAGAAAAGGTGGAAAAAGAATACGAATAAGTTTCAGTACGGAAGCTTTTCGTATTGAGTAAATTAATAAATTTAAAACTTACCTATTAATTAAAAACACAATGTTAACAAGCAAAGTTAATACAATTTATATAAGATCGCCGCGCGGGCTTCCTCTACCAAAAGAAAAGAATCACGTAAATCGGCCAAGTAATGACATTCATAAAAAGAAAAAGAAATGCTGGTGGAATACATAACCTCCTACTTTTTTAGAAGTCGGTTAATTAGTTAGTTTCAGTAGATAAACCTTATTCATTGGCAATTGTCATGGTAGTTGATTTTTTTTACGGGCAATATAACGAGGGATCGTTAAAAATATTTAAGAATCATTAGATAATGTGCGCTCAGAATAGGAATATGAAATCAGGTGCACTGATTACTATTCTTATACCCGACATGACTTACGATCGACATAGCCAAGAATGCATGTTGCATGTTTGTAAATATCTCACCAAAAACACAACAGCAAACATAATTGACATTATACACTGTAAAAAGATTGCATCATGCATGCAAATTCCATGCAACGTTAAACATAGAACGGTGTTTCTGTTCATGCATCCTGTTTCAGCCGCAAGGGGCGACAGGAAACCACATCGTTTGGTCGCAAAAGAAAAAGAAAACATTAGTTCAATGACTTTAGTCACTCAGTTTTTAAAACAGGTTTATTGTTGCTAAATCTTTAATTTCACGTAGCGCGTGTAATTCGCGTGTAATGTAAGAAATTAAAGGGTGAAGATTGGACTTTCAATATTTTAATTAAGTTTTGGTACTTATTGTCTAGTTGATGAATGAAATATATACCTGCTAATACCTTCGATCAACAAACGAAGATTAATACATACATACAGGGTAAATGGTAACCAATCATTCTGTATATCAAACTAAGTAACTTTACGCAAAAATTATTGCTGGGAAACAACTTTTTTTTTTGGGGTGAAAAATCACGTTTTACGGTAGGACTCGATGGAACGCACTCAAAGCATTGTGCTGATGAATGGCTTGAATAGTACGGGGGTCGTGAAGGTGTTTAAAGTAAAAATCTTACATTAAAAACATGTATTTAAAAAAAAAAACTTTGGCCCTCAATATCTCCGTAACTAGACGGTTCCCAGGTATAGTCTAGAACAAAAAAAAATATCGCAAAAACGGGGGGAACAAGTCCCTTTCGGCTTCGTTAAGGGTCTATGTAAACCCTTTATTTTGTGTATTTTTAAATATAACGCTGAAAAGTTTACTGTGTGAACGCGCTAATCTCAGGAACTACCAGTCGGATTTCTAATTCCAGCCTAATTCTTTGTAATATTCTTCATTTGCATTCGATAGCTTAATTGTTGAGGAATGGTATAGGCTATTTAACATAACGTTACAACTCTTAGGAGCGGAGAAAAAGGCAGAAACGGCGGATGAACCCGCGGAGCACAGCTAGTAATTACGTGGATGAAAGTTATGAACCATAATTTTGCATATTCCTTTTAAGGCATAATGAGATGAATTCGTACAAATCCTATTAAGGAGATTTTATCTATGATCCGCATACTAAATTCAAAAAATAAAAATTTAAATATTCTGCTGATCATTATTTCCGCAAATACCTTTGGACGTTGAATAGTCAGCCAGCCGTTCCTGATCTCAGCAGGATCAGCGTCCTCCAAGGATATCGATGATATAGTCCTAGGTCCTCGCGCCTTCCAATGTTCAGGCTCCCACCAATTCACTTGATCCAAGGAACGGGAGATACCTCGAGCTGCCATGGGAGAGTGCACCCTTTTATCCAGAATTTTCTTGGATATTTGCAATATTTCCTTGCTTCTTTAAAATGCTGGCTTCATATCGTGATAGCACTGATATACCTGATTTTTTTTATGTTACCAAAGTTTTGTCTTTAATTCTAGGAACCACGTCCACCCTTCCCCGAAGCCAAAAGCTGAATGAAATGGAGGGTTGTTTGTTTGTACCCCCGGTTGCCTAGCAATGGAGCACGTGTAAATTCAATGTCACGGCATTATGAATAAATCATGACCTTTGCGGTACTACTGTTACGAGTAACTTGACCCAGTCAAGCAAATTACCACATCTGGTTTTAGCGAATGACGTCTTAATTCTTGGAGTCAAGGTTGATATTTGAACAAGCGATGTTTTTTTTACTTTTTTAAGAAGCTGTACATCTTTGGCGTGAGGTTTGAATTATTATAACAGTATTTTTTTCTGACTTTACGTCTTCGTGTAAACAATACTGGGAGGTTCTCAAGTTCCCTGCGGTCTTACAATGGATTGGTTTCAAGTTTATTGTCAGGGTTACAATAGATGCATAACTCTTGATTGGATGAACATCTTAATCGTGATTAAATTAATTAGCTATCGTTTCTTGATGCCTAATCTTCGATTTACAACTTTATTTTAGCATGTTTTACAGAATGCTTTCTCTGTCGCATGTCGTATCAAAATTGGGCCAAAGTCGTAACCGATTGGGTTCCGAACAACAGAACCTGGCAACGCGGTAGACCCAGAAGGAGATAGCGTGACAAGCTGGACTCTTGACAAAAGGATTGGGAAAGACAGAGAAAAATGGAAAGAGGGAAGGGAGGCCTTTGCCCAGCAGTGGGACACACCTGGAAAAATGGGCATTCAATCAGCAGAAACGATGACGAAAAATTACAAAATGTATCCATCCTCTTCTTATCGTGTCGATGGCAATTTGAATTGTGTCAGCTCAAAACTGAGCTACTAGTTTGGCGCTTTCGGTAGCGTTCATCAGTTTCTGTAGTGAACAAACAACAGGACACGCAGGACACGATATTAAGTGAACAGCACCATATTTACACTCCAGGCCAGAGTCATTAATGAATCTCCACCTGAGCAGGTTTTCCTTGCTGCGGCCAATCTGGGTCCGGAGTCTATTTAAATACTTCCAGGTCAGCCAGGTTAGGTAAGGATGCACTACCTCGCCACAGCTTTAGTCTTTCCGTAGACCGCTCGCCAGTGAGTGGGGTTGACAGAAACTACCGATTTATGTCAACCTTGTTGAGTGTCGTTGTAGAGATACGAAACATTTTGAAAGCAATTCCCACGTTTCTTAGGCTTGTGGCTCAGCAGCCACAAGTTAAGCTTTCTGTATGAATTATTGAAGTTATCTAATTAACAAAATGAATGAGGAAAATGTTGAGAGGAAAGTTTTGAGTATGAATGTGGATGGGTATATGAGTAGAGGAAGACCAAAGAAACGATGGATGGACTGTGTAAAGAATGATATGGCAAGAAAGGAGGTGTCGAGTAGATGACGAGTAATAGAGAAGTATGGAAGAAGAAGGCATGCTGCGCCGACCCCAAAAGAAATGGGATAAGGGCAAGAGGAGGATGATGATCTCAATAACAAAACAATTTTTAGCTTCGTTGTATTGGTCATATGAAATGAACGAAGACATATTATAAAGCTTTAATAAAACGGCTATGTATATTCGTATAGGAATTGGCAATGTTATGATTGTTTTTAATAATTGGTCGTGTTTATGTAAACTTAGGTACGGCCATCATGGAATGTGCATTGCTAAAAATAAACAGCTTTGTCTTCATGAACTATGCGAAAGTTTTGCAAATACATCGTGTGTTATCATCACTTTCTAACTTTCAACAATCCTCTCCATATATTGCAAATCTAAAGATCATGTTCCGGGCATTATCTTTGAGACTGTTATGACAATTTAAATCTTATCATGTAGGTTTTATGCATCATATTGTGATGTGCCGCCCACGTTAGGTAAGCTAACCATGTATGTGCCGAAGATAGATGAAGGCGACTGATTCATAGGTCCTTGTATGGCGACGTGGTTAGACGAATAGAACTGTTGACGTCACAAGATCTCTTAATACTTTCCATCTCGCTGCTTTGACATATTCAAAGGTCGTCTGAAGGCTTCAGATTTTCGTATTTACTAAGGTCAGTTCAGTTGGGAAACCACGAGAGTTTTCAAAAATGGTTTGCGCTAATTTAGCTCTTATGTCAATAAATTAAATGTTATATTACCGTGCATTGATGGTCTGTAGATTTAGCCTCGCCTGCAATTTATATATGGTAATGTTCTTTATGGTCATTGCCTTAATTTTGCATCTGTTAATGATGTTGTTCCAAATTGTAGTGTATTTATAAAAGAGTTAGGTTACATTTTGCAATACAATAAAACAAAATATTTCTTCATTTGGCGATTCTTTTTGAAGATTAATTCGATCTACCCAGTGCAATTTTGTTTTCAATTATCTAAAGTCATAATTCATTGCCATGGTTTGCTGCAACTCTTCGGAAGTTATTATTTATTAGGTACAATCTCAAAAGAAAGTGTAACAAGGCATTATTTTGCCGCATTGCTGAACTTTTTGCTGACGCTATTGATTGAAATAAAGCCCGTTTTCAGTCACGACTATAACTTTGGCGCCAATAACTTTTTAGCTTTCGAAACTTTTGACCATAAGACAAAAGGTTGGAACACAACTTTATGAGTATTTTATTTCTGGTTTTGTTGAATATATTTATAACTAAATCATTATCATCTTTCGCGTCCTGTTCTATCCTAATTCATTTGGTGTCGGTGTCATTGCAGGTTTGATTTAGGTGTATTGGCCATCCTGGTGAAATGATTACCCAGTTGACAAAACTCAACTGCCCCCGAGTCCTCGGTCATACAAACAAAAAATTCAAGGCCACGCTGCGAAGAAAAAGCGTAGGTCTTCTTCCAATAGTTCTGTTAAAGCTAACTGACACAGGCAAGACAAGCACTCATTATAGGATCCTTGGGTGTGACCAAGTTATTAACCACACAAACTTAAGCGCCAAAGTGCGAAATCTTTATTAGAATCTTTAGACGCAAGCGTGTGTCGTCGCTGTTAGGCAGAGTACGCGGCAGCAGCAACGACATTCTGAAGATGATATCCAGTAAATATCAGCGTCCGATACACTCGCTCTGGGTAAGCATTCTGCTTGGGACGGTAAAATAAATGTACGTTGTAAAAATATTTCGTACTTACTAACAGGGGCGCCGGTAGAATTATTTCTTGATAAGATCGGTTTCTCTATAGTGCCCAAGTTTTCTCATCCTCCCCCTGCCTACGGCCCTGACGATGGAAGACACGAGGCGTAAACGACCTGTGCATGCTGTGTTCACAAAAGAAGAGTAGAAGAGGATACTAAATTGATTGACAAGCTGATGAACAGAACAGCAACCTAGACGACACTTCACAAAGAACCACCCAAACCAGCTTTCTTATCACCAGATAAGAATGCTATAACCCTGTTTATTGCCAGTATCAGGACCACCTGACACACACAATAAACAAGTCGTTACTCTAAACCGGTTTCCAGTGATTTGTCTCCGTCCACCCTTGCCATCCTCCCACGTATTACTGCATAAGGCCGTGCGGTGCTCTTGCGCAAGTTTGCAAACTATAGCGATCTTATCTGCCTACTGAACAGATAATAATGTAACTAGATTATTATTGCTGTTAATTATAGGTGTGTGGATTAGTGTAGTTAATGTTAGCTGTAAACTTGTTAAGAATTTGAAGCTTGGTGATCTTAGATTGTATTGTTGTTTTTTGTTGTCAGACGCAAAAATGGTGGGGGTTTTGAGTTAAAACATCATCAAGCTTATAAACTCTGTTATTGAAGGAGATTAGACAAACAACAACACCATAAGAACTACATAAGTCTATTCTATACTAATTAAACTAATTTAGAGATTGGAGATTTTAAATTAATAACAACCACTTAGTAACAATCGTTTGGTTTTGTACCTTTGCTTGCCTACAACTGAACACATAAATCTATATTAATATTATAAAGTGGCAAAATTAGTTTTGTAAATTAGTAAGTTTGTATGTAGGGGATAATCTTCGGAACTACTGATCAGATTTAGAAAATTATTTCACTAACGGGAAGCTACATTATCCCCGAGTGTTATAGGCTACATTTAAAACGTTCCCGTGGGTTAATTTCCGTACATAACGGGAGCGAAGCCGCGAGCAAAACCTAGTCAGTAATGTTTCTTTACATCTGCATTTACTTTGTATCCTTTTAGTTAAGCATTTCATTAATTACATCGACATTGGTAAATAGTGGATTAACAATGAAAAATTGCATTGTTAACAACACTCTTACCCAATTTCTTGCGCGTGGGTGAATCACGAGATTCTCGATTGTATCTTAATTGATTAACGATATTGGTGGTAAATCGATACATTTATCTCGTTTCAAACCAATTAAAGTGTTAAATAACGAGATGTATACCTAGAGCTTGTGGGTGATGTAAGACGAGTAATTTCGTTTTAGCGCCATATCTTGTGCAACTTCGCTTTTGTATGAAGAAAGTCAGATTTATGTGTTGTTTTTGTTCATTTCCTATGAAGAGACTTGCTCGATACGACACGATATACATAACATAACATCACGCCTGTAATCCCCGAATGGTTAGGCAGCGGTGTACCTAATAGTATACGCACATTTCGCCAGTTATGTTAAAGTACCATGTAGGGGGCGAGTCTATTGCCATCAACTGGGTACAGATCCAGACTCCGTGGCTGCTACTGAAAAATTCCTGATGGAAAATCCCAATGACACTTTGGCCGACCCGGGAATCGAACCCAAGACGTCTTGCTAGACCAACGAGGCAGTCAACCAGATTAAGATATACATTGTATCTTAATATTGCTTATCCGTCTATGCATCTTTCACTACACGGCTAGATAGTTATCGTTTTCTTTACGCGTCCTGAATCTTGAATTCCTAAGCTAGCTTATCGGGAACCTTTCGGTGTCATCTAAATCCTATTCGGTTGTCACCGTTATTTATTTGGTTATCAAATAGTTTAAGCTCTTGAATAACAAAATTACGTTCAATTTCTACCACTTTTACAAAGCTTTCCATTTGATTAAATCTTCGTTCATTACTTCCGTTTCTGGCGTTCTTATGTCTGATCTAGATTAAAACTTATTTATCTGAACCATTCATCATGAACTAACATTCATTTTCGCGCGAATTAGTACTATTAGGTAACATTAACAACAAATCTAAATCAATGGCATCATTACTTTAATATTCATTTAGCTCTGAATGCGGTCCAAAATTAGCTTTTTTATGGGCGTTTTAGTTAAATATAGCTTTAGCCTTTTATGTTAGTGGGGCAGCGGATGCCGATGGCGTGCGAACTGGGTATGGAACCTGTGGCACGCGGAGCTAATGGGTCGCAACCCGCTACTGCGCGACTGGGGAACAACAGTAAGTGCCGTATTATCGACTGTGTGGCAAATTAAGCGAAATAAACGAGCCTTAGTGGCGTGGCCGCGGCAGGCCACGAAGAAGATAGTGGGACGAACTGGACAGGTTCCGTCAGAACTGGAAGGAGGGCGCGTGGGTTAGCGAGTAATGGAAAGAGTGTAGCTAGGTCTTTGTCCAGGAGTAGGATGTGTCCCACTCCTGGGGAAGGGCCTCCCTCCACTGCAGTCCACTGCAGCCTAAGGAAATAAAAAGAGCCTGCCAAGTCCAGTGCTGATAGGCAACTTTCGTCAGGAGCACTCTGAGTAGTAAACCATGCTATTAGATATAACCTGCTGACTGATTTATTATCTTTTTTAGTCTCAAATACATACTTCCTTGTGCCTACCAAGACGAGAGAAGAAGGATGAGCAAATCCTTGTGAAGACTGTCCACCATTTTAATAGGTCGCTGGTTCAGATCCGGCTCGAAGGACCATCTTCAAGTTCAACACTGTGTGTTTTATCCGCACATAACACCTGTTTTGTTTTAATGCTAAACAGTCATATTTTAATAAAATATACTTAATTAAAACAAAAGTGGTAATCGGATTTTATTTGATAAATAGATGAGATTATAACTCGTAGAAGTATGAAGAAGTAGAAAGAGGGTCAAGTGTAAAAAATATTCAAATATTTTACTTCACTCGCTTCTGTGAGCTAAATAAATGTAAATGAAAGCACAAGTAACATACTGAACTCCGTGCACGCGATTAAAAAAAGGTTTTACGTGTTTATTTATTCAATTTGCTGTGGCTGAAAATATCTGGGGCGACCTTGAGAGGTCAAGGTTGAAGTGAATCCCGCCCTATGACAGTTTAAAAGAGTTTATTTATATTTTATGCCATAGATAGGTATTGTATTGTATAACGGGCTGGTGTCTGCAACTTCACGTCAAAGTGCGTATATTGCGTGCAGATAGATAGGTATAAATAATATTGAGGTTTTAGAAAGCTTTTTAGTTTTTTCGTTATAGTTTATTAAAAACCTCTGTTTTTTTTACAAGTTTTTGGGGACCTTCTTAAAAGGGTTTACGACTTACGGCATTACATACAAACTTTCAATTATTTTTCGAAATGACTGAACCGATTTTAATAAAACTTCATGCGCATTAACAGTATACATAGCTCTAAAAAGTTCATAGAGAACATTTTCGAAAAGTAGGTTACAGTTAAATTAGACCGATTTTAAATTTTCCATAGAAACAGAAGTTTCCAGTTATCTTTTTTTAAAAAGACTTTTTGAAAATGTTTATTATAAACTTTTTAGACCTTACTAATTATATTTATCATGCTTATGCGTATGAAATTTCATGAAAATCGGTTCAGTCATTTCGAAAACTAAGGACTTGAAAGTTTTTTTTCGCTCTTAAAGGCTTGTGCCTGCGGCGTGGAGTTCGGAAGTTATCTCACGGAAATATAGAAGCGCGATAAAAATTATACATAACATCACGTCTTTAATCACCAGAATCACATATATACCTAAATTAAAGTCACATGCCGCCATTTAAGATTAAGATAAGTCATGTCAAGTAATATTAATATGGATTTTTTAAGCTATTGTAAGTATCACAACATAACTCGAAATACTGATACCTGAATATTTTGATGGCGTGCTAACCGGGAAAACAAACTGGCGTGTGTTTAGTAATTAGGTTAGCAATGATAATCGCAGGGTTGGGCTGACCTGTGAAGGCGTGGACGTTTGAGTACAAATTCACTGTTTATGCACACAGTTTTATTTCAGAACTCTCCTTGGGTAGCCTTGATTGAAGTTAAAATTTTGCGATGAAAGTTACTTAGAATATCATCATCAGCCTACAGCAGTCCACTGCTGGACATAGGCCTCCTCAATCGCACGCCATTCAACTTAGAATATACGGGTTTTTAACTAGTTAATTCTAGGTTTTTAAATACAGTTAGTATTACGGTTTTAGCAGTGGCGTAGCTAGTCCCAGTAGGTAATTTTTTTTACCAAATCCTTTTGATACCGAGTGTGGCGAAGCCCAAAAAGAGGAGAAAAGCTCAATCAATTAATCAATTATGAATGATTTTTGCAAAGCTAAGAAAGTAGCATCCTGACTTGCATCGCATTAGCTGTCATTCATTTTACTAAGTCACCCAAAGGCAATGGAAAGGGCTATGCTCGGAGTTACCTTGCGTGATTGAATCAGAAATTTTATCTTTTATTAAGAAGAATATTTGAGGTTGTAAGAAGATTTTGTAATTTTTGTCTTCATCAGGGGCCCTTGTTACTCGGGGGCCCCGTATCATTGATACGGCTGATATGGCGGTAGCTACGCACCTGGGTTTTAGAGAAGTGGCAAAAGTTTTTAAAGTATATTGTTTTTCAACAACAACTTTCAACAGAATTGATATTTAAACTTTTCGTTAGCTTAAATTATGTGTGTGTGCTTTGTGGTGGCTTTTATCAGTAGCAGGCCTGAAATGCAGGTTGATGGCAATAGGATAGACCGTATGGACTGCCGATATGTCAGTGTACTCTACAGCTCTGCCCAACCCTTTGGGAACTGCAGGTGTGATGTTTTATCATGTTATCTTCTTAACTAATTATCACCATCTCAGGTCCAGTTGAAAACCAGAGTCGGGCACTAGCTGCTCGGTAGTTTGCTGAACTGGGTCTATTTGGCGCAGCCGTGAGACACAGAATATTATCTCTTTTTTTCTGTTAAGTTTTAAGTTTTTTATTGTGTAGGTTTAAGATTATTATTTGTTTGTTGTGTGCACTTGTGGCATGTGCCAAATAAATATGTTTTCTTTCATTCTTTTCTTTCTAATACGTTTTGATTAGTTACCAAACTAGACAATTTGAACATACGAAATGACTGACCTGTCCCACCTACCATTGGCCTTCATGTCTCATTGTTACATGAAAAGATTTACAAGAAACTTTGTAAGCTGCCTTGTTAAACACTAAGGATTACTTACACTATCACGATTTGTGTGAGTCAGCCGCAAATGTAATTGTAAACTCAATTGAAAGGATACGTCAAGACTGTGAATGGATGCAATCCATCGCGAGTTAAGAGTGGTCTGGTCAATGGCACCAGGATTGATAAACGAATCGAGAAATAAACCGTTGTTTGTGTTGAGATTCTGATCGATTGTTTATTCTTACTGATTTCAATTACTTCGCACCAGTCTACTGGTAGATATCAGGCATTGGTAGGCCTAAACTTTCAACGAGTCAGCCTGAGATAGAACTAATAATACGGCTCACTCTTCCTCACAAAGTGGAGGCCTGCAGTGTCCAGCGAGACCAGTGAGAACACTATATTTCATCATCATCATTTCAGCCGAAAGACGTACACTGCTGGACATAGACCTCCCCCAAGTGTCGCCACATTGACCGGTCCCGTGCGACTCGCATCCAGCGGATCCCTGCAACCTTCACCAGGTCATCGGTCCACCTATATTTAGTCCATAAAAAATATATAAAGAATATATTTTTTCATATTCAAACATGCCTGATAAATAGGAGACAAATGAATAACATAAAGTCACAATTTCGAAGGCAGCCATAACCACAACCAACAGCTGCAGCAGCAATGCCGCTGAATCATGATGACACCTACACCTATACGACTGGTTTCTTTCTATATAGGTACAGGGTGTAAACGGACCCTTCACGAAGCTGTCAACCAAGCATTATGTACATCAAAACTAAGTAACTTTACGCAAAAATTATTGCTGGGAAACGACTTTTTTTTGGGGTGAAAAATCACGTTTTACGGTGGATGATGCATGATGGATGGATTGAATAGTACGGGGGTCATGAAAGTGTTTAAAGTCAAAAAGAAATTGTGAAAAATTTGGAACTAAAAAACAGGTATGGTCTAGAATAAAGGGTCTTTTTACACCCTTTATACAAAACTCTATAAAAACAACACTGTGTGGCGACCATCTACTTAAAACGTTTTTAAACCTCGGTTAAAAAACTAAGCTTGAAATCAAACCGTCAAAACAGCAATCAATTAGTGTCCCCAGCACAATTTGCTCCCACACGTCATTATTGCCACCCAGTCACGGTAGACGACCAGACAAATAGTCTATTACAATACACAGCTACCATTCGTGTATTATTACTTATTACGGCACAAGTGTTATTATGGCACACTTATTATTATTACGGCATACTTTGATAACCGGACGGACGACGCGAAATTATCGGCCAAGGAAAATAGTGAATATAATGTGGTTGTTGTAAATATTATTGTAATGATTTTAATGTTTAGAATGTGATCATGGTTTGTTATCATATCCTGAACCATGGACGAATTTTTAAGATTCTATAATGTTATTTTATTTTCTAAATTTTGTACTTCTTTATTAAAATACCGAGAACCGAGTCAAATAGAGATGTATGGAAGAAGAAGGCATTCTGCGGGCACTCTAAAGATGCACTACTCATTAGCATTTTATTCACTCTTTTGTGTGTACTAATTATAGTAATTATATAAAATCAAAAAAATTTAAATAAATTAAATTAATGATTTTTTTGTCATGGAGTTCAAACTAGGTACCAACTTAGTAAAAATATTGTACAACACCTAGTATTTATGACTGGTGGACAGATTTAAGTAAATTATTATTTTGTTTTTTAAATAAATAAATTAGTCCTGAAAATTCTTTTTTCGAATGGTGCTACACACTCAAACATATTGAAATAAACTACCTTCCTAAGCTTGCGTAATGTGGTTTACTAATACTGAACAAACGCTCCGCCTTAAATCTTCACCAGTGCCGCGCACGCGCCGGCGCAGACTCCTGTAAGCAATAACCTAACATAGCAGCCATCTCTCAAGTGTAACTCACATACTACCCAGACGAATGAATAGCATAACAACAAAGAGCAAGTACTCCTATTAATAGCGTCACTAATCATGTTGTGCGCCACTCTATCGGGTATGATTATACCCGGCGTATGCGCATACAGCCCAAACAAACCATTGTTTTCATTAGAAGATATTCCAACTTAAACGAATATCAACTTAATTTTCGAGCACATTAAGTTAATTTCAGAATGACGTAGTAGTCGTTCTGAAATCAAGTTGATTATTGTAAAAGTTAGAAAAATGTTTTAATTAGTAGTTGTAAACTGAACTTTATGAATCGGAATTAAAGCTTTTAGTCGAGACACTCGGACTTTTGGATACTAAATCGCGAACGAAGTTATAAGTGGAACGTTCTAACAAAGTTCAAGATAGAACAACACATATGTGGAGTAGCCATTGTGTAGACTTTTAAGGAATGATAGAGAACAAAGGTTGTTGAATTGAAGGGACGTGCGTTGTTTGATAATATGACGACAGTTCTTTCTGTAAGTTTGAAAAGTGTGTATTTTTTTTCTTAGAAAAACATTGTAATATATATCTAAATAAAAGAATTACATCGTACGTTCATTGTTCAACTTAGTAAAACATTCGCTATTAATCATGCAATTACTAGACAGAGGGCTTACACATAAAACTGACATACCTGGCTTAAATAAAAATTTAATATTTTTTACGAGAATTTCCTAGTTTGGTGCTGTAGATATTTTTCTTGGTCCCTTCACAAAATCGACTCCCGTCTACCCGTTGGATTTTATGGTAACGAGATATCAGACACACGGCTGCCTAAGCTTTGCATGTTGTTACATATTCATAGGTACCTCTCTGATTAGTCAGAAGGCCTCGTTAGTACGGTACAGCACTAGGAATTGATGCAAGTGTACTGTTCTTCGCAGAATAAGAGCAAAGCGTACGTACGTATGGAGTGAATAGAGATTCATTCTAAGTTTTTAAACTATAACAGTTTAAACTTTGACGGTCACTAACATTATAATTGACACTAGAAACGGGATATTTACAATGTTTACTGTTGGATTAGAGTCCCCGATATTTCGGCGCTGTTGCAAGCACCATGATATATGACGTGGTACGTGGTGACGTGGCCCATTTCTAGTGTTAATGATAATGAGATTCATTCAAATTAGGTATCTGCATTGGAAATCTTTTTTAGAAAGAAACTATAGACTTGAAAGGACATAAATGTTTAACTCTTTTAGTACAGTCCATTTCATCCTTATTTAATGCACGGGTTTTTCCTACCCTTATTATAAAGGAGATCTTCCTTTATAATAAGGGTACTTTAGTATGAACCTGCTAATCTGCTATTATATTACTAATACCTGCTAATTTACTTATAATTGTGGACTTAAGAGCGTTAACGTCTTACGGCATTTCATACAAACTTTCAAGTGATTTTTTTCGATATAACTAAACCGATTTTAATTAAACTTCGTAAGCATAAGCAGGATACATAAGTCTAAAAACGTGACAGAGAAAATTTTCGAAAAATAGTGTTACAGCTAAATTAGACCGATTTTAGATTTACCATAGAAACAGAAATTTCCAATTATCTCTTTAAAAAAAAAGACATTTCGAAAAGATCTCTGTCAAGTTTTTAGACTTAGCAGCTCCATAGATTCCCTGTTCCATTGAGTCAAGTGCCCATTATGATACATTCTTCAATTAGTCAGGGCAGCATATTGCCCACCGACGAACAATAAAAGTACTAGGAACGCATATCTGTTAGATGCTTCGAGGAATAGCTTGCGACTGGGGTATTAATTGTATGGAATTACTAACATACTCGTACAAATTATGGTGAAATTTCACTTCCAAAAGCGAGTTGATGATATATTCAGATTATACAAAGCAGTCCTGTGACTGGTTGAGTGATAATAGAAGATTTAAAGATAATGTGATTATTCCTAAATTACCCTAGGCTAATAACATTTTCGTTTTTTCTAAATCTTGTGGTTAAGGGCATTACATGACTCAAATCCCAAAAACAGCGTATGTTCAAAGAAATTTGTTGATGAATCTCTTCGTGCGTTTTCCGTGTAAAAAAAGTATGTTATAGTTAAGTTCATCACAAATAAATTGTATTGTTTAAAATTTTAATAAACCTTCTCAATTTTTTTTGGTTAATCGTAGAAAATAGGTCCTTTTTCAACCTTAATTGTAAATTATCTCTATAACGGCTGAATAGATCGGCATGAATTTTGTAAAAACAAATACGTAATGATATACTTAACAATCTGTATTGTTTTTTTTTCTGTTATTTCTTTTAATATTTTTAAATAATAAATAAAAACCGAAATTTTGCGAAATATGCGGGGCAAGTCCACAAAAACCAGTACAGGGATCAAATCATCAAGGTCATCGAGCAATGTAATGCCCTTAAGGCCGCGCCCTTCAGCGGCTGAACGTCGCTCATCATGCTAATCAGTAGACATGGTCCCTATATCACCTCCTGGTTCTTAGACTGGATATAAGATAACTTTATGTGACTGTGTTATTAAATGATGATGTTGAGATGTTTCTTGAATCAGGCATAAACGGCTGAACGGACTTGAATTTTATGATTTAAATAGACTATTCAGGTATATGTATATGGAATTAACATCCGAGATATACATTCAAGTAAATGAAGACCCCAGGAATGCGAGTAAAACCGCGACGGCGCCATCTCAATAGACGGCATCTGACCGATGGACTCGAGTAGGTAGCACATTTTTCAATCCTGATCAGTACAAGTCTGAACACGTAGATTAATTTTTTCGGAGAAAACTCTATATTAGAATATTAAAGTGCCACATTTAAATTAAAGGAATAGTTTCTTGGTAAGAATCTAAAAATGCAGCAGGGCGCAATTATATACAAGTCAAATACATGCTAAACAATGAGACAGACAATTTATTTTAAGTGGGTCATGAAAGTCATTTTAGTAATTAAGAATTATAGAAGGGGACTATTTTAACTTAATTAGTTCCAAAGAATCTTTGAATTTTGTTAGTGTGGTAAAGAAGCTTTTTGCCCTCCCGCGTAGAGGTCCGAAATTATCCCACGGGTATGTATATATTATGTCGAGTCTTCCATGTCCTAACCCTGGTTTAAGTCAAAATCTCTCAGTCCGTACAGTGCGTGTGCAAAGGAAACAGACAGATAGATTTATTTTCGTATTTATAATATTGTTAAATAATATGAATTTATACGGTAATATGAATGGATGTACTGACTGGGATGGATGTACTGACTGATTTGTTGACTGTTTAAAAAAAAAAAAGGTTATTGTGATAAGACTGCTCTAGTTTTAGCATAGTAACAAAATGGCGACGATTAAGTTATTCGTTCCACGCTATTTTAGACTTTATAGCCATAATTACATAACAACAATTTGAAAACCTCAGAACCTCTAAAACAGTTTTAAGATACAATGACAAACATAAATTAGACCAAAACTGACAGTCAAGACCAAAACCAGTGTGGGACGTCCACAAATCTGGTATCTGGTATCGATATCCAATCTTGGCATTATTATGTTACACCCACTGCGGTACTTTTAAACGGCCGTGAACATTTTTGGATACGGGGATACGGTTTTGGTAGCGCCAATCTGAATTAGTGTCGTAAACATCCGTTTATTTTTAATATGACATTGATATATGAGAACAGGATTAGAAGTTATTAGATCAGGAAAGATAAAGGACCTTTGTTTTTGATACAAGCATAAGCATAATCAGCCTATAATGTTCCCACTGCTGGGACACAGGCCTCCTCTCTATGAGAGGGAATGGGCTATAATATATGCTTAAATCTTTAAAATTACGCAACGGATTTTGATGCAGTTTTTTTTTAATAGATACGAATGATTCAAGAGGAAGGTTTATATGCATATATTGCACCCGTGCAAAGCCGGGGCGGGACGCTAGTAAAATATATTGGCCCAAAATTAGCGATACTAACTGCAGTCATAAGATCGTCAAGTGCGCAGGCAAAAATTATGTGCCCATCTGTTATAAATAAAAAAAAAGACTATCAGAACTGGGCCTGATTACAGCCCACTCCCTCTAAGAGAGAGGAGGCCTATGTCCTGACAAGAGTGATTATTTATACATATAAAAAGTTAGCATAGCAGCTGTGAACAACGTGCAGTACACATACATAGCATTTTATAAAGTATAGTCTTATTCCATAGCATTCTTTAGCTGGGCAATGGACCTCTGCCAAGTTCCTACACTACCTACTCTAGTCTACTCTCTCCGCTTATACAGGGTGTAATAAAATAAACGTAAGATCTCTCGTGTGGTGACTCAAAGCATGAAACTGAACCAGTTTTGTTCTATGACTTTTGGAAATACTTTTGAAAATTATTTTTTACCGTATATGTTGATCAGCTGATGGCGTCAAGTCCTTTTTTTTGCAAATTTCTTGTATTCGTAGAGTAAAAATGGTTCAGTTTCATGATCAGTTTATTACGTTACGCCTTGTATATTCTACCTCTAATCATGCTCATACTACAAGTTACCTTTGTTTCAGAAAATCTGCTGCATATTGGTTTACGTAAGTATTTATCCTACAACAAAAATAAAAATTAGCCACACACTTTAGTATAATACATCTATCTACCTAACAAACGTCTTAAATTCGCTGACAGACAATCTACAGCGTGAACCGCTGGATCTAGAAACATAAAAACTTAGAAAACTCGTCGATGTTCCTTAAAATAGCACAAGGAGGGACTTATGAAAATTCATCCCGCAATGGTTTAAACAGATAATCAAAATTTGTACACGGTAAGTTCGACATACTTGTCGATGGAAAATCTCATCAGGCTTGTGATATACTTATAAACCTTTTTGGGCAGTGCCTAAGCATCCCGGGCGACGACGGGACGTAATCTTTAAATTGTTTTTCCACTTATAGATCTGTTCAAACTTTATGGCGGTTCTGAAGTTAGCTGCGAGTGACTGTCAGCGCAGATATAACAGTAAGCTGCGCAGCATCGATGTGCGCAGAACACAATTTTAGGTATCAGCGGGGCGCAGAGGACGCACCATCTTGACTGTATAATGCGTAGACCGTCACTCGCATCGCTTTTTTTTATTTAAAAAAAAAATCGCTGCCTCACACTAGGAATTTATCCTATATCGTGGATGCGTTTACAAACATTTAAACTCACATACACAAAGAGCAAGACCCGGAACAACTACCTGTAGACAAATATTTGTTCCGTGTGGCAATTGAACCCGCGACACGAAGCGCAGCAGTCAATCGCTCAGCCACTGCGCCAACCGTGCCGTAAATCAACTATACTGATAATTTGGTGGTTTTATTCTAACTCTAACTAGTGTGTCAAGTGAACACCACAGGGCTTATCATTCATAACCTCGTGCATGCTCGAACATGTGTTTGTCAACTTGATCTTCATTGGGTCGCTTTTTATAATGTAAAACAATAACACATTCTGACGCACATTCCTTTCACACTTGTGTTGCATTCAACACATTTAGCGTGTGAAAGCTTTTAACCCTCTATGCAGCGAGCGTACCACAACAAATAAGATACATTGCTGCATTACAACTATGTCATTAAAAGTTAAGTGAATGAGTGGCCCAATGAATGGAATTTGTTTAGGTAGATCTGGATATTTTTATGTTTTCCACACTCTTGGTTAGATGTCATCATCTGATGAATTTGACCAGAAGTACGACAGATGCATTGTAATTTCAATTTTAGAAACAATATTGTATACAGTATGTGACTGTTTTAGTTTATAAAGGGTGTAAATAGACCCTGTTCTTCCCATCTTTGCGATATTTTTTTTTTGTTCTAGACCATACCTTCTAGTTAGTTACGGAGATATTGGGGGTCAAGGTTCCAAATCTTTCACAAGTTTTTTTTTAAATACATGTTTTTAATGTAAGATTTTTACTTTAAACACCTCCACGACCCCTGCACTATTTATTCAATTCATCCATCAGTACAATGCTTTGAGTACTTTCCATCAAGTCCTGCCGTAAAACGTGATTTTTCACCTCAAAAATAAAGTCGTTTCCCAGCAAAAATACTTGCGTAAAGTTACTTAGTTTGATGTACAGAATGCTTGATTGACGGCTTCGTGAAAGGTCTGTTTACACCCTGTATATTTAGCAACTTTTAAAAATGTATTTCTGCTTCAGTATTAATTGTCATTTCATCTTGTTACAAACATAGTGTTTTAGAACCTATCTCAAAATTGCAATCTTTACTCCAAGAGAAAGATCTCTTCTCAATTTTCGTAAGTGTCGGTGCCTGTACAAATTCACACTTCTGACTGTACCATTCCTTTAAAACCGCAACACAGCGACGCTGGCTGGCGAAATCAATGGTATATTGGTAGTATTTCTCCAGAAGAACTGCACGTTGAGTACAACTCTACTACGAATGGAAATAGCCTTATACGAAAAATTCTCTATGAGGTCAGGCTGTGCTTCCTTTCCATCAGAGATGTGCGAAAATGCGTAGCGTAAGATGCGAGTGAAACTAGCCAATAATATAGACATTTTTACAGCTTGAGTAAAATAAATATGTGATTAGTTTTCGCATATCTCTTGTAAAACGCACACTTAGGGACCTCGCGCACTACACGGCTAGGACCATCAGGATGAAAGCTTGGTCACAAAATCGGTCAAGCCGTTTCGGATATTAGACGAAAGAAACACACGTACAGATAAAAAAAAAAGTTTTTTTTTTGTCATAAGTACCGTATATTCATTCAGTAAAAGCTGTTACGAGCATTTTGATATTACAAACAGACACCTCAATTTTATTTATTTGTATGTATGTATATAAGGTCTAAGTATTCATACACGAAATATATTCAGGGAATCATCTAACGGCTATAACGAAGCCATTTCAAGGGATTATTTTTTTTGTCTGAGTATATTTTTATAAAAAAATAATTTAAAATTACTTGACCCACAAAATAAATACTAGCTCCTTATTTTTGAACACCCATTACGCTAGTTTACTACGTCGTATTTACCTATTGTCATTGTTAGAATATGGGAGTAAAGATTTTATGCAAAAAGTCTCAAAAATTTTTAGATTATAATATTTCGTAAAAAAAACACTCAGATAATTTTTTTTTCGTTGCTATGGCGACTTTACGACTGATAGAAGTTACTCTTAAAATATTTCGTGTATGAATAGTTAGACCTTATAGATAGCGGCCGGTCAGTCGTTGTCGTGGTCGCGTAGTGCGCGAGCTCTCTTATTCCTTTAGGTCGTAGCTCTGATGTCACACTTCCAGATAGGTTTAGGCTATCTATAAATCGATCGAAAGGGAGCGACCGCCTAGGCACCAAATTGAAGTAATTGGGGCAAATGGATTGGTTTTTTAAGCGAATTCTGTTTGTGGCACGCAGTTTTTTTACGATCGATTAGTCTTGTAGTGATAGTGAAGCATTTGTTACGGTGACTCATGCGATTTTTTCGAGCTAAATGAGGTTTTTTTTTGCGAGAATTGTATGCATACAAGTTTTGATTCAACTTTAATATAAAGATCTAGAATTTGAACTTAGCATCAAATGGATAATTTCATTCACAAAGCTTTCACGATTTAAAACTAAACTTATACTGTCACTTACGGGATATCTATATTTTGAGCTCCCGATATTTCGACGCTGTTGCAAGCGCCATGATAACGGAAGATATCCCGTAAGTGACAGTATAAGTCTGGATAATTTCATGTTGTGTTAGCAATGTAAAGGAGAGTTCGACTTATATTCAGTATATATGGTCCTATTTGGCGCGGCCATGAGGCCACACAGTGTTACATTTTTTGTTTAATTTTTTTTTTCTTGTATTATTTTTGTTTTATATTGTGTGCACTTGTGGCATGTGTCAAATAAATGTATTTTCTTTCTTCATATGGGATTTGTGAAAATTCTTATAATTCTGTAGTCCCAAAAATTAGACATTTGTTACTGTCATTATGTTACAAATGCGAATACTAGTATTCCCTGTTAGCAAGTAACAGTAACTATTGCAAGACACTTCAATTTGTCAAAGAAAAAAAAAATCACAGAACTTGTCTTGGGATAGAAACTTGCACCATTCAACTGTAGCCTTGGGGGTGGTATAACCGGGAACTGGTACCTATATAGTTAACCAGGATAATATGAGGTAATAGCCACAATCAAGACTTGCTTCTAAATTACGACCAGTTATTAAGGGCATTACATGGCTCAAATCCCAAAAACAGCGTATGTTCAAAGAAAATTATTGATGAATCCCTTCGTACGTTTTCCGTGTAAAAAATATATGTTATAGTTAAGTTCATCACAAATAAATTGTATTGTTTAAAATTTTAATAAACCTTCTCAATTTTTTTTGGTTAATCGTAGAAAATAGGTCCTTTTTCAACCTTAATTGTAAATTATCTCTGTAACGGCTGAATAGATCGACATGAATTTTGTAACAACAAATACGTAATGATATACTTAACAATCTGTATTGTTTTTTTTTTGTAATTTTTTTTAATATTTTTAAATAATAAATAAAAACCGAAATTTCACGAAATGTGCGGAGCAAGCCCTGTGACGCATGCTCGGGACCGCGATACGTCAGTGCCTTGACGGCTCTTGTGACGGGTGGACGTACGCGTGTTATTTTTTCCAAATAAAATTCAAAACTGCACGTTTTTAATGATTTCTGAATGAAATAATATTGTAAATGGTACAGTTATTAATATTTCGTAAAATAAGAATAGAAAATACGTTTATAAAATATATTTTAAGTAGTTTTTAATTTCGTTTTGTTATTTGAACCTATCATAGAGTAAGCCTGACAAGTGACAGCTATGCCTAAATCAACACTTCTATACAAATAAATCAAATGAAATGTCTGTTTGTAATATCAAAATAACAGCTTTTTACTGAATGCATATGAAAATATATCACTTATAACAAAACACATTTTTTTTAATTTTTGTCTTTCTGTCGGTCTATCTGTCTGTCTTTCTGTTTGTTAATCTCCGAAACGGCTGGACCGATTTCTGGCATTTTTGGCATCCATAAATGATGGATTCATCTCATACAAGTACAGGATGTTATTTTTTCGAATTTTAGTCGGTTCGACTCCCGAGTGTGGCAAGCGAATTTTCGAAAATCTTTAAAACAGATTTGTGTCTTTTGAAAAATTAAGTAATGTTTCCTTTGAGTAAAATTTGCTATCTCCGGTATTTAGAGTACTTTCCCTCCAGGTGAGGTTGTCAAATTCCATCCTGTATATTACAGGCAATTCCGTGAGGTCCTGGAATTAAAGAATACGACCACCCCATTAATAAAAGGCGACTAAGAAAACATTCGATCTACAACGAAGACAGCTCTATGATACACTGGATAGTCCAGCAGGCCAAAAACACCTTTACCGGCTTGCTAGAGCTAGAGAGAGAAAAGCGAAGGATGTATGTCAGGTTAAATGCGTAAAAGACGAAACTGGAATGGTTATTTCGGAAGGGTTACTTTGAAAGAGTGATGAATGAGGAGAATGACTGGAGTGGTGTGCTTGAAAATAAACCAGCGAATGAGGGACTAGTGAGAAAGGTTAGTTTGGATGAAGTGAGGATTGCAGGAAATGGAATTAAGAATGGTAAGGCATTAGGACCGGACGGAATACCGGTAGAAGTATGGAAGTTATTTCTGATGGACGGATGGGCGTGGTTAGCTTTATTCTTCAGTAAACTGTTGCCGGAAGAAATGATTCCTGACGAATGGTGTAACAGTTAGCTGGTGCCCATTTTTAAAAACAAAGGTGATGTGGTGGAGTGCAACAATTATAGAGTAGAGGAATAGAGCTAATGTCACATAGTATGAAAGGAGCTCGTGGCTAAATAATAACAGCCACTCGGATCGATCTTTAGGTTAAGCCGTGCTTACCTAGGTTGGTCTGTGGATAGGCGACTACCCATTTTCACTATCCGCCAGCTGTGCGAAAAATACGACGTGCACATAAAAATTTGCACATGGTTTTTGTAGACCTCGAAAAGGAATACGACCGGGTACCCCGTGAGGTACCGTGAAGGAAGTATGTGCAGTTGATCCGTGCGATGTACAGTCGATGCAGTATCCAATTTAAGTCCGGTCTACAGCCGGCAATACCCGGCAGCTTCAATGTGGCTTTCGGCTTGCACCAAGGGTCGGCTCTCAACCCTTTTTTTTTTCGGTTCGGAAATCTTCAAATGACCCTCCCCCCGCTCTGGACGGAGCGGAAGGGAGTGTCAGACTTCTACTGACTAAAACCTATCCATGTTCCTTCTTTGCCCTTTGTGGTCCAGGGCCGCGGCATCTCTTTCGAACAGTCCCGCAGCCCTGGTAGGCATCGGCCCTTGCGGACCCCTTCAATACGAACGCACCGTCGACACAGCCTGTCGTCAAAAGACGGCCGGACGGCGATCTAGCCCATTACTCACCGTCCACAGGCCCGCGCCTACGGTGGCCGGGAGCGACCACGTGACCCCCGGTGCCCGGGGCGTTTACTGCGGCGGCTAGGACGTAAGGCTCTTTCCCTCTCACGTTACGCCACCTCCTTCTCTAGCATGACTGCTTCGGAGAAGGAGGTGACGGCTTCCCATTCTCGCTCGCTCCGGACCAGGGCTTGAACCAAGGCCGGACGCGAGAGAGCGCCGCCGCCAATCGCCGCTACGAGGAGGCTCTCATCCCTTAGCTCTTCCTCCCTTACCTATTCCTCGTGATAATGAACCCTCTCGCGTCGGACATCCAGGAAGAGACACCCTGGTGCTGTTCGCCGATGACATTTTGCTGGTTGCTAAGAGCGATCAAGAGGTCCAGAGCAGATTGGAGGTGTGATGGCAAAGACTGTAGTAGAGAATGTTGGTCTGCATTTGAGTAGAACCGAAACGGAATACTTGTTTTGCGATGTCGTCGGTCTCTCCAGTCTAGTGCCTTTAACTCTTGCCGAAACGCCCATACCGATCTGCTTCGACTTACGGTATCTCGGATCGCTTGTCCAAGGGGATGGCAAAGTAGACCGGGACGTAACGCACCTGATCAACTCAGATGGATGAAATGGCGACAGGTCACTGGAACAGCAACTTACGACTCACGGATGCCTCTCAATTAGAGGGGAAAGTATACAAGTCCGTGATTAAACCTGTCGTACTGTATGGATCAGAATGCTGGGCTGTGAAAAAGATGGATGAAAAACGATTCCACGCAGCGGAGATAAGAATGTGTGCGGTGCTTACTTCAAGAAAGTCTACATGCACCATTAACACCAACACCAATTCCAATAAACCACCAACCGACCTGTTCAAGATATTTGAATTTTAATGACTTTTTTGTGAATGGAAACATTTTGTTCTTATCAGAGCGTGGCAACATTAAAACAAAGCTATATTTTATTTATTACGCTCATCATCAGACATCCAACTTTATTTCTACACGATGTAATACACAGTCAAGTTAAATTATCTGGCGATACCCATCATGCATGTGAAGTTTCGCTATCAAAATTTGATCTTGTAAAACTATAAGGTGTAAATCTCAATCATAAAGGTCATCATCAGACCTTCAGAATGTGAAATGTAGAAGCACCCGTGGTCAATTACATTAAAGTTGAAAGCTATATCATTGTAACTATTTCTGTTACTGAGAACCGATAAGCACTTACCTAGTCATCATCAGACTTTCAGAATGTATCAAGTAGGGATACCCGTGCTCAGTAAAATAACTGATGAAATGCTAGCTCATAAGTCAAACTGTATAATTTATCTCAAAATAAATATGAATTGGAACAAAATGTATTCAAGTCTCTCAGAGAACGAATAAATTAGGCAAAAACGATGACAACAGTGCGACACATCTGTGTTCTTGCTTAATCTTTATTGTAGTAATGGTCGTTTGCCGGCAGGGGCGCCAAATAAACAAAAACCAGTACAGAGGTCAAATCATCAAGGTCATCGAGCAATGTAATGCCCTTAAGTATGTTACAGGCCTGGCGTTTAACTGAGATGGCGTCTGAGGAAGCTGCGCGTTGCGGGAGAAGTGTTGTTACCAGTCAGAGTGCGAATGACTGAACTTTTGAAACGCGTCATCACACTCATCGCGTATCGCGTAGCTACCTCAGACACAGTCTGGGTAGGCCTGTAGGCTGTAGCTATAAAATACAAGATGGAATGAACTACGACACACAAGCGCTCATCACGTATTTAGTACCTACATCATTCTGAAATTTTTCATCGGTATTTTTTTTAATGATATGTAAAATATGTTCCATACATTTTGACCGTGCAGGTATTTGCAGTTTTGTAGGAAACAGCCGTTTCTTTTTTTTTTTAAAGCGACATAAAATTAATATTTGGGGGGTTCAGAATGAAGTACTGAATACGTGGTAATAGTTTTAGCGTCGGTTCCCTTCCATCTTGTATAAGATATTTTATTATAGATTTTTTTCTAGCAACATTGGTCTACGTGTATGGACGCAGAAGCTCGATCTAACATTACGGAATTTCAACAAAAAAAGTGTTCGTTATTATTCATATTGACATAAATCGAGCAGTATTTGATTTTAAATTTTTTGCCCGTAAGTCAAAGAGACAAATTAATATTTGCCAACTCTTCACATCGTATTTTAGTAATATCGATGTCCAAGAGGCTAAACAAGTGGCCAAATTGCTTTTAAAGCGTTTCGTATTTCTACAACGGATTACAATAGGATTGACGTAAGCGTTAAATATGCTAGCCTATGTCAACGTCAGTCCAATTCATTTTAAACTTTTAAGGATGATTTCCACCAAACGGCTCGCATCGCATCGGATCGGAACGGATTTTACAATCTTTAAACGATATTAAATCGTTTACACAGTATTTAGAGTCTATATTACCAAGCCGCGCACAGCAGCTTGACCGCGGGCGTCTAGCACGACACGCGATCGTAGTCGAAAGTATGCTACGACACGCCATCGGCTCTGTTCGCCTGTTGTCGTATAAGATCGGATGAAATTAAACTATTTTACTAGGCGCACAAACGGATATGTTTGCAAGTGACGGTATGCTGCCGATCGAATGCGTCGACATACTTCCGGACGCGATTTGCTGTCGCCGTATCCGTTCGTATCCTTTCCGATCCGATGCGATGCAAGCCGTTTGGTGGAAATTATCCTTTATTTTACCTTTTTTGTAGTTAGAATTTCTCTTTGTCTAGGCCATCAGCTATCGCATCAAAAACATCCTTTTCTCTCATATTTTTTTTAATTAACAACACGAGTAACTAAGTTCGTTTAGTTATCCTTTAGACGCAATTTCACAAAACATTAACCAATCCTGTCTCAGATAGATCTAAGATTGTAGACATACCCTCGTTTTGAATATCCGTTAATCTCTTGCTTAACTTAGACAAGATCATAATCTTAAGCAACGCTTTTCCCTTTGACAAGATAAGGGGACTTAGCAGTATCCTTTTCATTACAAAACCTTAGGTACTTAAGTTACTAAAGGATTATAATAGCGTGTAAAGAGGGACTCGTAAAAGAATGAATTTGGAGGGTATGTTCGAGACGTCCCGATTTTTCGAGATATCCCGGAACGATACGTGAGCAATCCCGATGTGAACTTGTTTGGCCCCTTTGAAGATTGTGATTCTCTGATAGTTTTTAAAATGTTCAGAAATGGCTAGGCTATTTTGTTTAAGAAGAAGACTTTACTCAGTAACTGGAAAAAAAATTGCTGGCGATTTGAAAATTTCACGGAAACTCTTGATATAATAGCGACTACAAGCGAGATCTTATTAAGATAGCCTAAATCTAACAGTTGTCCAATGCGTTGCTGTTATCATGTCTGGCAAACTAATGAGGCAGATGGAGAAACACACTAAGAAGACACAGGTTGTATCTGATGCGATGGATTATCGAGTAAAATAAAATAAAAAGCCTGAAGCATATTAAATGAAGTTTTAAAGAAACATTACATTTTAAATGCAGCAATGTATGTAGACCAAGCACACATAAAACACAAAGTCAATAGAAGCTATCATCCTACAAGAGTTGTTGTAAAAAAATCCAACCATATTATCGAAATATCTACTAATAGGAGATTAGATACCGATAACATCAGGTCAGATAGTAGACAAACGGCACCCAATAATAAAAATAAAAGTAAATTCAAAACTGCAAGCAAGCATTTCACCGCATTTCAAGTATACGTCCACATTCTGAGCCTACCTGGTGACCAGCCAAAATAAATGGGGGTCAGCAGCAATTCAAGTTAACCCCATGCACTTGCACGGAGCATTTGCAAGTAAATGACGTTAACGGTGTGGTTTACAGTTAAGTATTGAAAGTGCGATAAAACATGCGAAATAGGTCGTGGGCTTGGGTGTGATAACGGGTTTGTCATTTTGCAGTTGTTGTAAATATATGCTTAGTTGTCGTTTAGGGCAAAATGTAGTGTTATGACTTAGAGTAGTAAAACATTATGCCAGGATGAGAGCTTTTACGACGCAATTATTTATTGATTTTATTAATTTAGATGTAAAGCAATAAAATGCCATCTATTGCGTGGGCGCCTGCAACAGTACGGTCCCAAATGTTGTGCAATGGATCTAGCTAGACTCTGATCTAGATCTGGCTAGACTCTGGGGTGATTGTGGAGAATGCAATTCTGTCCCCGCACCCTAGCCAGAAGTGACGAGGAAGAACATTGTATAGTTTTAGTCAATAGGAGTCTGACCGGAGGACATCATTGAGAATTTCCAGAGGTAAGAAAGTTTAGATAATATTACCGAAACTCTTGAACCAGATTGAAAATAATGGCGACTACTGGCGAGATCTTGACACTGTCAAAATCCAGTAGTTGTCGAATGCATCGGGCAAACTAATGAGATGGACGAAGAAACGGAATTTATGAATGTGCAGACTTCATCACTATATGAGATGGCTTGTCGAGATAGTTTTGTCCATTGATGGGCTTGATGGGCCTCCTGTCCTGCATGAATAGCTGGGCTTAATTTAACATCGTATCTTCATTTAACTATGCAACTAGGGCACTTACTATATATAAGCCCCACTATTTTATAAGCCTTATCTAAATGTGTGTTTGATAACATGCCTGATAAACCATACGTTATGAAATGTATGCACGGTACCGTTGCACATAGACTATATTTATGATCACTGCATATACCTAACTGCTTATCTTTTATAATATTGTGCGCATTTCCTTCTCCCGTTGCCGATGGAGTAAAGTTTTGACCGAACGGTGGTCCAGGTTGGGCCAAAGAAACCAGGGCGGTCCAAAAGCGTGTTGGGTTGACGATATCGTCAACGTCGCGGGAAACATATGGTTGAGGGACACATAGAACAAGTATGGCAGAAGAAAGGCTTTTACCCAACAGTGAGCGATTCCAGGCTAAAATAATGATGACGTGATGATTTCCATTTCAGAAATCAGTCACCTAGAAAATGAAGGCGGCATCTCATCATCATCATCATTCCAGCCGAAAGACATCCACTGCTGGACATAGGCCTCCCCCAAGTGTCGCCACATTGACCGGTCCCGTGCGACTCGCATCGGATCCCTGCAAACTTCACCAGGTCATCGGTCCACCTAGTGGGAGGTCATCCAACGCAGCGTCTTCCGGGCGCCATCTAATTTACTCATATTCATTCATCAAAAAAAAGTACCGACGTGCAGACGTCTTACTACAAACCGTACTGAAATTAAGGTCATTTCATAACATCACGCCTGCAATCCCTAAAGAATTAGGCAGATATGTAGGTACATAATAGTACACTCATATTTCGCCAGCTATGTTAAAGTCCCATTTAATAGGGGGCGAGCCTATTGCCATCAACCGGGCAAAGATCCAGACTCCGTGGATGCTATCGAGAAATTCCTGATCGAAAAATCCAATAACACTTTGTCCGACCCGGGAATCGAACTCAGGACCTCTTGCTCAGCAGTCACGCTTGCGACCACTAAACCAACGAGACAGTAATTTAATTTCATATTTTTACACAAGGTTTAGAAACTGATAATATTCAAAGGGTTAACTTAACAAGTAGAGCAGTTTACACTGTCAACTAAAACGGTAAGCTGCTTTACTTTAAAAATAATGGTATAATTATGATAATGTACCTATGTAGTTACAGTAATTAATCAATAATCAGTCAGCTGCTGGTAGTCGCTGTAGTTTAAATTTATTAATTCTAGCTTGAAACAATGACATGCCAGCTTTAGTAGTACATAGAAACGTGATAGTTTATAAATCAATTTATAAATTTATTTATTTATTTATTCACATGACATCTTTCCTTTGCCATTATAGATAATAAATCTAATGCGACAAAGTAACTTAAAATATACTTAACTATACCTTTCATGCTACACAGTACGTGGCCCTTGTGAACTCACCCAGAGTGCAGGTAAATGTATGTACCTGCTATAAAATTGAAGCCACAACTATTTATATTTTAAATTTTTAACTGCGAGACAAGTTTTTAGTTATTTCATTTTTTTCTGTATGAAAAGTTCTTAATTAATCAGGATCATCATCTGCCTAGCCTTTTCCCAACTATGTTGCGGTTGACTTCCAGTCTAACCGGATGCAGCTGGATATCAATATTTTACACGGGGCGACTGCCTATCTGACCTCCACAATCCAGTCAGTACTGGATAATGATACCTAACCCCCCCCCCTTGGTAAGACTAGTTCTTATCATGAAAATTAATTATAATTATAATATAATTAATTAAATTGTTCAAAACTCAAAATATTTTATTTCCATCACTTTAATGGACTACCAATAATTTTCATTGGTATTTGTCATTGAGTAGGAATCAAGCAAGCAATCATTTAAAAATTGAATCACTTGCATACTTATTATCACTAAACGATCCATCGAATATTCCAGAACCGCTAACAGCCAATTTCAGGCAGACAATAAAAAAGCCGTAAATAAGCAATACCATTGATGTATTCGCGTTACGGCATTATGTATAAGGAGCAATACATTAGACCGCGGATACATTTATCAATAATACCAAGTAGGGCATTGGGTCACAGCTTTTGTTTGTATAGCGTATGCCTAATTGTCCCGACACTGTCGGCTATAGAACTGGTGAACTGGGACAATTATGTAATATAGGGTAACAAAGGTGGGTAGATGCGGTAAAAAAATACGTGGAAGAGTAGGTAGGTGGGAGGAGGAGTAGAATCAGGGGTTTCAGAGATATCGCCGATGTAAGAGGGATTGTGTAAAGAAAAGGAAGGTGACACACACAATATTAATCAGAATAATGAACAAAACAACGCCTCTGAACCCTGAAGAATCAGGGAGATATGTTTCTACAATACAATCACATTTGGCCAATTATGTTTCCTAAAAATAGGGGATAAATTTCCGAGTACAAAAATCAAGGATGCTTCGGGGAATACTAGTTGTATCTCCCGGGCCCCCTACTTTTTACTGTTTTCTCTCTTTTATATTTCATGTTTGTAAACACTTTTAATGCATGCCATATCTTACAGTGTATCCCATATTTTTTTTTTTTTGTGTCTATCGTTTTTTATATGTTCCCTGTGAATTGAGAGGTCTGGCTCTTGTGATACAGGGAATCCTAGTACAAGAGCCAGGGCTACACTGATGTTTGAACAACCACTTGTTAATAAAGATTTTATTATTATTATTATTTCCTTTATTTATTTTCTAACACACTTAATACATTTTTAAATATTTCTTAACAAAAACTATATAAAAAACATTTAAAAATATAAAAAATAGTGGTCCGCCGGTAGCGGGAGCAGGGTCCAAGCTACTGGTGGTTAGGGCTCCAGAGACAAGAACCTCCTCACAATACGAGCCGTATCGAGTACTGCCTTCTGAATCAGATCCAACCGCCTAAGGAGAGCTTCGAAAGATGGTCATCGAGGCTCTTATTATTATTATTATTATTTTCCCATTAAAAAAAGGCCCGGGCTGGTACTGAGAAATTCCTGCTACTTTGCAGCATGATCTGAGTATCGAATCTTAAGACCTCATGCTCAACAGCAGCGCTTGCAACCACTAATAGCAGCGAAGCAGATATTGAACTGAACTCAATTACTTACAGATCTGGATAAACTTCAGACTACATAAACTCCAGACTAGATATTATTGGTTACTTACAAAATTAATTTCTGTAGAGAGGAAATTTAATAGCCTCGCGTATACGGACGCTGGTAAATGCAGCGCAAATCTACTTGAACAAAAAACTATCGCAAATCCTAGCATTAAAAACTTAATAGCTGGGAACTGGTTAGAAGTTCGCTATAATTTCTAGCAATCTTGCGGTTATCGTCGCGATATAGGTAATGACATCCATGATAAGACCACCGGCAATGATACAACAGACGTGAAAGATAAAAGGGGAATGTGGTACGACCATTTGGATAGCACACCTTACACTATAAAACGAAGATAGCAGAACAAAAATCATAACAGAGTGAAGACTGATTACAAATCCCTATAGATTTACTAAGACCCAGCTACCGGCCTTAAGACAATAACATGAACTAAAAACATTCAGAATTTTCCTGGCTTGAGAAATTTTATTCATGGGATCTATAATTAATGATGGAGTTAATAAAGAAGTTTTATGACACAAATTTAAAATTTCAATGCAGAATTAATCACATTGTCGACCTCATGACCAATTCACCTAAATAATTTCAGTGCAGGTCGATTCTAATGATGACCTTCTGATAACACAAACTGCAGACGATAAACCTTTGAACCGTCGCGTCGCGTCTGCGAAGACAGACGATTCAATTATGTATCAGATATAGATATTATACATATGTATTACTTGCATAGTGACATAAGCTGCATTTAAATAGCAGGTATAGATAATACTACATTGTATATATGTCCGAGCCAAAATGTAGTAGGTAATTGAAGATTCTACTAAAGATGTCAGTGGGTTGGATAAGAAATTAACATAAAATTGTAATAAGACTATTCACAGATCATACGATAGCCTTTACCGTTAACGTTCAAGCTAAAGCAAATGCTTTGGTTGCATTGGGTCATGGGTCATCTACATTTGTAGAGGAACATCCTACTATAAAAAAATGTACCATTAAAATAAAAAAGGTAGAGAGTTTGTAGAATTATAATTTATAACACTGGTGCCCTGCAAATTACACTACTTGGCTATTGCACACATATGTACCAAGCTATACCTAATTATACAACCGATATTGCGACGATTCTAAGCGAACGACAGAAGCCATACAAGCTCATATTATTTGTCAGTTAAACAGAGGCACTTTATCCCCATAATAGCCACGATTGACGTCATCAAGTACTTCAGAAGAACAAGTACATAGAGTACGTATTAAACCGAAACATTTGTATTCTGTGGTTCCAGTCGCCGAGTGTAATAATAAGCGACACCGTCGAGGTCAAGGTTCGCATCCCGGTTAGCGTTCGCCGAACTCTTAGCTTTGGCACAGATGAATTACGTGACTTCCGACACTCTATAAAGTTCTTACAACCATTTGACTTTTTGATAGCTAAAATCACTAAATATATTGACGAAAATTCTTTTATGTCCGCTTCTCAAAATGGATGTAGGAACGGGTCCCGTGGTACTAAGCAGCTGCTGCTCATTGATATGGCCATTAGTCAACAGGTTCGCCGTACCCGAAGGGATTTGTCGACGTGTTGGATAGACTATAAGAGGCTAAGAGACTAAAGATTTATGCATAAACTTTATTTCTTTTGTTTTTGGGCGACTTCAATTATAGATATCTACAGAATTACAAAAAAGAACAATCTAGACACTAACTTTTACTTAAACTTCAAGCTTGGTAAATCTTGGCTTGTCTAAGCTATGATATGAGTAAACAACGGTCTCTAGTTGTGTTTGTCTAAGTTATACATTGTCTGAGCTATATGTATAAGTACGAGAATATCTTATGACGTCATCAAGTTAAGAACCTCTTGACAGTCAAGGACGGCATTGACTTGTCCTAACACGAAATTTATAGAATCATCTATAATTATTAAACGTTTGTCTAGTCTTTAGCTTTGTCAGTGTCTAGTTCCCACTTCTCCCTATCTAGACAGAGATAATCTTCGAAGACGGGTTTTTTGCAGTAGAATCATTTCCTATTCGTTTTCATAATCTCTAGTTGCTTTATTTCATGGCACTCTTGTTACTATCATATTATTCACAATTAATTATACCGTTTACGACATTTGTAATAACAAATAGTACACGACATACTTCTTTATTTCCGTATCTTCAAGTTAGCTCTATTATTTAATATATTTTTGGCCTACTGTATATTATCTTAGTCTATGGTTTGGGTGATATAAAAAAGTTCGTAGTTGATTCACTAAGCGCCGGCTGCTATTGGTCTGTTTGTTTTATTCATGAGAACGTCAAAGCTAACGATTTTTTAAAAGAATAGGCTCATATAAGTTAATGGTTTACTAATGTTATTGGTATTTTGGTATCACAGGTACGAATGGCATGTTAGATCATTATTTTTGTATTTTCCTGAACGAGGGGTTATTTTTCCTGTTTTGTGTTTATTTATAATGTTCAAGGAAGGATTTACAGTTTTGATTGTAATAAAAACAAGCGTTAACACTTCGTAATAAAATCAAAATTATCAACAATTATTATGTTTCAGTTATCGATAAATATTATCTAAACACGCATGGCGCATGTTGGTAAAAATCAGTTACAGGAAGTCGGTCAAATTACTGAATTAATCTAGTTACAATTTACAAAGAACTGATTATTTTTGAAAGAAGTTTAGCTATCATTGCAGCTCACATGTTTAAAATAGATAGAAAATAAACACAAAGCTACTTACTTGCATCTGCATTAGCCTGGAACTACTGTTCTTCTCCATTTTCACGGTTTCGCTGGCACACAAAAATAACAAAATACCAAGTAAACTAGAAGACAACAAAAATTTAACCAATGCGATGTATCAAGTTATTGTATCGTGTAAAAAATCTATAAAATATTACACGCGATTTTTGTATTTATCATTATCAAAAATTCACAAAATTTGACAACAAAATGTCAAAAAAAATTTTGTCCGTCAACTTCCAGCTTTCGCGCGGTATTTAAAATTAGAATGCGGTTATGATTTAAACTTTTTTTTAATTTATTGCCGCGTTCTCAGTTACAAGAATGATTTAATCGTAATACCGATCAAACGAGTCAGCGGTCGCCAAGCGACTCAGCTGTTGTGAAGCACCGAGGCAAATTAGCGAAAGATGGCGGGGCCGGGGAGCGAGCAGCCTGCATGACTACTCGCTGAGTAATCGACTGGCTGCACCTACACGCCCTGTGAACCGACAACAATACTTTTGACACTATTATAACTTAAATCAACCTTTGTTCGTATAACATAAAGAATATTTTACTATAACACTATCAGTTTGTCTGTGAAAAAGAGTTTGTATTCCGCCGCCAATAGACAAATGATTGTTTACGTTTGAAGCAAAGGAAAATGTTTTTTATTACTTGCCGGTAAAAGTTTTGCGGTTGGAATTGAAATTATTCTGTAAAATGGCATAAACATTGAAGAAATTCGCGAGCCCGCAGCCAAATTCAGTGAAAGCGTTATCATAAGTCACACGGGGCGTTAACCTGGTGGTAGTATCAGGGTAATTATAGGGGATAGCATAAAATGCCAGCTTCACATCGCTTTGCACGCGGTTTGTGCAAGAGAACTGGTTAATGAAACGGACCATCTGTTGCATAAAGTATTGATTTAACGAAGTGATAAGCGTATAAGTAATTTATTATTTTGAGTGTGTTTATTTGGAATACTTTAGTAGGGTTGAGCCGTGGTTGATCTTTTAATGAGGTCACATTATTCAAATTAACGCAGGTGTGATTAAATTTAATTGACTTTGGGCTCTACTCTGTTTTTCTAGCGTAAGAGTGTTTATTAACAGCTCCAGATTATTAACTTTATCATATTTAATTTCTAAAAAAAAAAAAATAATTTCATCAAAAGTTAAGTTTAGATAATGACTCAAGAAAATGATCAAGACAGAGCAAGTGCGACTCATATTTAATAACCACCATGTTCCTCTTACAAGATACTCAATTTAGATAGACAGTCTTCAGACATCTTAAGTGCATGTATCTCGATTATAAATCGCAGTGCACACTTGTTTGAGCTAATCCTGTAAATAAAGACAACCGGATACAAAGATAATAATCTCCTTACTCTCGTCTCAGTCCGTACACTTCGACGAAACGATATGGTTTTATATTTTTTATGAATACTTACTTTTACTTATGCCTTTTTTGGTGTTATGATATGTGGACTTCGTGGACTACATTTTATAAATTGATATTCTGATGCTAAAAGAGATACTTTTAAGGATTTAATGCATAAGTATTCAAGTCTCAAGCTTTTGATCAAAAATACTTACCAGTTTTTTTTGTCGAATTTAAACATACGAATTCCTTTTGCTCTACACTTGTATGCATATCTTCACAGACGTGTGACATATAAAATGTTGCTTATCGTGTAGATACTTATCAACTTTATTAATAATAGTGTACTTTAGCGACTTATTGGCCTCTCACTTCTGTGCATACGTTTTAGTATTTACGTATTTATGTTTAACAGACTAATCATGAGTTTTGTTCAATTTAATAAAGCCTTTAACAGAATGTACTGGAACCTGGAACTGCTTGTTGAATCGGCTGCAATAAGAAGTAAGTTTCGAAGTATTTATATTGTTCCAAAATTTATATTTCCTACTCAGATGCCTTTGAAACATTAATACTAACAATACTTTTAATTCCGTGCGCCTTCATGTACGGTGTACCTCAAGGGAGCACTCTGAGACCCGTGCTCTTTGGTACTATTGATACGATTTGGGCTTCTGATTTCGAAAAGAAATTAAACACCAAATATTTCACCATATGGTATATTTTATTAAAAAAATTACATACAAACATTCATAATCTGTGATTTAACGTCACTATCATACATGATCATACAACTCACGACGTCGATCTAACTACGCACGCGCTATACTTATTTGTCCATTTCGTAGCGTTTTACCGCTATCCTCTACTGTGTAAATTTTGATACAGTACATCACTGGTATTATCGGCTGGATATGATGGTTACTACTTTCTTTTTCAGAGGCCAGCCTCTGAAAACAATACCAATCAATCATCATCTTCTGAAATCATTTTTATAAAGATAATTCATCATCTGTCTAATCCTTTGTGGAGGTCAGATAGGCAGTCGCTCCATGAAAAATATAGCTGCATCCAGCTAGACTGGAAGCCGATCCCAACATAGTTGGGAAAAGCTAGGCAGATGATTCGCTCAGCTTAGTCTTTATTTTCTTTATAAGTTTTCTGTTATTAAATGAATAGGTGGCAAGTATTAGTGTCACTTTGCGGTCACCAGGACCTTGTTTGATCACTTATGTAAACTTACAATATTATATTATGCATCATTTGTCTAACGTTACTCGCGTTTTTATCTCCTTAGGAACATTAATAATACCAGTGATGTTATAACAAATATTGATTATTGTCTGCACAAATAACTGTGTTTTAGGGGATTAAATAATCGCGACAATTGGAAATAAAAACTTAGTCTTTAAAAAAAATTCTTACTCTGAGAACTTTATCATAGAGTTCTCATTTTTTAATACCACACATTGACTTTTCTCTCTCTCTTATCAATTGACAAAATGTATTCCCCCTCAATCGACTGAAATACGATTTTCATGATGCGAGTTGCTTCTTTTAATCAATCATAGTTGTAATGGATTAAAAATTTATAAGACACAATTGGGTTACAAAGAAAATTAAAGGTACTTGTGCAGACAATTTCACTAACAAAAATATTTCATCGAACAAGCGCTCCGAAATACAATAAAACTACTTACAAATAACATGAACGTACGAACACATCAAGAGGATTCCACTTCAAAATCATACATGCAAGCTTCTCATACAAAAATATCTCATAATTATATTACTAGACGTCTGGACAACGCCTTATTGCTGTCTAATATTCATTAATTTTACAAATAATTTGTATATTTTACCAAAGAAAATATAAGATCTAGTGTGTTTTTGAACATAGGAGAAGTATCGGTGAATTATATTTTAAGTGTACAAAACATCGACTTAACTAATTGCATTTATGTTAAACCGCAGAAGTTAAATAAATACATAATCCTCGGATACCTATCAAAAATATAGGTCAGACTTGAAGATCTGCCTATGACTACAACACATTGTGGTCTTAATGTTTTGTTAATAAAATAATTAATGTCGAGTAGGGTAAAAACAAGTTAAATATAAATAGCATTTAGCAATAAAAAACCTATTTCTAAATACTGCAGGTTTAAAAAAAAACATAATATCTATGAAAAAAGAAACAAATCATTCTCCTCTGTTAAAATTAAATTGCGGTACTTATTAATATATCTTATAAACATCTAAATAATTATTCTAATTTACATTCGTATAATGCAATAAATTGGCTACGACATCTATAGCTACATTGCAAGACCCAAAATTATATTTTTTAAATTGTAGAATGATTTGCCGCCATTAGACAGCTGTCAAAAGTTCGAAAGGTCATTGTGAATAAAGATTAAGCACAATACGCAGACATGACAGTGGGTCACTCAACTTTTATTGTTTTTATGTTTTGTGGCTATACGGGGTGAAAGGGGGCACCGACGCGAAAACGGTTACTAAAATTTTGCATCGGTTATTACAAAAAAAACAGCTGTTTCCTACAAAAGTTTAGTACCCACACGGTCAAAATGTATGGCACAGCTGATTTTTTTTTGATAACCGATGAAAAATTTCTATGTGGCGGGGGCTCAAAATGATGCACTGAATACGTGGTAACTGTTTTCGCGTCGGTGTCCCTTCCACTCCGTATTTTGTGATATTCTATCTAATGACAAAAATCCTTTCCAAAGTAATATAAGATATTTATTATGTATTTTCTTGTAAGTCTTGTCTTTCTTATTTTTGGCAGTATTAACTGTTTTCACAGTTTTTTTTATGTAATAATGTTAACTGATTTAATTGCAGTTAAATCTTGCAATGTAGCGTTCGCGGGGCGAGGGACATTTATTCGCGTTTACCATGCCTAGGGTTACACACAACACGGGTATTAGGTAAATAACGTTAGGCAGTCTTTGGGTAGGTCGGAAGATTTTATAGCTTCTAGATATTTTCTTTAAATAATTTTACTAAGTTAATACACACCTAACTATACCGACAATATCCAAAAACTCTGTGATTTTGAGTAAACAGTTCTTTTAAAAATGATGTTGTTTATTCAAAAGACCTTTACGTTATATTTCGTTCAGTTAGGTTATGTTCTACCGACCACGTTAACTAATGCTAACATCAACTTAACACTAAAATTCTTTATTTACGAATTCAATGAGTAAATATACTTTCTCAATTCGTAATTGGTGTCATCAGGGGACAAGCATTGAATGTACTTATCCTATTTGTGTTAAGGAGAATGCTCCAAGGTAACCAGGGAAAATTAAATAATGAATAGTTTTATTTCGAGGGCTCCCTTGCAGTATCCCCCTTAAATAAAATCTATTCTCAAGTAACTCTCATTTTGTGCGACTTTATGTATTCAGTGAACATGAAAAAGTTTTCAAGAAAACAGAATAATGTGTACCCTGATTTGTGTCATCACATAAAACCATCGAAAACTTCTTCTGTCATTTACCGAATTTAAAAAAGGCATTATCTCCAAATTTCTCTTTTTAACATCTTCAATAATCCTTAAAAATGCATTATTTATAAGACATGGGGGAAACAATCAACGTTACAGTTTATCAAAGATTAAAGAGAAGACAGTATCAAACGTTTCGTAAATAATATTGTACATAAATAAATATCGCTCTGAGAGATCGAGATTTAGTGCTATACCTAACCTACATGAACATCCTATGGCTTTATCAATAGGCCGAACTTCAAGAATTTGAAAATGTCTAGAATTTCATGGCTACACAAATCTTTTCTATGACAACATGCAGTATCTCTATAGAGCACATCTATTAAATGCATTTTATAAGATAATTGTGTATGCCTGACTGAAGGCATTGAGATAATTTATTTATCTTTGCTGAATGTCGTTATTCGTCTGAATAATATTTTATCAAAATAAGTGAATCGAACAAAGTAAAAAAAAAAAAAACTGAAAAAGGCTAGTATTTATTTGGCAATCGATCAGAAGGGTCACTTCGTTATTCATAATCTTTGAGCATCCACAATTATTTCTCTTTTTCGACTTACTCAGATTTTAAAAAACATTCAGAAATTAAAAGTAAATATAATACCTAATATTTTCCTTGAATATTTGTCGTTTCAAAATTTATAAGACGGTGACAATTTTATTTCATTAATGAACTATATAATTGGCACATAAGCTTTTTTGTGACCAGCACATTTGTAAATACATCGTTAATTTCAATTTACTAACACAAAATATATTTGGCATCGTCCATTTCTATGTCACTTTGTGAAATGTTTTACATTTGAAAATCAAGATACTATCAATAGTTCATTTCCTTTTTTAAAGGACACTAATAAAAAAAATCTAAATCAACAAAACGGGAACAATTGTTGCCTTTTTTGAAATTTCAATTCTGCGTTATAAAATAGTGGGTAGGTTCTTATATTCAAAGCCAATATGCTATGTTAAACATGACCAGCATATAACATGAAAAACTGTGTTTTTTACGGATTAGTGTTCTTCACCGATGTTTAAGGACAATGTCAAAATCTACGAAAAAAACACGCTGTTCCAGTGAACTGACTGTCTGTTGTTTTTTCCAATATTCCTAGCTCGTAATGTCTTTGCTAGGGCGACGTGAATAGGTCCCAAAAAGATTGGCAAAGAGTCTATCTATATCTGTGGCAAAGACGCATAAGTATGTCTTACACTTTACGCTTAGCAGCAACGCCACGTTTGCAAATACGCAACCCACAGACCAGCTAAGACGTACGATATCAACGGCGAAGAGAAATGGCCAAAGGCTCCAGTTCTTCCCATGGTCAGAACAGTGTATCTTTTCCCTAGATCTTGACGTTATCAAAAAGGTTTACATCATAAAATCTCCGCAGTCTACGCCAATATCAAAGTCGTCCGAAGTGCCAGTATCATCGTATTCTGCCAGAGCCTGCTCGTAGACCGAAGCTTCGTATGCGGTGACCCCGTCCAGCATGGAGCAGGCTTGGGACACGTTAGTGTGGTGCATGATCGGCATCGCGTGGAGGGCGAAGTCTTCGCCTTCTTGGGACCAGGTGAGACCTGAAAAGGGGCAGAAGCTTTCGTTAATTTGGAGAATACCGGTGATGGAATGATATAGGGTTAGCAGAGAGAGACGTTGATCATGATGACAACGATAAGTAGTCAATAGCAATACATTAGTATGTTTTGCTGTTGGCTTGCTGCACACTTTGGTGTAAACTGTAAGTGCAGCAAATATGTATTTAAACAAACAAATAAATATATAAATCAACTGTCTAGTCTAAAAAGACAAAAGACTTGTTCCTACAAAAACAGTTTTAATCACCTTAACTATCTCCAGATATGGTACTCTTTACGGTCCACAATTTTTGTTGCTAAAAATAAATTTCCTCTCAACTTGACAGTGTAATATTGCTCATTGTCATCGTTTGTCTAGCCTTTTCCCAACTATGTTGGGGTTGGATTCCAATCTACCCGGTTGAAGCTGAACACCAGTATTTTACATGGTACCTCTTGGAAAGACTAGTTGCCAGACTTTCTTGAGTTCTTCAGCCTCAAGCGAGCCAGATCTTGGAGCTTTGCAGTTTGCATTACAAATTTTAAATAAGAATACTCACGTCCACTCCACACTCCGTTTGGTAAGGTGACCCACCCCCAGCCTTGTCCCCAAGCGAGCTGGTGGTCCAGCTGCCCTGCCAGCGGCACCTGGCGCTTTATGACGGCGACGAGGCCGCGGCCGTCTAGCGCTCCTACAGCGCTGCGAGCGTTGCGGTTGTACATCTCCGATGCAGTCGCTGCTGAAACCGACAAGGGAAGGGTCTATAGATTATGCATACTGCCGTGCAGTCCTTAGAGAGCGGTAAGTCAGAGTAAGAGAAAATCACGACTGTACATTCTTACCAACACTGCGGAAAATAGATGGCGCTGTACGGCCGCTAGAGATAGGGTAGGGCCCTACCTCTTTCGCACGTTAAAGTATGATTGAAATATTACTGCTGTCAGAAGTGGTGGAATAAAACAGCCTCCACGATACATAAATGTAGGTACATACATCGGGAGAGCTGATGCGCAGTCAGCCCCGCGACGGTTATGCTGACTGGCTGATTACCTAGGCTTGACCAATTCTAAATTCAAGGTTTAAATGAAAAAGAATTCCTCCCTGGATCCCCCTGTTTATAGCTTGTTTGTACCTTTAATTTGTTCGTATCGTGCCGATACGAAGGCAGAAGAACTAAAATCGAATTTTAATATCATTAAAATAAGTTAGAATTTACTAGGTAATAAAATTATCAATGCAAATCAGTAGCAATCAAACACAGAATCCTTTTGTCTCGCCATGAAAGCTGTAATCTGCCGTTAGCAATAAAAATTTAATTGGCATTTTAACTAGTCCGTCACTAAAGTTTTATGGGATGAAAATTTTATCGTCAAACGGGAGTTAAGTACTTACTAAGTTACCTAATAAACATGGCTAGATAAAGTACAGTCGCAAATCCGAAGTTTTTTTTCCATATCTAACCTAGAAGCGAATTTTCAATACAAAAAATAGGTAAGTGGCTTAATACGTGGATGTCAATGGAAAACACTAAAGTAATAAAACAAACCAGAAGCCAACAAATAAAATAATTTCCATCGGAGAGATTGAGTAATTGAGTTCGACAAATAAATCTGAGTCAGCAATGAAGACACGAAAACAAGTAACGCCTGACAAAACCGAGTAGCAATCAGTGTAAATACGTCACACAGATATGCTGCTTCCAAAGGCGCTGTCGAGTCAACAGGGGTGCCGATATTAATCGCGTAACACTTGACTTAATTAATGAAGTGGCTTGTTGCCTGTAGTTTTGGTGGGAACAATGACAGCTCGTGTGGCGGCCATGATGAATTGTCTATAGTATTGCGTGTTAACTTTGCTGAACTGCCTGCTTCTGTATAAATAATATGAATGGGAAGGTAGATACAGACTGTAAGAACGATGATTTTTAATAGAGATAGTCTGTATTAGTGATTCGTAAACACCTCATACAAGACCCCCGTAATAAAATGGGTTTATTTTTATCCTTTAGACTGCCGTTGGCCTCTAATGTTTGTTCTTCGAAAGTGACCTGTTTTCTGCAACTTTAATGTAGACTGTGTGTTTCTATTTTGTTCCATCAAGTCATCATCTGCCTAGCCTTTTCCCAACTATGTTGGGGTCGGCTTCGAGTCTAATCGAATGCAGCTAAATACTAGTATTATATACATGGAGAAACTGCCTAACTGACCTCCACAACGCAGTTAGTACTAGGTTATACGATACCGCTTGGTAAGACTGGTTGTCAGACTTTTGGACTACTGACTACTTGTAACGACTGTCAAATATCTAGAAATGACAGCCGGGACCAATTCCGGGGCTCGGACGAACCTCGGTATGTAATGGGTGGTCACATATCCACGGACCAACTTAGGCAAGCGCGGCTTAACCTGAAGATCGACCCGAACGGCTGTAATAATTTAGCCACGTGCTCGTCTTTCTAGTAAGTACTAAATACACAAAAAATTGCTGGTTTATTTATTTAAATTTCATGTAGGCGGTGCGTAGGCGGACTTTACAACACAAGGCATTCTCTTCCAGGCAACCTTTGGGTTAAATAGGACAGCATTGTGATGGGGTACAAATTGAAACAATAAACTTCCATTTTGTTTTTGTGTTTAGCTTTTTCTTTTTTTTTTTTTTAGGTCGGGAAATCATCAAATGAATCATGAATCACCCCTCCCGCTCTGTGCATTTATTGATTAAAATCCATACACGTTCCTTCTTTGCACTTTGTGTCTCTTTCGAACAATCCCGCGGCCCCAGCAGTTTGTGTTTAGTGTTAGGTTCCAGACTCCAAGTGTCTCTTACTCTATTTATGCATACCTGATTTATTGAAGTGGTGGTTATGCTACTTACATATGCATAATACTAAATTGCAGTGACGCGGGGTCATTCTCCATTTGACATTGACACGTACGAACTAATGTACTGCAGTCGAAGGCATAATGTTTAAAGATTTAGTCTTAATGGGCCTTTCACGTTTCGCGATGTGCCTGCCATTTTCTATTAGGTTCAGAGTACGATTTTCAAGTTAACTGTTATTAAAATTAGTTTATAAAGGGTGTAATAAGACCCTTAACGAAGCCGAAAGGCTCTTGTTCTCCCTGTCATTGTGATCATGTTTTTGTTCTAGACCATACCTGGGAACCTTCTAGTTGCGGTGATAATGGGGGTCAAACTTCCAACTTTTTCTCGAGTTTAGTTTATATATATGTTTTTAATGTAAGATATATACTTTAAACACCTCCACGATTCCCGTACTATTCAATCCATCCATCAGCACAATGTTTTGAGTGCGTTAGGAGTCTTACCATAAAACGTGATTTTTCACCCCCCAAAAATAAGTCGTTTCCCAGCAAATCATAATTTTTGCGAAAAATTACTTAGTTTGATGTACATAAGCTTGGTTGACGGTTTTGTGAAGGGTTCGTTTACATCCTATATATGAACAAAATGAGAATACCCATAATGTGAAGAGAATATTGCCATAGCGCACATGAAATAGTAGTTTTATCCCCTTCCCATATTTAACGAATTGATTCATCATCATCACCCTGTCTTAGTCCCATGTTACTTGGGGTCGGCGCAACACGTTGTCCTCCTCAATTCTCCCTCGTCAACCATCACACAATCATTTAAACCTTTTTCTTTTATATCATTCCTCACACATTCCATTCATCGTTTCCTTGGTCTTCCTCTCCCTCTCCATCCATCAACATTTGTGTTAATCACTCTTTTAATCATGAGCGATTCGTCCGTCCTCATCATATGCCCGTACCAAGACAGGCGATTCCCTTTCAACTCTAACTAATTGATTGCTGTTCATTATTTTACACTGCCTCGTAAGGAGAAAAGTTTAAAAGATTTGTATGTTTAGTAGCCGAATTTTGTTTTAGTGAAGATGCCTCGGTGCTACTAGAAACGTTTCACAAACAAAAAACAACGATTTCCATACAAGTCAAGCGTGTCATCGTTTACTCGCACTTATAGTCCTATACGACACTATAACAAAGTACACAAACTGACCAAGTGTTGCGCCTAAGTGTCGCTCAACACTTTCAGCACCACAAATTTTATAAGTCCTGCCATTTCTAGACGCCGCGCCGCCAGCGCAGCAATTGCTCTGTGTTACTAGCAGACAGGAATACTGCCCTTGACATTCTTACTTGATCGCATTTTACGAGCGACGAAAGAGACACCTCATTTGTCTAGTCGTAAAATACGATCAAGGCTTCTTACTTTGTCGGGAATAACAGGACAAAACGGCGCCAATGTTTTAACCCTTTTTTTCTACAGGTTGTGGAAGAAAAATCTCGGAATCTTAGGGCGTTTGGTCTAACAAACACAAAATGATTAAAAACTGAACTATACTTTGAGTAAACTCATTTTTATATACTTCGTTCATTTCTGCCATTTGGTGAAGCCAAAATATCGACCTTTTCCTATACCTACGTATATGTGAAAGCATTGTTTGGCCAAGGGCGACAAGGATAACGCATTACAACTTTGCTAACTCGAACCCACCAAGCCCTACGGGTGAGTTCGGGACCCGCAAAACTTTTTTTTTCTGTTTTTATTTAAAAACTGCTAAAAGGATTATTTTTCGGGATGGCCAAGTCAATGAAAGGTCATCGTTTGAATATTGGGAAAGGGCATAGACATTTTCTTTTCAGTAATCTCTTAAAAGGTTATTTGGGGATGTATGATTGGGATTTGGGAATAGACCGTTAGTCCATTCATGAAATTAAAACCTAATGAAACTCGAAGGGTCCATTAATAAATACTTATAATGGTAAAAATACGTTCAAATAATATAAGAGATGAAAAAAAAAGTTTTAAGAACAAATTATTCAAATTCAAACCAAGGCGTTCTAAATAAATTGGTTTGAATTCAATATGGCCACACTTTCACGATGGCCGCGGTCAGAGTTTCACAGCTGACGCACGGCGGCCATTAGTCCCTTTTAATAAAACCCATTTTTTCACTTGATGCCTTAAAGGATTGGGCAAGGTTTAATTTTGGAAGGTATTAGTCCCAAATAAACTGGCCTAAAGCCTTATGAGCCTATAAAACACGATTTTCACACGTGACCTAACAGTCTTCTAGCGAAGCTAGGCATTAAACCCTGCAGTAAATCTTACTGGCTAGCTTATTTGCTAAGACTCCATGGTTTGAGCACATTAATCGTACCAACTGAAAAACGTCAATATTAATAACGAGGGTCAAACCACCTTTCATGATATTTCAAGAAAGTAAATGCAGTTTATGACAACCACGGGTTCAAACCCATGACCCACAACTCTTCAATCAGTGACGTCCACTGGGATTATGGCTCTCTTTCGTAACATAACATCACGCCTGTAATCCCGAAGTGGTTAGAGAGAGTTATACCCAATAATACAACAATATTTCGCTAGTTATGGAACTCCTATGTAATGGGGGGCGAGCCTATTGCCATGAACTAGGCAAGAATCCAGACTCTGTTCTGCTACTGAGAAATTCCTGATGGAATGCTCATCTCCTCTTTCTTCATGATCATCTGCCTAGCCTTTTCCCAACTATATTGGGGTCGGCTTCCAGTCGAACCGGATGCACCTGAATACCAGTATTTTACATGGAGCGACTGCCTATCTGACCTCCACTACCCAGTTAGTATTGGCTAATACAATACCCCTTGGTAAGATTGGTTTGTCAGTTTCGGGCCACTGACTACCTGTAACGACTGTCAAAGATCTACAAATGACAGCCGAGACCAACGGCTTAACGTGCTTTTCGAGGCACGGAGGAAACTCGGTATGTAATGGGCGGTCACCCATCCACAGACCAACCTAGGCAAGCGGGGCTTAACCTGAAGATTGATCCGAGCGGCTGTAATTATTTAGCCACGAGCTCCTCCAAATCATCATCTATTCTTTCTTATTAAAACAAAATATGCTTATTTGGAATTCCAAGCGAATCCTTCTTGAGAAATAGTAAGTACCTAGTTTTAAAGTAAATGACATCATGTTACAGCTATTTCGCATGTAATTTCGTATGCAAGTGAGCAATCCTACGTTAAATTACATTTTCAGAGTCGTTGGACAACGTCGAAGGTTTTCAGTACCTACCTACTAAGCTCTGCTGAGGAGTTGACTGAAAATCTGGCTGGATAGATATGTGGGCGAGGGACTGTCGTGAATTTAACTGGCAAAAGATACTATTTTACTTTTTATTACGCATAAGTATTATTGGTATCTTACAGCCGTATCTATAGTCAAGTTAAAGTAATTACATATACAAACATTTTTATGCAATAGAAAAGAATTTGAACGAAGTAAAAGCAAAGCTAAGAATTCAAACTTTTGATAGTTCTAACTTCAAGCAAGAATGACTAAACTACAGAATAAAAATCACGTTGTTTATTGAAATGGGTGTTAGTATCTACTGATGTAATTATATTATTTGTCTATAGAATACTAACTGTGCCATTTTTCAAAGGGAATCCGGTAGGAATCGAGTTGTAAGGAACCTTCGCTACTGGTTGATTACAAAAGATTGACCAACTATTTTATTGGACTCTAGGGAAAAATGTGGAGAAAAGAGCATGTATTGTATGGAATACGGGGAGTAAGTGACAGCCCTCCGCAGACTCATGGGGTGAATTCTATATATATAGTATCATACTATGATGACCGGTACAAAAAAATATTTCAGGAACGTTAAATAAATCTATTCGTTTTATTTCCTCACACGCAATGTATCGTTACCGTGACAAAACGCACGTAGGGAACGACAAGCGCACTCTCTAGCTAGGCAAGAAGTGAACAGCTGATTTGACGCGTCGTTCGTTAGAGTATTTCAACATCCGTTGTTGTTTTTTTTTATTTTATTTTAGCCGTATTATTTACATAAATGGAGTGCTGCGTACAGAGAATGTAATTTTAAATTGAAATAACTGAAAAAAAAACGATAAATAATAGTCTATACTAATATATGTTATATATATATTTTATATTATAAAACTGAAGAGTTTGTTTGTTTGAACGCGCTAATCTCAGGAACTACTGGTTCGATTTGAAAAATTATTTTAGTGTTGGATAGCCCATTTATCGAGGAAGGTTATAGGCAATAAAATTTCACGTGGACGAAGGTCGCGGGCAACAGCCAGTGTAATAATATTTAAAAAAATATCCTGAGAAAAAATCCTGTGGAATATGATTTAAAATAAGGAGCTGAACGCACCCTGTCAGTTTGCGGTTGTCAGTTGGCTGTCCCTTACACCCTGTTTACCTAATCGTAGGTGTCTTTAAAGGTGACTATAGTAAATCAAGAGGTGGTCACTAATGGGCTATATTGTCTTTGTGACCACATAATAAACGATTTGACCTTTACATTGTAGTGGTAATTTCAGCAGTAGATACCGGAGCTGATGTCTTTAATTGCTTAGGTTTCGTATTCGAAGGGTAAGAACTGGGCACCCTTACGTTTATACCGTTGGTGTGACACAAGACAGTATTTCAACAAGCTTTTATTAACTTCACCTCATCATCTGCATAGCCTTTTCCCAACTATGTTGGGGTCGGCTTCCAGTCTAATCGGATGCAGCTGAATACCAGTATTTTACATGGAGCGTCTGCCTACCTGACCTGCACAACCCAGTTAGTACTGGGTAATACGATACCCCTTGGTAAGACTGGTTGTCAGACTTTTTGGGCCACTGACTAGCTGCAACGACTGTCAATGATCTAAAAATGACAGCCGGGACCAACGGCTTAACGTGCTTTCCGAGCCACGGAGGAAACTCAGTATGTAATGTGGTCACCCATCCACATACCAACCTAGGCAAGCACGGCTTAACCTAAAGATCGACCCGAGTGGCTGTTATTATTTAGCCATGAGCTGCTCTTCTTCATACTTCTATGAGTTATAATCTAATCTATTTATGAAATGAAATCCGAGGATCAGTCCCTAATATTTGTAAAATCAATTCTCAAAATGGTGGACAGTCTTCACAAGGATTTGCTCATCATTCTTCTCTCGTCTAAAAAAAATCTTAGAAGTTAAATTTGACCCACTTCCCGGTTTTCGATTGAGCTGAAATTTTGCATAGATGTTTAGTTTGGATGACAATATATGGTTAGTTAATTGTCGTCATTCTAAACCTAATATGGCGGACTCCCAAAGATGGGGGGCTAGTTATTTTTTATCATTTCTCATAATACGGTTATCAAATGAAAGGGTTTGCTGATAAGAATACGATAAATAAAATGACGTCACTCTAAAGCGTGTTTTTAGTTTTTTTCAATTTTTTTTTTTTAGTTAGCTCGTATTGTCCCACTCCTGACCAAAGGCCTCCCCCCATTCCTTCCACTTCTCACGATGGTGTGCTTCTTCTCGCCAATTCGTGAGGAAGTCATCCAAGACGTCCCGTCATCTTCTCTTCGGTCTACTGCGACCCCGTCTTTTAACTATTATATTAATTTATTTATACAACATTATTTTTAGTATATGCCAAACCTGAATATAGTTTGTTCAGAATAAGTAACTGAATCGAATCCAATAATTTTTAAACCATGTTATACTTTGTCCCAAAAATATTTAAAAAGTTACAAGTTGGACATCGTGCGAGATTAAGTACCTAATGCATTAATTTAGGTACCTACTGCCAAATTATGTTTGTCAATGAGCTCAAGACGACGCTTAAGGCCCGCGCGAGGGTGCGTTGCGTGGTGACCACGCTTGTGTGCGGACAACCAGATAACAGAATAAGCTTAGAACTTTGTGATTTTTCATGATACAGTTTTGATATTTTGTACCTCTTCACATAAAAATACTAGACACGTGTTTCAGGTTTCGCATATACTAAAACTAATGTTGTATATACAGTTTATATATTATTTTATAAAATAAGTGGTACTCTATTACGGTATGGCTTGTTAAAATCGTTACGGATGTTCCAGGAAAACTTCTATCACCAAAACAATTTTAGACAGATTTGTAATTAATTTCAAGCGTTGATATTCGGCCACACTTACGAAATTAAACTGGAGTTTGGGTTGCTTTAATAGCAGAGTTGAAGGATTCCCGGAAGACAGTGATGGTACATCATTATCGTCAGCCGCTCTCCAGCATTTCCTTCATAAATGACCAGTTATTAAGGAAATGTCGGACCGTTGACGGGGAAGATATTAATATTAATTTGTTTTGGACTGAAATGTAGGTACGCACGACGGCCAATCAAGCTATACAAAACCAGTTTATGCGGATCTCCCATTGCATAGGAAATCTAAACAAAGCGAGGCCAAGTTATACAGGAAATGTACAGCTTCATGTGCCGCCGTGTGACGTACACGTAAAAATTTCTGGAATAAATTCCTTAGTCTGTACTTATATTATAGAGAGGTTTTTTTGTGATTTGTTTGTAAGTTTATATGTAGGGGGTAATTATCAGAACTAATGATCCAATTCTAAAAATCTTTTACTGGAAGAAAGCAACATTATTCGTGGCTGCTATAGGCTGTTTAATTGTGTTTTTATCATGCATATTAGCCGAGATATCACAACTTTTACGGACGAAGTCGCAGACGAAGTGCTAGTCTAAACTAATATTATAAAGAGGTATTTGTTTGTAAGTTTGTTTAGATGGGGTAATCTTCGGAACTAATGATCCGATTCCAAAAAATCTTTCACTAACGGCAGCCTACATTATCCCTGAGTGTCATAGGCTACATTTAAAACGTTCCCGTGAGCTAAAGCTAGTTGATAATAAACACTGAATTAAATTCCGTAACATAGTTTAAAAGAACAATGTAGTCACATACAAGGTATAAACGGTCCCTTCACGAAGCCGTCAACCAAGCATTCTGTACATCAAACTAAGTAACACTACGCAAAAATTATTGCTGGGAAGCATTTTTTCTGTTGGGGTGAAAAATCACGGTTCACAGTAGGACTCAATGTAACGCACTCATAACATTGTGCTAATGGATACATTGAATATTACGGGGGTCATGGAGGTATCCTGACTAATGTCATAAATGAGAAAGTAAGTTTGTTTGTTTGCGTGTTACCTTTTCGCGCCTAAACCACTGAACCGATCATCCTGAAATTTTACGTTATATACGTTGTCAGATGTACAGAAACGTACACAGGGAACCTTTCATCCCGAAAAAAAGTAGGTACTGTTCCCGAGAAAAACAACAATAACGTTCTCATGATAATAGATGGCGCCACGTGTCTTTCGAATCATGATTGAATTATATTATTCCAAGAAGATTACCTAAAACCCGAATTAATTGTTAAATTCTAAATTAACGCGAGCGAAGCCGCGGGCAAAACCTAGTTTACAATAAAGTCATAACATTAAAAATTTGTATTAAAAAAAAAGTTGTGAAAAATTTGGAACTTCGACACCCAATATCTCCGTAACTAGAAAGTTCCCAGGTATGGACTAGAACAAAAAAAATATCGCAAAGACGGGTACAACAAGTGCTTTTCGTCTTCGTTATTGAGATAATTCGTGATAATTCATTATTCGTGTTTTGTCTAACACGAAAAATAACTTTAGTTTATAATAACAGGTAGATATAGAAATAAACAAACATCCCTTCCTTTCATATTTCTCTCAATAACATCTCCACCCAACTATCAATTCGCACCTAACTTATGCAATTTGCATCGCCGGGATATCTCCTGTGACAGCTACGTACCTATCTACTCGCCCCCCACTCAGATGTGTATGTTCAATGCGGGGGCTTATTGGCTGCAAATTGGCTACAACAAATGTTGGCGACCGGGAATATTCTAGACACTAGTGTCTGTTGGGTATTCAATTTGCGAAGGTGTTAGAGACAAGTTAATATTCCTAACAGTTTGGTGAGCGACTGTCTGGTTAATTGACTGCTAGAGAATGCATTGCCCGTACTACCGTAGCTAATAATTAACAGAAAAATATTAAATATAAAAATAAATAAATGAAAAATGTTATGCAAATATTACCGCAGTAGCCCGAAGAATAGCCAAACTTAAGTGGCAGTGGGCAGGGCACATTGCTCGCAGAACGAATGGCCGCTGGGGCCGAAAAGTTCTGGAGTGGCGATGGCGAACCGGAAGACGTTGTGTTGGAAGGCCTCCCACTAAGTGGACCGATGACCTGGTAAAAGTTGCAGGGATCCGCTGGATGCGAGACGCACGGGACCGGTCAATGTGGCAACACTTGGGGGAGGTCCAGCAGTGGACGACTTTCGGCTGAAATGATGATGATGACGATGATGCAAATATTTGGTATTAATTCCTCGAAAATGATTCATACCCATAATTATGAACATATTTTTGCGAGCGATGCATCCCGTGCATCTTACATTCAGGCCAAGATTACATTTAGCATTGTACTAGCACATTCGCACCTAACTTATGCAATTTGCATCGCCGGGATATCTCCTGTGACAGCTACGTACCTATCTACTCGCCCCCCACTCAGATGTGTATGTTCAATGCGGGGGCTTATTGGCTGCAAATTGGCTACAACAAATGTTGGCGACCGGGAATATTCTAGACACTAGTGTCTGTTGGGTATTCAATTTGCGAAGGTGTTAGAGACAAGTTAATATTCCTAACAGTTTGGTGAGCGACTGTCTGGTTAATTGACTGCTAGAGAATGCATTGCCCGTACTACCGTAGCTAATAATTAACAGAAAAATATTAAATATAAAAATAAATAAATGAAAAATGTTATGCAAATATTACCGCAGTAGCCCGAAGAATAGCCAAACTTAAGTGGCAGTGGGCAGGGCACATTGCTCGCAGAACGAATGGCCGCTGGGGCCGAAAAGTTCTGGAGTGGCGATGGCGAACCGGAAGACGTTGTGTTGGAAGGCCTCCCACTAAGTGGACCGATGACCTGGTAAAAGTTGCAGGGATCCGCTGGATGCGAGACGCACGGGACCGGTCAATGTGGCAACACTTGGGGGAGGTCCAGCAGTGGACGACTTTCGGCTGAAATGATGATGATGACGATGATGCAAATATTTGGTATTAATTCCTCGAAAATGATTCATACCCATAATTATGAACATATTTTTGCGAGCGATGCATCCCGTGCATCTTACATTCAGGCCAAGATTACATTTAGCATTGTACTAGCACATCGCCCGCGACTTCATCCGCAAAAAATGTGTAACTCGGCTAATATGCATGATATAAAAATCATTATTAGCCTTCAGCATTCACAAATAATGTAGCTTTCTGCCAGTGAAAGAATTTTTATAATTGGACCATTAGTTCACACACTTATAAACAAATTTTACCTCTTTGTAATAACATTAGTCAGTAAATCTATACTAATCTCATTATATTTGCATAACATTTAAAGTCATGGATTTTAGCAAATTAACGCCCGATTCCAAAGCTTATTAAAACCTAGATAATGAGGTACGGCAGCTACCTAAATAATTTACAGAATCATTAAGTTTTCCCAAAAGAGGTTTAAGTTTAATTACATTGTGAGCTTTTGGAAATACATATTTGATTCTCTTAATGGATCAGTCAAACTGACACGGATAAATTGCGAATATGCTGCGGACACTGCAGACGTCCGGTGTCCGGGACCGCGTCCGCAATTCGTCAGGGCCGCGGTCGATTTCTTACAGCTATAATAAGCTTTTTAATACAGTGATGTAAATTTAGTTTACCATCGATTACAGTAAGGGTTCATACCCTAGCTAGGATATCTAAATTATTAGACCAATCATGAATCATCATCTTTCTAGCCTTTTCCCAACTATGTTGGGGTCGGCTTCCAGTCTAACCGGGCGCAGCTGAATACAAGTATTTTACATGGAGCGATTGCCTATCTGACCTCCATAACCCAGTTTGAACTGGGTAATATGATACCCCTTCGTAAGACTGGTTGTCAGACTTACACCAATCATGAATATGGCACTATAAGGCGATTCTCCCACTGCACCGCGCTCCGTGGCGTAGCGCGGAAAATTCATTGTACTCTGACGCGTGCTGACGCAAATACAATGAATTTTCCGCGCTACGCGACGGAGCGCGGTGTAGTAGGAGAATCGCCTAAATAGAACCTTCTTTATCAAAATTCATAGTAATATGCACATAGTAATGATCATAAAAGACGCCTAGCTCAGTCCCAAAAACATAATCAAAACAATTGATCCCCTTCACAAAACAAAGAACAAGATGGCCGACAGCTATTGTTAATATAACCGGTGACGGATCACTCGGCAACCCTTTTCTATTAGCAGAGAGAAACAAATGAATATGGATTAATATCTCGCCAATTGTGCCGACGACGGTTGTAACTTGTGGAACTAATTTATGGAGGGATAAGGCGTGGGTTACACTGAGAGATGAGCTAACTTCGCTTAGCTCACGTTGATAAGCTGAGTGCGCTGGCTTTTTTCGATAATCCACTTGAGGATTACTCAAGCGGGTTTAAAACAACTTGTTCTTAGATACTTTTTTATTTTTAAAGTCAAACCATTTATTTCACATCTGTCATCTGTGTGTTTATTTTGCCAGAGATGTGTGAAAAATTCTAAATAGGTTTGTTTTCGCTGAATCTAATACACAATATCTTGGTCGACATATTATAACCAAGTTAAGCTATAACGAGTGTAAAAACACACTTAAATGGACTATTCAATGTATCCATCAGCACAATGTTTAAAGTGCGTTGTGCGTTACATTGAGCGCTACCGTTAACCGTGATTTTTCACACAAAAAAAATCGTTCTCTTTTTTGCCCAATGTTACTTAGTTTGTTCTACAACTTTATGATGGGTCCTTTTACACCCTGTTTAAGATGTTGACCCCGCGAACAACAGGTCTACTATGAAATAATGCAGTAAGTTACTGTGTTTATTTACTGCCAGAAAATATGTGAGCTTAGCTAAGCTGAGTTAGCCTAGCTCGTGGTGTGACCATCGCCTATTGACGGAATTTATTCCGAAGCGATGACACGAGCCTATTACATTTGCATGTATTTTCGATAATCCTGAGTTTATGAGGCTGTTTCTGAATTGATAATACTTGTGACATTAATGTTGATAAAGTAACAAATCAAGCCCATTTTTTTTTTCACTGATACTTGACTGACCCTGATTCACTGCAACATTCAGTGGTATATTTGGGAAGCTTTGAATCGATTGTGAACCCAAGTAGGCCGCTCCAGACATAATCTGGTAAAAAGACACAAACACCGAGTGCAAATGCAGCGCTCCGGATCAAACTATGCCCCCGCCCCCCACCTGCTGGAGTGTCCCAGGAGTCCGTCTGCCTGCACTCTTGACGGCCTGAAGAACCCGTCTGAAGCTGCAATAAACGTGGCCACATACTGCGCTCAAACTGTATAATATGGAAGTAACATCGATACGAAAAAAAGAAGAAGACGACTGCAGTATTATCTTAATTATTGTCATTAAATTAGTTCTTGAAATGTGCAGTTTTGATATACTTTGTTGGTTTTTGCACTTTTCTCAAACTCCAATTTTAAAATGGGGAAATTCCTTGATAATTCCGTATTTCTGAAAAAATCCGTCTGAAAATTATTTCAATTTTTTTTTTAAATATTATATAATTTAATATGTTTTTAGACTTTTATGTTATCATCACCACCTTCCTGCCATTGTCCAATGTTACTTGGGGTCGGCGCAACACGTTTTTTTTTCTTCCATTCTCCTCTGTCAACCGTCACGCTGTCATTTACTACTTTTTCTTTCATATCATAGCCAATCCATCCATCGTTTCCTTGGTGTTCCTCTCCCTCTCTATCCATTACATTTATATTCATTACTATTTTAGTCACATGCGATTCGTCGCTCCACATCACATGTCCATACTAAGACAGTCGATTCCCTTTCAACTTTTCTGTAACTGTTGCCTTTTAAACTTCCTCTGATATTATACTCGTTCCTTACCTTATCCATTCTTGTCACACCACACATTTACGTCAACAGTCAACATTCAACAACAATTTTGGACTTAGATATATTGATACCAAAAAATAAGCGAATGAGGCTAATATATGCTTTCAGCTTTCGATAATTTATATTAAAACAAAGATCCTCCCTACCACATAAAATATCTATCTTTTAAAAATCTAATAAAAACGTCACTTGCATTCTCATCAATCAATTTGTGAAATGATTGAATACGATATTCTTTAATTAATGTGTCAATCTGTAGGTACTCAGCTTGCGACCAATAATTCTTCAAAGAAAGCTAATGACTGACGTTTGAAATCATAATTATATTAGGTAAAAGAAAGTGCTTTTCATAAAACGTATCAACTGTTAATCGAATTCTGATAAGTAATTTTTGAGATTTTTGTAGAATCTGGAATAGACTCGTTCATTTAATACGGAATAATTATGCGATACCGCTTGGTAAGACTGGTTGTCAGACTTTCGGGGCTTATCGTGCTTTCCGAGGCACAGAGGAAAATTGGTATGTAATGGGTGATCACCCATCCACGGATCAACCTAAGCAAGCGCAGCTTAACCTGAAGATCAACCCGAGCGGCTGTTATGATTTAGCCACGATCTGGTAAAAACATTTTCCGAAAAAAATGCTTAAAACTTGAGTCATGCAATAAATGTTATTTTTACCAAAGCCGATGGTGTTCATCACATAGCATCAAACCTGTATCCCCAAATAGTGCATAAACCTTCATTCCGTCATTACATTTAAGTCCTTTAAATAAGGGACGAGCCCATTGACATCAATGAGGGTACAAATCGTGCCATCGGGCTGTTTCTGAGAAATTCCTAATGTTAAACCAAATAACGCTTTATCCGCATTTAATATTGCTTTGCTTACCGATATTTACATAATGGAATCCTAGGCAATAGGTAAACAATATATTTAAGTACGTAACATTTCGTTAATGATTTCCTTTTACAAAATTACATCTACCAATACAAATAAATAAAAATTGAAGTGTCTGTTTATAATTTCAAAATAACAGCTTCTTACTGAATGCAGGTATACGGTACTTAAAACAAAACATTAAACAAAACACATAACAGCAAACACACAAACAAAACACAACACATACACTTAACAAAACACAAAACGTGCACATGTGCGTGATGTTCTTGTTCTTTAAATAATACACAGACAGCGAGACAAAAATATAAAAAAAAAAAAAAAAAAAATTTTGTTGCTCTGTCTGTTTGTTCCGGCTAATCTCCGAAACGGCTGGACCGATTTTGACGGGAGACTTAGGCTACTTTTATTTTAGAAAAAGGATTAGGGATCCTTGGAAAAAAAAAATGAGATTGTTAAAAAAATCCGATTCAATTCAATAAGTGTTTTTTTTTTTGTAATAATTTCACGCGGATGAAGGTCGCAGGCAACAGCTCTAATAATAATATTATTATAAATATTAAAATAAGTATTAATGATTTTTGTTTTTCACACTTTCACGTTTTTACAGCTGAAAATATTTTAATGTTTGACACACGAATAGACCAAAGCTAAAAGTTCCAGTGGCATAATTTCCAATCTCCGCAAGCAAAGACGCGTTCAAAATCCACAACATAGTATTACGTCAGAGGATACTCTCGTCATAAAGGAGTTTATAATAATTATACGAAGCCTAATCTTATCTCCGACGAATTAAATATATACGTGCCTCCGTACTCCACACAGTTCTCATCTCTGGTATATCTAGTTAATACTGAATAAGGGACTTCGCGCACTATGCGGCCATGATTTGTCGCATAAATGGCCGCTATCTTGAACAAAACTGGTCGAATACCCAGTCGTGCGATCTAACTTTCCGAAACCGACTTTTGGTCGAAACCGGTTTCGACCAAAAGTCGCTTCTGCGGCCAAAAGTTGTGCTGGTGACTTTTCCATTCTCCCGATGTCGTTAAAAACTGTCGGGCATTTGCAACGATACTGAAGCGCTTTTATATTTCTTCTGTCGCGCGTTGCAAAGAAGCGATGCAGTAGCGCGTTTACGAAACACGCTACTGCATCATCATCATTATCTGCCTAGCCTTTCCCTAACTATGTTGGGGTCAGCTTTCAGTCTAACCGGATGCAACTGAATACCAGTATTTTATATGGAGCGACTGCCTATCTGATCTCCACAACCCAATTAGTTCTGGGTAATACGACACCCCTTGGTAAGACTGGTTGTCAGACGTTCGTTTCCACCTGTAATGACTGTCAAACGTTTACAAATGACAGCCAACTTGGACCAACAACTTAACGTGCTTTCTGAGGCACGGAGGAAACTCGCTATGTACTTAATGGGTGGTCTCCCATCCACGCACCAACCTAGCCAAGCACGGCTTAACCTAAAGATCGAACTGAGCGGCTGTTATTATTTAGCCACGAGCTCCTGTGCGTTTCTGCATCGCTACAAATTTCGCCGTGGGCGAGGGGCCTTAGGAAGAGGTTGGCGTATCTATATATTGTGGATATGTAATGAGATTCCAGCGCATGTCGCATCTAGTTAGACTGGAAACTAGTCTCAACATGCCTGGCAACAGGATGGGTGGATAATGAGATTGGTACTTACACTTATGCACGGCAGTGACATTGAATGCTCTGATGTGCAAGGTAAAAATATTTAGCTCGCGAAACGGTAAACACATTCATGATAATATGATGATTTTTCAGGGTCAACGACCGCAGATTTGTACTTAAAGCACGAGTTTAGAAAATCATGCAATCATAATCTGTACCTACTGGGTATTACGATACCTCTTGGTAAGACTGGTTGTCACTTTTTGTGCTACTGACTACCTGTAACGACTGTCAAAGATCTACAAATGACAGCTAGGACCAACGGCTTAACGTGCTTTCCGAGGCACGGAGGAAACTCGGTATGTAATGGGCGCTCACCCATCCACAGACCAACCTAGGCAAACACGGCTTAACCTAAAGATCGGCCCGAGCGGCTGTTATTATTTATGCAAACATGTTTGCAAAATTTAAGCTCAATCAGAAACCGGTTATTATAATTTTAGCAGTCTATGTATGTGTGTATTTATGTATGTTCCACCGTAGCGCGTAAACTATTCATCCGATTTTGCTTACTAAGGTGTCAATCGATTCGTTATTGCCTGGGTAACATAGGCTACATTTTAACCGACTTCAACAATAGGAGGAGTCGATTTTACTTTGTAAAACCCGAATTTAATTAAAGCGTGATTTTTCAGTAGTAGCATACCACACAAATTCTTGTTATCGATACTGTATTGAAACGATACTCGATTTTATCTAAACAATAGCATCAGCAAATTGATTACGTAACTTCGAATATCAATCTGACAAACCATCCAACCGTATACACTGCAAAAGGCTAGACTTTGAAAACCAATTTCAACCCTTCACAGTACAAGCTAAAATTGATTTTCCCTTTTCCAGTATCAGTGTCGTTTTGCTCTTATTCAGTTAACGTGCATTAATTAAGCCTTTTAATTGATTTATCCGTTCTTTTGTTGCGTTTCGTCTCGTGTTGGCGATTATTGGGGTGATTAGAGTGGAGGGGTGTGGGGGTATTGGGGTGGTTATGTTAACAAGGAAGGGATTTGTAATGGAATAGAAATACAGATTAGAATGGTCGTTTGAAACACCAGTATAACCCACCATCGAGAACATAACACATATTCTGCACAGACACGCAATGCATTTATTTTACTAATTAAAATTTTACCTTTTTATAATACTAGTACCTATAGATTAATTTACTTAATTGGCAAAAGCCTCCTTTAAATGTATAAAGGGTGTAAATAGACCCTTAACATAGCCGAAAGGCATGTTCTCCCCGTCTTTGCTGTCATTTTTTTGTTCTAGACCATACCTGGGAACCTTCTAGTTACGGAAATACTGTTCAAGTTCCAATTTTTTCACAAGTTTTTTTTTTTTAAATATATGTTTTCAATGTAAGATTTTTACTTTACACACCTCCACGACCCCCGTACTATTCAATCTATCCATCAGTACAATGCTTTGAGTGCTTTCCATCGAGTCCTACCGTAAAACGTGATTTTTCACCCCAAAAAAAAAAGCCGATTCGAGAGAGAGATCAGGCACAGGACCAACGGCTTATCGTGCGCACCGAGGCACGGGGGTATCATACCGCCATACTGAGAAACTGCTAATGGAAAAACCCAACAGAACCCCAGGACCCCACTTTCTGCAGTCGCGCTTGTGACTACGAAACCAAAGGGGCAGTCAGTATTAATGAAATATCGAACATCAACAAGATTTCTTGCAATTAATGTTGCTATTCAGTCTCATTTTCTTTTACGCCGATTAGGTATGATTTAAGGGAGATACCATATTTATCGAAAATATATTAGGGCAAGAGCAGATGACCGCTACTGCCATGCGAAAATTCAAAATATATAAATAAAATAACTAAATTCTTAAATAGAAACAGAGATCTCAAATAGAGCGATGCAGCGCAGCATAATTGGTGCCAATAAACGATCAGATCGCGTTAGGAACACCACCCTGCGCTCCATAACGCAAGTAACTGATGTTGGAATTAATACAGCCAAGCTAAAGTGGGAGTGGGCTGGCTGGCCACGTCGCACGGATGCACCTACAGAGGTGGGCAAAGATCGCCACTCACTAGACGCCCGAGAGTGGGCATCGCCGACGAGGTCGACAGCGGCCAAGGTGGTGTGACGATCTGATCATGTTCGCGGGGCAAACGTGGCCAGAACAGAGAGGTTTCGAGGGAGAAAGGGGAGGCCCTTGCCCAGCAGTGGGACACCGAAAAATAAATATAAACAAAGTAAAATTCAGATCTAAATAATCAAAACAGAGCAGTATAGTATCAGTAAACAAACCCCAGCAATTTTTAATTAGACAAATAGTTCCTTTCCATTGTGCCAGAGGTATTCGTAACTGCCCATTTCTAGTCATCTATTTCATTAGTAAACTCGGAAACTTCATTAGAATAATATTCTAGATTCCAGTAAATAAGGGAATGCCTCTGAAACACAGTATATTAAATCTAGCTTTAGTAATTGTAAAAGCGTTCGGGGAAGTACTACGTTCAAGGAGTTTTGCTAGTATCAAGAATTTTTGTCGTACTGTATTTTTTTGGTTTAGAAAAAAATATATACATTTCGGATATGTCAGGATTTATTCCGTTGGGCTCGTACATCATGTGGGCAGACGATGGGTTTCGTGCTATGAAAACACACTGTGTGCGATATACTGTTTCTAGCAAAACTAACGAATGACTTGAGATAACACGGCACAATGAATCGGGTACAGTTCCAAGACGTCTCAACTCCGCCGCGATCAGACATTGACTGTCGCCCTCGCCTCGAGTTGAACATCAGGGCTCTGTAGAAACACGCTGTGGTGTGGGTAGACTGGTAAGTAGGTCGCGTCATGTCACCACTGGCGCGTTCCCCGATTCATTTTATGTCCGTACTAACGACCGGATCCGACATACATAATTCTTTAGAATGTTGATATAGATGTGTGGAGTGACAAGAATGGATAAAGTAAGGAATGAGTACATTAGAGGAAGTTTGAAAGTCACGCCTGTTACAGCAAAATTGAAAGTAAGTCGTTTGTGTTGGTATGGGACATGAAATGAGGAGGGATGAAACGCATGTGACTAAAGAGTGATGGATAATAATGTTGATGTATGTTTTTCTTATCGTGTCGATGGCAATCTAAATTGTGTAAGCCCAGAACTGAGCTTCTAGTTTGGCGCATACAGTAGCGTCCATCATCAGTTCCTGAAGTGAACAAACAACAGGATACGCAGGACACGATATTAAGCGCCCCAAAGTTTGTAGAATAGCACCACATTTACATTTATTTGATGTGTTTTTAATGAAAAACAATGTTACTATTGCAGTTTTACGAAAAGGTCCCATATCTCAAATGCTAAATATCAAATGTTATTCAAAAAGTTTATTGCGGATAGTTCTTTCTTACGTTCTACAAACCTAATATTTTCACAATTTTCCGCTTACTTTAGAAACTAGAGGGACATAATTATTTTCATATTTTTAATTCGTTATTTCACATCACTTTTGTGTAGCGGCTTCTAGAAGACACTTGCTCTAATCCAAAGGACATGGCCAGTTTCTGCCTAGTTACTCAATGGCATATACATTAATAGACACCTAATTATAAATAAGTAAAAATAGAAACAAAAATTACAAAACTATTTACATTTTCGTACAACTTCTGAAAAAATATTTAAAAATTAATAGTTTAATAGTTGTTTTGCGTTTCTGGCGTATCGAGATAGCGCGCCATTTTGGATAAACGTTCCATTCCCTGTAAAGCTAAAATATTAATGATCCATCAGAGTAATATTAAAAACAACTGTGTGGTAGTAAAAAGGCTGTGACGAACGGACAGGACTAATCTATAAAGATTCCATATTAGCAACGGAACACTAAAAAGGTACAATACCGACTACAAAACAAGGTTACAAGAGAAAATCAATAAACATTCGATTAGACGTCGATAATTCTTCGAACACTTATTAAATTATGATCTAGTTCTCGAGTCGAGGCTCGAGTCGCACGACACTCGACACATGTGTAATTTCTGTAAGCGCTCGACACACGAGACACGTGTTTCAGGGACAATGTAGCACGTGCTTGTCGTATACCCAATCATCGCACGTCTGTTTGTATGCGTACTACGAAAAGTGAGCCTGACCTATAAATGTTGCCAGGGAGTGTGTTCTGGACATAATTCTTTACAGGTAACACTGGAAAGTATTTTAGAACCTTGACTTTGATTAGAATAAAACTATCTAATTAATAACATATTTTTCGCTGTGTGAATAGTTGTCGAAGTTCTTTAGAATTTTTTAAATACTATCAATTTGCCCGCGACTTCGTCCGCAAAAATTGTGATAGATCGGCTAATCTGCATGATATAAATATAATTTATAGCCTATCCTACCTTATAGCGCTCACGAAAAAAGTAACTTTCTTACAATTTTTTTTTTTAAAATGGATCAACAGTTCCGGGGATTACCCCCTACATACAAACTTACAAATTTTTACCTCTTTATATTATTAGTATAAAAGTATAGACTAGCTTCTGCACACAACTTTGTCTAAGTGAACTTAAGTATTGAGTCCAGAGAATTTACCAAGATAAAAAGTATTAGCAATAATCAAGGCTATAACCTACAGTGCGGCAAATTTTATTTAAAACAGTTCAGCCGTTTTTGCGTGATTGAGTAACAAACACACAAACACATGTATACCTAATAGTAGTACGATTTATGCCCCAGCTTTTGCCCCGGAATGTACTACCGGGTTAAAAAGTATCCTATATCCTAATCTAAGTCATCAAGGTCTATCACTGTCCCTGTCAGCCGCCGAGGCGTGAGAGCATGACAAACAAACAAACAAACCCACTTTCAAATATTAGTCAGGATCCTTTTGTTTCAATTAAGTATAGTAACATGTATCCTAAACAAGCCAGCCATGCCTAGTTGATTAAATATACATATACTTGAAGGGATATGGGAATCTCTGCGGTTGGGATATACAGGGTGTAACAGAAAGGGTATAGTCATATGAAATGATATGCTGCAGACCATCAAACTGAAAAATATCCGCTGTCCCATACATTTGGGTCGAGTAGGTATTGAAATTTCGTATAGGACAGCTGATAATTTTTTCGCATTTACGATATTAGACCCAAGGAGAAAGTTGATCAGTTTGATGGTCTGCAGCATATCCTTTCATATGACTATACCCTTTCTGTTACACCCTGTAGAGGAGCACCTACTGCTAATGTACATATGTGCTATGTTAATGTAGATGTATGCGGTCTATGTCTGCGGTGTAGATATACATAGCAATGTATGGTTTCAAACAAATTCATAGCGGTTACGATACATATAGTACATACAGATATAATAACATCACACTTTGCTCCCAGAGATCAAATATAGAAACCAATATTTTCCGACAACCTCGTTCGATCATCGGACTGCCTCGTTGGTCTAGTGGCCTTAAGCGCGACTGCTGAGTATGAGGTCGTGGGTTCGATTCCCGGGTCGGGCAAAGTGTTATTGGGTTTTCCCCATCAGGAATTTGGAATTTGTGCCCGGATAATGGCAATGGGTTCGCCCCCTATTACATAGGACTTAAACATAACCGGCGAAATGTGGGTGTACTTGTTAAGTACACCTCTGCCTAACCCTTTGGGGATTACAAGGCATGATGTTATGTTATTTTCCGACATAACGTATCGCTGAAATGAACTGGTCGATGGTTTGAAGTTTTCAACGTAGTGTAGATTTTACCCGACCGATGGTGAGGCAAAGAGGAGGGTTATGATTTTGACCGGTATGTATGTTTGTACATTACATTAGGAAATGTCGGTGGAAAATATGCGCATTTGCCACGTTGTCACGCAGCGAGATTACGCGGGTTATTATCGTTTATTTTGCTATGCAACATTATCGTGGAGATTATATTCTCTGTAAACTGAAGGTTCAGATAAATCGATACCAATAAATCGCGTACAGGCTCCGGATACCGGATGGCGTCCGGTTCAAAACATTACCTACCTGTCAGATTCAAGTATCCAGAGTGGCGCAGCAGTCCGTTATTTATGCGTTCCAGTTTAATCGAACCTATCCGTAAGTGAAGGATCGAAACTATACAGTATGTAAACAGACCCTTCACGAAGCCGTCAACTAAGCATTCTGTACATCAAACTAAGTAACTTTACGAAAAAATTATTGCTGGGAAACGACTTTTTTTTGGGGTGAAACATTACGTTTTACGGTAGGACTCGATGGAAGCACTCAAAGCATTGTGCTGGTGGATGGATTGAATAGTACGGAGGTCGTGGAGGTGTTTTAAGTAAAAATCTTACATTAAAAAAATGTATTTAAAAAAAAAAACTTATGAAAAAGTTGTAACTTTGACCTCCAATATCTCCGTAACTAGAAGGTTCCCAGGTATGGTCTAGAACAAAAAAATTATCGCAAAGACGGGGAAAATTTAATTTAATTTAATTTTTCTCTTTTTTTTATCCTTTGGTCTTCGTTAAGGGTCTATTTACTGGGCGGCCCTGGAACACAAAGGGCAAAGAAGGAACATGGATGGGTTTTAATCAGTACAAGTCTGATACTCCCTTCCGCTCCGCCCGGGGGACCCGGGCCATTTGATGATTTGAAAAGGGTCTATTTACATTCTTTATAATAAATTACCGAAATACATCACAGAATCCAAATCCATAACTACTTTTAAAAAGCTACTCAAACACAACAACAAAAAAAATCACATTCCCTACAATAGTTTCAGGCCACATCCAGCTATTGCTTATGATCTGTGTTGAACGGAGACTTGTTTACCTTTGTGTTGAACATTGAGATGCTTGTATTATTATTTTTGATCTACCCACAAAATAATTATTGTACAAATGTCTAGTTTTTGTAAAACTCTCAACAATTTCGACTTATGTTATAGCTTTAATATTCTTATTTTAGTGAATTTTTGTATTCTTATGACAATAAATTTAATCTAAAACCTCAAGTGTCAGTAGGAAGCTTTAAGCTACCTAGAAAGAGATAGAGAAGTACTTACGTCTCACTCTGACAGTGGGTCTCTTGAATGCTGTGCGGAGGTACGGCATCGCCATCACCAGTTCGATGTGAGGGGGCGCTGGCAGCTGTAAAGAAAGTAGTGCTCATTATCACAGTCTATGATAACTGAAGAAGAAATACTAATTATCTTATCAAGTTGTGGTTCCTACTCTTATCTTTGGGATAAGAAAGAGATGGCGCTAGACGACCTGTTTAGCTCTGTCTCTTTCCCACACTGGAATTACTCCTGCTTTAAGACGTCATAGTAACCCACCAGTCCGTATTTACGAGAAACAAATAGTTGTTAGATTTGAATTTTAGTAAAACAAGCTGATTTCAGATCAAAACAGGGTCTGGGAGTGAAAAGCCGATGCTTTAAGACCAGCATGTTGTTGTTTTGGAATCTCTTAAGCTAACGCTGTCAGGCAGAATGCTTAGAACTATAATTATGTAGATACTTGTTTGTTCTCTAAATACACGTGACTTTTTAGTCGTCTTACAAAAGTAGCGCACTCAATGTACCTGACATAAAAGAGCTCTAGGCGAGATTTTTTTTACCTCCCATTATAGGTACAAAGAAAAATAAATAATACATAAGAATTTATGAAACATACTGTAAATGATGTTTACGTGCCAAACGGGAGCACCTACCTACCCAGCGCTCGACTCCAGTAGATCATCGCTCGCAACAGGGTGTTTTAACTACGTCATGCGTATACTAAATATTATTTTTAGTATTCATTGGATACATGAAATGGGCTGCCGTTGTAAAAAGACTTAAAAGTCACGGTGTATATCCAAACTTTCACTGAAAAGGAGGAGCTACAAACACTTCGACTAAAACATACAGGGTATAACTGTAAGGGACAGCCCTCCACAAACTGACAGGGTGGGTGCATTCAGTCACTTATTTTGAATCATATTCCACGGGAATTTTTCTCCGGATTATTTTTATATATTTTTTTCAGTTACTTTTCCTTTATTTCAATGTAAAATTACATTCCCTGTACGCTGCACTCCACTTATGTAAATAATATGGCTGAAAAAAAAAAATCGATGTTGAAATACTCTAACGAAACGACGCGTGAAATCAGCTGTTCACTTCCTGCCTAGCTACAGAGTTCATCGAACTCGTCGTCGCGCTTGCCGTTCACTACGTGCGTTTTGCCACGGTAACGATACATTGCGTATAAGTAAATAGAACAAATCAAATTTATTGGATTCCCATAACATTCCTGAAATAATTTCTTGTACCGGTCATCGTAGTATGATATACTGAATTCACCCCATCAGTTTGTGGAGAGCCGTCCCTTCCAACCTGTATAAGACACCTACCTACAAGGTACCTATTTGTCGAAGAATGAATAAGTAAAGTTCTTTCAAGTGGTAAATTCAAATTCAAATTCAAATATAAAACAAAAAACAAAACAAAAAACAAAAACAAAACAAAATTGAATAACGATCACACACCTAATTTATTTGAAAACAATGTATATATAATATATAACTTAAACTCTGCTCTGAAAGCCATTAACAAAAGCTCAATCACACAATGCACTTACATATAAAAGGTTTTCGATAAAACACATTAAGGGACCACTTCATTTTATATAATAAAGCCATTTTCATGGTCAACTTACCGTTTTCGTAATTGCCGTCATCCATTCCCTTTAGTGAGCAATAAAAAAAGAGAAGAAAATATTAATTCATGTTATTAGCAGGGAAGCATTTAAGAGCGCGCATACCGCTCAATCAAACTCGCCCAAAATGCTTTCTATTTCACCAAGCGCCGTATGAGAAATAGAGGCGCACATACAACGTGCAAACGGACCCTTCATGAAGCCGTCAACCAAGCAATCTGTACATCAAATTAAGTAACCCTACGCAAAAATTATTGCTGGGAAACGTTTTTTTTTTGGGGTGAAATATCACGTTTTACGGTAGGACTAGAAGTTACGCACTCAAAACATTGTGCTGATGGATACATCATGAATAGTTAGGTCATGGAGGTATTTAGAGTTAACTTTCAAAATGTCAATGATATTTCGTAAAGGTTGCTCTCCAAATTAACATGCATTCGGCCATCACCATAATCCGTTACTGATGTTTCGGCCCAAAATTAACATATTTCCTACGTGCTTTCCCGTTATGGAAGCACACTCATCTTTTGGACAAAATGGATCAAATTATAAGAAATACTTTATCATCCATTTTAAATGTGGCTTTGGACGACCAAACTTGGACACAAGCTACTCTTCCCATTCGTATGGGAGGACTCGGCGTCCGCAAATTTCTAGTATTAGTTTACCGGCTTTTATATCCTCGGTCCACGGCACTGACAAATTAATCAGGAAGATCCTGGCTTCCACACTAGTTGATTTGGATGTGCCGTGCTTCTCCGAGGCTATCAATGCCTGGAAGCTCGCTTGCCCGAATTCTGAAGAACCCGACCATCCATTTTCCCAGAGACGGTGGGACGAGCCGCTCTGCAGAGTAGTTCAAAACAATCTACTGAACACGTCTGATACTACTGATGGGCGTGCGGGTCTGCTGGCTGTGGGTGAGTGGGAGTCGGATCTTTGGCTTTACGCACTAGCGTCGTCGAGCATAGCCTAGGACTTCTGTTCACCTAAGCGGGAACAAAAAATTACCAAAGAATTTATGTTACTTTTGAAGACTAAGGGTGTTGAAATGTTTTAATTTTTGATTGATTTTTCTACTGTTTTGTCTATTTTTTTTTTATTGTTGTTTGTCGTATATATTTTCATCTGTGTCTGTAACCTACTAACACTAGAAGTTAAGTAAAATTGTTACTAACCCTATGGACCCTGGTCTGAAATAAAAACCTTCTATTCTATTCTATTCTATAAGGCTGAAATATATATATATATTTTTTTGTAAATGTAACCAGTGGAAAAGATTTAAATTGTTAGAAAGGTACTTAGGTCGCACGAAAAAGTGTTTATTTGCACTGAGAAGAATGAGCCATTCCGAATGGAACGCAAGATTAGATTTTCAGTAAGAGTATGCGCTACTCAGAATTTTGTGGCCGGTTGATGGGTAATTTAGGTCACTTCCCAGCTGTTTTTTTTTTTAATAACCTATGAAAAATTTCTATGTGGGGGGGCTCAGAATCATGTACTGAATACGTGGTAATCGTTTTCGCGTCGGTGTCCCTTCCACCCCGTATAGGTACACCTCTGCCTAACCTTTCGGGGATTAGAGGCGTTATGTAAGCGAGAAAATTTGACTCAAATATCAACTAAACAGAATCGTTACTATTTTTTGATGCGGTAATCTAATTATTTAATCTGTGACGTGCAGTATGTGTCTTATCTTCAGAGGCACTAGCACGTCGTAAAAACGTAAACGATTACTGAATGAGAAACGATTTTTGAATCGAAAATACAATAATCTTAGAGCATTTTTTTAGTTAAATTGTTTGCAACAAACACAATCAGCGTCATCCATAGATATGAATAAATTTAATTATTTATTAAAAATTAATGCACAAGTCCAATTGTACAAAGGCGGACCTTGGGCATTTTCTACTAGTCTACCTTAAAATTCCTTAATACGTTTTAATTTAAAACATGTGTTTTTAAAACCGGCATGTCGTAGAACCAAAAATTCGAAGACATGTGACATCTACCAACCCGCACTGGGCCCGCGTGGTGGATTATAGCCCATTCCCTCTCATAGAGAGGAGGCCTGTGTCCCAGCAGTGGTAACATTATAGGCTGATTATGCTTATGCTATGCTATATGTATTTTTAATATAAGATTTTAAAACACACAAACAGTAAACATGGTAAATATCCCGTTTCTAGTGTAAATAATAATGTATTTTTAATGTTAAAATCAACGTATTTAGGTTATGTTTACGCCACGCGCTCGTGCTAGGGCTTCTGAACTGATTACTAACTGGAACTACTTTACTGGAACGGCATCGGAGTCGTGGCTTTTCTTGGAATACTACTTACGTGAGCTTGTTTACGAGGTACGACTTTCGTGTTATAAAGGTCATTTATAGAGGAGAGTTTCTTTCCTCGAATAGGAGAATGTCGAAAGGGTTTGAAAAGTTGTTGCGTGTAAGCCGTACTTTGATTGGTTTGAATATATTATTATTATTTTGCAATTAAATTCTTTGAGCTGATTTTTAATGGTCATTTATATTTTACCGGATAAATATTGAGGATTGCGGATTTTTTTTTAACGATAAACTGTTAAAAGAGTATCCTTCAGATAAAAGATACCTAACTTTAAAAAAGTATTCTGTTGAAATATAATATTGTATTAAAAAAATTACTTAATCCATTGATATGACTTATAATTACCTACCTAAATTATTTAGTGAAATGTTTTTTGTCTGGAAAAGTTTTGGTCAAAATGAGCGAAAGTTCAAAATGAGCGTAAGTTCAAAATATTTTTTTAAAATTCTTGTTTAAAAATGCCCATGGTCCTTATTACAGAATATATACAACAATATTATAGTCAATTACAGTTTGTTTATTATCGGACCCGAATCAGACCTTATGAATCGCAATTAATTTAACCGGCAGCATTTCGACTACCTCGTTGATGAGGTGATCGGTAGGGTTCGATTCCCGGGTCGGGCAAATTCTTATTGAGTTTTTTTTACTAGGAATTTCTTAGTAGGAAGCCTGTACCCTGGAACTATGCTCGGTTGATGATAATAGGCTTGCCCCAAATAAAACTATCGAAATGTGGGAGGGTGTTTTACATTACGGGGTAAAACTCTGCCTGACCCCGGAGCCCGAGAGTTGGCTTAAAATTAAATATATGGTGGAAAAAAGGTCTGTGGGTAGGTCAATGTGTCACGAGCTGGTTTAGGGGTCGCCATAAGTCACCACTGATCCGGGGAAATGCGTTTATAAAACGTAGAATATTTTATCTAGTTGTCATTTTGACAACTCTTCAACTTACGCAGTAAATGTACCTTGATAATTTGTAATTTTGGATGTGTTTGCAGATCCACGTGTATAATACAGGGTGGAAGGTATACCGACGACAAACGGTTTCCACGTATTCAGTACATCATTATGAAACCCCACATTGAAATTTTTCATCGGCAATTTAAAAAAAAAACTGCTGTTTCGTACATTTTAACCGTGTAGGTGCACTTTTGGAGGAACAGCTATTTTTTTTAATGAATTTTAATCACTATGTTGTGCACATAACATTTCAATCCATAAAAGCTTTATTTGAATTCGCATAAATCCACGCGCGACACAGATATTCAGCACACCGGAAATGTAAACATACCCCTATTCTTTCCTTTACAAGAATGACCTACATTCGTCCATTCTCAAGACCAGACATAACCCTTTCCAATTTGTCAAGTTAACTTGACAATACAGAAGCACGGAGTGGGAGAATCCTTAGCTCTTCGTAATCCTTGGGGAGACCGGCTCCCGGAGGATTAATTTTATTTCGGACGAGCTCGTTGGAGTTCGTGCTTCGCTGACAGAGGCGAAGATAAAATGGTTTGTTTTATTACAACAAGGAGTATGGCAAGGATGGAGTGCCAAAATGTTGAAAACAATTACAAACAATTTACGGTCATTAAACAATCCAAATGACGGCAGATTCACACACTACTAGAAAATCCAGACGGTCGCAACGCAGTCTGTGAGCCATCATGCACCAAATTTTTCTATTGATGCTACCATAATCTCAATAAGAATAGCTTAGCAGTGGTCAAAAAGTAAGTTGGCGTAATTCGGTATCACAGAAAAGTGTAAGCACTTGAGTTAGGTATCGTTACTCATTGAAGGCTCCCGGGATTCACAGCCTCGGGCATGTTCTAGAAAACTTCTTTCAGTTCTTTCCTACACCGCAAAACGCGTGCTACATGTAGGTCGTGGCCAAGAGGTTAGCGTCACTGCTGGTCAGTGCCACTCGAGTAACACCTGTGACCTGACCTCCACATAAACACTCCATTTTCTCCTTACTCCGAGTTCTCACTACGCAAAAAAAAAATGAGACTTGGGTTCACACGTATCTCCATATTTTAATGTACATACACTTTATTTCGGACGCCAAATTAAGTTGGAAATATGTTTGGGGGTTAATTTGGGGGTGATGTAGGTGCGGTTATGCGATGTGTGGGGATGGTTAGCTACGCGTTTTTTTTTCGAAATGGCTGTGTAATATCTCGACATGGTTTGATTAAGTAAACCTTTTTTTACACAAGGTTTTGAAATGGTTTAAACTTTATTTGTATGGACGTGAAGGTTTTATATAGGTTTGATTTTCTAAACTATTGCTTAATTTAGAGATATGCTTGTCTTTTATTATAAGCTGTGTTAATGACACAAAAAACAAGCTTCTAGACTAGATCCAGCAGCAGATACCTAAGTAGTAGATATTATTCTTCTTTTTCAATTTCAATTTTCGCAAACCATAATAAGTGAAAATTATGTAGAAAAGCTATAAAGAATGCACTGTTACAACCGCGGCAGATGGAGTTCAGGTGCTCGGAGATTAATCTAGCTTATACTGATATTTAATTTTGTACTACTATCCCCTAGTTAAAGTAATCTTGAAGAAGTTGTAGTTAATACTTATGTAACAAGATGTAGATATTGTCAACACTACTCGTAGTGACAATATGAAATATTGTCGTTGGCTCTGGTAGTCGCAAGCGCAACTGCTGAGCGATAGGTTCGATTCCCAGGTCGGCCAAAGTGTTATTGGGCTTTTCCATCAGAAAATTTTCAGTAGCAGCTAAGGTGTCTGTATAGGTGCTCGGTTGGAGGCTATAGGCTCGCCCCCTATTACATGGGAATTTTAAAAATAACTGGTGAAATATGGGTGTACTATTAGGTACACCTCTGCCTAACCCTTCGTGGATTACAGGCGTGATATAATGTTATGTTGCGATTTGTCCACACCATACCTACATTGCTCTGAGAGCAGACTCTCTCGCGAACCTTAGATTGCCTCTCATCAGAAAACAATCATAAATATTTCAACAAGTTAAACCAAAGATGGCGCAGCTTCTAAAATATTCAGCGAGAAGTCAGTCTGATGTCTTAATCTAATTAATAATTTAAGTAAGCCGTGTCATAATTACATTAAGAAAATAGAAATTTATCTCTTAAGCTAATGTGAAATTGTACAGTGAACTATGCGGGGCATTGACACCGATATTAGTACTGATACACCTACATTTGTGTTCTTAGGTACTACTATATATAAGTTGTTTTATACTTGGCGGATTACAAAGTGTTTAGGCGTGATTATTCTTGGAAAATCTGTAAAGTTAACACGTCTTTAGAATTGTAGATTCGTAACAGGGGTTTTTGTATACAACATTAGTTTTAGTATATGCGAAACCTGATACACGTGTCTAGTATTTTTATGTAAATAATCTATGTACAAAATTTCAAAACTGTATCATGAAAAATCTCAAAGTTATAAGCTTGTTCTGTTACCTAGTTGTCCGCACAAAAACGTTGTCACCACGCAGCGCGCGCCTCCAGCGTCGTCTTGAGCTCATTGATAATAATAATTTGGCAGTAGGTACCTAAATTATTGCGATAGGTACTCAGAGCCGCTCGGTGTCCAACTTTTAACTTTTTTAAATATTTTTGGGAATAAATATAACATGGTTTAAAAATTATTGGAATCGATTCAGTTACTTATTCTGAACAAACTATATTCAGGTTTCGCATATACTAAATATAATGTTGTATGTTTCAGTTACAGTTTCGGTTGTGTGCCAACCCGCCTGCCAAGCGTGGCGATTATGGTAAAACCCCCCTTCTTGGAGGAGGCCTATGTCCAGCAGTGGACTTTTCGGCTGAAATGATGATGATGATGATGATGTTTCAGTTCGTATTTTCGCTGGTAGTTGCTGGCTGAGAGTCGTCGAGAATCGAGAAGAATGGCGAGACATGCGATTGGACTATTTATTAGTACAGTTGGAGTAGAGTGCCGCAATAACTTAAAACTAGCAATGTTTCTGCCATATTACGAGAATTTATAATTTTACTAGCGACCCGCCCCGGCTTCGTACAGGTGCAATCACTACATAGTATAAAACAAAGTCGCTTTCTCTGTCCCTATGTCCCTTTGTATGCTTAAATCTTTGAAACTACGCAACGGATTTTGATGCGGTTTTTTTTAATAGATAGAGTGATTCAAGAGGAAGGTTTATATGTATATATTGCACCTGTGCGAAGCCGGGGCGGGTCGCTAGTATACATATAAACCTTCCTCTTGAATCATTCTATCTATTGCTGAAAAATGCATTCAAATCCGTTGCGTAATTTAAAAGATCTAAGCGTACAAACAGCGGGAGTGACTTTGTTTTTTTACTATGTAAAGATATGTTTCGTGTACAATAACGAATGAGAACTTTTGATAAGTAATGGCATTGCGTAGGTATGTCACAATAACTTGCAAGTTTCAAAGGTACAGTCTCCAGCTCATCAATTTACCACGAACCACGAACTTATCCATCAACATTTTATGGTTTAAAATCATTCGGAGAAATTTGATAGTGTGTGGTAACTTGATGTGCTGGCGACTGTACATGATTTTGTGGTGGCACGTGAATACCTGACTAGAATTTACACATTGTTTGCCTCGTTGGTCTAGTGGTCTCAAGCGCAACTGCTGAGCATGAGGTCCTGGGTTCGATTCCTGGGTCGGGCAAAGTGTTATTGGGTTTTTCCATCAGGAATTTCTCAGTTGCAGCCACAGAGTCTGGATTTGTTCCCGGTTGACGGCAAAGGCTCGCCTCCTATTTCAAGGGAATTAAAACATAACTGGCGAAATGTGAGTGCCCTGTTAGGTACACCTCTGCCTAAGTCTTCGGAGATTACAGGCGTGATGTATGTAATTTACACATTAAATGAAGTTAATGTCCGAAACCAAACTCTAAATAAATCGTAGTCTTTTGAATCTTCGACAAAGTCATCCATTTTGAAACTCTTTGTATACCTAGTTGAATGTTTTCATTTACATATCAAAGAGATAGATAGGCTTGATTACGGACTCTTTTGTGTATCTATATAAAGTATAAACGATCTGTTAATACATTGTACGAAAATATTTTTACTTTTAAGTTTATCAATTTCAAAAGTTTTTAGTTTAAGATATATGGAAAGTCTTGTTAACTTCAAATATGTTGATATTAAAATAGTTTTTAAAGTGACTTAAAGTTTTGGTAACAATTTGGGTTTTAAGCAATGATATCATAACTAAAAAGAGATAGATGTCGCACTAGCGCGCGCAAATTTTTGTAGACAAATTCAGACAATTGTCGTAGTTTAAGTATTTCAAGCGCAACAGTTATCTCTTTCTGTATCATACGTTCCGTATTATCTATCGCAGTGGTAACAACGCAACGATATTTGAACGCTGCTCAGTACGAACGTAGCGTATCTTTCTTTATAATATCATTGGTTTAAAGAGATTTTAAATACTTCTACTTTTAGTGACTATTCCCGCGACTTCACTCTCTTGATTATGTAAGAATCCTATTGGCATTGTAATATATACTTTGATTCAGACAAATCAAAATATTAGTAAAAATATGGTTTTTGCCAAACTGGTTATGATTAAGTATGTCTAATATGATAAGAAAAAATATTTTGAAGATTTGTTTGATTTTATTTTTATTTTTTGTCATTACGTAGTTTTACATGGTATTTATGAATTTCTGCCCACATTCTTACCCATTATCATCCGCCTAGCCTTTTCCCAACTATATTGGGGTCGGCTTCCAGTCGAACCGGATGCACCTGAATACCAGTATTTTACATGGAGCGACTGCCTGTCTGACCTCTACAACCCAGTTAGTAGTAGGTAATACGATACGCCTTGGTAAGACTGCTTGTCAGACTTTTTGGGCACTGACTACGTAACGACTGTCAAAGATCTACAAATGACAGCCGGGACCAACGGCTTAACGTGCACGGAGGAAACTCGGTATGTAATGGGCGGTCACCCATCCATAGACCAATCTAGGGAAGCACGGCTTAATTTAAAGATCAACCCAAGCGGCTGTTATTATTCAGCCACGGGCTCCTCCACACACATTCTTACCCATCATTCCTTATTAAAACTTCCACATTGCTACCCAGGCAATTTGGACGCCACAAAAAACTCTAATGATATAACAGTTACCCCACACGATGGTTTCAAGTTAAACCGACGCGGCGACGTGGTAATACGTTTCCATGGCAACAGCAACTCATGCTAGAGATGGGCTAATAAAACAATTGCGAGTACTCGAACACTCGAATAAATAATCGAGTTATCGGAAAACGACCTTGAGCCTTCCCCTAATCTTTTATTAGCTCCATTTTTATTATAGGTATTAAGAATAATTTGCGCCGTTTATCTAAAGGGAAATAATATTAGGGATTCTGGCATTTTGTGTTCGTTTTCGAGGAAAATTTACGAGGCGTACTTTTGTAGAATTCTAATCGAAATATTCAATTGTTTACACATACATGTGTGGTAAGAACACAACACCCAACACTCAACTTTATTGGGGTCGGGTTGAGGTCTTACCGGATGCAGCTACTGCCTATCTGACCTCCACTACCCAGTTACTACTGGGTAACACGGTATCCCTTGGTAAGACTGGTTGTTAAACTTTCGGGCCACTTGCTGTCTGCAACGACTTTCAATGATCTACAAATAACAATAACAGCCAAGAAAACACACATAGCAGTAAATTGATGCTTGCAACACCTATGACCGGTAACCCTAGGAATCAACTAGATGGCATTATCATTGATCATCATCAGGATAAAGTCTCCCTGAGCGTTTTCTGGTCATGGCGGTCAAGTTAAGTGAAGACTAGCCATCTCCCTAGGAAATACAGGGCACAATAGTGTGGCTCAGACACAAAAAGACGTGCACTCTCTGCCGCCATCTTCATCTCATAGTCCGATAGGAAGACAGTTCGTCACGATAACGGAATACTCTTTATTTTACACCCAAACAATTATAGAGGACTAAGGACCGCTGAAAACCAGAATTCTACATAGAGCGACTGCCTATCTGACCTCCACAACCCAGTTAATACTTGGTAATACGATACCCCTTGGTAAGACTTGTTGTCTGACTGGGCCACTGAAACCTAACGACTGTCAAAGATCAACAAATGACAGCCAGGACCAACGGCTTAACGTGCTTTCCGAGGCACGGAGGAAACTCGGTATGCAACCTAGTCAAGCACGGCTTAACCTAAAGATCGACCCGAGCGGCTGGTATTCTGTAGCCACGAGCTCTTCTATCTAAGTCTGAAGCTATAAGAATAAAATTAGTAATTGCTCAAATTCGCTTTATTTTTTAAACTGACGTATTTTTGTGGACGCCCCAACAAAACAAATGCAACGTGCAAAAATTTGCTTCAATCACAAGCTAAAAGCTCTGTTTCCAACAAAAAAAACTAGGCAAGCACCTCTTTTTACGAGGCAACAGGATCAGGCTAGCTCAGGATCAGTCCAGTAAAGTCTAAGCTAGCTAGATTATTCTCAGAGTTTCATTACAAAAGTAGCACTTTATTATGAAAGTGAAATTCTGCATTTTAATGTTGTTTTCCTGAAATTACCTACTTAGTTATTTTTCCGTTCAAGTGGATGTCGAAAAGTCTAAAACTTAGAGAATCATCAGAACGTCTTCCTCCCATATGAGTAAATAATGAGTTACTAGTAGGTACCGTACAAAAAAGAAGATCTCTCATTATTTCGAGAATAAGGAAATATAGATACTTTTGTAAAATAAAGCTATCGTTAGACTTCACATCACGCCTGTAATTCCCAAAGGGTTAGGCAGAGATGTACCTAATAGTAAACACATATTTCGCTAGTTATGTTTAAGTCCCATGTAACAGTGGACGAGCCTATTGCCATCAACAAGGTGCGAATCTAGACTCCGGCTACTGAGAAATTCGTAATGGAAAAACCCAATAAAATTTGCCTGACCCGGGAATCGAACCTGATGCTCAACAGTCACGATTGCGACCACGAAACCAACGAGATGGTTCTAATACTTATACTTACCAGTGGCGAAGGTTTCATACAACTCGATTCCTACCGGATTTCCTTTGAAAAATGGCACAGTCAATTGACAAATAATAAAGTCACATTAAAGATATGTACTCCGGCTTACTTCTAATAAAAATTGACCCTTCGCTACAGATACTTAATAATATTTAATTCAAGCGGCTTTGTCTGAAATAAAGTGAAAGCGCGTCAAACACGTGTTTTACCATAATAAAAATACATCAGGATCCAGGGCTCAAAACCGTCCCCGCACTACATCACCCGTCACGTCTAAGACCTGACCGTGACGAATTACCGCGTTTTTTCCTCCACGCTTATGGCACACGGATACGGTCGTGTTCCACCCCTTCCACCCCCTTACACCCAATTATTATAAATAATGAGATAAGATCGGGTTCCGTGGGGATGTTCCGGTGAATAATGTTGCCAATTTTGAACGCCCCTTCGTAGTTTGAAAAGCTTCTACGGTTGGTGATTGTTTTTGTAACAACAGAAACTAAGGTTCTAGAAAAAAAACACTTTCACTGATTTTTATTTCGACTAAAAAGACCTCGGTAGCATCCAATGTCTGGGTTTTGGAAATAGGCTCACTCCCTATTGAACCAGCCACGGGGTAGGTAGAGGTGTATCTAATATTACATCCACATTTCGAAAGTTTTTATTTTTTATTTTGGGTCAATCCCTTCACGCTGTTCCCAAACCACTGCAACTTCTAAAAGCCAGAAACAGCAGTGACGACCACCAGAAAAGCGCCGAGACAATGAAGCTGGACTTGGATCCCGCAACGAAATTATTCAAAAAAGTATAGGTATTTCGCCAGTTATGTTTAAGTCCCATGTAATAAGAGGCGAGCCTACTCCTATCAATCGAACATAAATCCAGACTCCGTGACTGATATTGAGAAATTCCTGATGGAAAAACCCAATAACACTTTGCCCGACCCGGGAATCGAACCCAGGACCACATCCTCAGCAGTCGCGCTTGCGACCACTAGACCAACAAAATACAAAAACAAGATGTTCGCCGTGGGAAATGGTAATCCGTATTTACAGGAAATTACAAGAAGCTCATTACTAAATCTTATTGACTTCCACGCAAATCCCGACAGCCTAGGGTATACGAGAAATTATTAATTAATACGACTAGGTATGTTGTACTACTGAAACAGTAAAGGCAAACATGAAAGCTAAGTTTCTCTTGTCGTCCGGGTGTTCGTTAGAAAGGGTTCATCGAAATTCAACCCGCAGGGGGGCGAAAAGGGTATTCCAAACATCGGCAGCTAAGCGAAGCCACGTGTAACAGCTTGTACTGTACTGTCAAGTGCAAACATGTTTATACTTCAGCCATCTTATCGGTTCAGGCGGGAAAACACAGAACTAAAATAAAGGTACCAAGTTTGACATATCGATGCCAATATTGTAGACAAGCAACGCCATCTTGAACTGCACACTTAAAGTGGTCATAGTATACCAACGAAGTAAAATGAAACTGTAATTTTCCCAAAAAGTATTTATAGATATTGTGATCAAATAACAGCTGTCCCATGCATTTGGGTTGAGTAATTATTGAAGTAATGCAACAAATGTAATTAAATGAATGTAATGTAATGAAATTAATTTAATATAATAAAATTAATGTAATTTAATGAAATTATAAAATGTCAATAATGTAATGTTTATACGTTTTGTGATAATAACGCGGAATTAACTTTAATATGTTCTACGTATTTACGGCAGAATTAAATTCTTTTGTATCTTTAATTATTGATTATTTGTACGGGACAGCTGATTTAATTTTTTCGCGATTATAATATTGGTTCCATGGAGAAAGTTGTTCAGTTGTTGTTGTGATGGTCTAAATCACACAACTTGACGCATGCTGTAAAGCCTCTTGGCTCACATACCACTTTTCTTCATACCTTTCACACCATAAATTGTATTTGTGTCTCATTTCAACTAAAGACCAAATAAAAAACCAAGACACAACGCTGTCAACAGTGACGTGAAGCCGGTTTCGTAAACATGTGTGCACTTATTGAGCGTAGTTTTGAGCATAGTTTAGTTGTAGTTTGATGTAAATGTGTGCGTGTGAGCGTGTTTGCACAGATCGAGGTGTAGTTTTGCGCATGCCTCATTGTATTGTTCGCAGCGCTATGTCTTGATTTTTTATTTGGTTTGAGATTAAATTAAATTGATTCTTTTAAACACTTCCACATGTATTGTGCAAACAGTCAGTCCGTTGAGGTCACTGCCGGCTTCTTTGTTTCCCGATCATTATAAACTAGATCTCTTCAAAGGTCGAGTGAATCGTTTTCTTCTAGGCAAGCATGATCATGAAGGCAAGCCTATTAAGTATTAAAAAAAACCGGCCAAGTCCGAGTTGGACTCGCGCATCGAGGGTTACGTATAAACTTGTTGGTATTTTGTTATTAAACTACATATCAACGGTTTCCAGATGTTTTCCTTTAAATGTGCTGTAAGACATTGCTTCTTGCCAAATTTTATGGTTGAGGCCATAGGGATGTACCCTGTAGGTTTTGATTCTCTTTTGAAATCACTTGACATAAACGGTCAAATCGTTTGATTGTGTTGACTTACAGGTTTGAATTTTTCACTGCTCCAAGGGGTACCTGACCTGAGTATTTGATATTAATTTTAGCTCGATACCTCCACCTTCCTGAGAAAAAGGGCCTTGACCGACGGAAAACAAAGTGACGCTATAAGGGTTTCGTTTTTTGCCGACTGAGGTGCGGAACCCTAAAAATAAAAAATACGCATATTTCTGGCCTTGACTCAACTGCGTTCGCTTGAAAGGATACAATAATGACGAGATACGTGAAAGCTGTTTCTTTTCATTTTGTGTAAAGCCGTATATGATGGATACTGACTGAGATATCAAGTCGATATATTTTAAAAGAAGTCTTTGTTGCTTTGGCAGGTTTTGTGCACCATATAATTGATAGATTATAGAGTAAGCGAGTGTATGAGCTATGCCAACATAATATCACGCCTTTAATCTCCGAAGGGCTAGGCAGAGGTGTATAAGATGAGTCACTATTATGCATACGATCATAAAAATATCTTTAAATAGCCTGAAAATTGATTACCAAAAAAAATTCCCTGACCGAAGCATATACAGGCCAACATGAGCACTTATAAAACGTTGAGAAAAGGTGCGCAGTTCAAGTTGGTCGTTTTTGGAGAAGAACCGGCAAGAAACTTCATGGTTACTCTTTTAAAATGATTTGTTTTTACAATGTTATTATGTTACAGCGTTAGTACGTAAGTATGGAAGGACAGCGTAGGCCCAACCGTTGCTTACTTCACAAAAAAGTAAAACAAGATAGGCCGTCAATGTTTTATCGCGCATCATAAAACACAGCGCTCGGGTCTGCCACACGAACAGATGTCTCCAATTTTCATAAATGACCTATTAAGTAGTCCAGAAGTTCTAGTCGAAGCTCATTTAGCTCTGAAATTATCACGTAATTTGGGCTTTTTAAAAAGATGTTCAATGCGGTTTTTCAGGGTGAATCCCAGAGTAAATAAACAAAAATTTTGGTAATTATGACCTAACTCCAGTCTATGTACAATTTGTAAGTGCAATTCGAGACATGATCTGCAGTAGCCTGTTTGGAAAGCACTACGTACTCATAGGCCGCTGAAAACACAATTTGTCAAAATTGAGAATTAAAGATTCTTCTGGCACACAGTGTAAATGTGGTGCTCCCGACCAGACGATGTCCCACTTGCTGGAGTGTTCGAAATGTCCCAGCACTTGCTCTTTAGAGGACCTAAAAGACGCCACATACGCGATTAACGTGGTCACGTACTGGGCCAAGATATTTAAACAAAGCGTACCATCGAAACGAAAGAAGAAGTGCAATTTGTGTAAAAAAATAGTTACGGTAATTTTGAGCCGTGGACGAAAGTTATAAACCAAAATTATACAACATTATTTTGAGTATATGCGAAACCTGAATATAGTTTGTTCAGAATAAGTAACTGAATCGATTCCAATCATTTTTAAACCATGTTATATTTTTTCCCAAAAATATTTAAAAAAGTTAAAAGTTGGACACCGAGCGACTTTAAGTACCTATCGCAATAATTTACGTACCTACTGCCAAATTATTATTATCAATGAGCTCAAGACGACGCTGGAGGCGTGTGCTGCGCGGTGACCACGATTTTGTGCGGACAACTAGGTAACAGAACAAGCTTATAACTTTGCGATTTTTCATGACACAGTTTTGAAAATTTGTCCATAGATTCTTTACATAAAAATACTAGACACGTGTTTGAGGTTTCGCATACTAAAACTAATGTTGTATAAACGATTTTTCGTTTTGATTGTGTTATTAAAGTTACGAAAGAAAAAAGACATGGGCTAAGAGCGAAAGGTGCTGATATAGGCCTCTACCACCAAAACTATAGCTTTACTGTAACTAACAGATAACTTTAACTAGCCTACATGTACAAAACAGACAGAAACTCCGTCGTGTAAGTCAGTGAATTAGAGCGTATTAATAGTACAATGTTTAGTAAGTATTTAACAGTGTACCAAAGTTTCAAAGAAGAAACTATCTCTCCAAGAGTGCGACCGTAGGAATGTGGAATAACGTAAGGGTCATAGACCGTGATATTGGATTCTCGACTATCGGCAGGGAGCTGAATGTTGCAAATTCTTTAACCACCGTTGAGTGTCGAAGATAGGAAACTTTGTACCGAATACAATCTATGTAGGCAATAAATAACTGACATAGAAGTTGTGATCTGAATATTTTTTTTTTTATATATTATACTTTTATCATAAATGCGAAAACTAACTCTGTATGTTTGTTTGTCTGCTACCTTTGTAGGGTTCCGTACCGGGGTAACCAAAGGGACACTACTAAGCTTCCGTTGTCTATCCGTCCGTCTGTCTGTCAGCGGGCTGTATCTCATGATCCGTAATACGTAGACAGTTGAAATTTTCACGGAATGTGTATTTCTGTTGCCGCTATAACAACAAATAATAAAAATAAATTAAAAATTAAAGGGGGCTCTCCTACTACGATGGTATTGAACGCATCATGCGCGAGTCCGACTCGCACTTAGCCGGTTTTTATTCCTTTACGGCTGAATGGATTTGGATGAAATTAAGCACACAGGTAGACCATTGCCTGGGTTATCCCAGGATACTTGATTCCGGATGTGCGTTCTAGTAGGATAATTTTTGAAGTATACACGGGCGAAGACGTTGAAAAATTTTAGTATTCAGGGGGAAGTGCCGGGGTAACTCTCGAAATACAAATTTTCTTACTTTTTTTGAAATTTTCAGGTCAGTGTCAGGTTTTATATTGATTCAAATATGATTCGTGACCGTAACAAATATGAGTTTACCGAGTTATAATCATAAGTTCATTTAATCTAAATTGCAAGAAACGTTAGAAAATTTGAATTTCGCAGGCCTTATAAAAGAAAAATATCACGCCTGAGAAAACAAAAAAAAAAAAAAACACGAACACACACACACACACACACACACACTCGCACACTCGCACTCGTTTTTTGTTGAAAATAGAAAACATGGTAAATATCCCGTTTCCTGTTTAAGTAATAATGTTAGTGACCATGATAGTTTAAAATCTTATATCACGCCTGAGGTCCCTGACGGAGTAGGCAGAGTTATGGGCACTAACATTTTGCCGTGTCACCGTCATGATAAATGTGCGACTATGATTCAACATTAATTTAGTAACTGGGGCTCATTTCCAGCAACGCAATCTTTAAAGGCATTACAAAGTTTTCTTCAGAAGAAAAAGCTGATTTTTCATTGTTACCAAGTAACCTTGTTTTATTGATATTGGGGCATCGTCGCTGCTGTCGGATCCCGCCATCTTTCACGTTTAGCTTGCAAAAGCTTCCCTTATCTTGTTAGTTTGAGGCAGATAGCTGTGTAGGGTATACCTTTATGGGGAAGTACACGAAACTAGGGTAATAGTGGATCGAAATGTGGGGCTATATTTCCAACATAGTGATAATATATAAGGTCTAACTTGTATGAATATGCACGAAAAATATTCAGGGAATTATCTAACGGCTATAACGAATCCATTTCAAGGGATTATTTTTTTTATCTGAGTATATTTTTATAAAAAATAATTAATTTAAAATTACTTGACCCACAAAATAAATACTAGCCACTTATTTTTGGACATGCATTACGCAAGTATACTACGTCGTATTTACCTAGTGTCATTGTTAGAATATGGGAGTTAAGATTTTATGCAAAAAGTCTCAAAAATTTTAGAAATTACAATAATTTCGTAAAAAAAAACACTCAGATACTTTACGACTTATAGAAGTTACTATTAAAATATTTCGTGTATGAATAGTTAGACCTTATAGTGATGCAATGAATGATATCTAACTACAAGATAAAGGTATAAGTGGTTTTATTTGAAGTGATCTGACGAATTTAATTATTTCTGCCCTTGTCCCGTGTTACTTGGGATCGGTGTAAAATATTTTTAACTGACTTCCAGAAAAAGAGGAGGTTATGTTTTCCACCAGCACTGCAAATTCAGTGTGAGATAAAGTTTTTTCAACAAAAATAAAACAAGTGGAAATAACACTGAATTATTTAAGCTCAGATATAACTTTAATCAAAGTCACTCTCATTCTGATCTAAGTTAAAAATTATTGCATGAAACAATTGACGATATTTTTACTTAATTCGGCCGACTGTTGAGGACAATAACGGATGCCAGAGGTTACTGAACCACACTTATTAGTTATTTCCAATAGAAAATACAATAAACACAATACTATTGGCATTACTTAAGGTAAATGATTTGAGATAGAAATAATTTGCTGGACAAGACAGTGATAAACATGTTGTCAATATGTATTATAGTATTTCATTTAGGTACCTTTAATGGCGTTAATTATATTGATTATTACGTCATTATCAGCTCGTAAGCTCTGGCTGAATAATAACAGCCGCTCGGGTTGGTTTTCAGTGGATGGGTGACCGGTGAAAGCACGTTAAGCCGTTGGTCCCAACTGACAATTGTAGATCTTTGACAGTCGTTTGGGCTACTGACTACCAGTGGCCCGAAAGTCTGATCAATGAATTAACCAATCTTCGGCGTAAAGTAAGTAAAGTATAACCCAGTTCTAACTGGGTTGTGGAGGTCAGATAGGCAGTCGCTCCATGTAAAATACCGGTATTCACCTGCATCCGGTTAGACTGGAAGCCGACCTCAACATAGTTGAGAAAAGGCTAGGCTATGATGATATTTTTTTTTAGTTTACTTCAGTTGCAGTAGTATCGTCAAGCCACTGCTTGACGATACTGCTGCTGCTAATGTAATGAAATTAATGTAATATAATGAAATTATTGAAATTTTAATAGGTTTTGTGATACTTACGTAAACACATTAAAGTTAATTCATAACTTTAATGTGTTTTATGTTGTTATGGTGGAATTAAAGGCTTCTTTATTTTATTTATATAGCATTCTTAAATAAAGTAATAAATGGGGTTTGTCACTTAGCAAAGTTTCACACAAAATGGCGGAATAACAAAATTAAAAGGCAAACATCGTTAGTAATTCGTCAGTGTCCGAAAGCGCGGGAAATAAACGATCAAATCAAGATGGTGGACGAGCGTCCTATCTGGAAAATTAATATCCTTTGTGAAAGTTTTCGTTTACGGTATCATTCATTATTTATGTCAATAAATCGTTTTTCACCGGTGAACTTCGATTTATATTGAACTTGAGAATACAATTTGTAATAGAGAAAAGTCTATATTATGAGTACGTAGATTTAAATACAAAATGTCAAAGAAGTAATATTAATAATATAAAAAAAACGTGTCACTATGTACGTACACACTAATCTCCGAAACTATCCAACCGCCTTCAATAAAATTTTGTGAGTGACTATGGTTGGTTCCAGCTTGAAAGATACCATAGTTTAAGATCCGGTAGGTGGCGCTTTCGTCAACATACGAAATCAACGCTGACAGAGTCTTGGCCAAATGCTAGTAGAATTGTATGGAGTATGGAGACACTAGAGGCTTTACAAGTAGAAAGAGTAAAGGCGAGGGTTCATATGAGTGTGCATGAGCGTAAACTTTTTCGGGCGCGTCCTCGGGCGAGGCAACTTGCGACTGTTAACATCGTGCGACACCGTCGTGTGCCAAACCGTCGGTCTGCAAGTCGCATCAAGGCGACTCTTGACATGTTCTGAATAATTTTTTTCATTACTTTTTAATGCCTCGTTGGTCTAGTAGTCGCAAACTCGACTTCTGACTGAGCATGAGGTCCTGGGTTTCCTGGGACGGACCAAGTGTTATTAGTGTTTTCCATCAAGAATTTATCAGTAGCAGCCACGGAGTATGATTTGTGCCTTTGATAGCAAAAGGCTCGCCCTCTATTACATGGGACTTAAAACATAACTGACAAAATGTGGAAGTACTAAGGTACACCTCTGACTTAGCCTTCAGGGATTATAGACCTGATGTTTTATGTATGCTATCGTTTTGGATGAAGGTCGTCGCCAAGAGGTTTAGATACCCAGGCGAAAATATAGTTTCAGTCTACATAGTCTGAGTAGTAACACGACAGACAAGTTACGAGGCAGACGATCTTAACTGAAACTAAACTGAAAACCGATACTGTTTTTGGCGACAAACAAATTCGGAATGTCTAAAGGACGATAGCACTATCTCAGTACCCAAACTTATCTACTTACAGGATTAAGGGGTGTTCCACACTTCTTCGGGTTGGAATATCGATTCGTCAGTATTTGTTAAACAACAAATCTGACTAAGCAATAACCACGAACGGTTACTGGAAGATATCGCTATATATACAAATAAATAAAATTGAAGTGTCTGTTTGTAATTTCAAAATAACAGCTTTTTACTGAATGTATATGAAAGCATGTACGGTGTTTATAACAAAACCATTTTTTTATTATTGTCTGTCAGTCTGTCTGTTTGTTCCGGCTAATCCCCGAAACGGTTAGACCGATTTTGACGGGACTTTCACTGGCAGATAGCTGATGTTATAAGGAGTCCCAAAAAAAAAAGAAAAAAAACCTTTGAAATTCTTAACAAAAACCGATTCAAATACGGAACTAATATTTACATAATAATTTCACACGGACGAAGGTTGCAGTCAACAGCTAATCAGCAATAAGATCGCTGTTTATCTTCCACCTACATCAGTCCACTGCTGGACAAAGGCCTCAATTCAACCGCACGCCACTTAACTCGATTCTCGGCAACTCTCATCCAGTTGCTACCAGCCACCCTTTGAAGATCGTCGCTCCCCCGAGCCTGAGGACGTCGCACCTCACGCTTGCCGATTCACAGTCTCCACTCAAGAACACGTCTACCCCAACAGTCATTGGTTGACCGCTGTTGTACCCATAGAATTAGCAATATTAAAAAATAGCTGAGAATGAATCTTGGTACCAGGGACCGAATTACCGTTACTTTTTTCTTAACGTTACCGATTACCGTTATGTTAACGTTACAAAAGTAACGATATTTATAACGATACCCGTAAGTCCGTTAACGTTACCTATTAACTAATATTAGTATCGGTAAAAGTAACAATACGTATACCGGTAATTTATTCGCCTATCTCTTTCTAACGATGTCGGTGGGGAGTCTAGCATCTTACGATGTTAGTACAACTAGCTTCGGCGTGTAATAGGTATTGTTTCTGCGATGCATCTGCAATGATTACTTGAACACACTTACTTCGCGACGGACCTCGACGGTGAGCTCGGAATGATGCCGGCTTGTGTTTGCGTAAATTACAGGTTTCCCTACTGCTTTCCTGATGGAGGGTGATGGAATCGTCGGGGGTGATTAGAGTATACCGTCGGCGAGTCATACTGATACGTGATGGTTTGTATCGGGCGGCTGACTCCTCCCGCAAACACGACAGCTATTTATATACTGAACCATCCTTCGAGAAAGTTCCACAACTTTCTGGTACCTTCTTCACAGTTCCATAATGGAACATTCGGTTGGAGTGTATGTAACGGGGCACTGAGAAAAAAAGACTCAGAATTTTTTTGCCAAAAAAGTGTTATTTTAGCAAATCGTTTATTTTTTCGATTCTAACGTATATACCACCTAAATATAAGGATAAAAGCGTCTTGGTGTTTTTTGGCTGACCAACCGTTTGTCGTAAAAACGATGTCGAAGGAATCCTTTAATAAAGGCACCTACAATTGATAAGCCTGTATATTTTTTTTTGTATGGATAATAAAATTTTATTTTTTTGTAATTAATTATTACCTACATGTCGGGAATTACGCGCAGAGGGGTTATTAAGGGGGGCAAATTTTTCATTATTTTTGCGATAGGACACACCGTTTTCGAGATATAAGCAAATTTAGAAGAAAAAGAAACACTGTTTTTGCGCTCGAAGTCATGGGGTCGGGAGTGTCAAGGCACTGGAATTTCAAAGACAGGTCACCAAGGTTTCAAGACCTCCAGGATCACTTGATCTTGACCTCAAAGTCACTTGTCCTTGACCCTACGGTCACTTGACTTTGACCACAAGGTCACTAATCATGAATATAAATGACCTGTTACTGTTCCTGAGAACCGCGGGTCTTGACTTTTGGAATTTTGACCTTGATCTCAAGGTCAATGCCATTGAAGTATCCCATGGTGTTCCCTACACTACTACTCCCTCATCCCACCGGGTCCCGAAGGCTTGATTAGGCGAAGGATTGTGGTCAATTTTTTCTAGGTCTTTTTTTCATAGACTATACTACTTTTCGTATGATCCACTACCATGGCATAGAAGGTAAGTAGATTTATTATTCTTTAAAAAGTTATAGTTATACTGATGTACTTTGTTGCACTTCTTTCGGCCTATAATGATATTTTTTACACAAACAACTAATAATTAGAACAAAAAAAACAAATAGATGTATTTGGTGTTCGCCATGTTTGTGTGACCAGACGTCTTATAAAATGAAAAAGGCGCGAGCCGTCGCGTTTTCGTAGGTATCCGTCCGATCGTCCTAAAATGCTAGCTGTTGCCGCTCCGATTAGAAGCCGAACGAAAGAACTCGCGGCGCACGTTCGGTTTGGCAACGTCGCACCAGAAATTATTAGTTTTTAGCGAAGTAACGCTACTGGTAACGCTATTTAAATACCGGTAAATCGTATGATTTAACGATATTTTTAACGTTACTAGGTAACGTAGTATAACGTTAAGGTTTTGGTAATTTTACCGGTATTTTTGTGGTAACGGTAACCGTCCCTGCTTGGTACAATAAATTACGTTTTAGTCTATATTTCGGCTTATATTCTGCTCGTGCTGATCGGCAAACTCCAGTCGTTTGGCATTTAACATCGTGAATCATTGTCGCGTTGGCTGAGTACAATTCGAGCTAAGCCGAACGGTTTTTTGCCTTACGTATAGCGTAATCAGCCTATAATGTCACCAGAACACTGATAGAAGACAGGCTTCCTCTATGTGAATTTTTGCTCCCATGCTGCAGGACATGCCATGATTTGTAACCAACATACCGTCCGGGAAGACGGCTTGGTTATGTGGGGCTTGCACCCACTAAAACTACCGCCGTAAGCCGGCCTATTGTCGCCTTGGCGGATGAGCCGCGAGAACTACTACGCATGTCGTTCGCGACCCATCCACCGGCACTAAACTCTTTTGGCGATGTCCGGGCTCATCTGAGACATCACCGCTACTCTTGAGGGCCATGAAATGCGACGACGATAGACTCTCCGATCTATAAAGGGTGTAAAAAGACTCTTAACGAAACCGAAATGAACTTGTTCTCCCCGTCATTGCGCTATTTTTTTGCTCTGAACCATACCTGGGAACCTTCTAGTTACGGATATATTTGAGGTCAAAATTCCAATTTTTTTACAAGTATTTTTTGTAATACTTACTATTTTTTAAGGTTATAAAATTACTTTAATTACATCAATGACCTGTTTACTATTCAAAGCATCCATCATCAGCACAATGTTTTGAGTGCGTTACATTGGGTTTTACCGTAAAATGTGATTTTACACCCCGAAAAAAAAGTCGTTTCCCAGCAATAATTTTTGCGTAGGGTTACTTAGTTCGATGTACAGAATGCTTGGTTTATGGTTTCGTGAAGGGTCCGTGTAGTACTCCTAAACATAGGTCAAAATACTCCCATTGTACCCAGCTCAAAATAACTCCTTCTAACACCAAAGTTGTCTAAAACAAACAGAATAATATCTGACACGATCCACTAAGTTACTCCGTTTAAAACTTCAGCCGGGATTATCTACCTGAACGGTTCAAGTCTTTGAAACTTTTCTATCCAATTCAAGCAACTAATAAATAATTCAGTGTTCAGGCAAATTTAATTCTTGTTTTTATTGTACTTCGTTTCCTTTAGACGCGTCGTACCCTTTCGAGGTGTTGCGTAGGAAAACAGTGAATATTTGCGAGTATTTATGAAAGTGTTAACTGATCATCATCATCTGCCTAGCTTTTCTCAAGTATGTCGGGGTCGGCTTCGGACTATATTATCTGATGATTTGAGATCATTTCTTTAGTAAATAAGTATGGTATGCTCGTTAATTATCGGCACCGTTTTCGAGAAAGAGCTGATGCTTATGATCAGTCAACCACAAGGAAAACCTTGTCTTGATCAAATAACCAACATACTCAGACTACTAAGCATCTTTAGTTACGAATAAGATGGTAAGCCCCCAGCTCAATCCCCGTATCAAAAGGATTCGCCCTTATCCCAATTTATTTGGGGATGGGTGCAAGCATATCTTCTTCTTCCCACTACTCGTCATCTATTTGAGAAATTACTTTGTAGATACATTTATTTCCCGATAAATCTAGCACAACCATCAAGAACACCTCGTCTTGATCAAATAATCAACGTACTAAGCATATTTAGTAACAAATAAGCTGGTAAGCCAAGACCCCAGCTCAATCCCCATTTCAAAAGGATTTCAAAATCCAAGCCTTAGAAATTCAACCCAAAACAGCCGTACTACGCAGCTAGGTAAATAATCGTACGGAACCCGACCCGAAGGTACGATAATGGAGTATAATTGTCGGGAACGACGAGGATTATACACGATTGGTGCTCAGAGTAATGCTCCCTCGTTTGGGCAATCACCAGTCATGTCTTGGTAATAAGTGGGGAGATTTCAAGTGGGTATTTTGATGTTCGTTAATTTTTAGTACCACTGGTAATGACAGGTCTTGCAAAAATCAGGACACTTATAAAAAACTAAAAATTAAAGTGGTCTGGAATAAACTAGTCTAGTTGAATCTGTTGTTTATTTTCGAACCTAGACTGAATTTAAGATGTCGTGATGTGTTTGTGATGTCAGCCAGAATTAAAAGCATCAATCACCACAACCAGTTTATAATAAAACTAGCTTTTGCACGCAGCTTCGCTCACGAATTTGACAATCATTTCGGGTTGTAATATAATTCAATCATGGTTCGGAAGACACGTGGCGCCATCTATTATCATAAGAACGTTATTGTTGTTTTCCTCGGGAACAGTACCTACATTTTTTTCTGGATGAAAGGTAACCTCTGTGAGTTTCAGAACACCTGACAACGTATATGCAAAATTTCAGGATGATTGGTTCAGTGGTTTAGGCGTGAAAAGGTAACAAACAAACAAACATACTTACTTTCGCATTCTTCTTCTTAGCGTGTCGATGGCAATCTAAATTGTATCAGCCCAAAACTGAGCTACTAGTTTGGCGCTTTCGGTAGCGTCCATCAATTCCTGTAGTGAACAAACAACAGGACACGCAGGACACGATATTAAGTGCCCCATCGTTTGTAGAACAGCATCGCATTTATAATATTAAGTTAGGAAGTTTACTGAATGTCCCGAAGAGTTACGCAGAGGTACACCACAATTTCACCAGTTTTCTTAACTACCATGTAATAGGGTCAAGACTATTGCCATCAAACAGGTCCATATCCCGACCTCAGGCTGTCACTGAAGAATTCCATTAAAAACATTTCAGTGTTGTCTTTGTTTCGACAGTTCAAAAGTGCCTGTAACTAGCCTACTTGAAGTGAATGCTTTAATTTTGAAACTCAATAACACTGCCCAACCTGAGAATCGACCCTACTCTCAGCAGTAAAACCTATGACGACTAGACCGAACAGGCAGCCTGAATGGTAATGATGATGACAGTAATATTGCTTACTGTGTTATGATAAAGCAGTGATAGTCTAGTGGTGGGACCGTCGGACTGTCAAGTCTCGAGTTCGAACCCAAGACACGCACCTCTGATTTTTCGGATTCATGTGCGTATTGTATAATGATCACTTGCTTCGATGAAGAAAAACATCGTGAGCAAACCAGCATGCCTGAGAGATATTTCCCGACGGCATTTAAAAGCCAAATCAGAGGCCCATGAGCGGCATAAAAACTCTGACACCAGGTTAGGCACTAACCACACGATAAAGAAAGATTGTGTTATGGTATATTTCACGCAACCAAAGTAGCGTGCAACAGCCACGTTATTATTAACTCAAGCAAAATAACAAACCGATTGCACTTCAAACTTTAATAATTAAAAGAAATAGAGCACTTAATCATGTCCCGAACCTAATGACTTGAAAGAACTTATTTATTCTGAGTTCATTCGCTTTTGGGTAAGGGGTAAGGCCTAAGGTCATTGGGATCCATTTAATTGGGAGCCTGGCACATTAATCTTGTCGGCTGCTGGTCTAGGTATACTACACAAGATGGGACAGAAGCTCAGTTTTATACAACGAGTGAAAAAAGGCGCACGCGCACATAGACGAGTACACACGACAACACATCAAGCTATATATAACCAGCTCGCTTGCTCTCTTTGCTCGCTTTGTACGAGCTTCCCGTACGATGAGAGATCAGCTTAATTTGGTTTAGTATAGCTGGTCCCACCGTCGACGATTAGCAAAATTCGGAAGAGATTACTAGAATCGAGTTTGGCAAGCAACGAGCAGCAAGTGTACTTCTGATAGTTTTGTCGAGGACCTCATGCTCAGCAGTCGCGCTTGCGAAGACTAGACCAACGAGGTTGCACGGGATCATACCTTTTCGCTTAATAATATCAGCCGCTCGGGTCGATCTTTAGGTTAAGCCGTGCTTGCCTAGGTTGGTCTGTGGATGGGTGACTGCCCATTACAAACCGAGTTTCCTCTGTGCCTCGGAAAGCACGTTAAGCCGTTGGTCGTTAGGTATTCAGTGGCCCAAAAACTCTGACAACCAGTCTTACCAAGGGGTATCGTATTACCCAGTACTAACTGGGTTGTGGAGGTCAGATGGCAGTCGCTCTACGTAAAATACTGGTATTCAGCTGCATCCGGTTAGACTGGAAGCCGACCCCAATATAGTTGGGAAAAAGGCTAGGCAGATGATGATGTATGAAATTTACCTTCTGTATTTTCTGTGTCTAGGGTTGCTGGCTTCAGCCTAGGGTTTATCAGGCGAATCTCTTTAAAAGCTACTTGATCTACCGGCCATTGATATCAGTGACATGTGCGTGATTCTTTTGTAATGAGTGTGACGGCAAATATTTATTAAAATGTTCATTAATTTCGTCGTTGATTAAAAATGTGATTCAGTGAAAAGGCTTTTAATTACTCATTGTAATATGGAGCTTGATTGATTGAAAGCTGTGTGCTGATGAGAGACGCACACAAATAATGATAATATCACAATACTTTTTTGATTTGAATTTTTTTTTTCTTTTTTGGCCATTGTTATAATCCTGCATCTTTATCTACTCACTATCTTTTGCCGCGAGTTTGTCTTAGTCGTGTTATACAACATTATTTTTAGTATATACGAAACCTGAATATAGTTTGTTCAGATTAAGTAACTGAATCGAATCCAATAATTTTTAAACCATGTTTTATTTTTTTTCCAACAATATTTAAAAAAGTTAAAAGTTGGATACCGAGCGACTTTGAGTTAGTGTTGCCCAAATTCAGTCTTGGTCTTGCAGTCTTGGTCTTGTTCTTGCGTTTTTGCAAGACCAAGACCAAGAACAAGACCGCGTATTTTTAGCAAGACCAAGACCAAGACTGACCGTGCAAGACTTGAGCAAGAACAAGACATAGCCTGCAAGACTCTTGCGTCTTGCAGCTAGGACTTAGCGCTATTTCACTGAGTAGTTAGGTGTAACAGTTCGGTGTATAGGTAGGTACGCTTAGGAATTCTATGAGACGCAAAAAACTGTATCAAAGAATATGAAAAACTGGACCTATGCGCATTACGACTAATACCATAAACATAGCGAATAAAAAAATATCTATTAAAATCAAACTGAGTGCATGCATAGTTATGTTTTAACCATCGGCACTTTGATAATGCGGCATCAAAGGTTTTGTACTTACTTCTCAAAGAAATTTGCCGCTTTTCGGAAGTACATGGTTATGATACACGCGCCGGCTTTTTTGAAATCTAAAACAATCGTTGCCGCCACGCCGAAATCATAACATTTGTGACACTATTTGATTGCCGCCATAGGGCGTAGGTATACTCATGCAAAATAATTTCGAATTTTTTTAAGAGTACCTACAGGTGTTCCAAAGAATAAATAAGTTTCAGAGTGCTTAGAATGAAAATGAATACATTATACTAATAAAATAAAAAGCCTGCGATAAGAGTTTTGTATTACTTACCAGCCCGAATATCTCTGAGAGAGATGATGAGAGTAAGTATTTACTAGCTGTGCCCGCGACTTCGTCCACGAGGAATAGTAACTTTGGAGGTATAGTGACGTTCAGGACTTATTTATTTATTTTAAAACTTCTGTCATCAAACATACAAACGAACTCTTCAGCTTTATAATATTAGTATAGATGTACGCCAAAACATTCACTTATATGTAAAGAATAGTGATTGGCACTAATTCTATTTTATTCACGCGTCGCGTCTGTACAAGTAGGTAATATTTATTTCTCTCAATACCTGCAACTTCAGTACCTGCTGAGAGGTTATTTTCTAAAGCATCATTAGTAATTAGAAAACATAGAAATAGGTTAAGTGATGAGTCAGCCAGATGGTTACTTTGTATTAATTCTTGGTCAAAAAAATTGATATAAAGTATCATAACCTAATGATAAAGCTGTTGATTTGTGTTGTATTTTATTTTTTATTCAAATAAATGATAAATCGTAAAACTCTTTTATTAAATTTCTTATAAGTTGAGGGTTCAATCTCTTTCTAGACAGATAAGTATTGTTCTTTAAAATACAGTCAAGTTATTGTAATTAATTTGTTTTTTTACATGTTTTAGCAAATGTAAGCTTATAAATCATAAATGTTTATTAAGAAACAGTTACTTCCATGGAAAACGACATATAGGTCAGTTGATTTTTCGAATTTCTTATCAAATCTTCAGTTATTTATTAATCTGCTTGATCTTTACTATGGCTATGTTAATTCAAGCTCACAATGTTCCAATTCTAATACGTTTTTCTAAGATTTAAAGTAAACTTTAATAAATAGTAATAGACTAATAGGTAATTGCAAGACTTGCAAGACTCTTGCTGCAAGACCAAGACCAAGACCAAGACTGGGAGCGCAAGACCAAGACCAAGACCAAGACCAGGTGTATTGGCGCAAGACCAAGACCAAGACTGGCTAAGTCTCGTCTTGTTCTTGCATTTGGGCAACACTACTTTGAGTACCTATCGCAATAATTTAGGTACCTACTGCCAAATTATTATTATCAATGAGCTAAAGACGAAGCTGGAGGCGCGCGCTGCGTGGTGACTGCGTTTTTGTGCGGACAACTAGGTAACAGAACAAGCTTATAACTTTGAGATTTTTCATGATAAAGTTTTGAAATTTTGTATATAGATTCTTTACATAATTTCTAGACACGTGTATCAGGTTTCGCATATACTAAAACTAATGTTGTATACACACTCATATCTACACTAATATTACAAAGATGTAAATGTAAAGTTTGTAAATTTGTATGTAGGGTTAATAATCGGAACCTCTGAACCGATTCCGAAATTTTTATCACTAATGCGAAGCTACATTATCCTCGAGAGTCATAGGCTAAATTAAATACGTTCCCGTGGGATAACATAAGCAAAGTTGCGGCAAAAGCTAGTTTATTATATAATAGTAGGAAACGAAAACATGACAATCACATAAATCCGTATTCGTTAATTTATCCACGGCAACAGGATTTCATCGGACAAGACTCCGGGCGTAGCGTGACCGCATTTCGCAAGCAATTTACGGCTGTCGGTTAAATGGCGCTGATACAGGCCAATACTAATTAAATGTTACGCTCACTCTGCGTTAAGTTGGATAATATTCACTATGTTCATTGTTCGTACACCAACTGTGCTTCACTTCACTGTGTTTGTGTGTTTGTTTAGATCAAATCTTGCGACTGAATTTTAAATCAGTTCCAATCGAGCTGAAATTTTGAATTTAGTATAGATAATAATGCATGGTTACCTAAGTGATGTCATTCTAAATCCAATATGGCGGACTCCCAAACATGGCGAACTATATCCCGTTTTTAGTGTTAATGTTAATGGCGAACTTGTAACTTTTAGTATTAGATTAGTTGTAAACCGTGAAAGCTTAAAACAGTGCTTAATGTACCATGTTTTTAAAGAAATAAAAATATGATATTAATATTATTTTATTCTTATAAAAAATCGTTCAAAAATTAAAACAGTGTCGCAAGTATAGGCACCCATAAATCTTCGAAATCACATAAATTTTTTCGTCATTTTCACACATATTTATTGACATAATCTTTTCAGTATTTTACGAACGACCATGCTAGCGTTGTCGCTGATAGATTCCCTGTCCATCTAGCTAGACTATCTGTATCATAATCGCACTTACTTCATCTCCGCATCAGATTTCGCCAACATCCAGACGACTGATCCTGGGTTGCGGCGGGATCCTAAAGCCATTAGTTGAGAGAGCTTGGCTCCAGGCGGCAGGGTTGGTCTGCGGGGCACCTGGCCCGTCCATGTCGAGATGGCCAGCATCTCAGGACACGCCTTCACCAGATGTTTTTGAGTCGCCATGCATTTTCCTGAAGCGTCCTGTTAACAAAACAGCGTGAAAATTACAACCATGGATGAGAAAAGTGAGATGAAATTGCTAGGGGACACCTACACCATTTTCGTCTACCATTTGTCATGATTTTCAAATATTAATAAGCAATGTTGTAATGATTTATTAAAAATAAACATAAAATAATATAATAAATAATAATAATTCCCTCTCATAGAGAGGAGGCCTGTGTCCTAGCAGTGGGAACATTATAGGCTGACTATGCTATGCTATGCTAAACATAAAATATTAATAAAATTTGATGTGAGCAAAGAGTTCATAAAAACTCTTTGGTCAAATTTTTGAATCAGTTCCCCCCCAATAAAAAAAAAGGTATTCTCCTTTTGAATGATGAACAAAAAGTTCTTTTTTATGGAAGTAATCTTTGTTAATAATTAGATATGATATTAAGCTTGCTACTGATATTAATATCAAGTTTGTATCCCATATGTATGTTCACAAGTTTATAAATACAATTGTTGGTAATGGAAAAGGTGTATCATTTCACATTACTCCCATTTACAAGGTAGAATGGGACGGCCGTTCCACCTACCATGAGTCCTTATTTTAAACGGGCACAATTGATACCTCCATAGCACAGCATTTAGCAGAGTGGTAACCTACTTGTCGCAATCACGACGTGCTGTCAACTTTTTTGTTACCTACGTCCTGTTGTGTTTAGGAATTCCTATAAAATTAGTTTTGGGCGGTCGAGAATCTTTGTCTTTCGTTTTTATCTATGTATATCTACCTAAACCAGACTACTTTTGGATAAAATCGACAACTGAAAATTTTTAAAGTCCTGTGTCTAACTGTAGACGTTTTTTTGCAAGTCGCGCGTCCGATGGCGTTTATCTCACCCACGGGGATGTCCAAATATCTTTCCTGTTTTCTCATCTACGTTATATTACAAGCATTATGCAGGCATGTGCAATATTACATGCTCCTAAACTACAGATAACGCAAGAGCACCTGATCGGTTGCTCGGCTTAAGCATTTTATGCTTAACGTGGCTACTGTCGCAGCAAGCTAATTTGTTTAAAACAACAACGATACAACTCAAGCACTTAATTCTAGTTATTTAAATAACAAAAACGTAGTCTATATTTTGTTTATTAACTTGTTTGTATAGTAACTTAATAGTACCTACGACGCTGACGTCATAATAGGTAGGTAGTCAAAAAATGGCACGCTTGGTTTTCATACGGAAGATTGATCAAGATACTTGCGTTATCTAAGTATATCTATAACTGTGTTCTAAACCCACTTAGGTTGTGTGTTGTCTGTGACTGAATGAATGAATTTAAGTATTTTTATTAACAAGAGAGCAAGTCCATGACAAACACTAATCAAATACCTACCCTTCATAAAACTACAACAACACCTATAAGAGCACACGAACGAGTAAAAACATTTCTCATATTCGTCGTAACGCCAGACATTTTGTAAATGAATGCGGCGCGGTCCCTGTGGTTAGCTAATACCTACACGCGGTGAGGGTTTAATTACTGCCTGCTGTAGGCACCTACTGCGGTGGCGCCACCTGTGCGAAAACTTATTGGTTTTACTGGGTGATGCGCGTTTTGGGTTATTGTGCTGGTTGTATTCTGTCTTCGGTTTTATCTAGCAAATATGTTATGGTGACCCGTAGTAACTTGTAGCAGCCAGATAGTACGTGTGATGATGATGGTGATGATGAGATGGTGCCAGGATTAACTGTCTATAATGGGTAACGGTAACCGGCAATAATGATGACCTTATTGCAAGTAGTACATTATCTATTTTCTTATACATTTAAGGTCTAACTATTCATACAGGGATCAGGGATCCGCTGGATGCGAGTCGCACGGGACCGGTCAATGTGGCGACACTTGGGGGAGGCCTATGTCCAGCAGTGGACGTCTTTCGGCTGAAATGATGATGATGATGATTCATACACAAAATATTTTCAGAGAATTATCTAACGGCTGTAACGAAGCCATTTCAAGGGATTTTTTTATCAAGTATATTTATATAAAAAATAAATAATTTAAAATTACTTGACCCACAAAATAAATACTGGCTCCTTATTTTTCAACATCCATTACGCCAGTTTACTACGTCGTATTAACCTACTGTCATTGATAGAATAGGGAGTAAAGGTTTTATGCAAAATGTCACAAGAAATTTTAGAATTATAATAATTTTGTTAAAACAAAAACACTCTGATAAAATTTTTTTTCGTTGCTATGGTGATTTTACGACTTATTGAAGTTACTCTTAAAATATGTATATGAAAAGATAGACCTAAGATATATATACATACTATATATATAGATAGACGAAGATACATATTACTTAAAAACATTGCTCTACACTAATAATTTCTCCTGTATCGTGGGTGCGTTTACAAACATTTAAACTCACATACACAAACAGTCAGACACGGAACAACTACACACAGCGCAGCAACCAATCGCTGAGCAACATGGTCACATTCAGAGGCAGTGTCTAGTTCGGTTATATTTTAGACTCACGTATATTCCGCTACATAGCGGACATTTGATGTAAAACGTTAGTATTCCAGATTATAATATTGAAAGGCAATTTAAAAGCAAATTGTTTGTGGTTGTAAATAATACGATGATCAAACACCAACATAGTGGTATAAACTCTGTAAACTGGCGTGTTTTTATAAAATAGCAAATTCACGGTAAAATTAATGTTCGTACAGTCAGCAATGATGTTAATTCTGAGACTAAATCAATTAGTATTATTGTTGTTTTATGATATTGTTGCAGTTGAATGACACTTGACGATGAATTGTTTACTTCTGTCTGTAGAACTAATATACAATTAATTTGTTAAATTAAGACTGTTATTTGTTGATAAGCACCACTTGTTTTGTTACCAGAATGGAATGCATCGGGGTTATACTCATATTTTTGTTGTTTTTAGTAGTATTGTAAGAAAAAGCTGCAGTAGATTTAATTAAATAAATGCACTTGTAGCATTTATTGTTCTTGGTAATTAAATAAAAGCACTTGTTGCATTTATTGTTCTTGGTAATTAAATAAATGCACTTGTAGCATTTATTTAATTACCAAGAGCAAGCGAAAGGTTAGCTCTCCTACGAAATGTTAATGAACATAATATAAACACACGCCTGTAATCCCCAAAGGGTTAGGCAGAGGTGTACATAATAGTCTAATAATAGTAATAGTCATAATAGTCTAAGTCCGTTATAATAGGGGGCGAGCCTAGACATGCGACAGACGGGCACAAATTCAGACTGTGAGAAATGAAATTCCTTATAGAAAAACCCAATAACAATTCACCGGACCTGGTAATCGTACCCAGGACGTCATGCTCAGCAGTTGCGATTGCGACCACTAGGCCACCGAGGCAGTCAATGATAATACTGAATAATTGAGTACCTATGCAACCCTCCATGTGTTGCAAGGTACCAAGTTCCACTAAACCGAACCTTATGAACAACTATTGACGGTTGAATTCATTTGTAAATGATTTATCATTTGTGTACCAAGAGCAGGGTTCGTATTTATCAAGATAATTATTTTATTTGATAAGTATCTTGATAATTATCGGATAACCATCAGATAATTATCGGATAACCATCAGATAATTATCCACGCTGATTTATGAACTCTTAAATTTTTTATGACTTACGAATGTTAATTTCATTTTTAAAATATGTTGTAAAGAAAGACATTTATAATTTCAAATTAATTGTTTTATTCTTTAGTTTCAACACAAATCTACCAAGCATTTTGTTTGTTGATTGATTAATCTGAATGTTTGTAACCATTATTCTTAAAGATGATAACTAACGCATTCAGAAGTTTATTAATTATTGTTTTATGATTTTTGTTATTATCCAGATAATTATCAACGTATAATTATCAAGATAATAATCATGATAATTATTACTACCAACCCTGGCGAAGAGTGATTTAGAAAAGGTTTTCTCAGTTACCTTAAAGTAGATTGGCCTCTCACTCCAAATAAGGCTGTATTTCGACAAAAGAAATACCTACAGATTAGTAAAGTCAAGTCCTACAAATAAAAGTCGACCCGATCAATCGCACCAATAGAAATCAGCCGATCTATCACGTCCAGCATCCAACATCTAACTTCACCATTTAATTCTCTCTCAAGCGTCCGTCCTGAACACAAAACATCTCGAATCATCGATCAGGCTCAAAAATTCGCACAAAATTTTCGCGTAAATTTTCGCACAATGTAACAAGAGTCTATTTGATGGAGGTTCTGCGAACAATGTGCGAATTATAAGGGACTATCGGATACGTGTTGAGCGACGCCCGCGCTGAATTCACAATTAGGCAAAGGACAGAGAATCGGTTTAATTTTGAATAGGCAGACGTTTCTTGATTAACTGCCTGCAATCGTCTTCGAGAAATATTAATGGTGCTGTGTTGATCACAGGTTTTATTAGGTTGCTGAATTAATGGTTGGGGTTTTTTGAACGGAGAGGACAAAAGGTGTTAATGATGACTATATTTTTTCTTTTGTCAAAATTTAACTACTTCCATTACGACAAAATTTTCAGATTGAGGGCCCAAATTGAAGCTTGTTATTAAGCCTCCAAACTTAATGCTATTATTTCAATGTTTATTTATGGTTTTGTTACAAACATTGTTACATTTTAATAACTAAACCACTCGTAGACCACCAACCAGCTTCTTCAATTTGACCTACCAACTATTTGTAAAGACTATTCAGTCGAAAACGTCACTAAATTGTCAAAAATCCTAATTTAAAGAAATCTAAATCTTAGAAATCACAAAAGAGACTCAGGCAGTCAGTTAGTAGGCAAAAGCTAACATCAGAAGCATCTTCATGCGTAACACACCATTCACAACGCTTGACCTTTTAGATTGACCTCGCAGGAGATAACGAGAACCAACACATAGGTATAAAAGTACTAGGCACACAGATATAGGAAGGAGTACTAGGCTAGCAGCTACAGTTATTCTAGTCTCATTGGCTAACGAAGCGGGCTAAGGAGTCTCGGGCAGGAGTTCGTATTACTAATGCGACGAGTAAAAAATGAGAGTGTTCTTTTTTTCAATAGTTGTCATTTTCTGGTCGATGTTGCATTTGATTTTATTTGGAGGAGCTCGCAGATAAATAACAACAGCCGCTCGGATCGATCTTCAGGTTAAGCCGCGCTTGGCTAGGTTAGTACGTCCGATGGGTGAGCACCCACTGTAGACCGAGTTTCCTCTGTGCATCGGAAAACACGGTAAGCCGTTTTGGTCCCGGCTGTCATTTGAAGACCTTTGACAGTCGTTACAGGTCTGAAAACCAATCTTACCAAGTGGTTTCCAACAATCTTACCTAGTACTAACTGGGTTGTGGAGGTCAGATAAGCAATCACACCATTTAAAACAAGGGTATTTAGCTGCATCCGGTTAGACTGGAAGCCTACCCCAACATAGTTGGGAAGAGCTAGGCAGATGATGATGATGCATTTGTTTTTATTTCTTGCATTTTGCCAGAGACGACATCATCATTCTCCTACTCTTATACCAATTTATTTTAGGCCAGTACAGCATATCTTCTTCTTCCAAACTTCTCTATTCGTCTCAATCTCAGTAATCACCCCCCTTTTCTATCATCCATTTATCATCTTTAACTCAGACCATCCATCATTTAATTTATATTCCAAAATAGATTTCGATCCATAACCGAGAAATGCCATAATTAGTTACAATTTCTCATTAATACCCAAGAGACTTCATAACACAGTACAAGACTTTACATAATCTAGAACTAAGATCTAGAACCAACTCATAGTTCAGGGAATTTAAATTATATAACCCACTTTAGTAATAAACAAGATTCCAATCAAGTAATCTGAATTTAGAATTTTGTTACACACGTGTAAGTACAGACAAGTACTTAAATGCTCTGTAAACCCGACACGATTTGAAAGGAACCCTTGAATGTAGCCTTTCATCACTGACCAATGGTATCGCTCTTTAGACAAAGCTCGTGTGGTTTCGGACGCTCTCGGCTGTGTTCGGAAATGGATTTTAACTTAAAACGGTTTGTTTCAAAGCATTCAAGCAAATTCGTGTATTGAAATTATAAAGATCAAAGGTACTTTAATAAATGGTATGAATAGGTAGATGTGATCTGTAATGACATGAAGCTGATTGGGGAAATGGGGATTGCTAGGCAACAGCAATCGCCAATCAGTTTGAAGACTTTCAAAAGAACTCCGAAATAGTCTGAAACTTTCAACTACTTAAATAAAATAATAACGATATTAACACCCTTGAGATGGGACTGTGGGTATGTGGTCAGCTCCTAATACGTTCACTCACAAACCGCAGCCTACATCACCGCAATTACAATATTATGTGATCAATTAGCTTACCAATGTTTGTTTAATTAGAGTAATAGACTGGTAGAACTATGATAACTATAAGTTACTAGCTTCTGCCCGCGTCTTCGCCCACGTGGCCTACATGAAACAAATGACGTTTTTTTTTTCAGAAACAAACATTATAAGTGCTCTCACTCAATTTTAACAGAAAAGTATATAAATACACTATTCAAGTCAATCGACCCCGTGAATAAGAAGTTTCACAGAAAATTCAACACCCCATTTCACGCTCTTAGGGGTGAAATTTCGAAAAACCCGTTCTTAGTGGATACCTACTCTTCACAAAGAGAAGACCTTTCAAATATCATGTTTTTAAGACCAGTGGTTTAGGCTGTGCGTTGATATTATCAGTGAGTCAGTCAGGACTTTGAATTTTATATTGGTGGATAATGTTGGTAAAACTGTGATACACGTTTCTCATCATTTTAACTGAAGAGTATGTCACAAATTTTTAAGTCCATCAACCCCGTGAATAAAATTTTTTACAGAAAATTCAACACCCCATTTCACGCTCTTAGGGGTGGAATTTCGAAAAACCCGTTCTTAGTGGATACCTTCTCTTCACATAGACCTTCCAAATTTCATGACTCTAGGACCAGCAGTTTGGGCTGTGCGTTGATACGTCAGTCAGTCAGTCAGCACTTGAATTTTTATATTTCTAAAATATATAGATTGACAAAGAATAAGAAAAGGATATTAAGATAATGTATTTTATTTTTAAAAAAGTATAGGAAGGATATTTGTGAGATGTGAATTTTTTTGGTCTATATTCAATAAAATCTACAAATTAGGGGTCCCAAATCAGGTCTCCGTGAGTTTTTGCCTATAAATGCATCGGGAGAATGATTATTACTAAATAAATAAATAACCTATCTAAAATTCGCTTTATTATTATTGTAGTAGAGAAAACAAACTATTTATAACAAATAAATGTTATTTCTAGCAACGAACCAAAAACATACAAATTCAACGAGAAAACATTGCAACTTCGCGTTAGTTTTGTAATTTAAAGCCCCACTTGAAGCGGAACTCAAAGTTTTCTAAAAAGCCTCTGTGACTGATGAACTAACGGACTCGACAGTGTCACAGTTGTCTTTAAAAGTATAGTAATTATGTTCCACACTTTGTCATTTCATAAGAATTGCTGTTTCTACATCAGTAAGTACAATAACAAAAGACATTAGGCAGCTGGATAAAGGGCTTGATTCAGGAAGCGGTACTCCTGGACACGGCTAGTATTGTTAGGAGGTTCCTCTCTCTGGAGCCCTAACCGCCGGTAGCTTGGCCCTGTTCCCGATACCAGTGGGCTAAATTTTTTTATGTTTTTTTTTATTGTTTTAATTTTAAGGAATATTTAAAAATGTATTAGATTTGTATAGAAAAAAATAAAGACATTAAAATTAATTTGTAGCGTGTGTTGTTATTTTTCTAAAAACACACATTTCTTCACACGTTCGGAAACTAAATTCCAAACATAGGATAGCACGTCGCATCTACTGATTGGCCAGTGAAGATGGCGGCTCGTGTCATCTGCCACCTCGTGCGTAACGGTGCTTTTGTCGCACAGACGGAGTTTGTTGCAGTTTTTTTAGAGTTAGCAAGTTAACAGAGGCAGTAAAGAGTGTTATTTCGTAAGTACTGGTTTGTTAGGCTGATCAGTAAAGCTTGTTTGTTGCTGGGGAGTTGCAGATTGCAGCTCACTAAATTAATCACTAGGAAGTGATGGAATGGAAGTTTTGGGTAACAGGCTTAGGTAACTTTGTGGTTCAATTGTGCTGGTTTTCAGTTTATTTGAATAAATTACTTTTAATTGTAGCTCGTGTCTAAATAACAACAGGCGCTCGAATCGATCTTTAGGTTAAGCCGTGCTTGCCTAGGTTGGTCTGTGGATGGGTGACCACCCATTACATACCAAGTTTCCTCCGTGCCTCGAAAAGCACGTTAAGCCGTTGGTCCCGGCTGTCATTTGTAAATTTTTGACAGTCGTTACAGCTAGTCAGTGGCCCACAAAGTCTGATAACCAGTTTTACCAAGGGGTATCGTATTACCCAGTGCTTTAATTTTGTGTAATATATGTAATCTGTTGTTGTTAGTTGGCTAACTGTAATAAATTAAGTAATTACTTATTACGTAATGAGATTTGAAAACATTCTTTAATTTTAGTAGGCTTTCAAAAATCCCGGGCTAATGTATTATTTTATGTCTTTTTTCTCATTCCACCCTGTATAACCTGATCATACCTATACTTATGCCAAGGCACTTAGCTCTTGATTTCTAAATAATATTTATGACAAAATCAATACATCCAGACAACTCCAATATTAATGAAACTTCGTTATTAAAACAAAGTTAGTTGTCAGGAGCGCCACAAGGAGGCGCCACCTGTTCCCTAATGAGTGGAAGGCTCGCTCATAAATTACTTGCGAAGTTGAAACTTGGGGTTTTAAGGAGTCTTTGGAAGTAATACTGACAGGCTGTATACGCCACTTGACTGTTAAAAGTTATGGTGAGATGATCTAGCCTCTGAGGTGGAAAAAAATAGGGTATGTTTTTACTCTTTGATTCGAAACTAGCATCATTACCCTCGTCCCATCCCGTACTAGTCTATAAAAAAAACTTGAAACTATTTAAACTACAACACGCGCACAGCCAAGGAGTGGAATTACCTGCCTGCGTCGGTGTTCCCAAGTTCATATCACACCAATCTATTTAAGTCGCGAGTTAATAGGCTTTTTTTGGGTTAGCTTGTTCCATCGTCGACCTCATCTCTGTCATCAGGACTAGATTTAGGTCAAGAGTAAGCCCATTAAGGACAAAACAAAAAAAAGAACTAATTTTGTTTTGATGACTTTCATAGATAAGTTGTAAAATATTTTTTTTTCCCCCGACCTTTCTATGATTTTTTTTTTTTTTTTTAGTTTGGGTAATCATCAAATGACCCCCCCCGCTCTGGGCGGAACGGAAGGGAGTGTCAGACTTGTACTGACTAAAACCCATCCATGTTCCTTCTTTGCCCTTTGTGTTCCAGGGCCGCGGTATCTCTTTCGAACAGTCCCGCAGCCCTGGCAGGCATCGACCCGTGCGGACCCCTACGTGGTTGCTGACATCTCTTTGAGGCGCGCGTGGAACACGAACGCGCCGTCGACACGGCCTGTCGTCATAAGACGGCCGGACCTTTCTATGCCTACATAAGACCATTGTTTTGTATTCCATTTTATGTTACCTTTTGTTTCTATAAGTTTACGATGAATATAGTTTTATTGTACTTAAGGGCATTACATGGCTCAAATCCCAAAAACAGCGTATGTTCAAAGAAATTTGTTGATGAATCCGTTCGTGCGTTTTCCGCGTAAAAAATGTATGTTATAGTTCAGTTCATCACAAATAAATTGTATTGTTTAAAAATTTAATAAACCTTCTCATTTTTTTTGGTTAATCGTAGAAAATAGGTCCTTTTTCAACCTTAATTGCAAATTATCTCTGTAACGGCTGAATAGATCGGCATGAATTTTGTAACAACAAATACGTGATGATATACTTAACAATCTGTATTGTTTTTTTTTTCCGTTGTTTCTTTTAATATTTTTAAATAATAAATAAAAACCGAAATTTCGCGAAATGTGCGAGGCAAGCCCTGTGACGCATACTCGGGACCGCGATATTATGTCAGTGCCTGGACGGCTCTTGTGACGGGTGGACTGCACGCGTGTTATTTTTTCCAAATAAAATTCAAAACTGCACGTTTTTAATGATTTCTGAATGAAATAATATTGTAAATGGTACAGTTATAAATATTTCGTAAAATAAGAATAGAAAATACATTTATAAAATATATTTAAAGTAGTTTGTAATTTCGTTTTGTTGTTTGAACCCATCATAGAGTAAGCCTGACAAGTGACAGTTATGCCTAAATCTACACTTCTATACAAATAAATCAAATTGAAATGTCTGTTTGTAATATCAAAGGAACAGCTTTTTACTGAATGCATTTGAAAATATATCCGGCACTTATAACAAAAACACATATTTTAAAATTTTTGTCTTTCTGTCGGTCTATCTGTCTGTCTTTCTGTTTGTGCCGGCTAATCTCCGAAAAGGCTGAACCGATTTCGACGGGACTTTTACTGGCAGATAGCTGATGTTATAAGGTCTAACACAACAAGTAATCGGATGGACCTTTGAGAAAAAGTGCTTTATCTTATCCCATTGAATTTTTAAGTTTTTCATGGTTTTCCTTTCATTTAATTTATCATGTTTGTTAGAGAGATTTGATCCATAAATGATCGATTCATGTCATAAAAGTACAGGATGTTATTTTTTCGCATTTTAGTCGGTTCGACTCCCGAGTGTGGCATGCAAATTTTCGAAAATCTTTGAATACAGATTTTGTATCTTTTGAAAAATTAAGTAATTTTTCATTCATTCATTCATTCATTTCAGCCGAAAGACGTCCACTGCTGGACATAGGCCTCCCCAAGGGGGGTTTTGCCATAATCGCCACGCTTGGCAGGCGGGTTGGCGATCGCAGTATGTTTGTTATAAAAATCACAGAGAACGCTGCTGCCCATTCTCTGGTAAGTCCCTTAGTCGCCTCTTACGACACCCACGGGAAGATATGGGATGGTGCTATTCTTTACGTCCGGACACCATACAGAACAATAGAAGTAATTTTTGCTTTGAGTAAAATTTGCTATCTCCGGTATTTAGAGTACTTTCCCTACAGGTGAGGTTGTCAAATTCCATCCTGTATATAACAGGCAATTCCGTGTGGTCCTGGAATTAAAGAATACGACCACCCCATAAATAAAAGGCAACTAAGGAAAAAGGCAAAAGGGAAAAGGATAGGCAGATGATGATGTCACATAGTATGAAAGTTTGGGACAAAGTTATTGAAAGGCGACTGAGAGAAGAGAGCCAAATTTCGCAGAACTAATTCGGTTTTAAGCCTGGTCAGGAAAAGACCGATGCCATTTTCGCTATCGGTTTTTGTAGACCTCGAACAGGCATACGACCGGGTACCCCGTGAGGTACCGTGAAGGAAGTATGTGCAGTTGATCCGTGCGATGTACAGTCGATGCAGTATCCAATTTAAGTCGGGTCTACAGCCGGCAATACCGGCAGCTACAATGTGGCTTTCGGCTTGCACAAAGGGTCAGCTCTCATCCCTTTTTTTTTTCGGTTGGGAAATCTTGAAATGACCCTCCCCCCGCTCTGGACGGAACGGAAGGGAGTGTCAGACTAAAACCCGTCCATGTTATTTCTTTGCCCTTTTTGGTCCAGGGCCGCGGTATCTCTTTCGAACAGCCCCACAGCCCTGGCAGGCATCGGCCTTTGCGGACCCCTTCATTGTTGCTGACATCTCTTTGTGGCGCGCGTAGAATACGAACGCGCCGTCGACACGGCCTGTCGTCAAAAGACGGCCGGACGGCGATCTAGCCCATTACTCACCGTCCACAGGCCCGCGCCTACGGTGGCCGGGAGCGACCACGTGACCCCCGACGCCCGGGGCGTCTCCCACGGCGGCTGGGACGTAAAGCTCTTTCCCTCTCACGTTCCGCCACCTCCTTCTCCAGCATGACTGCTTCGCAGAAGGAGGTGACGGCTTCCCATTCTCGCTCGCTCCGGACCAGGGCTTGAACCAAGGCCGGACGCGAGAGATCGCCGCCGCCAATCGCCGCTACGAGGGGGCTCTCATCCCTTAGCTCTTCCTCCATTACCTCTACCTCGTAATAATGGACGCTCTCGCGTCGGACATCCAGAAAGAGGCACCCTGGTGTATACTGTTCGCCGATGACATTTTGCTGGTTGCTAAGAGCGGCCAAGAGGTCCAGAGCAGATTGGAGGTGTGATGGCAAAGACTGTAGTAGAGAATGTTGGTCTGCAATTGAATAGAACCGAAACGGAATACTTGTTTTGCGATTTCGTCGGTTTCTCCAGTCTAGTGCCTTTAACTCTTGCCGGAACGCCCATACCGATCTGCTTCGACTTCCGGTATCTCGGATCGCTTGTCCAAGGGGATGGCAAAGTAGACCGGGACGTAACGCATCTGATCAACTCAGATGGATGAAATGGCGACATGTCACTGTAACAGCAACTTACGACCCACGGATGCCTCTCTAGTTAAAGGGGAAAGTATACAAGTCCGTGATTACACCTGTCGTACTGTATGGATCAGAATGCTGGGCTGTGAAAAAGATGTATGAAAAACGATTCCACGCAGCGGAGATAAGAATGTGTGCGGTGCTTACTTCAAGAAAGTCTACATGCACCATTAACACCAACACCAATTCCAATAAACGACCAACCGACCTGTTCAAGATATTTGAATTTTAATGACTTTTTTGTGAATGGAAATATTTTGTTCTTATCAGAGCATGGCAACATTAAAACAAAGCTATATTTTATTTATTCCGCTCATATACACAGTCAAGTTAAATTATCTGGCTATACCCATCATGCATGTGAAGTTTCGCTCAAAATTCGTTGTAAAACTATAAGGTGTAAATCTCAATCATAAAGGTCATCATCAGACCTTCAGAATGTGAAATGTAGAAGCACCCGTGGTCAATTAGATTAAAGTTGAAAGCTACATCATTCTAACTATTTCTGTTACTGAGAACCGATAAGCACTTACCTGGTCATCATCAGACTTTCAGAATGTATCAAGTAGGGATATCCGTGCTCAGTAAAATAACTGATGAAAGCTAGCTCATTAGTCAAACTGTATAATTTATCTCAAAATAAATATAAATTGGAACAAAATGTATTCAGGTCTCTCAGAGAACGAATAAATTAGGCAAAAACGATGACAACAGTGCGACACATCTGTGTTCTTGCTTAATCTTTATTGTAGTAATGGTCGTTTGCCGGCAGGGGCGCCAAGTAAACAAAAACCAGTACAGGGGTCAAATCATCAAGGTCATCGAGCAATGTAATGCCCTTAAGAGAATTTCTGTACACCTGTAATTGGTACCTACATAAGATAAGAACCCTAACCCATTTAATAACAATAAAAGTATATATATATATACTTTTATTGTTATTAAATATAACATGTATGTACTGTTGGCGTACCTATTTTAAGTAAATAAAATAAAGACTATCTAAATGAGTTAAAACACGACACCTCTGCTGTAAGATGCTGAGGAGTTAGGTATCCTGCTGATTCCAGATGATACTGCAGCATCTGGTCAAAGTTACCATTTTTATAACCGACTTAGCTGTTTCAGGCAACTTCAGTTCATCTTATGAGAGAATATGAAAAAAAAACATATGAAAATCATATATAAAATTAACAATGCTAAAATATGCACATCTTTTACGAAAACGTCCTTCTCTTCAACAGAACACGAGCAAAGTCAAATGTACACGTGCGTTATAAATGCGAATAGCAAATGGAAATTCCTTGCAATGCTTTATAAGGTAAAAACTATGTTCAAAATGAACAAAAAGTCTCGCGTACCTGTTCTGCAGTTTGTACTTTATGATTTTTTGTGACTGCACCTGCTAGACAAATTCTGACATAAAACATAACAATATAAAGATAGAGAAAAGTTAGTAACGATTCCAGTAACAAAATACAAGGTGGAAGCGACACTGACGCAAAAAAAGGTTACCACGTATTCAGTACATCATTCTAAACCTCCTACCAAGAAATCTTTAATCCATAGGTAATTTAAAAATAATATCAGCTGTTCCCTACATTTGACCGTGTACCTAGGTATTACACTTTTATGGGGAACTGCAGATTTTTTTTTAAATTACCGTTAGGAAATTTCTATGTAGGGTTCAGAATGATGTACTGAATACTTGGTAAGCGCTTGTGGGTCGGTGTGCCTTCCACCCTGTATAGGTAGGCATATCTATTGTTTGTTCTATGAAAATAACGTGGAGTCCAACCAACCAAAGGTAAAAATAAAATTCAGCAAAAAAAAGAGGTTTACAGCGAGAGTAAAATTTTTTTTTTTTTTTTAATAATTCTCGAATTTTACTGTAGTTCAAATCAAGCTATCCCTTTATACTAAATATTCTTACACCTAAGTTTATTAGAATTTGATTGACATTTTTTTGTTATATTACTATAGTTTAAAGCATAGGTTGGTTCTAGTTTTAGCATATCAACAAAAAACTATGTACTTTAAAAACCAGGTACAAAACCCGCGACCTTAACGGGAAGTCACGAAAATATTCTAATTGGAAAACTTGAGGCAAAGGAGGTATTCCCGTTCATGCAGCGTCATTGGATCCCGAGGAACAACTTGTGATTACACTTAGTTTAAAGAATTTTAATGACTTTTAATTGGATAGTAAAGGTACTGCCTGGAAATCTGATAAATTAGGTTACAAGTAAATTTGTTTTTTTTTGGTCTTTTTGTAGGGAGGGGATGATTCTTTGTTTTCTATTACTTTGTCAATTAAATTTTGAACAACATTTCACCCGTCCTAGAAACAAAAACTAGAAGCCGCAGACCAATGGGGTAGTGGGTTTGTGATGGCACAGAAATCATCATTCATCATAATTCTCCTGCCCTTATCCCAATTGACTTTGGGCGGGCGCACGCGCATCATATCTTCTTTTTCCGTACTGCTCTATTACTCTTCATCTCAGCGGACATCTCATAAAACATATCCTTAAAACTTATTAGAAGTGCAGCGTTTTATCAGTGAACGATTTTTTGTAATCGGATTAGTTTTTAATTTGGAGTCTGTTTCTAAATAACGTTAGTTTTAGTATTTGCTAAACCTGAAACACGTGTCTAGTATTTTTATGTAAAGAATCTATGTACAAAATTTCAAAACTGTATCATGAAAAATCACAAAGTTCAAGTTTGTTCTGTTACCTGGTTGTCCGCACAAAAATGTGGTCACCACGCACCGCGCCCGCGCGAGCGCCTCCAGCGTCGTCTTGAGCTCATTGATAATAATAATTTGGCAGTAGGTACCTAAATGATTGCGATAGGTACTTAATGTCGCTCGGTGTCCAAATTGTAACTTTTTTTAAATATTTTTAGGACAAAATATAACAAGGTTTAAAAATTATAGGAATCGATTCAGTTACTTATTCTGAACAAACTATATTCAGGTTTCGCATATACTAAAAATAATATTGCATACCCACTACATGACATGAGGTCCTGTTTCGATTCTTGGGTAGTGCAATCGTTATCGGGTTTTTCCACCAGGAATTTTCCACTCTCAGTCACAGAGCCTGGATTTATGCCCGGTGATGCCAATAGGCTCGCCCGCTATACATGGGACTTAACATAACAAGCTAAATTGTACTATAAGGTACACCTCTGCCTAACCCTTCTCGGATTACAGGCGTAATGTTATGTTTATATAAGTTATAAACATTTTACACACACAATTTTATCACTGGTAGCCGTTAACTACAAGCTAGTTACGTGTAAAAACTTTAAGAATATACTTCGTCAGAATCTTTTTCCTACTGCATGAGCCAGTATGTCTTACGTAAGAAGAAAGGACATACTGTGCCTGTTTCTTTACAACATTTAACAGACGTATAATGTTTTTTGATAAAAATGAAGTTGAGCCTCATCATCATTTCAGCCGAAAGACGTCCACTGATGGACATAAGCCTCCCCCAAGTGTAGTCACATTTACCGGTTCCATGCGTCTTGCATCCAGCGGATCTCCGCAACTTTCCCTAAAGTACTTCATCCATTTTTAATTCCAAACTGTCTAACGTCATTCTCAAACATGTGAGCTTTGAGAGTGACGTAAGAAATCTTGGAAGAGCCCTTAAATACAAAAATATACATCCACCTACACAAACATCACATCTCTATATTTGATCAACAAGGGCCTCCGACTTCGCGAGTCAGCACCTTCGCTCGAGGACAGTGTCTGAGAGCGCCGAGAGCGAGTGTCGAGCAGTGTCGAGCGAGTGTCGAGTGTCGGACAATGGGCTGACACCGCTCCCCTTCGCTTTAACGAGCGTATGGCGTGTCGGGGGAAACTTGAGAGTTATTGCAATAAATTGCTTGAGACGCTCATTGCTGTTGTTAGGTTTATGGTTTAATATCTATTTATTGTTTTTTTATTTGATAAACTGTTGTTGAGACAGTGATAAAGTAGATGAGGAAAACTAATTAAATGTAACTTCTAAAATAAAGTAAAGCATAACATAACATCACGCTTGTAATCCCCGATGGATTTGGCAGAGGCGTACCTGAGGAGGACACCCACATTTCGCCAGTTAGGTTATATTGCTTGTGATAGGGAGATAGTCTATTGCCATCAACTGGGCACTTCAGCAGTCTCTAAGGCTGCTACTAGGAAATTCCTGATGGAAAAACTCAATAACACTTTGCCCGCCTTGGGAATCGAACCCAGGACCTCAGCAGTCATGCTTGCGACCAGTACACTGACAAAATATTTTTTTTAGAATACAATAGAATAATTATTTATTTGCTCAGAATGTAGGTATTTACAATAAGGTGGTTACAATAATATTAAGGAATTCTTTTAATCCTTTAAATTAACAAATATATTTCTCTGTTGTCTATAGGCGCGTCTGCCGAAGTTTTGTTAAAGAATTACTTCGAACATACAATTAGGTAGTAACGTTTACGAAACACTACTCGAGTAGTATTTCTTGGGAATTGTTATAAGTAACAAAGCAGTTATACAACTTAGACTAACTTACTCATAATAAGGACTTAGTTACATTAGTTAAGTTAGTAAACTTAGCCTAGAATTGAATGAATAAATGATTTGATTTTATGTAATCTTCAAGTAACTGTTTTCGTCATAATTTCAACCGAAAGACGTCCTTTAAATAGCTACAGACCTCCCTAAGTGTCGCAAAAATGAACCGGTTGAGCATGTATTAATATACATGCTCAATTATACATAGATGTACATAATGGGTGTAAATAGACCGTGAACAAAGTTAAAAGGCAACTTGTTCTCGCCGTTATTGCGATCATTTTTTTTTGTTCTGGGCCATACCTGGGAACCTTCTAGTTACGGAGATATTGTAGGTCAAAGTTGCAACTTTTTCACAAGTTAAAAAAAAAACTGGTCTTTAATATCTTTAAGGCCCGTTTACTATGAAATTCAAAATCATCAGCACGATATTTTGAATGCGTTACATTGAGTTTCATTGTACAACGTCATTTTCTCACCGCAAAAAAAATCTTTTCCCAGCAAATTTTTTTTCGCAGGTTGATGTAGACAGAATGCTTGATTGATGGCTTCGTGAAGGCGTATAACCGGGTTAAATAAATAAATATCATCAACATACATCACCCAGCTATTCAAGAACTAAAGAAAATACACTAGAAGCGCCATTCTCACATTCCGCCGCGCTCTTATAAGCAACAGAGCCATACATCAGCCAGTACTACGCACTTTACCCCACCCATTACTTTTATTTCGTACCCTACACTACGCGACTATGCGAATAAAACACGCCTAAATAGAACCAGTTACAGTGAGAGCCGATAAAGACGCACTGAATTACTGAACAGTTTCAAATACTCAACCCTGTAGGGAAATCGAATTGATTTATCTTTCAAAAGTTTTAGTAATTGTGTTAACTACTTACTCTCCTGGGCTCGGGAAGGTGTCGAGGCTAAATATTATCAGCACACGGGTCGATCTTTGCGAAATACATACACGAGCACGAATCACAAGAAGAACGTGAACTTAGAGAGAAAACTAGAAGAAACGTTATAAAAAATAAAATTGCACCGAAACTTAATATTACTAAACATTGCTCTAAATACCAAGCAGTAGAATTATTTAATAAGTTGCCTACTGACCTACGATCATTGATTTACAAAGGTACTCTATTCAAAGCCAAACTTAAGGCGTTCCTGTTGAATAAATGTTTATATTCTTTAACTGAATTGGTGACAAATGATGGTGAATAGTTTTTATATTTAGTAATTTACCTTTTGACATTAAATATTTATTCAAGACATTATTCGATTTTTTACATTTTAGATAATAGATTTATAAGTATTTGACATAATAATATTTACAATAATTTATATAATTACTGTTTACATTCTATTGACACAATATTTATCATTTATGTTATTTTAGATTTTAAATTGAGTAGACTTTACTGTTTTTTCATATTCATAATTTGTTGTTATAACCATGGGGGAGGCCTTTGCCCAGCAGTGGGACAGAACAGGCTGATTAAAAAAAAAAAAAAAAAAAAAATAACTATAAAATATTAATTAATGTACAAACCAATTCAAACACAATGCGAATTGTTATATGAGTAAATATAAATATAAATAAGATCTTCAAGTTAAAGCAGTGTTTGCGGAGGTCGGTCCGTGCATGGATGAACATTTATTCAAATTCAAATTCATTTATTGTTTGTCACAGGTGAAATATCAGTTCTTATGATTATCATAAAGGATCGCTGTAACATACCTATAAGGTGTACAATATTTAATGCTGGTTACTAATTAACACTAGCTGTTGCCCGCGACTTCGTTCGCGTGGAAATTTTGGTGTGCATGTGTGAGACTGCCTCGTTGGTCTAGTGGTCGCAAGCGCGACTACTAAGCGTGGGGATCGATTCCCGGGTCGGGCAAAGTGTTGTTAACAAATTATGTTTATTTCAATTACATAAAGTTGTCACACTCATGATTTGGAGATCACCTAGATGCTTATGATAGGGGGCGTCCATTAATTACGTGAGGCGATTTTCCGACCCCGCTCCCCCCTCATCTCCCACCTAATCACACGTGAGATTTATCAAAATGTAGTTTAGTATAAATACGGTAATCTGTGCTTGATTGCGTTGAATTCACCATAAAAAAATAATTTGTAGAGAAACATGTTTACTTAATTGAACCCAGTGAAAAACACCTGCAAGCAAACGCCCGTGACTAGAACACGTCAGTCTCACGTCAGTGTGACGCTCAAGATCAGCGGCGTGTCTTAAGGTAGCTCGCAAAATTCAAGTTTTCTTACGTTTTTTTGCAATTTCCAAGTCAGTGTCAGGTTGTACGTTGATTTAAATATGATTCGCAACCGTATCAAATATGGCTTTACGTAGTTATAAGCATTCAAATCGTCAATACAACCCTGTAAAGGATGATTTCCACCAAACGGCTCGCATCGTATCGGATCGGAAAGGATACGAATGGATGCGGCGACAGACTATCGCGCCTGGCAGGATGTCGACGCATACGATCGGCTCCGTACCGTCGCTTGCGAACGTTTCCGTTTCTGCGCCTAGTCAAATAGTTTCATTTCAACCATTTTCCAGCCGAAAGAATCCGATCGGATACGACGACAGGCGAATGGAGCAGATCGCGCGTCACAGCATACTTTTTGGCTACGATCGCGTGTCGCGGAAGCCGACCGCGGTCAAGCTGCTGTGCGCGGCTTGGTAATATAGACAGTAAATACTGTATACACGATTTAATATCGTTTAAAGATTGTAAAATCCGTTCCGATCCAATGCGATGCGAGCCGTTTGGTAGAAATCATCCTTACGTTCATTTAATCCCATGGAATGACTTTTCTTTTTTTTAAATCAGCCTGCAGCTCTGTCCCACTGCTGGGCAAAGGCCTCCCCCATGGCTTTACAATCCTGCTTACAATTTGCCCTCTCTGACCAATCCAATGACTATTTCATGAAAAAGTCATTCAATAGGATGATAGCAAAAAACCTAAGAAAATTTTATTTACGCTGGTTACCTTGGTGCGACCACTTTAAAGCCTTAAGAATGTTATTAGGAATGCACGTTTCAATTGAGTTGCGGTACTTCATGAAGTTGCAGAAACTACGGATTAGTATGCAACTCAGATTAAAGTTTCTAGATGTAATCTTAGCTGCGAAAGAGTTGGACAAGTTAAATTGCCGAGATAGCTTCACACCCCGTAAAGTTTTCTTAGTTATTTAAGTTCCAGTGCTTTCAGAGTCATTAACTTTTATGAATTAATAGTTTAAAAGGTGAAATAGGAGTTTGAAAATGAAATGTAAGTAAATGTTATATGACAATGTGTCCATTGGCATCGAAAAACATGATACCAGTATGCTGTATCATATTTATCGATGCCCATGGACACATTGTCGTTGTCGTCATTGTTGTTGTTTGTTAGAGACACACGTAAACTCACTTCTTTGTGTCCATTTCGCAACCGGCGTGCGTGTATGGCAAGATGTCATCATCATCTGCCTAGCCTTTTCCCAACTAAGTTGGAGTCGGATTCCAGTCTAACCGGATGCAGCAGAATACCAGCATTTTACATGGAGCGACAGGCTATCGGACCTCCACAACCCAATTAGTACTGGGTAATACGATACCCCTTGGTAAGACTGGTTGTCAGAGTTTCAGGCCACTGACTACTTGTAACGACTGTCAAAGATGTACAATTTAATTGACACCAGATACCAGATACGTATATGAACGTGTAAAAGGATTATGATAGGATCGTATCAGGTGTCATTCTGCAGTTTCTGCCTACCCCCATGGCAAAAGGCGTGTTAACATAGTGTGTTTTAACAAGTCACATTTCGACCCCTAAAACAAAAATCCACGACATAAACAACCAGACAGAATACGATCGCGAAAAAAATACACCACGCATATTTTCCTCATCATACGCTCCGTTCCACACGGGTCGATTTTCATTACTCGACAAAAGAGTTTAAATCACATTTTGTGGTAAATCGTGCTCGCAATAGTAGCGAAGTAGATATCGCATCCACAACGGAAAGATTACCGGGGAAACGTCCCGTGTAAACTGATTCTGAAATGGTGTTGTGTACGCTGTAAGCGAAAGCGATATTTTTTTTTGTTAATGTGAACGATACATTTTTTCAGAATGTTTTATGTTACCAATAGGCTAATAAGTTTTGTAAATATAACCTTTTTAATTTATCCTAATATTTCTTGTTTTTATAAAGTATGTATGATAGTCTGTAAGGTATTATATATATTTTTATAAGTTTAACAATGGATTTATTTCTATCTATTATGTACATTATATACAGACTAAAAAAGGCATATATACAGACTAAGGAAGGCCTCCCACTAGGTGGACCGATGACCTGGTAAAGGTTGCAGGGATCCGCTGGATGCGAGACGCACGGGACCGGTCAATGTGGCGACCCTTGGGGGAGGCCTATGTCCAGCAGTGGACGTCTTTCGGCTGAACTGATGATGATGATGCCTTTGTAATCATAACGGGAGCGAAGCCGCGGGCAAAAGATAGTGTTAAATAATTTCATACAAAAATCGTAATTAAATTAATTTGAGGTAGAATATCTTGATTACAAGGAACGTGTACGTACAGTGCAGTGGCGAGACGGCGACACATAGACGAGTGTCACTGTATTCCTAAAATGTCATGTAATCATCGCATTCATATTGGTTATTTACAGTTGATACAATGAAATAAGTAATTATTTCATTGTATCGACTAAATTAATGAAAGTCGAATGTTGTAAAATATCCAGCCGCTGTTTCTTTTGAGAAGGCTAGACTAGTAAATCTGAAGGAAAGATTGAATCGACTAATCTTTACCAAGCTACCATGCACAAATCGCTACCGCTCCTCCCTTAAACGGTCCCTTCCTGGAAGTTATTATAACTTTTGTCGCAATAATCTTGGCGGTGGGGCGACTGGACCTAACTCGTTTACCTAAGCGAATGAACCGTGAGATTCTCCTGCTTTTTTATACATTGACGCTTTATAATAGTGATCGCCCATTTTTTTGTCGATCAATCGTCAAAACGTCGATGTAAAGGATACAGGACACATTTATAATGTGTCACTCGAATGACGTGGTTAGGGGACATTTCTGGAAAACTTTAAGGAGTATTAGGATCATGGTGTATAGTGCTTTAAAACACTGTTCTTTTTTTATCGAGTGCCTAAAACCTGGTGTCAGAGTTTTTATGCTGCCCTTGGCATGCCATCGAGAAATATCTCTCAGATATTTCCTCAAGATGTTTTCCTTCACCGAAGCATGTGATAATTATACAATAAGCAAATGAATCCGAAAAATCAGGAGTGGGTCTCTGGATTAAGTGGGTCTCTGAAAACTCAGAAGTGGATCTTGGGGTCGAATTTGAGAGCTATGACTTGGCAGTCCCACGGTCACACCACTAGGCTATCAATGTTATCTAATACCCTGTTGAAAAGGGAGGATCCTCCGAAAGACGGGTGTTGTGTCTGGTGGGCTACTGCCCGACAGTTGTTATCGGGTTTTTCTATATGGTCTGAACTCAGGGAGAAGTCTATATCGCGATCTAGGATTTTGATGTTAGTTCTTGATGACACGGTTTGGCTGAGCTATTGCTACGCTGCGTGTCGCGTGTTCCATCCTCGTGTGGTACAAATATTTGTATGACCTACAGGTAGTTGTTCCGGGTCTGGCTGTTTGTGTACGTGACTTTAGTTGTTTGTAAACGCACCCACGATATAACTACACTTAATATTCAATAACTTTCTAAGATACACGTGTTCTTACTTCTTCAATCTTAGGAATACTTAAGAGGGAAGCCCGCAAATATGGCTTTACAGAAATATAATCGTTAAAATAATCAATACAACCCCTGACTATAATCCCTGATAATTCTGTAAATACATGCGTATTACGACCGTAAATCACATTTTGTTTAACATACAGCCTGACACATGCCACACGGATGTATCGAGTGACAAGAATGGATAAATTAAGGAATGAGTATATTAGAGGAAGTTTGAAAGTCTCGCCTGTTACAGAAAAATTGAAAGAAAGTCGTTTGTCTTGGTATGGACATGTAATGAGGAGGGATAAAACGCATGTGACTAAAAGAGTGATGGACATGAATGTTGATGGATGGAGAGGGAGAGGAAAGCCAAAGAAAAGATGGATGGATTGTGTGAAGACTAGGAGACTAAGAGAAAGGAGAGAAATGATGCCGTGCCGTCTGACAGGGGAAAATGCAAGAAAAAAACGTGTTGCACCGACCCCAAGTAGAATGGGAAAAGGGCAGGAAGATGATGATGACACAGCCTGACACTGACCGGCAATTAAAATAATAATTAAAAAAAAATATTATACTAATTAATTAATATTAATGTTATACGTTGTTATTATTGTTAAAATATTTTTTTTTTGTATAAACGTCATGTCTCTGCGACGAATAGATATTTTTCTTTCTTTTTTTTACTTTCAATTTGCAAAAAACTTAAGAAAATTTGAATTTCGCGGGATACCCAGACGCTTCCACCTTAAATGTGATCTACGTAATAGAATATAAAACGATACTAATTATAATGTTTCGATGTTTATAACTTAATCACGCTTAAACGGCTATCCTGTTCTGATTAGCATATAAATTACTTTGCTTCCCGGTTAAGTAAGCACTTAAACGCGAGAGGAGCCGGGAGCGAGAGTTAGTCATACATTATGTATTCAGCAATAATGAGGGGAACACAAAAGATTGGCAATGACGATAATGGTGTCAGCCTGCCAATCCATTAGCGAATTTCATCAGTTTTTATCTTTTTTCGTGACCTACGAGTAAATTCGAATCCAAATGTTAATGAAAAACTTATAAGTTCAATATAAAAAATACAGATACTCAAGTACTCAACCAATATCTTTTTATCCCCCAAAATAATATAAATATTTTACGACAAAACTTCTTAAATAAACATTATATAAACATCCTCCGAAGCGCAATAAAGACATCTATTAGCGTCACAAATAAATAAAAACAGCGTCAGTACCAAAAATAATCTCACTTTTACGAGAATAACATTGACAAACAGACTACGAAAATATTCACATAAAAAGAGATCTAAATTACGAAGTTGTAACCGAAGCTAAGTTCGTTTCGTAGCCGGCCTACGGCGTAGGCGTCGCGTAGCTGTCGGCGTAGCTCGCGCGGCTACGAGGCTATCGTAGAGGCGTTTTATCATATTTGGGTGACGTTTGTAAGCCCCCGATCTGTCGTAAGCCGTCCCAATATTGGGGGTAAGGTCGGTAAAATGATGACGACATTTTCTACTTAAATACAAATTACTCTGGTTTGACAATGTAGGGATACTGACCTCGTTTTCGGGTTGGTTTTGGTAAATAGTATCCCTGAGGAGATATTTTTCAAGGGTAAGGGGTTCAAGGCTAACAATTCATCGTTATGTGTTATTGTACACGTGTAGAACCGAAACACCATATTATACAAATCTCATTGTTAATGTTTACTACTTGGGTTGAGTGTTTGTTTGTTACGTTTAGAGCAAATTACGCAATAACTTCATTCTTATAGCCTTGGGGCAATATTTAGGGTTATCAAGTTATCGACTGCCGAGCACGAGGTCTTGGATTCGATTACCGGGTCGAACAAAGTGTTATAGGGTTTTTCCATCAGCAATTTCTTAGTGGCTGCCACGGAGGCTGGATATGTGTCCGGATGATGGTAATAGGCTCGCCCTCTATTACTTGGGACTTAAAGAAAACATAAGTGGCGAAATGTGGGTGTACTATTAGGTACAGCCCCAATGTTACTTCCTGGGAGATTGAGAGGAGATTCGAGGATCTTGTGGCTAAATAACCACCGCACGGATCACTCAGGTTAAACTGAGCTTGCCTAGGTGGGTCTGTGAACGGGTGACCACCCATTACATAACGAGATTCCGCCGTGCCTCGGAAAGCACGTTAAGCCGTTGGTCCCGGCTGTTATTTGTAGATCTTTGACAGTAATTACAAGTAGTGGCCCGAAAGCCTGACAACCAGTCTTACCAAGGGGTATCGTATTACCTAGTACTAACTGGGTTGTGTAAAATACTGGTATTAAGCTGCATCCGGTTAGAGTGGAAACCGACCCCAATAAAAAGTTGGGAAAAAGGCTAGGCAGATGATGATGACTTCCTGAAAGAATGAAAACAACCATGTCCTAGAACTAGAAATAAATTCGAAGACATTTGAAGTCCACCAGCCTGCACTGAGCCCGCGTATTGTATTGTTCCCATACCCTCTCATGGAAAGTAGGCCTGTGTCCCAGCAGTGGGAACACTAAATACGCTGTTTAATCATGCAATTTGTTTGCAAAACTACTTTATAAATAAAATAACCGACTTGAAACAAAAATGGAAAATAACTACTTTCGGAAATCAGTGACTTTTGTATGTTTCATTGACTTTTTTGCCACCAACTTAAAAAAATACAGCCAGATGAGATGAATGCAATTCTGCTAGATTATAGACCGCAAAAGAAAATTCAATATTCTTTCAATATCAGAGAAGAGGGAACCGTTCTCTGTAAGACGTTATGCTAATGATGTTACATATCCCCTGAAGTGGTGTGCAGAGGCGTATTATATAGCTTACTTCGCCTGTTGTGTCTCGGTTCCATGTTTTTAGAGAGTGAGCTTATTGCCATTTTCTAAATGCAATGCTTTACAAATATGCATTTCGGGCTAATGCAAAATATATAGGTCAAGCACTGATTTCCATCAGGAATTTCTCAATAGCAGCCACGGAGCCTGGATTTGTGTGTGATGGCAGTAGGGTCGCCCCACGGATATGAAAGGGGTGTAAAAGTACACTTAACGAAGCCGAAAGGCACTTGTTTTCCCCGTCATTGCGATCATTTTTTTGTTCATAGCCAGTTCTGGGAACCTTCTAGTTACGGAGATATTGAGGGTCAAAGTTTCAACTTTTTCACAAGATTTTTTTTTTAATACAAATACATGTCTTTAATATTGTAAATTTACTTTAAATGCCTCCACGCCCCCCGTACTCTCTATTATGTAACATACTATTAGGGAGTCATCGTGAGCAAACCGGGATTTCTTAGAACCGAAAATTCGAAGACTTGGGACATCCACAAATCCGTTTCGGGCCCGCGTCGTTTATTACCTATCTTATCGCCCACTCTCTCTTACAGAGAAGAGGCCTGTGTCCCAGCAGTGGGAACGCTAGGGTCTGATTATGGTACTACTAAGACTTTTAGAAAAAGATAAAAAATGGTTGGGTCACATCAGCTGCAAGCACGATGACCGCTGGGCTTTTAAAAGACTCCACACGATGGTTGCCGGAAGACGGACGGCGCCGCCGAGGCCGGCCCAGAAAGAGGTGGCGAAACGATTTGGACGCGTACCGCGAGGCCTGAGGAGGCACGGGAAAAGAGCACATGCAGGGAATTGGGGGCGGCTTTTGCCGAGCTGTGGGACAACTATAAAAAAAGTGTAATATTTCACGCAACTGAACATTGATACAAACACATATACAACTGCTTAGTAAGTAAATGAATAAGTAAATAAACCATTGGATATAAAATCCTAATAAGAGAATAAACCGAAATAAGAAACGCGCCATATTCATATATAATCTATAATACGGTGTCCTAATGCCTTATTCGATATTTTTATAGCCGTAATATTTGTTGTAACAATAACAACTCTACCCACATACTTTTGTAGTTTCAAAACAACTTTCTTACTGAGACGACAAACAAGATTTTTTATTAATATTATTTAGATATCACCGATTCGGCGAGAAACTTCGCTCGAGACGAGATAAAGAAATTCATATTTAATAGGGACTACGTGAAACAGTCATTGGTGTAAATTAAACTCTGTTGCTAACTAAATAAGGTTATTTTTTCATTGGGGAGCGAAGGATACGGGTTCTTTTACATTGTTCGCTGAATCGAGTTTCTTGGGGTAACGTTGAAAGTTTCATTTTATTGAAATACTTATCCACAGTCGCTAGGAGTATGCATTTTGGGATACTTTGTCATATCAGCTGGTAAACTTTAAGAAATGGCCACAGTCTAGTCGCTACACTCCCTGTGTAGACGAATATTGCAGACGTATCAGTAAGTAGAATAGAATATTATTAAAGAGGGATTTAAAAAAAAAACACGAAGTTGCAAGGAAAAAAAGAAAGTAAAAAAGAAAAAAGAAAAATATACAATTTCAACGAGGAAATGTTGAAATTGTATATTTTTCGTTCGTTGCTAGAAATAACAATCATTCGTTTCCTCTACTACAATATTTAAAGCGAATTTTAGATAACTTATTTATTTATTTAGTAATAATCATTCTCCCGATGCTTGTTTAGGCAAAAACTCACGGTGACCTGATTTTGGACCTCTAATTTGTAGATTCTATTAAATAAGGACCATCAAATTTTTTCTCATCTCTCAAAGCAAGCACGGCGGGCTGTGCAGGCGCTGCTGCTGCGACTGCTGAGATCCTCAAGCGGCGCAAATACTGTAACCTTATTGGTAACTACAGTTTTGAGCCGTTTGGAGTCGAAACGCTCGGGTCATGGGGACCGAGTGCGCGTCTCCTTTTTAAGGAAATCTCTCGCCGACTGATCGACACTTCGCGTGACCAGAGGGCTGGCTCTTTCTTTGGCCAAAGAATTAGCATTGCTATTCAGCGTGGCAATGCTGCCAGTCTTCTGGGCACGTTTCCAGATGACAGCGATGCGGAGGAATACTTTGACGCCTAAGTGATTGTCGTCGTTGTTTAGATGTTTATTTTTTCTTACTTTTAGTCTTATTTTTATCATTACTTTAGTTCTTTTTAGTCTGTATATTATGTTAATTATTCTAATGCGATCTCATAAAGATATAAAATAAATTAAAGTTTATTGATTTAGTGGCATAAAAAAATATATCTGTGAAATGATCACAAAGAGAGAAATTTATGTTTCTCTCAAATATAAATTATATATATTATAAAACTTTGCCCCACACCAGGAATTTCTCCTGTATCGTGGGTGCGTTTACAAACATTTAAACCCGGAACAACTATCTGTAGGCCATACAAATATTTGTTCCGTGCGGGGATCGAAACCGCGACATCCCGCGCAGCAGCCAATCGCTTAGCCACTGCGCCAAACGTGCCGTCAAATAAGCTTTGATAATAATAAAATACATTTTCGTTTACTGTAACGCCGAAATTTAGGAGGGCTTTTAATATATTACTATCTCGTTGGACTAGTGGTTCCAATCGCAACTGTTGAGCATAATTCAGTTCTACCCGCGGATTCGAACGCGACAACAAGTAACGACCGTGAGCTCGTATTCAAAAATCAATTACACAGTGTTTAAACAGCTTTTTAACTTATAAACCCAAAGTGAACTGTGACAAAGTGACTAATCTATCTAGTGCACAAGTTAATTAAAACAGAACTAAAGTAAATTGGCCAAATTTTAATATCAAAGTTATTATCTTAAACGGCCAAAGTGTGTTAATACGACATTGTGTCTCATCGGATCGTGTTCTATGCGCCCGTGCCGGCAAAGTGTCGCGTCGAGGTCTTTGACCGCGCTCGCTCGAATGTTGTGTGAAGGTCAAAAATAATACACGCACACCGTTCGCTCATTAGACCAATGACTTAGCGCATCAAAACAAACGGGTATTATTTACACTCCAAACCGTGCCTTATAGTGCGAAATAAAAGTGGTATATACCTGCTATTTGTTTACCAGACGATTGGTACTTGCCCAATATGCAACGCACACCTCCAAAAACTCCTACTAAAAATACTCCAAACCAAGCGCTGTCGGACAGCGCAACGAAATTATCGATGGAGGCTAGCCCTAATAAATCAGGGAAAAATATTACGGTCCGATCAAAGCGTCAACGATTAAATGACTCGGGTGACAAACAATTGCATGAGTCTCCTTGCTCCTGTGAGGACCTAAAGTCTGAACTATTAAGTATGCTGAACACCTGGAAATCTGAACAGGAGGATAGATTATCCTCCTGGAAAGCAGACCAAGACGCTTTACTGTCGACTTTGGTCAAAGATGTTATGTGTCTCAAAAACCAGTTTGCTGAGATAAAGAAAACCACCTCTGAGTTGGATCGTGGTATGACCTCCATGAACAAAGACTACGAGGAACTAGTGGTAAAGATAGCTGATTTTGAAAAACATAGCGTCAAGAAAGATGAGTCCATTAGCCACTTGGAAAAACAAATCCATGACTTGAACCTCCAGTCTCGGTCGGCAACCGTCGAACTTCGTAACGTACCTCAAAAAGAGACCGAAAAATCCACGGACCTCGTAACGATTGTGACCAAGGTAGGAAAGGCTATTGATCTGGATATAAAAGAGTCTAGCCTGCGGGATATCTATCGTTTACCCGGAAAACAAGGAAGTACATCACGAGCCATAGTGGCCGAATTTACATCAGTCGCCCAAAAAATCGATTTTTTGACACACGTGCGTCGCTTTAATAAAGAACGCTCCGTACCAGACAAACTGAACACGGAAACAATAGGAATAGTTGGTGACAAAAAACCCATCTATGCTACGGAACATTTGACGCCGGCTATGAGAAAACTATTTTATGAATCGCGTCAAATTGCAAAGAGCCACAATTTGTCATGTTGGAGCTTAAATGGCAAAATCTTCATGAAAAAATATCCGGAAGATAAACCAATCCAAATAGTGTCTGAACGTTGCCTATCGTCACTTTCTCGTAAGATCTGACTGTCGGTATGCCTATTTTTGTATGTCCTAAACCGTAATCAAATGCATGTAAATCCCAATAATTCTGGGCTATTTGTAAATATAATTTTAATTTTTAATATTTTCATGTTATCCTATTATCTCGAATCTTATTCAATAATCAAATGTAATCAAATGCATGTAAATCCCAATAATTCTGGGCTATTTGTAAACATAATTTTAATTTTTAATATTTTCATGTTATCCTATTATCTCGAATCTTATTGTTTATCAGATAAATTAACGCCGCTAAACAAACACCGCCCTCACACATTTCATACAATTCGCGCAATACTTAGTCTAATATCAACCCAGCACATAACACACAAAGCCTTTCTACAGCTACAACTCCCACCTCCAGGACGAGCAAAATCAGTCAAGAACAATCCCCTTGCAATCACTAACATTAAATTATGTAGTAAAATAGAAACCCCCGACCGGATTCACGAGTGTAACAGGTTACTATATCTCTCCCTAAATAAAATTCGATTCTAACATAGTTCAAAATGACATTGACTTATATAATGTAGCAGAATCATCAATCTGCGACGTAGAGGATTGCCGGTTGCATATTCCTGAGTCTGATCGTGGCCTTAAAATCTTTCAGCAGAATATCAGAAGTCTAAAACGTAATCTCCCCGGACTACTACCGATTATCGTCAGAAGTAAAGTAAACTGGGACTGCCTCGTGTTGACAGAGTGTTGGTTATCGTCAAACCATAATATTCCCAGCGTAGATGGATATAATTTCTTTGTCACAAACAATAATCTAACACAAAATGAGGGTGTTGTCGTCTATTACAGGCAGGATTTAAAGCTTTCGGTTGAGGAACCGGATATTAAAGATGCTAATTGTTTAGTTGTGAAACTTAACAACAATACAATAGCATTTGCCATTTACCGCCCCCCAGGATACAAAAATATAAACATTTTTTTCCAATCATTGAACAATCTGCTTCATAAATACTCCACTGTTAAAAACATTATTATTTTGGGTGACATTAATATAAATATCTGCGAAAAAAGTGTTGACACGAATGCATCCCAATATCTGGATATGATGGCCTTCCACGGCATACTCCCGGCTCATACTCTTCCAACTCATAGCAAGAATTGCCTGGATCATGTGCTTCTAAGGACAAAATTACCCGCTTGCTGCCTCGTACTACACACGTCCTTGACTGACCATGATAGTGTGGTTCTGTATATTAACACTACTCTCAGCAGTAAGAACCCAACCAACTTTAATCGCGTTGATATCGAAAGTTTGAATGCCGACATTAAAAACATTGATTTTAGCCCGGTTTACACGACGAATAACGCCGATGTCGCTGCTGATTTCCTTGTAGATTCATTGCGAGACGCAATCTCTAACAACACACACACAAAACCAACACCTCGACGAAAAAGAATTTTGAAACCATGGATAACACCTGGCATCCTAAAATGCCTAAGAAACAGAGATAATCTCCACAAAAAAATTAAAAAAGACCCTAGTAATGAAATACTTAATACTACATTCAAGCGATATAGAAACTTTTGCACTACCCTATTAAAAAAATTAAAAAGGAACTATGAAAAGTCCCAATTGGAGACTGCAAGGGGCAACAACAAAGCACTTTGGAGAGCCATCAAAGAAATAACCTTTACAGCCAAAAAGAAGGAAAGCGCATCTGAACTAATTAACGAACAAAACCCTTCGCAGGCGCTCAACAAGGTGAACCACTACTTTGCCAATATTGGGAAAACTCTCGCGGAAAAAATTGCAAAGGGTTGCGGACCAGCCAAATTTAGTGAAACTACACCAAGACTTCATTCTTTCGTTCTACTTCCTACAGACCCCCAAGAGATAGAGCATCTTATCAAGAACCTTAAAAGTGATTGTGCAGTTGGCCTAGACTTGATATCAGCCGATACCTTGAAAGCAAATGCTGACGTACTGGCACAACCAATCGCCTACCTATGTAATCTGGCCTTCTCGACTGGAGTGTTCCCGAAAGCCCTAAAAAAATCAAGGATTCAACCTATTCACAAAAGCGGTGACAGAGACTGTGTCAGTAATTATAGACCTATATCTATTCTCCCTACATTATCCAAAATACTAGAACGAATAATAAACAATAGGTTAATTAAATATCTTGAGGAGAATAACCTGTTATCACAAGCACAGTATGGTTTTAGAGCAAAAAAGGCAACATCAGATGCAGTACACGAACTAACGAACTTTGTAGCCAACAGCTTTGACAATAAGAAGAAAACTGTAGGAATATTCCTAGACCTGGCCAAAGCATTCGACACAGTCTCTGCCCCAATCCTACTTAAAAAACTGGAACATCTTGGAGTTAGGGACCTACAGTTGAAACTGCTAGAAAGTTATTTAACGGATCGAAAACAGTGTGTAAAAGTCGGAAATTACACCAGTGATGAGATTTCTATGTGTTTTGGAGTGCCACAGGGAAGTATTCTTGGCCCGACCTTGTTTCTTGCGTACATAAACGACCTGTGTCAACTTGAACTACCCAATGCTAAAGTGATCACATTCGCTGATGATACGGTGCTGCTTTTTAGTGGGGATACGTGGGATGAGGTCTTTTCGGATGCCCAGAGAGGTTTCAATGTGGTAACAGGCTGGCTACGTGACAATGTTCTTACCCTTAATGTGGACAAGACCAAATTTATGAGGTTCTCGTTAAAAGGCACGGAAAGGAGTGACGGGAGCCGCACTATAACATCCCACTCTTGTGCTAACTTTGACGTTTACTCTTGCACGTGTCCTACGCTCCAAAGTACTACATCAATAAAATATCTAGGCATAGTGGTCGATGACAAATTAAATTTTTATAGTCACATCGATCTACTATCAGCAAGAATACGCAAATTAATAGTCATCTTTAAAAACCTACGACACGTGGCGGACGGGAACCTCATTAAATCCGTATATCTTGCACTTTGCCAGTCTTTGCTTGGTTATTGTATTACATCGTGGGGTGGAGCTTCCAAGACCCACTTTTTGAAAATAGAAAGAGCTCAAAGAGCAGTTTTAAAGGTCAGTCTCTTCCTTCCCTTCCTTCACCCAACCGCGGACCTCTACAAGAAATGGGGGGTCCTAACAGTTCGTCAGCTCTTTGTATTTAACACCGTAATAAAACAACATTCCCTGCTAGCATATGAACCACAAAAAATAAATAAACAACGTCGAAAAGACCGAGTCTGTAAAACCCAAGCCTTTAAGACAAAATTTTCCCACCGCTTCTTCTGCTATCAAGGTGGTAACCTATATAACAAAATAAACAGAATTCTTAATATATACGCGTTACCAAAAAAAAAATGCAAGACAGTGGTGAGGGATTGGTTGCAAAAGCTTGATTATATCCAAACGGAGAATCTGCTTAAATGTTAGGCTGTGCCCAAATTTCTAAGTAGGTAATCCATAAACAGAGGCAAATTTTTCAATCACACGCAAAATAACTTACATGCACACACACACACACACACACACACACACACACACAAACCACTCACTTCACTCCTCTTTCACTAGACTTACTCACGCAATACATACACACATACATACATACACTAGGCGTTATTATTATTGTTATTATTACTACTGTTGTTATTTATTCCACAAGTATCCTAAATTATAATATAGATTCTACTAAATAATAAAATGCATCGATAATTTACATAATTATGTAACTGTAACTGATACCGCGGGTTGAGGTCCTGGTGATCTGTACTACAGGTGCTTTGCGCCTACTTCAGACACCAGCTCTTCACATAATTTTAGAACTTGTTGTGACCAATATGTAAATTGTAAATGATTACTATGTTTTTTCTAATCTTGTGAGGAGGAATAAATAAAATTATTATTATTATTATTATTATTATTCGAAAATACCCTCTATCAAAAAAAATCCAAAAAAAAACCCAGTTGATGGTAATAGGCCCGGTCTGATAAATAATAATTCATAGACTTATGAACATCTCAAGTTTCCTTCTTCCTCATCCAAATTATAAAACCAACAAAAGGAATGGCTTCTTTAATATTTCTCTCTCAGATATTTGAACCTGAAATATTGTAAAACAATAAGTTCGAAGGCGATGGATTGAAAAACTTTTAATATTTACTTAAAACATTAAGTATATAAGCGGATCTCGCCTTTTAAACTTACTTACTGTTAACTTTACTACTTCCTGTACCAATATAGCTTATAAAATTAGAGTTTCAACGAGGAGGCGGTCCTATGAAAATGGTTTGCTGGCTATTTTCTTGGTACAGTTGGTTAGCGCTGTGGGCTCTCGGCCGGTGTATTTAATTATTTTAACAATTCAACACTTTTCAGATGCGAAGGCGATTTTATTTTTCAAGAATTGGACGATTAGTGCCAAAAGGACCTCAACTCAGTATAATGCCAGATGGCAACACCAGGTACCACTTGATTGTGATTGGAAATATGTCAATTAAAGTACTCTACCCACTACAAAGTATCGTACCATGACCAACCTCGTCGCGTGTCAGCGTACCGGTAAAATATTCTCGCCGACAATTGTTGACGCTCCGTGCATGGCGCCTGGCGGCGTTTGGTCGGTCATGGAACGGTATAGTGGGCATAGTCTCATATTTTTAAATAAAAATATATTTTTTTGCCCCATATGTTTCTATCACGATGATGGTATGGTACAGTGTTGTGGGCAGACTCCTTTATACACTACACACACACACACACTTTAAAGGTTCTTTAGCGTTTGTAAAAACAGGCATTAAAATAATGATGTAGAGAAACTTAATTCTGCTATATACTTCCATTCCTCAATAGATATACAGAATAAATACATACAATATATTTTGTCAGTTACCAACACAACATAAGTTTGGAGCAGTTGTCGCAAGAATAAGTGATGCAAACAATTGGATGAGGTGGGCCCGCGTCAGGCCCGCCTTGTGGGCCCACCTAAGGCTCACGTCGGACCCCTGATTGTTACCGAACTCGACATGTGAATAGAGCGTCCCTTTGCTCACTGTACACACCATTGAGCATGTTGCAATTGATGGGAGACAGCGTTGAACGTATTTTTTTTAAATAATCGCTCCTTTTTTCAGCAATAAAAATCGACTTTTTGTAGTCGTTACACAGATATACCTTTGATTTTGAAAATCACAATGATTTTTGTTTTTGTTAAAAGGCTGCCTTACAGAGGTAAAGTATACCTAATGTTCTCATGTCAAGTGGATGACTTTTCCAGAAACAAATTAAAAGCATTTATTTCAAGTAGGCCAGTTACAGGCACTTTTGAACTGTCGAAACAAAGACAACAATAAAATGAAGCTACAGCCCCTACAGGACTGTCTTTTAAATCAGAATATTGTTACAAAACCTTGGTTACATCATTCATGTTGAGATTACAAACAAACATGCCTGTTACTTCATTGTCATCAATCAATTCAATCTCTCTCTCTCTCATCTCAGATCAGATTTCATCTCAATCATCAATTGATGACGATGAAGCAAGGTTTCAGGGAAAGGATCAGTAAGGTTCTCGGATTCTTGGCAGATGTTTTATCGCCAGCCAACGGAATCTTACAAATACAACATTAAAAACACCATCATGGTTGTAGACCGGAAAACGCTAGGCAAAGATACAAGTGTTCCACTCACATTTCACTACGTTTAAAAATCCTAAGCAAAAATGGCTAATCTCTTCCCAAAAAGTAGTTCTCTTAAACATCACCAATTTAGCTTTTTGTCTAGTTACCAGTCTAATGATAATTTTGATTGTTTCCCGCTCATCTTCAATCGCATGCCACTCAACTCGATTCTCGGCAACTCTCATCCAGTTGCTACCAGCCACCCTGCAAAGAACGTCGCTCCACCGAGCCTGGGGGCGTCCCACCTTACGCTTGCCAATTGGCGGTCTCCACTCAAGAACACGTCTACCCCAACGGTCATCGGTTCTACGGCTAATATGGCCGGCCCAGTGCCACTTCAGCTTACTTATTCTATGAGCTATGTCGACAACTCTGGTTTCCGCTCATCGCTCCTCCCTTACACCACAAAAGGGTCCATATATTCACACACGCAACGATCGACCAGAGTCGTAAATTCCTGGAGCGATTAGACTCCGGCAAGTTTCTTAATCAACAAATAGAAAGCTGTCGTAAGTTCGTAGAATCAAGTTATGGAGTGAGATTATGATATTACAAACGTTGCTGACTCATGCTCGCAAATCATGTTTGTGTATTACTTACATTAGATACGCACGTAAAGTCTTGCAGGCAGGAATTTACTTTTGGCTGTGAAAATGTAGCCACACAAAATACTTAGATATCGTAATTTGCTTTATGTTTTTATGTTTTCTCTTTTCTCTTCTTCTTTTACACACTGTGTCTATGTTTTATTATCTACTCGTCTTTTGCAGGTATGCTGTAAGATTTTTTAATAAAGAAATATCAATGATAATTATTATTAAGAAAGAAACGCTACGTACATACTGAGCGGCGTTGAAAATAATCTCGTTTTGTTGTTACGATTGCGATAAATAATACGGAACGTATGATACATAAAGAGATAGCTATTACGCTTGAAGTACCTAAATTACGACAATTGTCTGAATTTGTCTGCAACAATTTGCGCGCGCTAGTGCGATATCTCTTTTTTATTTATAATATCACTGAGAAATAAGCATCACCTTTGTACCTATTTTTCTGTTCCTTTCTTCTTTTCTGTATTTAGTGTGCACATAAACGTTAAATACAATAGATACATACTTACGTGAAAAACTTACAAACAGTGAGATTAATAAATAACTTTACTTTTTGTATGTATAACAGCAGTGTTTCTCTATGTACCGTACAAAAATTTAAATTTTGCACTAATTTTAGGGCTCCATGACGCATACACACATCGCAGTCAAGAAAAATAACTATTAAACATTACACAGAAAGTATTTCAGTGCTTGTTAAAAGTAAGATCAATAAATCCTCTCTACAGAGTCCTCTGATCTGCACAGAATTATGAGGACTCAACTATGATTGTTTTTATTGTAGACTTAAACAAAACGTAATTAAAAATACAAAGTGCAAAAATGCAAAAACACTGAAAAAATTAAAACTTTCCCTGGAAACGTCCTCCACACCGGAATAGGTACAAATATGACTGAAAATTGGAAGTAGAAGGTATTCGCCAAACTATTTTAATTAATTCCTGTCGATACGCCAAGTTTTCACTACCTACCAATCTCTACCTACCTACGTACGAAGGTAGTTGTGTAACGTTGTTTTCAATTCCGAGCCACAGTTATAGGGATTCAGGAAAATTACTTGCTAGTCCGACACACTAGAAGTATGTGCTTACCTTGAACCAAGCCATAGTTGAGTCATCATATAGAACCACCCATTCTTCCGACCAGGAGTTCCATAGATATTTGCCTGTAACAAGAGAACACGTATTAATTCAATCATCATCATCATCATATGTCTCATTCTGGCCATGTCTCATTTTACTTGGGATGGTCGCAACACATTTTATTCTTCCATTGCCGGTCCTTGCTGTTATTAGTAGATCTTTGACAGTCGTTACAGCAAGTCAGAGTGGCCCGAAAGTCTGACAACCAGTCTTACCAAGGGGTATCGCCACAACCTAGTTAGTAGTAGGTAATACCCAGTACTAACTGGGTTGTGGGGGTCAGATAGACAGTCGCTCCATGTAAAATACTGGTATTCTGTCAACCGTTAATTCAACCACTAATAACCTTTTCCAAAAGCTCCCGTCAAGCATAATTTATTCAAACTACGGATTTTCATCAAATAAGTTTTTCATAAGTCGAAAACAAAAGTAAAGGTATTTTCTTGCAAAACATATTGCAGTAACCGAGTCGTAAAATAATTTTAGCGACTTATAATATAGCTCAACAAAATTTACTAAAATTCTCATCAGTGTTGTTAGAGCTGAAATACATTAATTTAATTTTACGACTTCTGCATAATAGTCACTGATAGAATACTCATTAAGGGGCAATTCAAACTATCTCGAAATTCAAACTTTAGGAGCATTCAGAACCTAGTACGCATACTAAATGCTCTCTTGTCTCTTTCACCACGGGATGACGTCACTCAGATATAGATATGTTATCTCGCTTTTTCATAATTCTGTCTCGGTCACGCATGAAGGGTTTGATCATAACTTTCTAGAGCTACTTAATAGTCGACTAACTGGCTTGCAAGCTGGCGTTTTTACTCCCATCGGCAATTTCGCACCAGTAGACAGTACAGTGCAGATGTGGAAGTAACTCAATGGTTTTAAATAAAAGGTTTTGTGGTGATCCAAGACAATGAGATCGAGTTTGCGGTGTTGGTTGCAAGACAATTTTTTTTTTGACCAGAACTGTTGGTACACAAAGCGACCACAGATTCGAAGTGAAGTTATCCCTTGTATTGTTGACAGCTCCAATTTGGCTTTATGTCATTATAGTACAAAATGAAAGTACTCGGTCACATTCCATTACGATTTATATATACATTTTTTTACAAACATCTATTTGACAGAATCCAGATAGACACTACCTGTCAAATAACTAGAAAAGTTACATCGCAGCAAAATATATGGTCCCATTAAAATAGATGGACAAACTTTTAGAAATAATTCAGACCACCAAAATAAGGACAATGATAAAAAAAATATACGAAAAACACATTAGATACTTACCAGAAAAAAATCAGGTAACGAAAATACATTAAAAATGTTGGTTACCCAATGATGTTAGGTCAAAATAATATCACTTTAATCAGTGTTTTTTTGCTTGGATATCTTTGGTTAGACGTACTGAAAGCTGTGTCAAAATTTGTCCATCTATTTCAATGGGACCTTATGTACGTCGATGAAAAAGTGAGTAGACTGAGCTGCATAATTATCCCGAAGACAAACACGGCCATTTTTTGCCGCGATAGGCTAGTACTAATCTATGGTGAACCCGAACATTAAAACCTGAATTATTCCCATTTTTTTCGAATCCCCATAATACTTTACTCCTTGAGCTCGACATCATAAAACTTGAGTTACTGCTTACACCATAACACTTGAAATAAACCTTCGCCAAGTGTCGTAAAGAAACTTTGTTTTATGAACGAATGAGAATTAACCCTAAACGTAGGGCTGGCGAACGACTTTGTAGGGTTGTTAAATAGTAATTGAGCAGATCGATCTTTGAGGGTTTGAACGTTTGACAACCTTAATCTTAAGATATCAGTAGGTATATCTCGTAAGCAGTTTAATGTATTTAGGTATAAGTTATAAGCTAAAATAAATATAAGAACAACTATCAGAGGAACGCCCATTTTTACGCAGTTTTAAGTCATAACTTGCCAAAACTTCGAGATTTCTTTATTTGTGTACATTTAATATTAGTGTTTTACACATAAAACTTCGTCTTCTTCTCTTTAAAAAAAAACATTGCCCCACACTAGGAATTTCTCCTGTATCGAAGGTGCGTTTACAAACATTTAAACTCACATACACAAACAGCTAGACCCAGAACAACTTTTATTCCATACAAATATTTGTTCCGTACGGCTATCGAACCTGCTACTGAAAAATTCCTGATGGAAAACCCAATAACACTTTGACCGACTTGGTAATTGAACCCAGGACCTCATGCTCAGGACTACTAGACCAACGAAGCAATCAATCAGAAAGGGCAGGCGAGGCAGTTAGTTCGAGAAAACTCTTTATGCATAAAATAATTTTCAGCCGATTTGAAAACACTTGATCAAGCTAAAGCCACCCCACCTCCCGTAACATAAGGTGTCAATTTGCTTAGCAACTTTCCTAACGGTATGTCACATATGCGATTTGTACATAAATAAAAAACGTTACCAACCCTATCCCACGTCCTTTTTATGTCGCCGACATTCCTCAAGATTATTGACTCGGCTTCGAAAATGATTGAGTGACGATGTTTTTATTGGCGAGAGAGTTTTACGAGATCACTATAAACAAGTTGGGACTACCCTCCGTACGAGTTTGTTGTTGCAAGACGAAAAGGGAAAAACCGGTTGGTGTTCCTTTTTTCTAACTTTTTGTTCCAGTAAGTTAGGTTCGTTCACCCTTTGTAATCTTCTTAGTACTTATAAGTTTTCAAATCACAATTTATCTCTAGTTTAATACATGTAGTCGAAGATTTAGAATATAAACTATTAATGTCAAATTGCAAAAAAAAGAGCTTACAATATTGAATTCATACAAGTGCTACGAAAGGTCTACGAGAGTGCTACGAGGGTGTTACGGATTTGCTACGACGCTACGTCGAATATTAAGAATATAAATTGATGTAAAATTGTAAAAGAGAGATTACAATATTGGATTCATACAAGTGCTACGAAAGGTCTACGAGAGCGCTACGAGGGTGCTACGGTTTTGCTACGACGGGACTCGTTTTTCGTAAAGAGTAAAGGTGCCTGAACACATACTATAGTACATTATCTGTCAAAGTCTGGTATCCGGAGCCTCTTCCGGCGTTTATCCGTACATAACAGTTTGATCAAACGTTTACGCGTTAAGTAATGTCGTATTCAATAAATATTTTTTGTTATTACTTACGTTTGTACCGCAGCATGTATCCGCCTTTGATTTGTGTTGCGGAATGTTCTGAAACAAATAATAATTGATTTTAGTAGTTTTCGTTAGAAGTCGTAAATTAACGTCTGGAATTATTGGAATTTAGTTTGTAGTAGTTAAAGTTAGTTATTTCGAATTCTGTAGTTATTATTGAATTGGAATTTCTTAGTTTTAGAAAGGTATTATTTTCGTCTAAGATTATTAGAATTATATCACATTTATTTATCTTTCTTTGAAGAATAAATCAGATTATTTCAGAGAAGTCGAAAAAACAAACACAATAACAAAAAAAAACCAAAATCATCAAATCCTTACAAACAAACATTGCTCGCAAAAAAAAAACGAAAATTCAACAGTATCTGAGAACAGCCAGGAATATTAACAAAAGCAGTTATTTGTGGTAAACAGGAAAGTTCCGACGGGGCGAAACGAGACGGGACGAAACCATCGCGAGACGTGAGACGAATACGCAATAACATAGTAAATGGACCCTTCATACTAACCGGGACGTCTTTCCGCGTGGTTTCAGATGGAGAATTCAATACGGCTTTTATTCCCATGCGTATTGTAAAATGTGAATCCCTATTCATCTTTTCCAATACTAGAATTTTTGTGTTGTCACTAAAAGAAACGGTGGATGAATTGTGTGAAGGGGGTGAATACTGAGATCTTTTGATTCTAATGCTAAACGGATTTTGAAATTTGGAACTTAGGTAAATCATTACTTAGTATTATACCTGGTTTAGGACGTAGGATACTTGGATACCTGTCGCGAATCCTAAACAAGGGGTCCTGTGTTCGATTCGCGGGTCGGGCTAAGCGTTTTTGTAGTTTTCCTTCAGGAATTTCTCAGTAGCAGCCACGGAATCTAGATCATTTCCTGGTTGATGGCAATAGGCTCGCCCCTTATTTCATGGAATTTAAACATAAGTGGCAAAATGTTGGTGAACTATTAGGTACGCCTCTGCCTAACCCTTCGGGGATTACGGGCGTGATGTTATGTTACTTTACCCCGCAAGTCATTTTCATGGAATATTTTCCACTCTCCCCACAGGCACTTGCTAGTACATAATCATAGTAACTCTACGATTAAAGATAAAAAAGCTAAAACACAATAGATTTTCAAAGCAATTTGTGATTCTAATTATTTGAAATAAATTAATAACTAAAAGGTGTATCGACTGTTTGTCATTCAACGTAGATTTTATGTTTCAATATACGATCGCCAGATGGTCGGCGATATTGCAGAGATCGCACGATTTCTATGCAAAAACATTGGAATATTAGAAAAGGGCATGGAGTCCACAATATCTAATATTTAGTGATTGTACGCTGATCATAATAATCTAGCCAATAACGCTATTGTAGTCATTTAAATATGAAAACAAAGTATAAATGTACTGTGTCTGTTTATACAAAGTAAATAGATTTTCTTTTTCTTTTTACATAGGTGTAAGCTCACGGCAAACTCAGTAACTCTGTATTTCAAAAAAAAGGTGAAAAAGTTGGAATTTAGCTTCAATTTCTACGTAATTAAAAGATAAAAGGAAAAATAAATATCTCAATGACGGTAAGAACATTTGCCTTTCGGCTTCGTTAATGATTTTTTACACCCTATGGACATAGTGCTAGTAGCGCATGGCCAAAATCGAACATACTATGTATTACATGAAACAGTTTCACAAATATTTACCAAAAACGTCGGCTTCTTGACACTGGCAGAATAGTCGATGTCGGCTCCATTGCAAAAGAGGAAAATAAAACGTCTGCCTGTCAAGTGTCAACGTCATTCAAGTGTCAAGAAATCCTTGCTGCTCTGTAGGTATTATGGTCCAAGATCCCAGGGCCGCCAGATCTTACTTATTTTTTATTAACAAAATGTGTGGCATCGAGTAGAGTTAGTATGTACACCTGTCAACTTGTGCCAATTTTTAGATATAAAATAAATAAAAATCTTTTATTTTCATTCATGATCCATACAGTGTTAGTTTTTTTTCCTCAAAGTATCTAGCAAGTACTTTGACGGAAAGTATATGTCTTCTGTACAACATAAAAAACAGCAGACAGGTTTTAAGAAAAGTTATTATTATTACTGCGCAATTTTAACACCTGGTTTTTAAAATATTGCTTCAGCACAAATTAGCAGGTTTACAGACGTTCACAGCACATACTAACACTACTTAATGCCATCGTTTTGTTAATCAGAAAACGAGTAATGTCTGGCGGCCCTGGAATCTTGCTCTATTAGAGCATATAAAATCGTTGCACTGTTTTGTGATTCTGATTTTAAATTTGTTTTATTTTTGTATTTATTTTTGATTTAATTTTTTGTATTTAATTTTGATTTTGTTTTTAATTTTTGTATTTATTTTTGATTTTAATTTTGTTTTCAGTTTTTCTATTTAATTTGATTTTAATTCTGTTTTTAAACATTTTTTTTTACTTTAATATAACTGATAACATTTAGTATTCTATGGGGCATGCGGTGCTAACCTATAAGAAATTGTTATACTAACCTTTGTTATAAGAATCTTTATTTTAACATGTAATAGTATAAACAATCGTGGGTTGACCAGAAATAATAAATAAATAATACTTGTGCCATCACAAATGCACTGTCTCATTGGTCCGTCCCGGCTTCGATTTCAGGTCGGATAAAATGTTATTAGATGTTCCCATTGAGGATTTCTCGTCAGCTTCCCGGAGTTCTTAAGTTTTTAGGAAAGATTGCTTGACCACATAGCAAAGGAATTCATGATCACACTCATAATGACTGCAAAATAGAATTCTGCTGCTTATTTTTGTAAAATCCGTCTACTGTAAAAAATGACAGTCAGAAAAACCAGATATTATATAATATTTTACAACGGCCCAAATGAAAAGCTACCGAATGACACCACAGGGAAATATCCGTCGCGCTCCTGTGGTGACGCGCGACCGGATTTATGAGTATGTGAGACACATTTATTCACATAACCGGCACCGAGCCCGGTGGCGAAGTTTGCTTAAAAGACGATTCTCATATGACACCTTCTGATCCGCGCGGTCGGGCGGAGGTTGCGAAGATTTTGTAGCGGTGAACCGCGCGGACGAGCAGTCTCGTGTGAGAATCGCCTAAGTCATCATCATCTGCCTCACCTTTCCCTAACAATGTTGAGAGCAGTAATCACTGAGTGATAACTGCCCCGACTTACATGTCATATGTCTTGGGTTCAAACCCAGGCACTGCTGCAGCACTGTACTTTGTGTGATTTATTTCATCACCACTGCTCTTAAAACGGTAGAGGCGAATGAGGAAACCGGCATCAACATTATCTGCCTAGCCTTTTCCAACTATGCTGGGGTCGGCTTCCAGTCTAACTGGATGCAGCCGAATACGAGAAAAAGGGTAAAGAGAAGAGAGGGAAAAAAAGAGTATGGGTGAGTATTACATATTATAGTATTAGACCCAGCCTAGCTTTTATAAAGAATCAGTTAAAATCAATCAATCAATAATTATATTGTCAGGCAACTGAGGCCCATAAATAAAATAGACAAGATAATTTTAATAAATAATAAACTAAAACATATTTAAAAAAACCTTATTGAAACTAAAACTACTACTACTACTATTAAACTGGTACAGACTAATTGGACACTAACAGATCCGTGAATATCCGTCAGTGTCCGGTATCCGCATCAGTCCATACCGGTTTGTCGGAACTTTTACCCGGCGGACTGTGTGAAGGGTCCTTTAAACCGACGACGAAGAGACTAATCAGACCAATGATCCATCATTGTTACAGCTAATATATTTTGTGTAATTCCTTTAAACGTCGCGTCGGCGGAATGTTACGGAAAATGTTTGCTGATATTTTTTCTGTAAGGTATTTAGGGATGATTGAAAATATTGGTTTGTGTGAGGAAAAAATAATGGTTTTTGTTGATAGAATATCGTAAAAATATTTTCAACAGGGAATTTACGTTTGTACTCACAACTTACTCGCAAAAAATTACTTGCTTTAGTAGGCATTTTTGAACTATGTTTTTTGCTATCGGTAATAGAACCAGATGGTTTATGGTATCTATCACAAAATATGTCTGCAAGCCATAAGCTCAAGGAGTCTGCTAAATCACCACAATTGAAATATAAAGATCTAGCGACCCGCCCCGGCTTCGCACGGGTGCAATATATATATATAAACCTTCCTCTTTAATCTTTCTATCTATTAATGAAAGCCGCATCAAAATCCGTTGCTTAAAGATCTAAGCACACATAGGGACAGACAGAAGGAAGCGACTTTGTTTTATATTATGTAGTGATAGTGAAGACGTCAACAATTCCTGCTTACCCCCCACTGGAAAAGGCGTGAGTTTATGTACGACAAGAAGCATCAGAAATTGGTACGGTGGTAGTGCTCTGGATAAACATAAAAAGCTCAACAGCGACAGATTCACTTTGCTTTGTGTCATTTGTAAACAAAAGCTACCATACAAAGTTTTCTCATGTCCCCAACGACACAATTCTAAACATACAGCACTAGAATCAGGAAACAACAAACATTCTATTCCAACAAGTTTTGTAACACACCGTACCTGAGCTCGCACCAAAAATAAACCCACCCTGTACCTAATGAAAGATGAAAAAGGTAGAAAGGGACATGACGATACATTTGTCGAAGTTACCTAAATATTTAGATGTGTCACCTGAACTGAGGACATGATTTCCTCTGAGGGTTTTAAATGTGAATGAATGAAGACTATGAATGAATATACAACTGTGAATTCTCACTTTATATTCAAAGTCAAGGGCAGATCATTTATCTCCATTGAGACCATTTTTGTAAGAGGCAATTTTAATAATGTTCTTAATAAAAGTCTTTAATCGTTCAATTATGAGATAAAAGAATCCTGCCCGGAAAGGAAATCCGTTTCCTAATTGGCTCTTTTTTGTCTAAAAAGATCATGTAAGTAATCTTAGTTTGCGTTCGGATGCAACATACTCCAACACCGTGCTAGCGATTATTAGGGAGAGATTTGTTTGTCCTTTCTTTCGATATTGTTCCAATAGACATGTCGCTGTACCAGTGTCGGTAAAAGTATATTGTAAATAATTATAATTCTAGGAAATAATTAATTGATTTTAGTTGTATTGCATTTTAATTGTATTTGAATCAATTCTATTTGTATTGTAATTTATTTTTCTGCACGCAAAATATGAGCTTTGACGCGGAGTTGCGGACACCAGCGCGTTATACAATACAATTAATTTTTTATTTAAATTGTAGTGTTTTTTTTGTGTAATGTGGTGTGATTATAGTCTGATTATATTGTGATAAGTGGCAATGGGTGTAAATGACCTGAATAAATGAATTTATAATATTATTTTTAGCAAAAAAGTAGTTATTTATATTTAATCATGGCTAACTGTTAAAGTCAAACAAAACGATGGAAAGTGACCTCAAAAAAATGACTGGTTCGGAGTGGATGAGAACAGCGAAAATCAGGCAGAAATGGAAAACTTTAGAGGAGGCCTTTGCCGAAGGACAAGCTGTTGATCAACACTGACCGTCTAAGACAAATAAATATGTGTATTGTGTATTGTAAATACTGTAAACATTATAAAACAGTAATAAAGACTTGTTGTTAAAGTCTTAATAAAAAGTTTCACAATCGGCAGCATTTCCAACGCGCTATGAAATAATCTGGTAATGGTACGTTTGTTGGCAAGCATGTAAATTTTCAACGTTAATCAAAAGCGACCACCGGTAACATCGTTTCCAAGCTAGGTAGTTACACTTCAGTGTTGGCAAATATACGAATTATTTAGCTACGAGCTCCTCTAGCCTGTCTTCCTTTACAGATCGATAAAATATAGAAATTTGGCATCAGTCCCTTCATCCCTTATTATACCTACCTGTCCATACCTTATATACGCTGGCCCGGTCTCCAAATGACTAATAAAATGTATTTCCCTCAGCCTAAGGGATATTTTTCCCTCCCCTAATATTTGGCCGAAACACTTGGAATCACTTTCGAATCCCCAGTCCCGGCTTATACCTGGAATATACCGTCTTGTGCTACGGATAAAGGCAAAATAAACTATTTATTTCTACGTAGGTGGTATACAGGGTGTATTTTCCAAGCGGGTGTGGATGGCCAAATCCTAAACTATGAGGAATAGCAAAAAATACTCAAAGGTGTTTCGAGCCCGATTTTGATGAAAACTAAAACTGCATCTTTAGATGTTTGAAAAACACACACGCACACGTATTTTCTCTTTTTTAATGTTTTTTTTTTTTAATTTTTCATTTATTTTTAATTTTGTTTCTTTTTTTTTTCTTTATTCTGTGTGTTTGATGAACTGACGTCAAATAAACTTTATTCTTTCTTCTTTTCTTTCTTAAAAATCAATTTTTCTAACCAGGAATCGAACCCATTGATTTCGGAAAAAAAAACGCACACTGTATTATTACACCATTCGAAAGTGTCGCTAATAAGGATCAAATTCTGGAAAGTAATGGCATACGGAAAACTAAAGGAAAGAGTTAATTTTTGATAAAATACGTAGCGTATATATTGAGGTATACGTGCGTGTGATATAGGCGTACCATACTGACACACCTCAACGCCTTAAAGAACCTGGTATTTTATGGTTAAAATGAATTTTACGTATGATGATAATCATCATCTGCCTGGCCTTTTTCTGCCTTTTTAATTAATTACTTACAATAAACTCAAACTCCAACTTAAAGTATTTCAATTAGACCATAAGAGACACTTTTGAATGTCAGAAAAACAAAGAAGGCGAAGCTACAGTCACAGACACACGGCATAATAACTTGTGAAAGTACTGTAGTTGCCCATTCCAAAGCGTAGATCTCTATGGAGGGCAAGAAACGTCATGGACACTCTTTTCAATAAGAGACGATCTATTCGACATTTACTCATCTAGCCTTTTCCCAACTATGTTGGAATCGGCTTTCATTCTAACCGGATGCAGCTAAATACTAATACTTACATGAAGCGACTGCCTATCTGACCTCCACAACCCAGTTAGTACTGGGTAAAACGATACCCCTTGGTGAGACTAGTTGTCAGACTTTCCGGCCACAGACTACTTAACAACTGTCAAAGATCTACTATTGACAGCTCGGACTAACAGCTTAACGTGTTTTCTGAGGCACGGAAGAAACTCGGTATGTAATAACCCGGTATGTATAGTCACCCATCCATTGACCAACCAAGGCAAGCTCGGCTTGACCTGAAGATCGGCCCGAGCGGCTGTTATTGTTCAGCCACAAGCACCCTCACGCCTGGATGCATCGATTAATTTGATGGTCTACCTTTGTATTTAACATCCACTTTGATACCCTCTGTTTTGGAAATGCGGAAGGGTACATCTGATTCCAATTGACTGTGTTCTCATCACAAGGATCTGTGATGTCTTGTCCTCAGCACAAGGGGTTCCGTGTTGTCTAGCGAAGCGTACCAGTGAGGTTAAGGTTAAAGGTAAGTTGTATTACTTAAAATAGCTCAATGTACGCACGGCGGCCAATCAAGCTATACAAAACCAAATTAAGCTGATCTATCATCGTACGGGAAGCTCATACAAAGCGAAAGGTTATACTGGGTATGAAGAGCTTGATGTGCTGCCGTGTGTACTACCGAGCTCACTGACGGTCGATCACTTTTCAAATTTATTGCTTATGTCATAAGCGTGAAAAGTGCCAGACCGTCAGTGAATTCGAGCCACATAACGAACATGTCATGTCATGTTTCTATTTACTGATAGGTTAGGCAAATATGTATACAAGGTGTAAACGGACCCTTCACGAAGCCGGCAACCAAGCATTCTGTACATTAAACCAAGGGACTCTACGCAAAAAGTATTGCCGGGAAACGCCATTTTTTGGGGGTTGAAAAATTACGTTTTACGGTCTAACTCAATCTCATGATGGATGGATGAATAGTACGGGGGTCGAGGGGGTATTTATAGTAAAGTTATAACATAACAAACTTGTAATTTAAAAAAAAAACTTGTGAAAAAGTTAGAACTTTGACCCCCAACATCACCATAACTAGAAGGTTCCCAGGTATGGTCTAGAAAAAAAAATATTGCTATAACGGGGAGAACAAGTGCCTTTGGGCTTCCTTAAAGGTACTTTTACACCCATTAGGACACTAGTCATGTTTAAGTCCCTTGCAAACCTATTAATCTGGAAAAGTAATTTTATTAATGGCAACTTAGAAAATCACTTTACTCGATTTGAGAATCATTTCGACGTATTAAAACTCAATTAGCCTCTAATCTAAATCTCAAAATTCCAAAAACGAATATCAAACACAGTATTAAAAAGCTATCCCAAAACAATTGAAAAGCGATCTTGAGAGCAAACTCGAAAGAAATCCCGTTTACAGACGAATATAGAAAAGCAAGTAATTTTATGAAACTTGCAAGGCAGGTGTTTGGAGACTCGGCTGTGAGCTGATATTGGATTTATGGTAATGTTTATTTACCCGGACGGGGGTTTTCCGTGGATAAAATTCCCGGAATGAAATACCCGGTATTTCCCTGATACGCCCAATGAAATGCCTATCGGGACTCGTATTTGAGACTCCGCTGGCTTTGTTATATGATTTTGTGTTTTGCCTGTTGTAGTTTTTGGTGGGAGGCTTTTTTTCGGGGATTATGTGTACTGTGTTCTATTTTTGTTAGTTAAATACATCATAAGTTGCTTATTTCGTTGCGGTTTAACTCTTCAATGCCCAGTGTCACTTTGTGGGAAAATCACTAAGAAAAATCACACATGTGATTTATAATATGAAAAATGAAAGATTAAAAAAAAAGAAATGAATGATTTTTGTGTGTGTGTGTGATGCTCTAAATGATTTTAGTTTTTTTCTTTAGGTAGAAATTAAAAGTAAAATTGCCTTGTGGTAGAAAAAAATCATTAAACTTCTGCAACCTACAAGTGACACGGGCAATTGACGAGTTAAAAGAAAATGTAGTGACAAAAATTTAAAAGGATATTTAGAGGGTTTGGTCATGTGGAGAGGATGAGTGAAAGGCGACTAACAAAAGGTATTTACAAGGCAGATGTGAGTGGCAACGCCCGGAGGGCCCCTAGAAGGACATACACAGACCTTATTGGTGAGGTTTTTCAGAAAGGTGAGGTGCGTAGTACTCGCAGCCAGCGTGCGTGTATGACCAGATGTATGAACGTGGACGAGACAAAAGGAGTATGTAAGGGTCGTAGGTGGCGTTCTGTGGTTTCTGCCAACCCCCATGGGAAAAAGGCGTGAGATTTTGTATGTTTGTATGTGTGTGTAAGTTGCTTATTCGATTGTGAATACAAATCAAAATTTATTTCGTTTGAACGTTTTGTAAAAGAACATGAATAAGTAGTTCAGGTATTTCGATCATCATAAAATAACCAGTCTATGTAGAAAGGGTAAACTAGGAAAAAAAACAACTTTACATATTTTAACGATGTCAATATTTCACAGTTTTACATAATAATCTTTGGAAAGGAAACTCATTCTAGTAGATCATTTATTTCAGTGTCTAAGGGTGTTACCACACCAATCGATCGATCCCCGATCACCAATCGATCGATGGTAGAAATGACGACGATCGATCAATTGGTGTAGAAGAAATTGTTGATCGACGTCGACTTATCCATTCTACCCTCGATTGATGGCCTCGATCGACGATCGATCGATTGGTGTGATAACACCCTAATTCAACATTATTATTATTATTTAAGAAACATTTACTGGTCTATATTTCCCAAAAGAGGACTGTATATTTAGAGGCTGATGTGTCTTGTATGTAATGGAAATATTTAGCAATTTGTGAATACGTTCACTCTTATAACTGAGTAATGTTTGTCTGTATAATCTCGTGAAATAATCCATGCTAATATAAAATGATTAAATGCGATATTGACTCCCTGTGTCTGTTAACTGTTTACAATGGCTGAATGGTTTGAAATAAAAACTACCGGATATGTAGACGATGACCTGTGTACGACATAGGATACTTGAGGTAGTAAATAATCTTACAGGAACCTATGGGTTCATTTCCAACCTCCACGCGAGGGAAGCCGCGGCCAAAAGCTAGACAGTTCTGAATCTTACTACAATTTTTTATTATAAAGGCATAATTTTGAATAGTTGGGTGTTTGTTACTCAATCATGCCAGAACAGCTGAAAGGATCTGGATGAAATTTAGTGACACATGATTTAGTGTGTACATAAACTGTTAAATAAATATACGCTTCCAAAACGCGGTCCCTTCTACAGGGCTCGATTGTTCGATTAGCCGTCGGTCTTTTGAGAAACATGGCCGCTGTTACTTCAGTTTCCTATTCTCTCAAAAAATAGATAAGTTAGTCGAATATCAGACAAAATGGCTCCATCCTCCAATATCTCTTACACGTCCTCTACAACCCCATACATCACGTATACACCATGAATCTCGCATAAGTAGCTATTAATAAGTTTCTATGTGTTATTTGCGTAGGTGCCGAATTGCTGTGTTTACTCAAACCGCCAGATAAGTCCGACCGTGTATTTTATAATTAGGTTCCGTATATTGATTTGTTCTAGTTCTTTGTTTGGCACGAACTGAACTCGACCTGGTCTATTTTGTGGCTTATTTTGGCTTGTTGCACAGTAGTCACTCGAAAACGTAAGATTTTTTTTGTACTGCTTCGCAAGAGCCTCTGCTGAGCATGTGGCTCTGGGTTTGATGCCCGGGTCGGGCAAGGTGTTATTGGGTTTTTCCATCAGGAATTTCTCAGTAGCATCCACGGATTCTAAATTTGTGCAAGGTTGATGGCAGAGCCTATTGCAATCCACCTCACATTACAAGGACTAAAACATAACTAGCGAAATATGGATGTACAATTATTAGGTACACATCTGCCTAAGCTCTCGAGGATTACAGGCGTGATTCACGTTACTACAAGGTTGATATTGGATTACTACTGACAGAGCTAAAAAAACTGTAGTACCATGGATTGGTGAGCTTATATTTAAACTTATACTGTCACTTACGGAATATCTTCCGTGATTGTTCATTATTTTGAGCTCACGATATATCGGTGCTGTTGCAAGAGCCATGATCACGGGTTGACTGGAGAATACGGGTGGATGGAAAATAAATTGTTGAGAGCAGACAAATCTATCTACCTTCATTCTTTATCTTTTGAAATAATGAACAATCACGGAAGATATCCCGTAAGTGATCACAGTATAAGTTTAGTTGTAAACCGTGAAAGCTTAAAACAGTGTTTGAGCTTATATTTTTTATAGGTCACAAGGATGGCCGACATTGCTTGTTGCTACCTACTTTTTTGTGGGCTTTCACGACACCCAATTTCCGGGGTACCTTCAAATTTTCTAAAGATAAATAAGGTCGATTCCGTGATTGCCTGACAGAAAACGTAGCGGTCATTGGATAAATACAAGTTTGGACAACATATTTCTTCAAGAGATAAGAGAGAGAGAGAGATTTCTTCATATTTCTTTTTTTCATCTATTTCTTTATTTTTTCTTCTTTTCTTTTTTTTTTCTTCAAGTTGAAACGCTTGTGTTTTACGGATCATTTTAAACTAGGTATATTCCGACTCAGAAACAGACATAATATCTGATTTTAAACTATCATGGTCACTAACATTACTATTCAGACTAGAAACGGGATATTTACCATGTTTACTGTGTTTGTTCAGTTCCCGATATTTCGGCGCTGTTGCAAGCACCATGATCACGGATAACCACACACACACACACCACCACCCCGTTTCTAGTCTGAATAGTAAGACATAATATCTGGTTGGTTAGTAGCTATAAATTCTTTAAATTAAATTATCGTTGATTGGCACGTCGCATACCGCCCCCCTCGCTTTTTCTGCCGCACATGTACGTCAACTTGTATGGGAAAGAAAATATGTTCGTCGCTAGCGCGCCTCTGTCGCGTCTTTTCCGAACTATCAATGGCTAATTAATCTCCGTCGCTCTGCAGATCACGCGCGCTCTCAAGAAATTTTGAAATAAAGTGAAATTGGTGTTTTTTTCTCTCTGTGTGATGGACAACGCTCCAGGAGGTTGCTACGAGGATTTTGTGGTATGTGCATCCTTCCTTTACAAGCCTATTGTTCTTTTCAGGTGTTCCAAATCAATACGCGTCATTCCTCCATCTTGCAACGTGCCAATTCCAATTTTCATCGCATTATTAACTGAAATCGCGAAAACAATATCCATGAAATCAAGACCTATAAATATTAAAGAAAAGTTCTTAATTGATAAACAAACTTAGCCAAATCCCCGACTGTAAAAACAGCTTACCAAAATCCCTTAAAAATCTCCAACTCAGCAAAACCGACTTATCTGCTTGAACCTTTCATCGGCGGAATGGATCTCTAAAAATGATTCTTAAAGGGGAATTCATTACCATTACAAAGGAGTTTGGAAAGACTGCCGTTATCTTCAAGAGGCAGACGGTAGAACTTTCTGTTTACCGTTCATAGAGATGTGGATAAGTGTCACTTTACACACCGCTTGAATAAACATAGTAAGTTAATAGGTTAACATATTTGGTGTTTTTAGGGTTTTTGGAAAAGTTTTGGGCGATGGCAAGGGGTGGTGGGGTCATAAATAAAGTTTCGTGAGTCCCTTTTAACATGGTGCCGGAAAGTTGTCATCATCTGCCTAGCCTTTTTCCCAACTATGTTAGGGTCGGCTTCCAGTCTAACCGGATGCAGCTGAATACCTGTATTTTACATGGAGCGACTGCCTGTCTGACCTCCACAACCCAGTTAGTACTAGGTAATACGATACCCTTTGGCAAAACTGTTTGTCAGACTTTTTTGGCCACTGACTACTTGTAACGGCTGTCAAAGATCTACAAATTACAGCCGGGACCAATGGCTTAACGTGCTTTCCGAGGCACGGAGGAAACCCGGTATGTAATGGGTGGTCACCCATCCACAGACCAACCTAGGCAAGCACGGATTAAGCTAAATATCGATTCGAGCGGCTGCTATTATTTAGCCACGAGCTCCTCGGTGCCGGATAGTTGTCATCAGGTAGAATAGGCTTCTTTTCTTTCTTTATATTATAGTGCAATATTTGTTTCGTAAGAGCAGCGGTGGCCTAGTGGTGGCGACCCCGACTTACGAGCAGTAAGTCGTAGGTTCGAACCCAGCCAGGCGCATTTCTTTGTGTAATTTATTTCATCACCACTGCTCTCAAAACGGTGAAGGAAAACATCGTGAGGAAACCGGCATGTCCTAGAATTAAATATTCGAAGACATGTGACATCTACCAACCCGCACTGGGCCCGCGTGGTAGATTATAGCCCAATCTCATAGAGTGGAGGCCTATGTCCCAGGCGTGGGAACATTGTAGGCTGATTATGCTATTTGTTTCGTAAATGCATAAATATTTACTTAGTTTTTTTATTGACAGATCTAGGGATAGTTGTATATTCGAAGAAAAATTGTTCGAACTTACGAGTATATCCGCATTTGTACTAGGGCATCAGAACGTTACAGGAACTGAAGCTTTGTTTGTCTACTCTCGCTAACTGTTTCATTAGTTAAAAACAATATGTGTGGTTTTCAGTGGAATTCGAACAGAATTTCCTAGAATTCCTGTTTTTCGTAATAAAGTGCCAAATTTTTGTTGTTGTTCTACAAGTACTTGTGATGATAAGATTAGTTGGTATTTGATTTTCACAAGTTTTACAATGACTGGAAGAGGAGTTCGTGGGTAAATAATGCCGTGGACGTGTGGCCACCCATTACATACCAAGTTTCCTCCTTGCCTCGGAAAGCATGTTAAGCCGTTTGTCCCGGCTGTCAATTGTACATCTTTGACAGTCATTAAGAAGTCAGTGGCCCGAAAGTCTGACAACCAGTCTTACCAAGGGGTATCATATTACCCAGTACTAACTGGGTTGTGGGGCTCAGATAGGCAGTCGCTCGATGTAAAATTCTGATATTCAGCTGAATCCGGTTAGACTGGAAGGCGGCTCCAACATAGTTGTAAAAAGCTAGACAGATGATGATATTTTTTAGTGACAATTTTTTTTTTAGCGAACTGAAGATAGTTGGACGCCTTGGAAGGTTTCCTCAAGAACTGGCTAGAAGAAGCACAACCTTGAGAAAAATGGAAGTAATGTGGACAAGCCTTTTCCCAGGATTAGGACTGGTATGGCTAGCATTTTTATTTTTGTATTTTCTTTATCTAACATTTTTGTTACTTTTTTTTTGTATTTCATAGGCACGCCGCCTATTACATCGGACTTAAACATAACTGGCGAAATGTGAGTGTACTATCAGGTACACGTCTGCCTTACCCTCCGGGGATTACAGGCGTGATCATATGTTCTTTATCTACTACTTACACAATAGCGTCAATTACGATATAAAATTACCATCATGTTCACTGCTAAACCAGACCAGATATTTTAAACCTCCGACCATCATAGTTACAACAACGGGCGGGCCCTAACTATACTTCTTTTAAATCTAACTCATTAATCTTTCCCTTTGTTGTCTGTTTTTTGCTTGGCTTTGCACCGTTATCATTACTTAGAATTATTGCCATATCCATCCATACAATATTAATTAATTACTTACAATAAACTCAAACTCCAACTTAAAGTATTTCAATTAGACCATAAGAGGCACTTTTGAATGTCAGAAAAACAAAGAAGGCGAAGCTACAGTCACAGACACAAGGCATAATAACTTGTGAAAGTACTGTAGTTGCCCATTCCAAAGCGTAGATCTCTATGGAGGGCAAGAAACGTCATGGACACTCTTTTCAATAAGAGACGATCTATTCGACATTTACTCATCTAGCCTTTTCCCAACTATGTTGGGGTCGGCTTCCAGTCTAACCGGATGCAGCTGAATACCAGTATTTTACATGGAGCGACTGCCTATCTAACCACCACAGTCCAGTTAGTACTGGGTAATTCGATACTCCTTGGTAAGACTGGTTGTCAGACGGGCCACTGACTACCTGTAACAACTGTCAAAGATCTACAAATGACAGCCGGGACCAACGGCCATAGTCACCCATCCACGGACCAACTAAGGCAAGCGCGGCTTAACCTACAGATCGACCCGAGCGGCTGCTTCTCCCGTTCGACATATACTAATGGAAATAAATTAATAAGTAAGTTATTGTAAGGTACAATCATATTACGTCTGAGAGTCCCTTTGTTGCAACCAATAATGTTACTTTATAAATTAAATAAGAAAAAAGAACTCATAACAACATACTCATTCTTTCCATGTAAGTAAGTATGCGAAGCCTTTTCCATATCTCTAAGTAAAATGACAAGCTGATTCTATAAATCGTACCAGACGATATTTTAATAAAGAAAATTGAATTGAAACTGAAAGAAAATTCCCTCTATAGTAACGACTCGATATCCCCAGTTATCTCAATATCTGTATCTATGAAGCTCTCTCGTTTTTTTCGACCCCAACTTAATTGGCCAAACATACAGAGCCAGCCAGACTAGTCGAAGAGCTCACTAAACCAACCAAGCAATCCAATCACAACTAAATCTTGAAACGTACTTTAGGAGCTTGAGAAAGTATAAATCTACCTAAAACAACACGTCCCCCTCGCTCAGACGCTGTAATACGGCATTGAACACAATCCATTGCCTTTTTAGTGTCGTCTTATTACCGGGGGGAGTGCGTTGACCAAGCAATGAACGAGGGGTGCGCTGTTTTATAATTCCAAGTGACATTTCGGGGTAGGTGAGACGTTTTATATCGATCGGGCTTAGTTTTATGAATGGCTGGCTTCGTTCTCGCTGGGTAGTCCCCCACCCGGCCCGCCCTCTGACGCCTCCCCTGCGACACCTGGAGCCAGTTCGGTAAGAGAGTACCAATTTAGCCAGCTGATATGTGGTGTGATCATTAGGCAAGCGATTAACTCAAACGGGGGAGACGGGAGTTATGTGTATAATTAAAATGTACTTTTATTTATCTTTGGTAATTTTCTGCCTGTTACGTGTAAGTGTTGCTATTGTGATAATGTTTTACTAAACAACAGTGGCGAAGGTTTCGTAGAACTCCTACTGGCTTCCCTTTGAAAAATGGCACAGTCAGTATTCTTTAGACAAATAATAAAATCACATTATAGATATGTAAATCAGCTTACCTCTTACAAAAATTGACCCTTCGCTACTGCTAAGCAGTGATGTTTGTAATATTATAAGTACGTGGATGAAGTTAAAGGAGAATGTAAGGATCTAAGAAGATAGTGTTCTGTAGTATTCCCCTATTCAGGAAAAAGCGTGAGGTTATGAATGTATGTATATAGGAAACGGATCCCGGGAATCCTTTAACATATTTTGGTTTGTATTTTAAGAAAAAAATACAAGTTTATAAACTAAATAAAATACACGACTCCAGAATAGACGCCGGCAGAAGTTATCGGAATATTTATTGTTTATAGTTACCTACTTCATAAATAAAATTATTAACAAAATACATAAGTATTATATATTCGACATAAATACCGATAAAACTAATTGAACGAAAACATCTACTCGAACGCGTTCTGCTCCGGAAGTTCATTCATTCATTCATTCATAACGCGAGCTTCGTGTCGTGTATTCCAACACGAAATTCAACATCTATTTTGTACTTACTTTGAAGAAAATGAATGTACTTTAGTTTAAGTATGTAAATAAAGATTTCGAAATTTTCATAGATAAGCACGTAAATGGAATCTTAAATATTCAGTTTTTAATCACCCTTCATGACGTCATTACTTGCCATCATTATCCTCTTTATAACATCACGCCTGCAATCCCCAAAGAGTTGGGCAGAGGTGTACCTAATAGTACACTCACATTTTGCCAGTTATATTATAAGCCCCATGTAATAGGGGGCGAACCTATTGCCATCATGGCCAAGGATCCAGACTGCAAGCTTTTACTGAGAAGTTCTTGAACGAAAAACGTATCCCTTTGCCGGACCGACATGGTAATTGAAACCAAGACCTCATGCTCGACTGTCTACCGATTTCGACCACTAGACCAGTGAGGCAGTCATTTAAAGAGTCCCTGTTCGATTCTAATCGAATTTCCCTTTTCGTTGTCGCGCGTGACACATTGTTATTATTAATCATTACAATATTCCTCATTCATCATCATCATGATCCACAGTCCGACTTCACCCACTGAGGCCATACCCAAGTATAGGCCTTTCTATGCTTGTGAAAAACTATGCTGCCAGCCTCATTCAGGTTTTTCATTACCTCATCCTAATTTACTTAGGATGACAGAAGCATATCGTAACTTACTTCGCTGCCTTACATCCACTAGTTGGTGTGCATCACCGCAAATTATTCGTGTTACTGGCCTACGTCTTTCTTTTTCTGCTGGCGAATTTGCATAGACTTGAATGAGGGTAAACTTCAGAACTGTCCTCTTCAGATCGTTACAGAATGGTGATTGGAGAAGAAGGAGTCCTCATCTCATTATTCACTACCTTCCCAACCACATCATTCCAGAAAACCATTCCATGTTTTCCTCGCCCTACTTCTTTTCTCGAAAACGCTTTTCTTGGAACAAGCCCCGCATTCCTCTACACTGTGATTACATCCACGTGTATATTGTACTAGCTTTTGCCCGGTTTCGCTCGCGTTAATTTAGAATTTGACGTTCAATTCGGGTTGTACTCTGCTTGTAATAATATAACTCAATCATGATTCGAAAAGCACGTGGCGCCATCTATTATCATAAGAAGGTTTGTTGTTGTTTTCTTCGGGAACAGTACTTTTTTTCGGTATGAAAGGTAGTGTATATCCGTTTCTGTACATCTGACAAAGTCCATCCAAAATTTCAGGATGATTGGTTCAGTGGTTTAGGCGTGATAAGGTAACAAACACGACTTACTTTTGAATTTTTATAATATTAGTAAGGATTGTGTCCCTTGCATTGCAGTACATATACAGGATGAAAGAGGGACATCGACGCATATAGGATTAACACGTATTTAGTACATCATTCCAAACCGCCCCACATAAAAATTTTGAGTTTTTTTTTTAATCTCCTGTTTTCTACAAAAGTGCACGGTCAAAATGTATATGTAACAGCAGATTTTTTTTAACACACTTTTATTTAAATAACCGATCAAAAGTACTGAATACCTACGTGGTAATGTGTGCACGTCGATGTCCCTTTCACCCATATACAAGATCAAACGTATATACAGACATCACAAACGACGTACAGGTACCAGGACATCAAAAGATTCAAAGAGCTGGAACAAAATACAAGGTCTTATAGGAATCGTAGTACGTGATAATAAGAGTAAGAAATGCGTTACCATTAAGAAGTAAAGTAGGGGAATTTGAATGTACGGAATGAAATTTACATGATTTTAAGGTAGAGGTAAATTGGCCAGTATCTTTATATGAGCCAAAAAAGTTTTTTTGCAACAAAAAAAATAACTGACTTCCAAAAAAAAAAAACTAAACAATGGAAAATAACTCTACTGGCGGAAGACGGTGACATTTTTTTGTTTCATTGACGTTTTTAGCTGTGGTACTGATGCTATCTCACACAAATTCTTGTCGAGTATTCATTTTCCATTGTTACTAAAAGTTATTAGCAGATCATCCACATAGACATACAAGAAAAAATATGTATTCTAGAAGATAACTCATAAACTACCCACGCAATGTGAATAAAATATATACGGGACCACCGCGCAAGCTTCCTCTAGCAAATGAAAAAAGAATCAGTAATCACGGAGTTATAAGGTAACGAACGATAAAAATACAGCCAAATTGACACCTCCTCCTTTTTAGAAGTCGGTTAAAAAGGTACGCGACTGTTGTCATTCACTTACTGCAAATTCAGGCAATATGTTGTCATTGCCGACCCCAAATGACTTGGGATAAGGGTAAGAGAATGATGATGATGATGATATCTGACCTCAACAGAGCCTATAGACCGACCGCTTTAATGAGTCCTCCGCCTTGCCCCATCAAAGGTATATTAAGCGTCCACAAAGTCCTATATCCCACAGGTTATTTGCTTTAAAATAACCATAATTCACGTAGGCATTACGATACTAATTGAACCAACACGTGGTCTAACTTCCATATTTTCCATTTAAATTGATACCTTCGCGAGGACTCATTAAAACGGTCGGTCTATTAGTCAAAAATGAGTATAATAATTCTTTAATCTAAGTGAAGTTTCACGCGTTCGACGCTTAGAAGAGAAGCTTAGCTTAGTCGAGGGGTTCTACACATATTCAGGTTGCTCATCCTGTAGCATTGGTTAAAGAACAAAACCGGCCCGAAGCAATATTCGTATTTGGTTTTCTTTCGGCTCGTACCGATCGGCAATGATAGCTGAATCAAGGCTCGGCTTTTCCGAACGTACTTATATTCACAGATAATCGATTATAACCCGAGGACGTGTAAAAAGAAAATCAAAAATCGCCTTTTCATTGATTGGTTATAGAAATGAGAAATCATTAGGTATCTCAACATGAATGAAATATTCCTCATTCATCGAAATCCCGACTTATGAAATCCCATTTCGAAATTCTTAAGCACCTGTAGAAAAATATTTCGGCAAGTCGGTACTACTCAATACCCGTGTTATATATATTCAGAAGCTAAGAACAGATCACCCCAAGGGTGTAATAGAATCCGATTAAGGTAGGTATCAGGTCGATGACCGATACACTATCGTAGGTAGACTCTTAAGAGGACTAGACGATTTTGGAGAATACCTTTAAAGAAAAATATTGAATTGTTGTTATCATTGTGCCTACCAACCGATGTACGTTTCTGTCTCTCACAGACGTTTTTCTCGCAAACTGTGTGACGTAGGAATTTTAAATTTAGAATACTGATATCTGGTTTTGACAGTCGGGCGTAGCGTTTTTAAATGGAGTCGCATAAAGGAGAATGGCAGAAACAAGGTTATTATAATTGCGTCTTTTCCATTTTTATACAGAAAACTTCTTTTGAATTATCATTTCACATAAATAATTTAGCCTATAGCAACCGTGGGTTTAGAAGGTAAAAAAAATTAAGAAGTATTGTTTCGAAGCTAAGCATCGCCATCTTTAGCAATTTTAAACATAAACAACATGGCTGAACTCACAGAGCTTTACAATATTTATTTCTCTAACCACAACAAACCCTGTTCATCCCTTAAATCCTGAACAAACTCAGCAATACATCCAGGTGCCATTTATAAAGCGCAGAGCTGAATAAATGCGCTCATTACAACAATGAAATATGCAGTGCTCCCCAAGCGGAGAGAATTTGAGCAAAAAAGCGCTATTTTTGCTTTAAAACGCATAAATCTAGCGAAGCCGCGTATGAATCAGTTGTGTTGAAGTCACTGAACTTTGGTAGTTGGAAAACGCCTATATTGTAATAGTTTATAATCAACTTAGTGGTTTGTGCACATAAATGGTGGTAAAAGGGATAATATAAGGCCAGAAACCTATCGCGAATTTTAGTTACAAAGTTTTAATTCTAGTTGTTTGTTTTTAAGCTCATAATTAAACAAAACAAGTCGTATGGGTGACCTTCCATTATATATCCACACCTCTCTAAGCCTCAAAAAGCATCAGACACTTCAACCAACTTATCTGTGCAGACGGGAAAACACAGAACTAAAATAAATGTACCAAGTTTGACATTTCGAACGCATTTTTTTCTTGACAAGCAGCGCCACCTCGAAATGCATACTTAAAGTGGTTATACAATCGTTGGTCTCACCTGTCATTTCTAGATCTTTGACAGTCGTTTCGAATTGTCAGATATTCGAAAATCTAACAAGCAGTATTACCCAGTGTCTGGGTTGTGAGATTAAGATTAGCAGTCGATCCTTGTAGAATATTTGTTTTTAACAGGATTCGATTAATTGGAACCTGACCCCTAACATGGTTGTGTATTCGGTAAAAGGCTAGGACGTAGACGATATAACACCCACCAGCACTAATAGGTATACAATTATAAAAATTCAAAAGCGATTTACTCTTGAAATAACGGTTTCTACTTCGAAATGAGACCTCTTTCGTAATAGTATGGCTTCCAAAACGCAAAACGTTAATCAATACAGTAAGAGAAAAACACTTTTAAAAGTTGCTGCGTGTTTACAAATTAATGTTCGTGACTGTACGGTCTATGAAACCATGGAAACGACAACCCAAACCAAACAAAAGATGGTTCACAAACAAATTCAAAAGCGCTGACGATTAGTCCCGAATACTGCCGGACATTGCCGACCCACATAAAATGATACGACCATTCTGCTTACATGGACTGAGTGCATAATGAATCTTTTTAAAGTGAAACTCGTTGGATATGCACATACGCATGGCCGCTTACATAACATGACTTTAAAAAAAACTTCATTGCTCATCCCGGCCTATGATCCCGGCGCACTTTAAAAAACGATTTTGCAGTATTTTCCAGTTTGTAAAAACTTGGTTTATCAACGTGTCCAACACAAACTGATTTTATGAACTGATAGTAGACCCAACAAAGAACACTATTTTTAGTATATACAACATTATTTTTAGTATATGCGAAACTATAGTTTATTCAGAATAAATAACTGAATCGATTCCAATAATTTTTAGACCATGTTATTTTTTTTCCCAAAAATATTTTAAAAAAGTTACAAGTTGGCAACGAGTGACATTAAGTACCTATAACAATAATTTAGGTACCTACTGCCAAATTATTATTATCAATGAGCTCAAGACGATGTTGGAGGCGCGCGCGCGACGCACTGCGTGGTGACCACGTTTTTATGTGGACAACCAGGTAACAGAACAAGCTTATAACTTTGTGATTTTTCATGATACAGTTTTGACATTTTGTACATAGATTCTTTACATAAAAGTACTAGACACGTGTTTCAGGTTTCGCATATACTAAAACTAATGTTGTATAAAAATCACGAGTCACTATGTTCATACACGGTAATGTCCGACAGCATCTAACCGACTTGTATGTTTGTGGTTCCAGCTTCACAGATAGGAATTTTGATCAGACAGATAAGTTTTGGATCTATTTGAAAGTTTAGCATTATAGCTGTTATGGTATGTGAATGTCAGCTAGTGTTTTCTTGTCTACAAGCCTTCTCAAGGAAAATTCTTAAAACTCACGATTGACAATGTTTCCGAAGTCCTATAAACAAGATAGAAAGTTGTTTTTCTCTTTAAGTCACTACAAAATTTGATGTTTTTGCATAAATATGACACGTATACAAAAAATAAACAACATTAAGAAATTGAATTAACGAAAGAAATGGAACTTTAAGTGTCAATTCACACCGAAATGACAGCGGTCGGCAGCGCAGTTCCACTGTCAATAGATTTTATGCTTTATGATAGACGCGCGGCTGCTCGCGGCGCCGCGAGACGTCACGAGGCCCAAGTCTTTCAAACGATACCATGCATTTCCTAATGGAGATAAAGCATAAAATGGCTTGTCAGTGAAACTGCGCCGCCGACCGCTGTCACTTCGGTGTGAATAGACCCTAAACCATTCTGCCTATAATATAATTATTTATATTAAAGGATTTCAGGGAATTTAAGGAAGGATTTTAAGAAAGGAGGACTCTAGGATTTTCAACGCATGGCTCAGCGAGTGGAGTTGAAATTCGAAAAATAGTGATAAAGAAAACGGGAATCAGGGTCAGCCCGAGTGATGTAGCTATACCCTTATCATAGGGGTAAGTACCTCGAATTGTTACCTCTTAACTATTTAACCCCCATAATACTCATTAAAATATAACCAAGGGACGTCAAAATATGCCCTCAGTCAGGGCAAGTACTTGACAAATTAAATCATATAAAGATAATGAATTATACTATGAAGTATCGATCCGAAATGCTCTGCTGATTAATAACCTGTTCAAAGTGATTTGAGTGTAATTTATAAAGAGATAAAGTCGTATTTTCTACATACAAATATAAATCCATTGTTCACTTGAACATATGGATACCTTCGCTTTGAGTTACCCGATTCCTGGAACAGAATATGAGGTAGAAAAGCCGTGCGCAAGCAAAGATTCCTTTACATTATTGGATACTCAATAAACTGTATAAGAAAGTAAAATAAACAAGTATTGGCTTTCAATTTCTAACGATATGGTATGAAAACTATCTAACATAACATCAAGCGTTATCCTCGAAGGGTTAGGCAGAGGTGAACCTAATTCCATCCCAATTTGGTAATTATGTTTAAGTCCTATGTAATAGGGGGCGAGCCTATTGCCATCAATTGGGCACTTATCCGAAATTCCTAATGGGAAACTGCAAGAATATTTCACGACACTCACTATGCACTTATATGAGTGGAATTTATTAATAATAATCTGAAGGCGAGCGGTACCGAGAGCCAAACTACAGTTAGCTGGCACAGCTTCTTAAAATCTTGACCATTAAACTTAAAATGGTGTTCCTGTACTTCACTGCAAGGTGTCAATATTCTACGAAATTGAACTTACTTATTCTGTCACCATTTAGCGATCTCGTTCGTTACTTTCATCATATCAGTCCGGAATCAGTCACTGCTGGGTATACGCCTCCCCTGTCTTCTGCCGTACCTCTCGGTTCTGTGTGTGCCTCATCCAGGTGTCTCCGCCAACCCTACCACCTTGGCCACCACTCGGTCAAAGCTTTGCTCCATCGGCCATCTCCGCGATTATTACGATTCGCAATGATTACGATACTTTAATACCTATAGGTCATACATTACACGATAACTGACAAATGCTTGGACTGGCTGGACAGGTCCACTAAAACCTGTGTGGTTCTTTCTTCAAAATACCATCTCAGACACTTGTCTACACAGTCCTCGTGTAAGTTGACCAAGATTACGTCTGGACCTTAAAAAAGACTATGTATGATCTCTGAGTTTGTTTCGGCTGTTTCTTCTCAGAGGAGTCAGGGACGAAACAGGGACGAAACACCGGCCTCATCTTGTTTAAAAAAAAAGACGACGTGTAAGAGTGTTTGTAAAAACTTATTTGCAAAACATATATCATTTGTTTAATACATACGCATTTATCCATGAGTGTAGGTAGAAATTGCAGAACTGCACATCCTTAGATACTCACATACTCCTATCGTCTCGTCCAAGTTCATACATCAGGTCGTACACGTACGCCGTTTGGGAGTACTACGCAAGTACGCACCTGACCTTTCAGTAGAACACCACCGATAAGGCCGTGTCTTTAAGTTAGTTATTAAAGAATTATTTTCCTCGTCAAAAGTTCACCGGTATTTGTAACTTAATACTTTTGAAAAGAAACTCCGAAACAAATTCCAAGGTTAAAAGTATTTCAACAAGTTCTGGGTATTCAAAATACAGCCATAATAATAATAATATCCCACTTAGCTTTTGCTCGCGACTTTTTCCGCGTAATGGTCGGAAATTATCCTATGGGGACGTACAAATGGGTTACGCTGCCTGTCCACCGGAGCGGAGCGAGGCTGCGGAGCGGAGAAACGGAGAAATATTAACCAATAGAATTGCATGAAATTTCCGCTCCGCTCCAGCATGCAATCCTATTGGTTAAGGGCATTACATGGCTCAAATCCCAAAAACAGCGTATGTTCAAAGAAAATTATTGATGAATCCCTTCGTACGTTTTCCGTGTAAAAAATATATGTTATAGTTAAGTTCATCACAAATAAATTGTATTGTTTAAAATTTTAATAAACCTTCTCAATTTTTTTTGGTTAATCGTAGAAAATAGGTCCTTTTTCAACCTTAATTGTAAATTATCTCTGTAACGGCTGAATAGATCGACATGAATTTTGTAACAACAAATACGTAATGATATACTTAACAATCTGTATTGTTTTTTTTTGTAATTTCTTTTAATATTTTTAAATAATAAATAAAAACCGAAATTTCACGAAATGTGCGGAGCAAGCCCTGTGACGCATGCTCGGGACCGCGATACGTCAGTGCCTTGACGGCTCTTGTGACGGGTGGACGTACGCGTGTTATTTTTTCCAAATAAAATTCAAAACTGCACGTTTTTAATGATTTCTGAATGAAATAATATTGTAAATGGTACAGTTATTAATATTTCGTAAAATAAGAATAGAAAATACGTTTATAAAATATATTTTAAGTAGTTTTTAATTTCGTTTTGTTATTTGAACCTATCATAGAGTAAGCCTGACAAGTGACAGCTATGCCTAAATCAACACTTCTATACAAATAAATCAAATTGAAATGTCTGTTTGTAATATCAAAATAACAGCTTTTTACTGAATGCATATGAAAATATATCCGGCACTTATAACAAAAACACATTTTTTTTAATTTTTGTCTTTCTGTCGGTCTATCTGTCTGTCTTTCTGTTTGTTAATCTCCGAAACGGCTGGACCGATTTCTGGCATTTTTGGCATCCATAAATGATCGATTCATCTCATACAAGTACAGGATGTTATTTTTTCGAATTTTAGTCGGTTCGACTCCCGAGTGTGGCAAGCGGATTTTCGAAAATCTTTAAAACAGATTTGTATCTTTTGAAGAATTAAGTAATGTTTCCTTTGAGTAAAATTTGCTATCTCCGGTATTTAGAGTACTTTCCCTCCAGGTGAGGTTGTCAAATTCCATCCTGTATATTACAGGCAATTCCGTGAGGTCCTGGAATTAAAGAATACGACCACCCCATTAATAAAAGGCGACTAAGAAAACATTCGATCTACAACGAAGACAGCTCTATGATACACTGGATAGTCCAGCAGGCCAAAAACACCTTTACCGGCTTGCTAGAGCTAGAGAGAGAAAGGCGAAGGATGTATGTCAGGTTAAATGCGTAAAAGATGAAACTGGAATGGTTATTTCGGAAGGGTTACTTTGAAAGAGTGATGAATGAGGAGAATGACTGGAGTGGTGTGCTTGAAAATAAACCAGCGAATGAGGGACTAGTGAGAAAGGTTAGTTTGGATGAAGTGAGGATTGCAGGAAATGGAATTAAGAATGGTAAGGCATTAGGACCGGACGGAATACCGGTAGAAGTATGGAAGTTATTTCTGATGGACGGATGGGCGTGGTTAGCTTTATTCTTCAGTAAACTGTTGCCGGAAGAAATGATTCCTGACGAATGGTGTAACAGTTAGCTGGTGCCCATTTTTAAAAACAAAGGTGATGTGGTGGAGTGCAACAATTATAGAGTAGAGGAATAGAGCTAATGTCACATAGTATGAAAGGAGCTCGTGGCTAAATAATAACAGCCACTCGGATCGATCTTTAGGTTAAGCCGTGCTTACCTAGGTTGGTCTGTGGATAGGCGACTACCCATTTTCGCTATCCGCCAGCTGTGCGAAAAATACGACGTGCACATAAAAATTTGCACATGGTTTTTGTAGACCTCGAAAAGGAATACGACCGGGTACCCCGTGAGGTACCGTGAAGGAAGTATGTGCAGTTGATCCGTGCGATGTACAGTCGATGCAGTATCCAATTTAAGTCCGGTCTACAGCCGGCAATACCCGGCAGCTTCAATGTGGGTTTCGGCTTGCACCAAGGGTCGGCTCTCAACCCTTTTTTTTTTCGGTTCGGAAATCTTCAAATGACCCTCCCCCCGCTCTGGACGGAGCGGAAGGGAGTGTCAGACTTCTACTGACTAAAACCTATCCATGTTCCTTCTTTGCCCTTTGTGGTCCAGGGCCGCGGCATCTCTTTCGAACAGTCCCGCAGCCCTGGTAGGCATCGGCCCTTGCGGACCCCTTCAATACGAACGCACCGTCGACACAGCCTGTCGTCAAAAGACGGCCGGACGGCGATCTAGCCCATTACTCACCGTCCACAGGCCCGCGCCTACGGTGGCCGGGAGCGACCACGTGACCCCCGGCGCCCGGGGCGTTTCCTGCGGCGGCTAGGACGTAAGGCTCTTTCCCTCTCACGTTCCGCCACCTCCTTCTCTAGCATGACTGCTTCGGAGAAGGAGGTGACGGCTTCCCATTCTCGCTCGCTCCGGACCAGGGCTTGAACCAAGGCCGGACGCGAGAGATCGCCGCCGCCAATCGCCGCTACGAGGAGGCTCTCATCTCTTAGCTCTTCCACCCTTACCTATTCCTCGTGATAATGAACGCTCTCGCGTCGGACATCCAGGAAGAGACAACCTGGTGCTGTTCGCCGATGACATTTTGCTGGTTGCTAAGAGCGATCAAGAGGTCCAGAGCAGATTGGAGGTGTGATGGCAAAGACTGTAGTAGAGAATGTTGGTCTGCATTTGAGTAGAACCGAAACGGAATACTTGTTTTGCGATTTCGTCGGTCTCTCCAGTCTAGTGCCTTTAACTCTTGCCGAAACGCCCATACCGATCTGCTTCGACTTACGGTATCTCGGATCGCTTGTCCAAGGGGATGGCAAAGTAGACCGGGACGTAACGCACCTGATCAACTCAGATGGATGAAATGGCGACAGGTCACTGGAACAGCAACTTACGACTCACGGATGCCTCTCAATTAGAGGGGAAAGTATACAAGTCCGTGATTAAACCTGTCGTACTGTATGGATCAGAATGCTGGGCTGTGAAAAAGATGGATGAAAAACGATTCCACGCAGCGGAGATAAGAATGTGTGCGGTGCTTACTTCAAGAAAGTCTACATGCACCATTAACACCAACACCAATTCCAATAAACCACCAACCGACCTGTTCAAGATATTTGAATTTTAATGACTTTTTTGTGAATGGAAACATTTTGTTCTTATCAGAGCGTGGCAATATTAAAACAAAGCTATATTTTATTTATTACGCTCATCATCAGACATCCAACTTTATTTCTACACGATGTAATACACAGTCAAGTTAAATTATCTGGCGATACCCATCATGCATGTGAAGTTTCGCTATCAAAATTTGATCTTGTAAAACTATAAGGTGTAAATCTCAATCATAAAGGTCATCATCAGACCTTCAGAATGTGAAATGTAGAAGCACCCGTGGTCAATTACATTAAAGTTGAAAGCTATATCATTGTAACTATTTCTGTTACTGAGAACCGATAAGCACTTACCTAGTCATCATCAGACTTTCAGAATGTATCAAGTAGGGATACCCGTGCTCAGTAAAATAACTGATGAAATGCTAGCTCATAAGTCAAACTGTATAATTTATCTCAAAATAAATATGAATTGGAACAAAATGTATTCAAGTCTCTCAGAGAACGAATAAATTAGGCAAAAACGATGACAACAGTGCGACACATCTGTGTTCTTGCTTAATCTTTATTGTAGTAATGGTCGTTTGCCGGCAGGGGCGCCAAATAAACAAAAACCAGTACAGAGGTCAAATCATCAAGGTCATCGAGCAATGTAATGCCCTTAATATTTCTCCGTTTCTCCGCTCCGCAGCCTCGCTCCGCTCCGGTGGACAGGCAGCCTTATACAGTATGTCCGGTCTATCCGTATACCAAATCTTATTCCAATTCAATAATATTCATTTCTGTTAAACATCGGGGTCGGTCATATCAGTCTCTAAATCATAATTATAGCTACACTTAGAACAGGTAATATTAAATTTAAATTGAGACTCAAAAACCCACAGTTCTGTAAAAAAAAACACGAAATTCCCTTGTCTTTTAATCACTTCCTTTTGTAGACCTTGAACAGCCGCGTTAATTAAAAGCCTCATTTTTCCAATTTGGCTGAAAACGAAATCATGAAAAACATGATTGCCTTGTGAGGTTATATGAATTGATATGAAGAAAGTAGAACGTCACATTTTCGAAATATAAGCTATCAAGGATGTACTGATGACGAGGATTGTACTTTGATACAGGTACCGTGCATATATGTCAGAAACGTGAGGCGTTTGTTTATTTTTTTTTCGGATGTGCAATCATCAAATGACCCCTCCCGCTCTGGGTGGAGTGGAAGGGAGTGTCAGACTTGTACTGACTAAAACCCATCCATGTTCCTTCTTTGCCCTTTGTGTTCCAGGGCCGCGGTATATCTTTCGAACAGTCCCGCAGCCCTTCGAACGACGTGAGGAGTTAGAAGTTATTTTCGTATTAATTACTTTTATTGTTTTGATGCCAATTATTGATTAATTCAGGTTTTATGCGTGACTAATAAAATCGAGTTTTAATGATGCCATCAGTGAATAGAGATTCTATTGCTTTAGAGGATTGTGTCTCATTCAAATCTAATTTGTATTGATACCAGCTATGTATTCAATATTTTTTTATATTGCTATTTTTAATAATTCTATCAATTTATGCAGATTTATCTTTAGTTAATTAATTAATTGTTATTATTTGAAATTTTAAGGTGTTAGCCATATTGTATGTCGAAATACTACATATATTGATGAAATGTGAATTTATTATTTTTAAATTGTTGATGTAATTTACGAAATTCAAATGTAATTTATTTTAGTATATGTACTGTAATTGTGTAATTTATGTGTTTAAATTCAGATACAAATTATTTGTTTATGAATAAATGACTATGATTATGATTGAGGTCATATGCGTGGCCACAATTTTGAGAAAATATTAAAATGGCCGAAGTTTGGTCACGCATTATACAAAAATCACAAACACGCATCTGGGGGCACTGGCTCCTGGAACACAGGTCTATCAGCTAGAACAGGAGTCAGGGACTTCACACAATTTGTAACCACTTTCTTGTGTAATAAAGATTATTGATTTTAGAAACCAGTTTAAGGCGATGTTTCCTATGTATCGAATCCGTGAAATTAACATCGAAACTAACTTCCAGTTTCAATACAAACTCAGAAATCGATTACACAGTTTAAAATTCGATTATTATTATTTCTATTTACTATTGAATAAAACAAGAAACTCCTGGAAATCGTTTAGAAGTACCTAAATGAGAAAACTGTCAGATCAGATTGATATGAACTAAACATTTATTTCGACGGCACCTCAGAATTATACTACATAAAACACGCTTATACAATCCTCATTTGCATAGCATTTTCCCAACTATGTTGGGGTCGCCTTCCATTCTAGCCAGAAGCAAATGAATACCAGTATTTTACATGGAGCGACTGCCTATCTGACCTCCACAACCCACTTAGTACTCGGTAATACTACCCCTTGGTGAGACTGGTTGTTAGACTTTCCGGCCACTGACTACCTGTAACGACTGTCAAAGATCTACAAATGACCAACGGCTTAACGTGCTTTCCGAGGCACGGAGGAAACTCGGTATTGTAATGGGTGGTTACCCATCCACGGACCAACCTAGGCAAGCGCGGCTGTACCTGAAGATCGACCTTATTATTTACCCACGAGCTCCACCACACTTAAACTAGTGTGACAGCTTTAAAGTTAGTCCAAGTACGTGATGTTTTCCTCGAAGAACAAGCGACTACAGCGACAAAAGTTTACTGTGCTTCCCACAGTAAACTTCTGTCGCTGTAGTCGCTTGTTCCCACACCTCGGTCGCTTGTACCTTTGTACACAAGCTGTGAACTTATCCCGTATGTTGAAAGTCTTGGAGTAAATGATTCATCTTCTTCCTATCTTGTATTGGCTATCACATGTGAATAGTTTATGCCAAAGCATTCAAAACATGTCACATAAGTTCTGTACCACCCATATTCTTGCAAATAAATCATTTGATTTGATTCAATTGTAAGCTTTTCAGCAGGGCTGTAATTAGGCCAGCTGCCCAATATATAGCAGAAGTAGATTATGATACATACAGACCTATGGTCAATCATATATTATACGGAGTAAGGGAAATCGATGAATATCTTCATCGATTCGTTCGTTCGGTTTAAATAAAAACAGCATTTTGACCGTGTAGGTGACTTTTGTATGAAAGATAAATATATAAAACATAATATAAAGGTAATAGTTTTCGCGTTGATGTCCCTTAGGCCATGTTATTTAGAAGGGTTTATTTTAATACTGTCTATCTCGCTGGTCTAGTGGACCCTAGTGCGGCTGCTGAGGATTAGGTCCTGGGTTCGATTCCCGTGTCGGGCAAAGTGTTATTGGGTTTTTCCATCAGGAATTTCTGAGTAGCAGCCACGGAGTCTGGATTTGCGCCTGGTTGATGGCAACAGGCTCGCCCCTATTACATGGAACTTAAACATAACTGGAAAAATGTGAATGTACTATTAGGTACACCTCTGCATAACTCTTCGGGGATTACAGGCGTTTTGTTGTTATTTTAAAAGCAACAATATTTTGATAAGATTCTCAAACCAGGTCGTCATTATTCAACGATACAAAATTAAAGGCGAGAACCCATGGTTCCGATTCGGTAGAAGGCCCACACGTTTGCATGGCAGACTTCCAAATGCCTACAACGATTAGCTTTATGTAGGACATGACTAGTGCCAAGGTTACTTTTATGTCTAGTTTGTAGAGGGTTTGCCATTATTGGGCGATAAAAAGAGTATGGCAACACTTGTAATCAGAACTTAATGATTTGGAATTATTAACATTATTACAAAAAAAATGAACAATAAGTTAGCCAGTAGGTAATCAAAACGAAATGTGTCAGATGATTGTAGACCAGTGCATACAAATGGTTAACTAATTTTGATAACACATAACGTAAGATCACGCCTGTAATCCACTAAGGGTTAGGCAGTTCTAAACCTAATAGTACACCCACATTTCACCGGTTACGTTTAAGTCCCATGTAATAGGGGGCGAGCCTATTGCCATAAACTGGGCACAAAACTAGACTCCGTGGCTGCTACTGAGAAATCTCTGATAGAAAAACCCAATAACACTTTGCCCGACCCGGGAATCAAACTCAGGACCTCATGCTCAGCAGTCGCGCTTGCGACCACTAGACCAACGAGGCAGTTTTGAAATCATCAAGTTAATGAATGTGTTATTTTTTTCTGCGCGCTTTTCTGTTGTTTTAGGAGGTAGATGACTTTTATCAGAAGTAACATGACAAAACTAGCCAGCGACTAAGCTGTACAGCACTGCCTGTCAGCCTGCGTTTGACATATTTTGTAAATGACCTCCATCCGATCATTAATTGAATTGAATTGGTAATTTTGTGTATGTAATGTGACTGTATAAGTGTATTATTTTATTATGATTCTGTGATACTTGAATTAAATGATTTTATTTTATTTATTAATAAAAATCAGCTTTCAATAAAGAAGTAAGTAGTTTAATAAGAGGAGCAAAACAGCTTAACACTTGTGGTGATAGATATACTGTCTGTTTCTCAGCTGTACAATTAAGGGCATTACATTGCTCGATGACCTTGATGATTTGATCCCTGTACTGGTTTTTGTTGACTTGCCCCACACATTTCGCACAATTTCGGTTTTTATTTATTATTTAAAAATATTAAAAGAAATAACAGAAAAAAACAATACAGATTGTTAAGTATATCATTACGTATTTGTTGTTATAAAATTCATGCCGATCTATTCAGCCGTTACAGAGATAATTTACAATTAAGGTTGAAAAAGGACCTATTTTCTACGATTAACCAAAAAAAAATTGAGAAGATTTATTAAAATTTTAAACAATACAATTTATTTGTGATGAATTTAACTATAACATACTTTTTTTACACGGAAAACGCACGAAGGGATTCATCAACAAATTTCTTTGAACATACGCTGTTTTTGGGATTTGAGCCATGTAATGCCCTTAAGTAACTGATTTATAAACAACTACTCACCGTGATCATCTTTGAAGCGTCGACATAAGGAAAACATTGTGCTCTGCGATCGTTGACCTGAAATCAAAACATTTGGTTAAAATTATAGCATGGGTAAGCATAAGCATAGCATGCATAAGGGTTAATCGCTTCAAGAACATTTTCACTGAGAAATATTTCTCAAATGACTTTTTACCGAATAGGCTATTTAATTACTTAAACTACAATATTTGAAGGGCATATTTATTAAATAATTATATGCCCGGAAAGGCAGATGAAACCTAAAATATTTTTTTTATTTTTTAGGATAGATTTTCCTCGTATGACTTCTTATGTCAAGTTATATAATCGCCTTAAAGAAAACGGAACAGAAACATAAATACCATAACTAAAAATAACCACATAAGTAACACATATTCATAACATAACATCACGCCTGTAAACCCCGAAGGGTTAGGCAGAGGTAGACCTAATACTGAACCCACGTTTCGCCACTTATGTTTAAGTCCTGTGTAATGAAGGGCGAACCTATTGCCAACAATCGGCACAAATCCAGACTCCGTGGCTGCTACTGAGAAAGTCCTAATCGAAAAACTCAATAACACTTTGCCCGACCCGGGAATCGAACCCAGGACCTCATGCTCAGCAGTTGCGCTTGCGACCACTAGACCAACGAGGCAGTCCATACATACAACGAAAAAAATACCATAACAAAAATACCATAACTAAAAATACTAAAACTAACCACAAAAGTATTGCTAAAATAATACTTCTTTGTAATCAATAAGACGGTGCCGCCGTCATCTGCCACCAATAGGCATAAACTTAACCCTTTTGGATCATATTAACCCTGACCCTAATATTAGGAACACTCTTGTGCTTCTAAATACTCTTACCCATAAGTTATTGACACTCAGTAAACTGGGTGAGAAAGAATGATTGACAAGCTCTTTTCCTTGTTTTTGTTTACAAACTTGCTGAGATTGCCACCAGTGGCGAAGGTTCCATACAACTCGATTTCTACTGGCATCCCTTTTAAAAATGGCACAGTCAGTATTTTATAGACAAATAATATAATCACATTAAAGATATGTACTCCGGCTTATCTCTTACAAAAATTGACTCTTTGCTACTGGTTGACACAAACGTATTTGGGTGGCAAAACAAAAAATGCCTCATGACAAGGCAAATCGTTGACGTGGCTCAAAAGGCTGCCCAACTTAAATGGGACTGAGCAAGAAATGTCCTTCGCATGCTGAACGAGCTGTGGACCCGTAAAGCTTAGGATTGGTGCCCTGAAACAGGAACATGTGGTCGCGGCAGACCACGAAGGAGATGGCAGGACCTACTGGATGTCCTCCTTGAGAATTGGAAAGAACTAGCACAGAATCGCGATCGTTGGAAGAAATGGAAGGAAGCCTTTGCCCAGCAGTGGGACAATATGGGCTAGTTATAATACTATTAATGGCTTTGCTCGAGTTGACCCGAACATTTTTCACCAAGGCAGACGCCCTAAGTGAAGAATTAATCTTCTTCTTCTTTTGTATCGATGCATGATTCTTCTTATCAAAATAGTTAGGCCCAGAAGATAGGTCCATGGCCACGTTAATGACGGTCAATAGCGTTTAAGGTAGACGCGCCAGGGTAGACATGAAAAAGAATATTTCGCACGTTTTTTGCAGGTCAGTATCAGCCCATATGTTGAACAAAATATGATCTTTACAAAATTATAATTATTAAAATCATCAATACAACTCTATTAAATTCATTTAATCCCATTGAATGACTAAGTAAGGCTTTCATGAAAAAGGTATTCAATGGGATTCAATGAGCTTAGGTTAAATATGATTTAAAATTTTAAATGATGAATACTCTGTTAAGCCACGCGCGTTACCCTGGCGATTTCCCCTCTTCTAATGTGTAGGTGTACTGACACTTTAGACGCAGCAAGTGGGCCATCGTCTGGTCGGAGTACCGTATTTACACTGAGTATCGGAATGTTGCTTCGGGTTACATTTGTACAAATACTGGCGAATGTATTAACCTGAATGAGTAGTGAGTATATAGCAACCCGGACTATATTTCTGCTATTTGCTCACCGTCAATCGTTTGTGTTATGGATGAGGTATAGTTTTAATGATTGGTGTGAATTGAAAGTAAGTTGGAGTCATCAGTCATTATTAAGTGTTGCTTGTTCAGAAGGAACGTTGGGGCGTGAATCTATGTACATTATTTTATCAGCTCCGCTCTCAAAACGAAGAAGTAAAGCATTGTGAGGAAACTGGCTTGTCCTAGAACCAAATATTTTAAGACATGTGAAGTCTACCAACCCACACTGGTCCAGCGTGGTGGACAGCCCACTCCCTCTTATAGAAACGAGGCCTGAATCCCAGCTGTTGGAGCATTAATTCTGATTGCTGATCTATATACATCATCATCTGCCTAGCCTTTTCCCAACTATGTTGGGGTCGGCTTCCAGTCTAACCAGAGCAGCTGAATACCAGTATTTTATATGGAGCGGCTGCCTATCCGACCTCCACAACCCAGTTAGTACTGGGTAATACGATACCCCTTGGTAAGACTGGTGGTCACACTTTCGGGCCACCGACTATCTGTATCGACGATTGCTGATCCATATTATTATAGTCGTTTTTGTGACCACGTAATTCTTCTCTACTATGAAATTATACAACGGATTATGTTGCGGTTTTCGCCATCATTTAGAAAATGAGTTGCGACAGTTCTACGCTTTAATCCCATCAGGATAATTAGTTGTTAAGCAGATTGACGCAGAGTCAGGAATCATACAACTGACAACGAATGACTGTCGTGATATGTAAATACGGTCTATAATATAAGGTCCCATTAAAATGATGGACAAACTTTTAGAAATCATTCAGATCACCAAAATAAGGACAATGGTTAAAAAAAATAAGTAAAACGCATTAGATAGAGACACTAAAAATGTTGGTTAATAAATGCATAAACACATTCCTGTCTTTGTTATCTCATAATTCTGATACTACAAAATGTGTTTATTCTAGAGTGCCGGCAATTTATTATTTGAGGTCAAAATAAAATCACTTTAATCAGTGTTTTTTTTTGCTTGGATATTTTTGGTTAGACGTACTGAACGCTGTGTTAAAATTTGTCTATCTATTTTAATGGAACCTTATAAATTCGCAATAAATCACCAGAATTTACTACCGTACACATCAGCTGTAAGTTGGATGTCAAGTTATTTAACACTAGCTTTTTCCGCAGTTTCGCCCACGTTATGGTCGGAAATTATCCCGTGGAAACGTCCTGTGCCTACTTCACTTGGGAATCATGTAGTTTTTCATAAGTGAGGAACTTTTCGGAATCAGATTAGTAGTTCCGAAGACAACCCCCTACATACAAACTTACCAACACACAAACTTTACCTGTTTATAATATACAACATTATTTTTAGTATATGTGAAACCTGAAAATAGTTTGTTCAGAATAAGTAACTGAATCGATTCCAATAATTTTTAAACCATGTTATATTTTTTCCCAAAAATATTAAAAAAAGTTAAAAGTTGGCTACCGAGCGACTTTGAGTACCTATCGCAATAATTTAGGTACCTACTGCCAAATTATTATTATCAATGAGCTCAAGACGAAGCTGGAGGCGCGCGCTGCGTGGTGACCGCGTTTTTGTGCGGGCAACTAGGTAACAAAACAAGCTTATTACTTTGTGATTTTTCATGATACAGTTTTGAAATTTTGTACATAGATTCTTTACATAAAAATACTAGACACGTGTATCAGGTTTCGCATATACTAAAACTAATGTTGTATAATTGTTTATAATATGGTATAGAATATAAAACTTGAATGTAATAAAGAAATCTCAATATTTTGTAAACAATAAAAAATACATTTCACCACGTTAGTAAAAATAGTGCTAGTTTAAACCTAGTAAAGTGATTTGTTTCCCTAATCCCACCACATAATTTACTACGGAGTTGTATTCCCTCGCGAGCAATATTTTGGTTTTACTTCATAAATATTAGAGGCCAGAGCAACGGCCTAGTCGTCTGCATTCCACAAAGGTCATACACCAAGCAGTCGGGCTATATTTATTGCTTAAATAGATTAATTCAATCATAGGTCAGGAGTCAGGACTAGAGCCATTTATCATATTTTGTAGTAACGTTATTTATATTTAAGCTGGACAATACTATGTGATTTTTAATGTAAGGATGGTCTTTTTTACCTTTAATGACTAAGGGCTTGTAAAATATTTGGTAGCAATTAATCTGTACTAATATTATAAAGCTGATGAGTTTGGTTGAACGCGCTAATCACAGGAACTACTGGATCGAATTGAAAAATTATTTTAGTGTTGGATGGTACATTTATAGGCTATATAACATCACGATACAACTAAAAGGAGCGAAGCATCAAAGAAAAATGATGCAAAACAGCTAGTCATTTATAATTATAGTTTTTTTCATCATCAGATGAATCGAAAGTGCAACCCATTTAAAACCACAATGATGACATTAATAAACTACTAGAACATTGGAACTTTTACAGTTACAATGTTTGAAAAAACATTACCATAGTACTAACGCGACTCAAAAACCAAAACCGTTCTTATAAACCAAAACCTGTCAGTGAATACATATAAAAAATACAAAAGAACACATGCTACGTTCAAATCGTGTCCTAAAGTAATAATTGCACCCTCACTGAAACCAGCAGACGTAACACACTGTACAAAAAGCTTTGTACCCTTAAAATTCTATTATTTACATAAGCAAAAAATTTGGCAGAATCGCACGCAAAAATAAATAAATTACATGTACTTTTTTGTTATTTTCGCCCAGTGACAAAACAAAAGGGTAAATGTTAGCGTAATGAAGGGATTGTCATGTAATAGCGTCCCCCATTCTCCCCGTCTGACGTTACAGCGTCCATATATTTTTATCTTCCCCTATTGTTTCTACTCGATTGGGTTACGAGCTACGGTCGCGCTACGCCGTAGCGCTTTCGTAGCACTATGTAGCCGCGTGTAGCGATTGATTGTGAGCGAATATTTTTGCAGAAAGATTGATTGATATGAAAGGAGACTTAATTTAGTTGATGAAAGACCAAGTAAATACTCGGAATTTCGTGAAGGTATTGTTTGTATGTGAGAAACGCTTACTAAGTGTACGATCCAATAAATCTGTGTTAAGCAAACCCAAAACAAGAAACTAGCATTCCATTTATCAGTATTTACACGAAAATCCCTTTTAGTTACTCACCAAATATTTTACGTAACATATGTGTATTTAGACAGACGTTCAGGGGTGACGCTTTCATCGCATTCGTGACAGATAAATATTTTGCTTATTGTGAAGTGCCAACAAGAAATATGCGATTATTTTGGAGACAAAATTTTGAGATCCTGGTTTTGTCACGTGTCAATTAACAAATAGTATAACCAGCCTATAGCAGTGATAGCCTAGTGGTGTGACTGACAAGTCATAGGTCTCGAGTTCGAACCCAAGACACGCACCTATGATTTTTCGGATTCATATTGTATAATTTTCACATGCTTCGGTGAAGGAAAACACAAGCATGCCTGATAGATATTTCTTGACGGCATGTAAAGCGAAGTCAGAGGGTGGCATAATTATTATACGCGTTGTTGGATTTTCCGACGATAAAACTAAAAACACTTTCTTTTTTCGGATGGGCAATCATCAAATGACCCCGCCCCCCGCCCACTCCGAAAGGAGCGGAAGGGAGTGTCAGACTTCTACTGACTCAAACCCATCCATGTTCCTTCTTTGCCCTTTGTGTTCCAGGGCCGCTATATCTCTTTCGAACAGTCCCACAGCCAACTGAAAACACTTGAATTCTTAGCTTTCGTCTCTATGTGTGACTTTCCAGCCAAAAGCCGAAACTGGGTGTTTTCTGAATCATCGAGGACAATACACCATCACACCCACTCCCAGTACTAACTCCTCGGGGTAAACAAATTGTATCCCTAGTAAATAATATATAGTTTTATGATGACACGAGTTTTATTCATTTTTATTGTAATTTCATTGTGTTTATTCTGTCTACTAAAAATGTTTTGTTTATTCTTCACGTCTTTCTAATTTTATTACAATTTTTTACTTTTATTCAGATTTTTATGGTCAACCAAAAACTTGTATGTGTGGTGTAAACTGTAGGTATAAGTTGGTTTTAAATAAATAAAATACAACAACAAGTATAACTCTCCATTAGTACATTATTATCTCATAACAAGCCAGTACAACAATACTACAAACACTGAAAACCTCAATCGATCCGCCCACGCCTCAGGTTTACCACCCCTGCTCATGTGGAGATTCTACCAAGTAAATTTACTTAATTACCACGTAATGAGCGCGCCCGGAGACAATCGTGCTCAGTTATGACTAAAGCATATATTTAATTAGTGCATTACTGATTATATTATCTTTAAAGCCTGTTAGTGTGATTTGGGATTAACTTTTGTTGATCTTTTATAAGAAACTATTCATTTTATAAATAGTGTAAATACACCTTTAACGAAGCCGAGAGGCACTTTTTCTTCCCGTCATTAAGATTTTTTTTTTTTGTTCTAGACCATAGAACCTTCTAGTTATGGAGATATTGGTAACTAATGGTTGAAGTGAATTGAATTGAATTTAATATTGTAATGAATTTGTGATCATGATTGAATTTGATTTATTGTTATTAATAGTTAATTGGTGTTGATTTGTATTTTTTATGCTTTGTATTTTTATTTATTTTTAATTTTTGTTTGTTTTTGTAATTATGTGATTTTGTATTTGATTTAATAATGTTTCCAATATGGGTTATGTACCTGAAATAAATGAATTTGAACTGAATTGGAGGTCAAACATCCAACTTTCTCACAACTTTTTTTTTTAATTTACAAGTTTTTAATGTCATAACTTTACTTTAAATACATCCATGATCCCTGTACTATTCAATGCACCCCTCAGCACAATGTTTTCAGTCCTACCGCAAAACGTGATATTTCACCCCAAAAAATACAGACGTTACCCAGCAATAATTTTTGCTTGGGGTTACTTTATTAGTTTGATGTACAGAATGCTGGATTAACGGCTTCGTGAAGGGTCCGTTTACACCTTGTATACAAAAAGAATTACTTTGACTGTTGTGATCATCTGCCCTTTACCCAACCAGGTCGTGAACGGCTTCTATTCTAATTGAATGCATCTGAAGCAGTAGAGAGAGACTACCTATCTAACCTCCACAACGATCTCAACCCAGTTACTTAGCAACAGGAAACTCCTTAGCGAGACTGTTTGTCAGAATTTAGGGCGTTTCACTACCTGTAACTGGTCTGGGTGGATGGGTGATCACTCATTTACGGACCGACCTCGATAAGCATTATTTAACTTGAAGGTCGACCGATGCGGCTGTTATTATATTGTAGCCACGAGCCTCTCCTCAATTATGACTGATAATATACAACATTAGTTTTAGTATATGCGAAACCTTATACACGTGTCTAGTATTTTTATGTAAAGAATCTATGTACAAAATTTCAAAACTGTATCATGAAAAATCACAAAGTTATAAGCTTGTTCTGTTACCTAGTTGTCCGCACAAAACCGCGGTCACCACGCAGAGCGCGCCTACAGCGTCGTCTTGAGCTCATTGACAATAATAATTTGGCGGTAGGTACCTAAATTATTGCGATAGGTACTCAAAGTCGCTCGGTATCCAGTTTTTAACTTTTTTAAATATTTTTGGAAAAAATATAACATGGTTTAAAAATTATTGGAATCGATTCAGTTACTTATTCTGAACAAACTATATTCAGGTTTCGCATATACTTAAAATAATGTTGTATATGTAGGTACTTGAATATAACTGGCTAAATGTGGCCTAACCATTCGGGGATTATAAGCGCGATGTTATGTAATAACATTCATCTTAGATTCCAACACTTGTATATAATATAACGTAACAAAACATAAAAAGCCTGTTATCCTTGAAGGGTTAGGCAGAGGTTTACTTAATAGTACATCCTCATTTCGCTAGTTACGTTTTAAGTCCCTTATAATAGGGGGCGAGCCTATTGCCACTAACCGGGCACAAATACAGGCACCATGGCTGCTACTGAGAAATTCCTGATGGGAAAACCCAATAACACTTTGATGACCTAGGAATCAAACCTAGACCTGCATGCTCAGCAGTCGCGCTTGCGACCACCAGACCAACGAGGCAGTCACTTCTAAATATCGTATAATAAAACATGGTATGTCCATACGACGTTTTATTATACGATATTTAGAAGTGATATATTATATATATATATATGTATATTTATATTACACGTAGTGAACAAGATTGGAAGCTTGTCTTTACTTATATAACTGTCGTTACATTGCAGGTGTGGGACAATTCAAAGCTGATATTATTATAAGTGTTAAAAGACCTCCTGCTGCCTGCCTAACCCTTTTGGCACTACAAGCGTAATGTTGGGTGTGTTTATGTGGACAAATACGATAAATTCTCTGCTTTTTTTAAACGTCTTTATTAAGTATAGGTACATTGTTAATGTACAACGTGTAAACGGACCCTTCACGAAACCGTCAACCAAGCATTCTGTACATCAAACTAAGTAACTACGCAACAAAATTTACTGGGAAACGACGGTAGGACTCAATGTAACGCACTCAAAACATTGTGCTGATGGATGCATTCAATAGTCCACATTGAAAACTTGTATTTAAAACAAAACTTGAAAAAGCTGGAACTTATACCAATATGAATAATATCACCAATATCTCCGTAAGTAGAAGGTTCCCAGGTATGGTCTAGAACTCTAGAACAAAACAAAAATATTGCAATGACGGCGAGAACAAATGCCTTTCGGTTTCGTTGAGGGGTACTATTACACCCATTATATGGTATTCTAAATAGCTAAAGAAATGTTTTAATTTGAACATTTTGACAAATTATTGTCATTTTTCTACATTACAATCAAAGTATTGATCCCTTTGAGTATTTATTACATAACATTGTCTAGGGAGACATGTTCAAATTTAATTTCCCCTTAAATTCGACCCTTAGACCACACACTGTGGTCACGATAGTCGGGGTACACCACAATCACGCCAAAAGGTCTAAATATTAGTGAAATAAAATTAAAACTATAAAACTGTCATGGGAAACTCGCCTTTATCGCAAATGATAGTTCTTGACTCTTTTCGAAATTGCTTTTGCATAAATTGTGTAGTTCTCCGTAAATTTGGTTTTTTTTTTTAATTGTGTTCTGTTGTGCATTTTGGAAACATCGATTTGTTTAGCTATGTACTTGTTAACAGTTTGACCTATTTTCGTGACACACTTGTAAAGGGCGTTAAATATTTAATAATATTCTGCTGATTCATAAATTAATAATTGAGCACAAATAAGCTCATTCATTTTGTAGTGTAATGTATTGTTATTTTAATTTACAGCTACAATAATTAAAATGGAATATTATATTAACATAATTAATTTTACTCTTTCAGTCATTTCTATCGACCCGTATAATTATGATGTTCACTTGTTCAGTAGATGTTTAAAGAAGTAAACACTACAGCGAATAGAATGTGTGTCATAGCCTAATTAATTTAAAAATAATTAATACTTAAATCTAAACAAAACAAGGAACTACGAATTAATAAAAGTAAGTTGTTTATTTTATAAACCTTTTGAATAAAAGCTTTTATAGACGACTGCTTTAAAAGCTTTCACTCCTGGTAAACTTAATTAAAATCAACTAAAATGACGGTAAAAATAAGCAAAGCATTTACAAATTGCCTAAATAAATTACAAAGAAAATCTCTTTCAATATAAGTGAACATTTTAATGTAAAAACAGTGGAATTCTTTAAGCATAAAAACAAACCTGTTTCTGGTCTAAACGTTCCTCCTGGCCACTTCGTAAAAACCCATTATCATAAACACTTAATAAAAAAAATAACTGTCAAATAAAATTTAAATTTGGAATCTGTATAGCACTGCACTATTTTACAAAAAAGTTCACATGTGTAGAGTGAGTGCGAGCGGTGGAAGCGAGCGGTTGTGCCGGCGGGAGTATAGCAACTGGCCGTCGTGAACGGGACTCGGGGGTGGCAAGCCTTCTGGCGAGAATGAAGTTGAAATTAAATTCCCCAGAATACGAGTAAGTGGTCGGGAATCTTTGTTGGAAGAACTTATTAACGTTCGCTGGGTATTTGTGCCTTTTGTTGCATATGGAAAGTTAAGACAACTCCACGGTTTGTAACGATTTTACTATATTAGGTAGATTTTTTAATGAAATAACTTGTGTTCCTATATTTATATAAGATACCGGTCAAAGTTACCAGATAAGTTATAGAATGAGGTATTACTTTGCAGAAATCCATGACCTTAAATGTTATGCAAAATATGTAGTTTTAATTTCGCGAAAAAATTCTGCCTGCAAAAATAAGCGGGAAAAGCAATTATAATTAGCTGCCATGCACCCAAACCTACACTCGACACGTGTACCTCCACAACCACTGGGCTATGAAGGTCAGATAGGCAGTCGTTCCAGTGGGTATCGTATTACCCAGTACTAACTGTAGTACTGGGTAATACGATACCCCTTGTCAGACTTTCAATCCACTGATTACCTGTAACGACTGCCAAGGTTCTACAAATGACAGTTGGTTACATATATATCTAATAAATAATAATAATATAATAAGTCACATCTGATGATGAAGTCACATCTTCATTATAATCTTATAGTTTTTGTAAACTCTATATACTCCTCTAAAATTTCGCTTACAAAAATTCCACTACAAATCGGTCAGTAAATTCGTATAGGTAAACAAAACACAACAAAAACTACAAATTGCCCGCACAAAAAACGAAACAAAAATGCATTCCCTACTGCAAAGCAGAGTAACAAAAGCTGGCAACATTACAAAGGTTCGTTCGGGGGACTTCGACAGCGTTCGGATCGAGTGCCGCTCGCAGGCCCAGCCTCAGGCCCACAGGACGAAACGGCTGTACTGCGCTCACTGAATTTTGATGCTTTTCCCGATGAAAAATGCAGTAGGGTGATGTTATTGCATTTGTATGCGAGCTCCATGACATCTCAGTCTTCTATGACGTCTGAAGACAAGAATGCCTCTCTCAGTATCCCCATTTTCTTTGTGTTGCGAAGATGTTATTAAAAATTAAAGTTTTCATTTGCCGCGAATGTTTATGTACAACGTTTTAAGTCTGGTGAGAATTTATTCGGTTTGGCGTAATTGGTTTTTTTAATGAGTAATGAAAAAGCTTCACAGCCTTAATTAGTGTTAAGTTTTCAGTTTGTTATGATTTGGTATTATATTATACGGTTGGTAAACCGTAAAAGGAGAGGGAAAGGGATGCTTTTGCTCTGCTATGACTTCCACGGCAAAAAAGTTTTTTTTGAAAATGCCTACTCGCGGCAAAGTCGCAAAAATCTAAATTACACACATTCGCAGCAACAGATTTTAAATACTGGTTCTTAGTAATAGTTTGCCCTCGGCGGGGCACTCAAGAGGACTTTATGAAAAAGTGGACAACACAGACCTACCACTAATTAATACTCATTAAGTGAGGTAACACTTGGACGTCTAATTGAGTTTATTAATTAACTTGCAGACAATTATAAATGATACCTAACACGTACTTTTAGGAATAAGAATAAAAATGTACCGTTGGGTTATGTTCGCAAGCGCAACTGCTGAGCATGAGGTCCTGGGTTCTATTCTCGGGTCGGCCAAATTCTTATTGAGTTTTTCCATCAGGAGTTTCTCAGTAGCAGCCACGTAGTCTGAATTTTTCCATGATTGATGGCAATAGGCTCGCTCCTTATTACATGAGACTTAAACAATTGGAAATGTGGGTGTACTATTAGGTACAGCTCTGCCTAACCCTTCGGGGATTACAGGAGTGATGATATGTTGTGTAACAAAAATATATTTATTTGCTTATGAACACGGTTTAAACAAAATTTTAATCCAGTTATCCTGACACTGTCGCGCAACTATAAAACTTAAAGTGTAAGATTAAGATGGGAACATGTCTATGTAATCACTGTTTTAATATTTCACGGTTTCAATTTATTTTCCATCCACCCACATTCTCCAGTCAACCCGCGATGATTACGCTTGCAACAGCGTCGAAATATCGAGAGCTCAAAATAATTAACAATCACGGAAGATATCCAGTAAGTGACAGTATAAGTTTATGTCTAAAGTAATGTTCATAGATCTCATCCTCAAACTTAGTTTTTTCTGCCGTTATTCCTGGAAAAACTAACATATATTTACAGTTACTTCCAACATTTGGTCACTTAGCAAACTTCGATCAGCAACCAAACTATAGGTTCGTAAAAGAACCGAAGCAATTTAGAAATTCCATCACAAACCGGCCATGCGAGCCAACACCAAACTTTCGTTTGCACTCAGCTTTTGTAAAGCTCTCCGGGCGACAGTTATGTGAGCAAATGGTCCGTAGACGTGGACACAATGGTGCTGGATGGTGCAAGGATGTTTGTGGAAGCATTAGTAGTGGTATGTTTTGATAATGGGTGGTTTAAAAATACATTGGTACGTGAAAGTTATTGGCATTTAGATGAGGTGGAGAGCTGAAAAGGAGACATATTGGAAACAAGCTTATGCCGCGGCTCCACCCGCGTGATATTCGGTAATTATCCCACAAGACTGAACAACCGAGATAAAAAGTACTCTATATGTTAATCCAGGTTATGAACTATCTGTATGCCAAATTTCATTCAAATCCGTTCAGTAGTTCTTGTCAAAAGCGTTGGGCCCAAATAGCCAAAGACAGATATAAATGGAAAGAGGGAAGGGAGGCTTTTACCCTGCAGTGGAACACATCAGGCTCATAATAATAATAATAGTTTTTCCATGAAGGAGTAACAAACATCCATCCATCCTCACAAACTTTTACATTTATATGTGGTGGGTGAACTTCCCTACAAACTTACATTCCCTATTACGTAAACCAATGTTATTATATGGAGTATTCACCTTCGCCATATAAAGCACAGTAGTAAGTGAGTGGGCACTCCGGCACAAAATCGAAAACGTTTCAATCATTTTGGTATGAAAGAAAATATTTCCAATGTCCGATCCTCCTACACACATAAACACATACATACATACACACACACACACACACACACACTCACGCACACACACGCACACACACATACACCACAAATACACGCACTAGAATTAAGGTATAGATGTAATTTATATTAAAAATGTCTGCATTTAAAAACGTATCACTATCTGGAACGTTGATATTATCTCTCTCTGGGAGGTGGGCGCTAATAGCCACGACACAGTTTCTAACTAATGTGTCTATTACCGAACACTATAAATTTTGTAACGATTGTTTTTGTTCCAATAAAGAATTTATTTATTATTATTTATTATCCTTCTTTTAAATATCTTTGTACGCGCTGAAAAAATGCTTATCTCTTTTTATTTCAACAACTCTCAAACAACTACTGTTAGGTACTATTTTCTCGAAAACCGCTGTCACAAGACTCAATAGAAAACAAACCTTACTGAACAAATAACACAAGAGAATTTCCAAAACTATTGCAAGAACCAACGACACTTCTAGTTAAACTAACGTGGCGGTCCACTGTCAAACTTCACAATACCGCTAGCGACCAACGTAAACAGTCCAATGAAAACCGAAACGAATACTCAACTAGAATGCTCGACAGCTCAGCGGCTCGGCGGCTCGGCCATCAACTAGATTACTGTTCCTAATTAATATGTTACTGTATACTACGCTACGACTGCATAGCCCTACAACGACACAAGTATGTACAGTCACGAGCAGCTGCAAGTACCACTTAGGGGTTTTGATTTATAAAGGGTGTAAACAGACCCTTAACAAAGCCCGAAGGCACTTGTTTTTCACAAGTTTTTTTTTTTATATACATGTTTTAATGTAAGATTTTTACTTTAAACGCCTCCACGACCCCCGTACTATTCAATCCATCCATCAACACAATGCTTTGAGTACGTTCCATTGAGTCCTACCGTAAAACGCGATTTTTCACCCAAAAAAAAAAGTTGTTTCCCAGCAATAATTTTTGAGTAAAGTTACTTAGTTTGATGTACAGAATGCTTGGTTGACGGCTTCGTGAAGAGTCTGTTTACACCCTGTATAACATCACGCCTGTAACCCATGAAGAGTTAGACAGAGCTGTACCTAATAGTACACCCATATTCGCCAGTTATGTTCAAGTCCCATGTAATAGGGGGCGAGTCTATTGCCATCAACCGAGCACAAATTCAGACTCCGTAGCAGCTACTGAGAAATTCCTGATGGAAGTACACAATAATACTACGCCCGACCTGGGAATTGAACCCAGGAACCCATGTTCAACAGTCGCGCTGTCGACTGTACTAGACCCACGAGGATAACGAAATTATCCATTTTCTAAGACCGACAATTACCGTACACCTATTAATATGTCTCAAAACTAAGTAAATATTATTTGAGTAACAAGTATTTTCAAGTTTTGAATTTACCAAAGTACGGAATAAAAATGCCTCTTTGCAGTAGATTACTTGTCTAGACATGCCTACTCTTTGAAAAGGCCCTTTCTTTCACCAAAACGATCTCAACGAACATACATTTAGATTCTCACAATTATAGACGGAGACACAGATAAAACTTTATAGGAATAAATTCTGATAGAAAAGTAGGTCGGCAAACCAAATCGTGAGATGTGGTAAAACTTGGGTCGCTAACTAAAATCGATGAATGCTATGAACCTTTATTGGGTAGTATCCTTTTGGCTTGTTCGAGGGAAATTCAACCATAATGTTACATAATTTTCTCTTAGATAAGGCGATAAGCAATATCATAGACTCTCATCTCAGGTAATAAGCACTTTCCTTTATTTCTACAAAAATTGCAATTTAGGTCAACAACTTGACCTTGTTTAGGTACTGCTCCATGATTGACCTTGACCCAAAAACTCTTCAAAACAAAATATGGTATTGTGTTCTCCACATAACATCTAAGAAAAGCCAGAGATGAGAATGAGGTCAAACACACTTATATGTGTCACGATTTACTTTTAAAAAGTATTTAAAGTCGGTAGGTACAAATAATACAATTTATTATATTTTCTAGAGGTAGTTGTTTTATATTATAATTATAACCCAAGTACTGTTTATTTTATTATCATATTTATGTAAAAATATTTATGCTGTCTTGGCTTCCGTACGTTTTTTCACGGGCGACCACTGAAAACCAGCGTTGTGTTGTGGGCCCCCCATAGCACAGCATCATGCTGAGTGGTAACCTGCTTGTCGCAGTCACGACGTGCAAGCTGTTAATATTTTTCTTTTTTGTTCCGTCCTGTTGTATTTATTTGTTTTATTTGTGTTTTGTTATATTTTTTTTTTGTAATTTTGTGTGATGCACGTCATGTACCTGCGGCAAATAAATATATTTTCTTTCTTTCTTTCTTACAAATAACGATAAGAATCTGACAAGAAATTAATTCAAAATAGTGCTCAAATAATTTCCATATTTTCCAAGGACTGCAAAGATTATTGATGATTTAGGGATTTTAATCGAGTAATTTTTTTGGGTAAATTGCTTGTTAATTTAGCCTATGATAACCGGTTCACACGCAGAATTCGTTTTTGTACATTAAAATATGCAAGAAAGTGACGAAGTTAGCCTGCGTTCGGTGCTTTGTCCCTTTCTGGTTTTTTTTTTGGTCAAGCCCGCCTCGATATTCCCAAACCACTGTAACTCTTGAAATCCAGAATCAACAGTGGCGACCATCAGAAAAGCGCCGACACAATGAAACTCGACGAAGTCCCAGAGAAAAATCTAACTGTTATGAAAAGTAAAGCGGAGGAGTAGGAAAAACATAATTTCCACTTCCCTCCTCATCAGCAGGAGACAGAATGAAACATTCATTTCATTCTGGCTAATAATCCATATATTATAAGGGTTAAATCATATAATGGTTAATCAAACATATGGGTTAAAGGTCTAACTGGATAACCTTTTAATCCGATTAATTAGCCCCTGATTTTTTGTCTATTAATTACAATAAATCAATAAGATTCGCTAACAACAACAAAAAAACTGAACTTTGTCAAGAAAACCACAGCTCATGTATGTGTGTTGTATGTGTATGTGTGTGTTATATTACGACGTAGTGATAAATAATTCAGAATTCGAAGTGCAAAGCTCTTACAACATAGTCGTGTCTTAATTGCAATTTACTCTGAATACTTACTACTCGCTAACTTTCAAATACTAAAATCAAAAGGGTGCTGTACGTTGCTCGGTGCACTTTAATGACGACCGATTCGATTACATTTATTTTAAACAAATTACTGTTCTGTTTTGCCAATGAAAAATATAATACATATAAGTAGATTATTTAAAGAGTTCCTAGATATTTCTCATGATAATGGAAATATTTTTTATCTATATCTTTATCGTGTCGGACGTAAAGAATAGCACCATCCCATATCTTCCCGCGGGTGTCGTAAAGGCGACTAAGGGACTTACCAGAGAATGGGCAGCAGCGTTCTCTGTGCTTTTTTTACAACCGTACTGCGATTGCCAACCCGCCTGCCAAGCGTGGCGATTATGGCAAAACCCCCTTTGGGGGAGGCCTATGTCCAGCAGTGGACGTCTTTCGGCTGAAATGATGATGATGATGATGATATCTTTAATTGGGTGTACTATTAGGTCCACCTTTGCCTAAGCCATCTGGGATTACAGGCGTGATGTTATGTTATATTATATCTTTATCTTCAACGATCCAACGTCGGCTCACAGTTGCGGCAAACACTTGGTGTATTGCATTTTCGAAACCACAGTTGTTTAAAGCGAGCAATCGGCTATAAGAGTAATCTTTACACACCACTCAAAAAACCTAAACTAGTAATATTATAAATGTGAAAGTAAAGTCGGTCTGTCTGTTAACCGTTCATGCCGTAAGGCTTGAACTGATTTGGAATAAAAGCACATGGGTAGAGGCACAAGCAAAAAGAGGCCTATATCTAGCAGTGGGGGAAGTCAGGTTGTGGATGATGATGAGAAGGTCACTTAACATAACTGGCGAAATGTGAGAAAACACGTGGCGTGGCGTGGTGTCGTGGCATGTGTGTGATGTGTGTGTGTGTGTCCTTACTATTAGGTACACCTCTGCCTAACCCTTCTGGGATTAGTGGCGTGATGTAATGTTACCTACCGCTATTCGCAGGATTAAAGCTTCAACGTTAATGTTATCACAATGTAAGTACGAATTCCTGCTACTCGTACAAGCTTTTAAAGTTTAAGTAGTGTAAGTTCACGTGGCTCCCGGAGGCAATTCAATTACACTCAGGACGGCGGTAGTTTGGCTTCTCATTGGAACACCAGCCTTGGAACTAACTCGGACTGACTTCTGACTGAGTAGGTAATTATAAAGCGTGTAGTGAAATGGTTCTTATACAACATTAGTTTTAGTATATGCGAAAGCTGAAACACGTGTCTAGTATTTTTATGTAAAGAATCTATGTACAAAATTTCAAAACAGTATCATGAAAAATCACAAAGTTATAAGCTTGTTCTGTTACCTGGTTGTCTGCGCAAAAACGTGGTCACCACGCGGTGCACCCGCGCGCGCGCGTCTTGCGTCGGATTGAGCTCATTGATAAATAATAATAATTTGGCAGTAGGTACCTAAATGATTGCGATATTTAATGTGGCTCGGTGTCCAACTTGTAACTTTTTTTAAATGTTTTTAGGACAAAATATAACAAAGTTTAAAAATTATTGGATTCGATTCAGTTACTTATTCTGAACAAACTATATTAAGGTTTCGCATATACTAAAAATACTGTTGTATGGTGGTATATGTGGGCGCAAAACCATAATTTGATTGTAATAAGTTATTTTATAATTTAAGGGTAGTTACGTTTTTATTTTGACGTATGATATTTATATCGAAATAATAGTTGTATTTTAGGGTAGTTAGTTTTGTATTTGACATGTGTTGATTTACTGAACTAAATTTATATTTCCGTTTATTTAATTTAAAAGTAATTGTTATTTCCGTTGGTTTCATAATAAGGATTGATGTTTGATTTATGTAAAATATGGTTACTTCTGTTTGCTTTATTAGTAGGAATTTATTGGGATATGTCATAGAACTATTTGAAAGTCTAGTCCTAAGCTATGATTATTCAGTAATTATTTTGATCTCTCCCGCCTTGCAAAATTAAATATTGTTATTTTTATTCTACCTTTTGCTACCAACCTCCGTTTGAATTTCGGTGTATAAAAGTCGTTGTACTGTGAAAGAAGGGAGATTCTTAAATCGCTCATCATGGAATATACACTCGGAATTGGAGTAAGGTGTTTTCATTAAACTTGTGCTGATATATCCTGCTGTTTCCTATTTACTGAGTAATTGTGTAACTGTGTGAATATATTGGTGCAAACCAATATGTTGTGTGACTCTGACAACGACGGCCATGAGCCGCCGACATATACAACATTATTTTTAACAAAGTGGTTCTTACACAAGGTGTAAACGGACCCTTCACGAAGTCGTCAATCATGCATTCTGTACATCAAACTTAGTACCTCTGCGCAAAAATTATTGCTGGGAAAAGATTTTTTTTTTGGGTCATTATACGGTAGGACTCAATGTAACGCTCTCAAAAAAAACCTTATGAAAAAGTTGGTATGGTCTAGAACAAAAAAAATATCGCAATGACAGGGAGAACAATTGCCTTCCGGCTTCAATTTGTAGCCTGTTTACACTTACACTAAGTGATACCTAAGTGAATACCTAAATATTGTTACATTAGAATTCCATTTCAGGGCGCGCGTGAATCGGGCATCAAAAATTAAACAGAGTGCTTTTATTCAGGCGCTCGTTAATGTGGCGTCTAATGTTAGTGATAATTGGTACTAAGCTTTCCAAAAAATTAACAGAAGGACAAACTACGAGTACATCAACAAAACATTTGTTATAATCGGATTTGTAATTAAGGAGTAAAGCGTTAAATGATAACATCCAAAAACAAACGTTGAACTCTGTTTTTCTGCGTAAGATGTGGCAAAACATGTATAACAACGCTAGGCTAATGTATCAACAGGCTCGCCCACTATTACATGGGACTTAAAACATAACTGATAAAATGTGGGTGTACTATTAGGTACACCTCTGCCTAACCCTTCGGGCATTGCAGGCGTGATGTTATGTTATGTATGAAAGTTAAGCAGATATAACCACATTACCCCAGATATGATGTCTCATGTAATAGTTAGCAAATAAAACATTCTCCTACTCAAACGCCTTATTTACTATCCATATATTACATAGACGTAGCTGAAAACTAACGCATGTAATTAGCGCCAGGCGTTAGTATTGAACTTAGCCTAGACTGGGAACAATCTAGCTAAAATCCTTGATTACAGTTATGAAGGCTAGCCATGACCGATATTCCATAACTTTGCGGAGTCTGTGCTGACTAATATTAAGGTTATGTCTTTTATTAATTGAATTTATATTTTTCGATAGGATACGCAGAAGTACTGGTTAAATAACAAGAGCCCCGTTCTTTACGTCGAGCTTGCCTAGTTTGGTCTGTGGATGGGTAACCACCCATTACATACCGAGTTTCCTCCGTGTCTCAAAAAACACGTTAAGCCGTTGGTCTCGGCTGCCATTTGTAGATCTTTGACAGTCGTTACAGGTAGTCAAAAAAGTCTGACAACCGGTCTTACCAAGGGGTATCGTATAACCCAGTACTAACTGGGTTATTGAGGTCAGATAGGCAATCGTTCCATGTGTGACTGTACTGATATTCAGCTGCATCAGGTTAGATTGGAAGCCGACTTCAACATTGTTGGGAAAAGGCTAGGCAGATGTTGATGTCGCAGAAGTACTGGATTTTAGTGTAAAAAGAGTAATGAATAATAAAGGGAGCAAGCCTATTGTCAAGTGCCAGATATTTTTTAATTATTTTTTAGCTTTCACCTTCCAAACTCCTCTATCTGTGCGCGTGCGATCTCTAGTCACGATTGACCCGAAAACATGAAATCTCTAAATAAAATTGTCAGCGCAAAACATCCGTTTTAAAAGTTTCATTTATTGGGTTCCGTACTTGAAGAGTAACCAACGGGACCCTATTACTAAGCCTCCGCTCTCCGTCCGTCCGTCCTTCTGTCTGTCAGCAGACTGTACCTCTTCATCCGTAATAGACAGTTGAAATTTTCACTTAATGTGTATTTCTGTTGCCGCTATATCAATTGATAATAAAAATAAATGAAAGAGGACTCCCCTACTATGATGGTGCGGAACCCTTCATTCGCGACTCCGACTAGCACTTGCCCGGTTTTTCCCCTATAAAAAAGAACATACGGCTCTTGGCCCACGGCACACGGCTCACGGCCCACGGCCCACGGCCCACGGCTTCACACTATTAAGGCACGTTTACGACCTTAAAATGAAAACGTGTCTACATCAAAAAATCATTAAAATACCCAAATCAATTTGAACTCTTTATTCAAAAATATTGGTACAAATTGCCTAGTAATTAAAAATCTGTGTTCCAAAATGTTGCTTATTGTTCCTTATAATAAGTTTCATGATTGAAAGTAACTCACTCAGTACCGTTAATATTTGGCAATTTCTTCAGTTGTTGTACACGTGTTCACGTTTTCAGGAATCCTGATTAGTTTCTGATCCGACCGGTTTATTTGACAGAAGAACGTCATCGCTACACTTCATCCAACTTATCTGTGCAGGCGGGAAAATACAGAACTAAAATAAATGTACCAAGTTTGGCATATCGATGCATTTTTGCTTGATAAGTAGCACCACCTTGAACTGCACACTTAAAGTGGTCATACTATAACTGAACTAACTGTAAAGTTACGAGTGGGTACAGACGCTTACTTTATAGCTCAGTTCACTCAAATCATTAACTTAGCAAAGGATGTGTAGTAACCAAGTAGGTCATAACACGCCTGTAATCCACGAAGGGTTAGGCAGAGGTGTACCTAATAGTACACCCACATTTCGCCAGTTATGTTTAAGTCCCATGTAATAGGGGGCGAGCCTATTACCGTCAATCGGGCACAAATCCAGACTCTGTGGCTGCTACTGAGAAAGTCCTAATGGAAAAACCCAATAACACTTTGTCCGACCTGGGTAACGAACACAGGACCTCATGCTCAGCAGTCGCGCTTACGACCACTAGACCAATGAGGTCATAATAGGCGAAATATCATCGACAAATTAAAACTTAAACTGAAGACAGCCACCATAACATTTAAGTAGACTACAAATACATCACAAACTGCTTTCAAATTTACGCAAACTAAATCGGAAGTATCGCAACCAATTCTATCATCATCATCTGCCTAGCCTTTTCCAATTATGAGGTTGGCTTCCAATCTAACCAGTTGCAGTTCAATACCACTATTTTGCTTCATGGAGCTACTTCTTAATTGACTTCCATAACCCTGTTAGTACTGGGTCATAGGATAGCCCTTGGTAAGACGCGACCTCATAGCATAGTCAGCCTATAATTTTCCCACTGCTGGGACACAGGCCTCCTCTCTATGAGAGGGAATGGGCTATAATCCACCACGCGGGCTCAGTGCGGGTTGGTAGATGTCACATGTCTTTGAATTTTTGGTTCTAGGACATGCCGGTTTCCTCACGATGTTTTCCTTCACCGTTTTGAGAGCAGTGGTGATGAAATAAATTACACAAAGTAATGCGCCTGCCTAGGTTCGAACCTACGACTTACTGCTCGTAAGTCGGGACCGCCACCACTGGGCCACCGCTGCTCTCGCGCGACCGACTTAATCATAATATAAAAAAAAAAAACAAATAAATAATAAACAACGTTAGGAAGTGTTTCACTAAATAAAATGTGCCACTAAAAGCGTCTAATCACTCCTCACCATTCAGAGTTCCTTAACAATACTCTATTAACTTTACTTACCGTCTACCTACTAAGCTATTAGCTTGTCAAGTAAAGCTTTCAGGTTTGTTTACCGGCACGAAAACCTACGCGAACATAAACCAACATCGTCCTTGACACTCAATTGAAAAGGTTTCTATTTATTTTGCGGATCATCTCTATTTTCTTACAAGAAAAATCATGTTTTTCTTTTAGAAAACATTTACACTGGATTTTTACAATTACAATTCACTCAAACACTGTTTTAAGCTTTCACTGTTTACAACTAAACTTATAGTGTCAGTTACGATCATGACCTGATCATGGCGCTTGTAATAATGAACAATCACGGATGATATCCTGTAAGTGACAATAAAAGTTAACAATTCACTCGACTTACAACTCAATTTTACAATTCACTACCTTCTTATAAGTTCTGATTTACTAAGCTGTAAGATAATCTCAAGTCAAATAATAAAGTTAATTCATTATTTATTTATTAGGCTTCTCAACAATGAGTACACTGTTACATTGTAATTTGTACATTGCAAAGTTATTGTAACTTGTCTGATGCCCATCATCCACTTATGTTGATAATAATTATGTAGCTTATCCTATCCCGAAGCTGAAACAGGACTTTAATTTAATATTTTAGAAGAAGTTCTACTTACTTGCCCGAAGAAAACCAGCAGCAGGCTGTCACAAACACTGTAACAGAAGTCCATTTAACACTACATTTCATAATAATGCATCGTAATAAGTTCAAGACCTTCGTAACGTAAGACGAGCCTGCACGTAATTCAATATCGCGTATACTTCCTACCTAATAGACTTAATATAACACTTTCAACAAGCTCCTACAACCACACTGCACTAGAAATTAATGTCACAACATTTTCCCGACCATATTAAAATATTTATCAATAAAAATATGGTGTAATTCCACCCCAATTCGTAACCCACTCGTTATGCACTAGGAGGCACTCAAAAACCGTCAAATCCGATGAGACGACCCCTCCTTTACCGGGATGATAACCGGCACGCGGGCGTGTCTCACCGGCGACCCGGCGACCCGGTGACCGGGTGGGCTATGACCGCATGACCCGGTCACAGCCTGACCCGGTTACTCTGCAGCCGGGTATGCACCACTCGTCTCCCGCACGCCCCGCGCTTGCATTCCGCGATTGATTCTCTACTATATCAGACCACTCTTTTATCAAGGGAATGTGTGTCGAGGTAAAGTACCTATGTCTGGGATTCCAGTTTTATGTAACTCGAGATTCACTTATAAGATTTTAGGGATAATTTTATGAAGCTTTCAAGACTTCTTGGAGACTTACATCTCGTACATAAACTCTGTGCTCAAATATTGTGTTAGACGAAATAATATTACATTTAAATAGGTATCAAAGTAAATAAAATGACTTATAACTTAGACAAAAGCTCAAAAGCAGCCTACCCCTTAAATCATAACTCTTTACCACGCCTTTAAAGAACTTATTGGAATTCATTAGGGGCGCGTTCTACGTCATAATAACTCCACTTTGAACACGGTTATTGGAGAGATTAGCTAATAGAAATTCTGCTAAATTCAATCAAATATTCTGAAAATCGAAAGAAAATCTAAATGTATTTAATAGTATTATTAACGTTCAAATTCACAATTACACTTGTAAAACTAACAAAACGTAAACAAAATGTTACAACAGACGCTTTTCAAATGAATGTTTAACGTCCTTTGAGATCGAACTATCGAACGTAGTCATCTCATCAAACATGTTGCTCGCAAACTTTACTTTTACATTTTTTTTTAGGTGATTCTCGAAATCGTCATAGTCTGGCTCAGAACTGCAAGTCTCATTCTCTGACACCGGAGGAGACGTCCTGCATATACTCTTTATAACAAGCCTCATAACCCGCTTCATACTGACCAACTCCTTCTTCAGTTTATTCACCGAATTGGACTTCGATTGGAATATAATCTTTAACTTTTCGTTCTCCAACTGTAAAGTCAGGTTCTTAGTCAGAGTTTCCATTTCCCTGTGGTTCGCCGCGTCTAGTTGCTTTCTCATTTCACGTGCCATCGCCAGGAATCCTTTCCGAGATCTGGTCAGTGCATTATTTGCTACGTTCAAATCGTTTTTGAGTCTGTCGATGTCATCTTGGAGTTTCTTGATCAATGTTACATCGTGGTATTCTGTTGACGCCGATTTCTTCTTGATTTTAGGCACTTCTTTGACTATGACTTCAACTGCTGTTGTGTTGTTCCTGAACACCTCGTACGATGTGCCTGGATCTGAGTCGAAGTGACTGGTCTTCATATTGTTGTTGCGTACAGCGAAAGTAGAGAACATTTCTTCGGACAGTGACATTTTGAGGTTAGGCTGAAAAGGTTCAGACATTTTAGATCACTACTTAATATTTTATCACACACTAGTATTTTACACAAAAAAAATAATAATACAAAAATAATTTCCAGGATATTTTCTGTACAATCAAGTAGCCTTGGCCGTCAATTTTGACGGCCAAGGTAAAAGAGGTTAGGTTACTATACCTACCCAGAAATTACAATGGAAAAATAAGGTGGTGTTGGTGGTGGGTCTAAGTAATTGCACAACAAGTGTTGCCTTAGTTCCGTTTCTTCGTTTTCCACAACATAATATAACATCATGCCAGTAAACCCCGTTAGGCAAGGCAGAGGCGTACTTAATAATACTCCCAAAGTAGGCCGGCGAAAGTGGACCCAGAGAATCTAAAAGTTAACGAAGCTCCATGCAAGTGTAAATATAAAATAATTATAACTACAATTTTATGAGGTATTTATTTAAAAAATATTGAATTTTTAGGACACGGAAATCAAAAGTTATAAATATTTTAATTTACTCAAAAATAAGTAATCGGTGCAATTTCAAAACGCAACTTCTTTTCCGATTACGTTCCAATCCAATGACATGTGTTTTTGCTCAAGGGTTTTCTTACTATACATGGCTCTTTCTCTTCGTTTTTATACATTCTATAATGTACAATATTTATAAACAACATGTAAACTTGATATTAAAACGCCAGTTCACAAGGCAGAATCATGTAATAAAAATGAAACTATGGTGATTTCGTAGTATATCGTATAAAGGAACGTTATCAATGGTGATCGATTGAGTCCCGTCACTACGGTCACTGTAAGATCTGTGATGATCTATTCCAGTGGTTTTCAACGTGTAGGTCGCGACCCCATGGGGGGTCGCGAACTCTCTATAGAGATCGCGAAAACTACCTCAGTAAAAAAACAATAAAGTTTAAAAAGATAGATGTATTAAGAAAATGTTAACTTAATAAGGATATAAATATTTTGTATGCTTATACAATTAAACAAAACATTAAAACTTATGAGTACTAGTCCATCTTAATACGATAGTTGTGATTGTTGTTCATTAACCAATTTTTCCCATCGTGGATCCGTATTCATCATCTGCTCTTTCAGTCTAGCAATCAGTCCACTAAACTTATACTGTCACTTACGGGATATCTTCCGTGATTATTCATTATTTTGAGCTCCCGATATTTCGACGCTATTACAATGAACAACCACGGAAGATATTCCGTAAGTGACAGTATAAGTTTAGTTGTAAACCGTGAAAGATTAAAACTGTGTTTGAATAAATCCACTGTTCGCATCAGTCAGGGCTTTTGCTCCGTCACTACAAATAGCAATGCATTTCTTTGCCCAATTGATATCCATATCTTGCGTAGCTTCAAGGAACATGTTATGCAAGCACTGACCTGTAGTATTCGTGGGAAGTGCTCTACAAAAGAGCATTTCTTCCATTATTTTTTCATTAGATTTAAAACGCTTAAAACCTACAAACTGCGCACAGCCCGCAATATCCGTAAATTAATCAAATTGCAAGAAAACAAAAGTTACTTTCTTTTATTTTTTTCTACATAAATATCGCTTATCCTGCGTTGAATGGTATTGTCAGAGACAGGAATACTTTTGAGTTTTTCGACCTCTTGTTTGCCAAACATAATCAAATAAAGATTTTTCTGTTGTCGCCAAGGTTATACGTATGCGTATGTGAATTGACGACGTGTTCGATGTAAAAACATGTGTTAATTATGTTTTTATTTATCCGAATAATAATTATGCAAATGTATAAAAATGTTGTATGGATTGCATATTATATTTATTATGTTACCATAATAAAATACACGAAAAAAAGCGAAGGTTCGGGGGTCGCGAAATATTTTTTCTTACTATGGGGGTCGTGTCATGAAAAAGTTTGAAAAACACTACTATTCCATCGTTCGAAACGTTTGTATTTTTGCGTGGGATTTTATGTTTATCATTGTGATTTTGTGGATTCTCGATGACTTGGCCTTTACATCTTGAACTGACGATACTGCACCCTGACTTGGACTACCGCATTCTTCTTTAGACAACGAGGTGCTTTTGATTTGGACTTTGATTTTAACCACTAACATGCGTTGCGTTAATTGCCATTTACGACTTGTGCGCTTACGGAGGCATCGTCTCTCTGATGAAGGTGCTCAGGGTGCTCAATGAATCAAGCCCCGCCTGGTTAGCATGATACTGAGCTTATGATAAACACTATTTATATTTTTCTGTTATTTTGTGTTTTTGACTACTTTTTACTGGTATTGTTTCAGTTAACACCTAATGATGAAGTGTGTGTACCATGCTATTTGAGAGCACAAAGAATTGTAGATAGCGCTTAGAGGAGTTCCCCTAATGTTGTACCCACAACAAGTACAGAGGAAAGTACACACCCTGTACCTTCTGAACAGAGAGCAAATTGTGGATGTTGAAATGGTGGATAGTGCTCACAGAAGTTCTGCTGATTTTGCACACTCCCCAAGTGCAGTAGAAATACATCCTGTACCATTACCTGTCCTGTATTTCATGGCAGCCACCCATTTATTTTACGTGCCAGAATTAAACCTTTGCACATAGGAAGCAAGTCCTACTATACATATGTCGTAGTAGATAGAAGGCTACAGGGGCGAAGTGAAAAGTGAAACTAATTACTAGGTTAGTAATCAGTATAGTCTGTAGCCGCAGTCTGGCAGTTTTATGATTCATCAATTAGGTACAGGTAATGAAGTAAAAATTTGGGTAATGGCTTAAGACGAGAAGCAACACACGTACCGCCAAAACTAAAACTGCGAGGGAAATACAGTCATCTTAGAGACCAGAAGCGAAATAGAAAGTTATTTCTTACAATTTGTCTTTAATCAACAACTAGCACATAAGTAAATAATAAGTACATCAGAATAATATAACACGACCCGAACGAAAATTATTACCTACCCGGCACCTGTCAGTTGCCTACTACCAAAAACCAAAGAGAACCAAAAACCACAGAGTATCATCCAAAGAGGCCGTGTACAATGCGCTATTTCTTTTTATACCCTTCTACTCGGACCGAGTAGGTTGGAAAGGGAATAATCTAAGAGTAGTTTATTCGAATCTTCCCTAATGATTCATCCTTAATATTATTATTTTTTGATTAATTTTAAATAAATAAGCAGACATTCCACAGTTAAAAACCTAAATCGTAAGATTTTTAGGTTATCTTGTATATAGACGTAAATCTCTTTTCTCCCAACTTGTTCGTCTTACTTTCCATTTACTTTTCTGTTAGTCGTTAGTCGTTTTACAACTATGTATAAGTTGCCATGATGAATGCTACCTCTAAGAGTAGGTCCCAAAATACATGGAACCTCGCCAGCCTTCTTTCGCCAGTTATGTTGTCCACAAACCTGTAGATAATTAAAGGGTGTGAGGGTACCTATACCTTATACGATGAGCACGTGGCTAAATAATAACAGCCGCTCGGATCGATCTTAAGGTTAAGCCGCGCTTGCCTAGGTTGGTCCGTGAATGGGTGATCGCCCATTACATACCGAGTTTCCTCCGTGTCTCGGAAAGCACGTTAAGCCGTTGGTCCCGGCTTCAGATCTTTGACAGTTGTTACAGGTAGTCAGTGGCCCGAAAGTCTGACAACCAGTCTTACCAAGGGGTATCGTATTACCCAGTACTAACTCGGTTGTGGAGGTCAGATAGGCAGGCGCTCCATGTAAAATACTGGCATTCGTTTAGACTGGAAGCCAACCCCAACATAGTTGGAAAAAGGCTAGGCAGATGATGATGAGGGGACTTATACAAGACTCACGGGTATGTTCAACATTCTCCACCAATTTATGCTATACAGGGTGGAAGGGACGCACAGATAGTTACCACTTATTACACGTACCTACATCATTCTGAACCCCCCCATAGAATTTTAACATCGGTAATTTAAAATGAAATCAGCTACTTCCTACACAAGTGCAATACCTACACAGTCAAAATGTATGGAACAAAAGATTTTTTATTTAAATTTCTATGTGGTTCAGAATCTTTTAGGTACTGAATGTATGGTAACCGCTTATGCGATGTCCCTTCTACCCTCAAATGGCATTAGCAACCACTTTCACAAGCAAATGGCCAAAACCTATATTTTTATTAATACTTTTCTCCAGTTCTCTAAAACGTGATCCATATGTAATGGAGTATTTTAAAACCTGAAAACTTTTCATCATTCTTATTTAAATATACTGCTAAGTAATGACGTATTGTGCCAATTACATACAGCAACAGCCATCAGTGCCCCACACCGTGACAAAATTTGCACGCGCCATTGTACTTAAAACCTTATATAACATCTACGACTGATATATTTCAATTAGAATCAGCAAAGGTGCATGGGTCTGAACATGTGCTACTCTTATTAATATGTCTACACGTTTTATTTCAGGTCCATTATTGAACATTATGATACAAGCGCAGTAAGGAGCGCGTGGCTAATTAATAACAGCCGCACGGGTCGATCTTCAGCATAAGCCGCACTTGCCAAGGTCATTCCGTGGACGGGTGTACATACCGAATTTCCTACGTTCCTAGGAAATCACGTTAAGCCGTTGGTCGACGACATTTGTTGATCGTTGACGACTGTTACTGGTAGTCAGTGGCCCGAAAGTCTGACAACCAGTCTTACTAAGGGGCATCGTATTACCCAGTACTAACTGGTTTGTGGAGGTTAGTTAGGCAGTCGCTCCATGTGAAAAACTGGTATTCAATTACATCCGGTTAGACTAGAAGGCGTCCCCAATATTTTTGGAAAAGGCTAGGCAGATGATGATGATACAAGTGCCATTTTATGAGCAAGTTTATTGAAATATTTGAGATCATTAGTAGAGCAGTGCAGCGCAGCAGTGAAGGGCGCAGCAATACTCTGGAGGCGAGAAGCGCGGGATCGCTCAACGTGGCGACTCTTGCTGTAGGTCCTGTTAAACGTTGGACGTTTATTGGCTTATAATTACGAAATGTCGATTGATTATACAAATTAATTACTTTTTTAAAGACTGGAGCGCCTTTGACAATCTTGGATGCTCATATTTTTATCACTACTGTCATTCTCTTACCTTTACTCTGATTTACCTCAGAACAGCAAGTCCTTAAATTCCTCAAATCCTTATTAGCTGTCACGTCAGTGTTATCCTTTTTATCCATACCATCTTAAGCCATCTTTACACAGTCATCTTCATCATGTTATTCCTATCAGACACCGACTTAAAAATAAAAAAGCCTTTATTTCTTGGATGCACTTTAACATTTCATTTTTATGGTACTTAGTTTTATATTTGCTTACCCTAGTGTTAGTTTTTATTATAATTTATTATTTTTCGTTTACTATTAGCCGGAACCCCGTCTTCACAGGTGAAGGCCTCCTCCAAAGTTAGCCAATTGTCTTGGTCGCACACTGTGTTACTTTGGTCTATCTTTATTATTCTTTTAGTATAAAACATTTTACAAGACAATACAGAATTCCATGCTTGATTCCTATTTCCTAGTCTTTTTACAAAAAAAGTCATTCTATTATCTGTCCAGCTTCGATCGAGATGCTAACGAGTTCACTGCCGTGCCCTTTGCCGACCAAGTGTCCGAGCTACAGGCCTGAATGATTGCCACCCAGAGCACCTATCAAGTATAGAACGACATAAATAAAAGTTGCCGTTGGAAATAAATACTCCAAATACGAGTTCTGCCGAAATAGTGCGACTTGAGTCGTCAAACCATTATATGAACTCCCACACTCCATTTCGCAGAGACGCAGTCTGGGTCAAGAAACGTTTAATAACTCATCATCATCAACTGCCTAGTCTTCTCCCTAGAATGTTATTATGTCCCTATAGCGAACTATCATCGACAAACCTAAACTTAATTTTATAAAGCAGAAGAGTTTGTTTGTTTGGTTGAACGCGCATTAGCGCGTTCAACCAAACAAACAAGAGAGTGTGTGAGATTACTCAGGAACTACTAGTTCGTATTGAAAACTTATTTTAGTGTTGGATAGCCCTTTTATCGAGGAAGGCTATAGGCTATATAACATCACGCTACGTAAAAATAAAACAAGTCAAAAGCGGCGGGTGAAACCGCGGTGCACTGCTAGTTAAAAAGTTAACTTAAGCTGTAGACAGCCACCATTTCATTTACGTAGACTACAAATACATGAATTCACAAACTGCTTCTAGTTTAACTCAAACTAAATCGGAATTACCGCAACCAACTTGGTCATCATCATCATCATCATCATCATCAGCTTTCTTCCAATAATGTTAGGGTCGGCAATAAGTCAAACTAGGTGTAACTGAATATCAATATTTTAGGAGTAATATTCTATCTGACCTCTTGCTCGTGGCTAAATAATAACAGCCGTTCGGGTCGATCTTTAGGTTAAGCCGTGTTTGTCTAGGTTGGTCTGTGGATGGGTAACTACTATTTAAATATTTTATTCTCCTCATTGGTTTATTTAGATGTTGATAAAATGGCAATTTCTTTTGTTTTCAATGTAGATTAGAAAAAACTGTTTTATGTCCGTCACATTACCATCCCAGGTCCAGTTGAAAACCAGCGTCGGGCACTAGCTGCTCGGCAGTTTGCTGAACTGGGCCTATTTGGCGCAGCCGTGAGACGCACAATATTATCTCTTTTTATTTTTGTTTAGTTTTAACTTTTTTATTGTGTAAATTTAAATTATTTTTATTTGTTTGTTGTGTGTACTTGTGGCATGTGCCAAATAAATATGTTTTCTTTCTTTTCTTTCTTTCTTTCTATATAAGTTAATAATTAAATATTTAGATTATTATGTTGCCATTGGTAATTGTGTGATAGTATGTAAGTAATTGCGTTATTTTATTGGCTATTTCCGTAGTTATCAATGTAGATTTAAGTTATCAATTGAACATTTAGGTTATTATTATGTTGACATTGGAAATTGTATGTTAGTACTTAAGGAATTGTGTGTTATTATATAAGTAATTGAGTTATTTTATTTTAAATGTGTGTCAGTGGATTCGACACAACTAACTTTATTATTATCTGAATGCTCTCGAGTAAAATGTAGCGACTAACCATTTTATTATAACCTTTTGTAATGAAACCTACATTTACGAATAAATTTGATTTGATTTGATTTGATTTGACCACCCATTACATACCGAGTTTCCTCCGTGCCTTGGAAAGCACGTTAAGCCGTTGGTCCCGTGAGTCATTTGTAGATCTTTGACATCGTCGTTAGGTAGTCAGTGGCCCATAAAGTCTGACAACCAGTCTTACCAAGGGGTATCGTATTACCCAGTACTAACTGGGTTGTGGAGGTCAGATAGGCAGTTTGTCCATGTAAAATACCGGTATTCAGCTGCATCCGACTGGAAGCCAACCCTAACATAGTAGGGAAAAGTTTAGGCAGATGATGATTCTATCTGACCTCTGCAACCCAGTTATCGGGTAACATGATGATACTCTTCGTCACTGGAGCAAAAATAAACAATTGCTTTAGCTTGTTTTAGTCGTTCGATTCTGTACCTCTATGAAACTTCTAAATTGTGTCGTACGTATTCAGGTATAACTGAATATCGTACGAAGACCATATAGGTATATACTGTTGTATATGGTCTGTAGCTTTATGGAACTCCAAGAGAAAAATATGTTTTTCAACGTATTTTCTATGCGAAGCTTAGTATTACGTAACGTGTAGTTTCCTATGTGTGTCAGAATAAAGAAAACGTCTGTTAAACGTTGTTATTTTAACGTTTAAATGCGTTTTATTGCTGAGCATGAGTTGCACCGTTGGATTTTACATTTGAATTAAATGTGGATGATTTTTTAAATCAGTCTGTAGACTAAAATAACGTAATTAGCAAGCTTCCTTAAGTACGCGCGTGTCCTTGCTTTTTAAGATTCCGTACCCGAAATGTAACCAACGGGACCCTATTACTAAGCCTCCGCGGTCCGTCCGTCTGTCTGTCAGCGGGCTCTATCTCATGATCCGTAATAGGTAGACAGTTGAAACTTTCACAGAATGTGTATTTCTGTTGCCGCAATAACAAAAAAAGATAAATTAAAAATTAAAAGGGGCTTCCCTACGACGACTTTACGGAACACTTTATGCGCGAGTCCGACTCACTCGCACTTGGCCTGTTTTTTCTTGTTACTTGATAAATCAGTCTTAATAAGACTTTATTTCACCAAGTTTGTGACCGACAGTAGCGATTTTTTTGGACTAGAATGAATTTTTCTTCACAACTTTTTGTTAAGTTTTCAGCCTACTTCATAATATAAAGATTGAACAGTTGTGCGCCGCCAAGATAAAATCTTCCTGCGAAATAAATGCAGGGAAACTAGATCGCACGTTCTATTGCTTTAAAATATTCTAAACCGATCTTTGAACTCTCCTTGTTCGATTCAGAATCAATAGTGAGTAGTGACCCAGTTCTCAACGACGGCTCCATCCAAAAGGTCCATTAAAGTACTCGATAATACACCGATGAGCTTGGAAACTTGGCCAGCCTGGCCCATAGTGTAACAGTAAACTGAAGCTTTTTGGAACAGTGGGAACATTTCAATTTGGCATGGTATAACAATTGAACTAAAACATATTTGTACAAAACCCCAAACTGCGGTTGCATCGTATCTGCTCCAATTACATTGAAAGCTTCGCTTTTCGAGCAATCAGACTCTGAACAAATATTGTCTGAAAGTCAAATTTTCTCGCGCATATATAGATTTGTTTATATGCAGCTAGTGTAACCCCATTTCGAGAGTACATTCAACGCCCTAGATCCGTGGCCTCGCTGCCAGTCCCCACAATACCTAGGCACCTAGCTAGTATACCTAGTTTTATCTATGTGTACTTAACTGTATCTCGGTTTGCGGTACCTATTAGGTTTCCTGTTAATGTGTTTGCGAGCTGGGCGCTGTTTTAAGAGTGTTGTACTAAATGTTTTAAATGGGTGGAATTTAAAACTGTTTTTCTTTTTAGGTCATAACAAGACGTATGTGTGATGAGGTTTCCTACCATGATGAACTTTCAGTCCATATTTTTCTCCGTTAGTGGAGGAGTTTTCATAGATCCTTCTTTTCCTAAAGGATGATTTCCACGTAACGGCTCACATCGTATCGGATCGGAGAACATGCGAACGGATACGGCGACAGCCGATCGTGTCCGCCAGTACGTCGACGCATACGACCGGTACCGTCACTTGCGAACGTATCCGTTTCTGCGCCTAGTCAAATAGTTTCATTCCTACCGTGTAGGATACGACGACAGGCGAACGCAGCCGATCGTTTTTTTCACGAGTGACCACTGAAAACCAGCATTGTGTTGTGGGCTCCCCATAGCACAGCATCATGCTGAGTGGTAACCTGCTTGTCGCAGTCACGACGTGCAAGCTGTTAATTTTTTTTTTTTTTTGTTCAGTCCTGTTGAATTTATAGTTTATTGTTTTATTTGTGTTTTGTTTTTTTTTTTTGTAATTTCGTGTGATGCACGTCATGTCCCTGCGGCAAATAAATATATTTTCTTTCTTTCTTTCTTCTTTCTTTTTCTTTCTTTCGATCGTGCGTCGCAGCATACTTTCGGTTACGATCGCGTATCGCAGGAGACGCCCGCGTTCAAACTTCTGTGCGCGGCTTGGTAATATAGCCTTTAAATACTGTGTACGCAAAGCTTGTAAAATCCGTTCCGATTCGATGCGTTGCGAGCCGTTTGGTGGAAATCATCCTTTACCGTGTCGATGGAAAAAAAATGTTTCGCGAGCGAACTCCGCTCGCTGTTGCAGTCATAAGATCATCAAGGGCGAGTGTCATGGCATAGATCCCTAATAGGTAATCATCTTCGATATATAAGGAACTCTTGTGTCAGCGTTTTAGTCTGTCTGTCAGTGAACTTAAGATTTGTATTATACAGGGTGGCACACCGACGCACAAATGATTACCACGAATTCAGTACCTACATCATTCCGAAACCCCACATAGAAATTTTCTTACTTATTATTATATATATATATATATATTTTTTTTGTTTTGTTTTTTGAAAAAAAAAACAGCTTTTTCCTACAAAAATGCAATAAGTACCTATACAGACAAAATAAATCGAACAGCTGATTTCTTTTTGATGTTTGCTTACCTATTAAAATGATGTGATTATGATTCACTGCAAGCTCCCCCCCTCCTTTGCCTATGTAAAGCTACTTAGTAACAATTCTTTAGTTACACCAGAAATCATTTATTTTATCATAGGCTTTGTTTTCCTATCGCGTTAAATCGATTTAAATAACAATATATTTTCAATATAATATAGTATAATGAGTGTGACACGTGTAATGTACATACATTTGTACATGCATGGATAATTCGCAATCGTGATTATAAGTAAGAACTTCTATAACAATATTAAATAACTATGAACCCAGCTGTTTCTAAATGGGTATACCTATTCTATTTTACAACGAATATTTAGTTTAATACTTTGAGAAAGGGGGTTATTGCACAACAGTACATCTCGAATTCCAACAGAAATTTTCATCGGTTTTTAAAAAAAAAACAGCTGTTCCATAAATTTTATTTATTTATTTAGATAACATGGGAGACTTACAGCTAAAACAAACAGATCAAGGACAGTACAATAGTCTGAAAGCCAATTACAGGTCTCCACTTTTAAAATACAGAAAGAAAGAAAAAAAGTAAATTCTATGGACATATTATTACATTATTGTGGAATATTATTATTATTATTCTTTATTTTTCGGACAACAATGATCCAACGTGTTAGTAAACAATAAAATAACTTATTACTAGTGTTAGTACTTAAACTAAAATAGAAACACATACAGAATAAATAGAATTGTGAAAAGGACAACCCCAAATTAATGTTGAGTGATTGTCCTTCTCACAAAACCTTTAATAATCGGAGAGTCGATACTCTCCGCCACAGTTTTAAGAATGCTGTTGCCACTCGCCCGCAACCTTGACAACAGCGACGCGGTTTTCTTGCGAATGACGGCATGGAAGCCGTCAGTTCGGTTTTGCGTAAACATCGCAGAAGCGCTGCACCATCGAGGCAGTCCCAACAGCATCCTAAAAATATTATTATACTGTACGCGTAGGTCATCCAGCGTTCTTATATACTACAGCATAATTACGCTATTGCTCACACTGCATAACAGCCATCATAACAAAATTAACTACATGAAAAAGCTTCGACTTAAGCACTTCCTAGCTGACGACACACTAGTTTGGAATGGATCTATATCATACTGTTTACAAAGCTTTATTTATGTAGAATCAGGATCAGAACTTTATTGCTTCACACGGGTGCAATATATACATATAAACCTTCCTTTTGGATTACTCTATCTATTTAAAAAAAAACCGCATCATAATCCGTTGCGTAATTTTAAAGATCTAAGCATACACAGGGAGAGACAGACAGCGGAAGCGACTTTGTTTTACACTATGTAGTGATGAAAGTAGGTACAGGTGTAAGATTTAGTACATAAATTAATGAAATCGGCTAGGCTGGTAGGTATTGCACCTTTGTAGAAACAGCTGTTAAATAATCCAGGCTTTGGTATGATGCACTGAACACGTGGTAGTCGTCGTCCATGGTGTAAAAATGCTACGCTACAACAATATGTACCTACCTATATTTCAGCAAAACAGCCAATAAATAAAAAGTCCAAAACAAAACCATTCCATATTTAAAACACAAAAAAAAACATTCCTCCCTTAACAACAGCATAAAAAGAAAAACAACAGTTACAGCGTTGAGTGACATTCCCCTTCTCCCCTTCCAAGGGGAGTTAGAGGTATTATGGACGTGTCGGCTGCAGGCATACCGGCCCACCGGCCCACGTATGTGCAATGTGACCCAGGCACGTGGCCGTGGTGCGTGCTGAAGCCGTGCCTTCATGGAAATTTGTGACCTTATAAGTGTTAATTAATTGACAACTATTTTTATTACTTTTCACTTTGACTGCCTCGTTGGTCGAGTGATCGCAAGCGCGACTGCTGATTATGAGCTCTTGGGTTCGATTCCCGGGTCGAGCAAAGTCTTATTAGGTTTTTTCATCAGGAATTTCTCAGTTGCAGCCACGGAGTCTAGTTTTGTGCCCGGTTGATGGCATTAGGCTCGCTCGCTCGGCTTCTATCTCAATGCAAAGTGCTGAATTAAGTATTTTGTTTGTACATAAATAAAAACCACGTAATTACTAGACAACCTTCATTCCAGGCTAGTCGATCGTTAACAGACTGACAACAATTACCGAACCGGTGTCGGGTCACTCATTATGTAACTTTGGTAATCTGAATCGATTTTAAGGTGCATACATACAAGGTGTAAACGGACCCTTCACGAAGCCGTCAACCAGGCATTCTGTACATCAAACTAAGTGACTATGCAAAAATTATTGCTGGCAAATTTTTTTGGTGTGAAACCACGTTTTACGGTAGGACCAGAAAACTTGTGAAAAAGTTGGAACTTTGACCCCAATATCTCCGTAACTAGAAGGTTCCCAAGTATAGTCTAGAATAAAAAAAATATCACAATGATTGGGAGAACCAATGCCGTTCGGCTTCATTAAGGGTATTTTTACACCGATTTGCTCCATTCTTGACGATTATTGTCGCTTAATATGCTATATTTTGACGATTAATAACTGTACGCTTGTTACAGATTTACTTGGTTTTACCACTTGTTAACCATCAATAAATATGGAGCAACTCTAACATGATCCATAAACAGCAAATGCAGCGCTAAAGTAGGTGTGTTACGGAACTACTCGGGTTTGGAGACAAACAATAGTAGTGACAATCATCAAATATTGAGCGAACCTGTAGGCACCTTTAGTGAATCGGATTGAAACCTCAGATGCTCAGACTGTCCGGCACGCCTACCGTGCAACGTTTGAACAAACCGGACGCACGGTAACGTCCGAATAATTGTCGAATTGTTTCACAAATAAAGATTCTGATTCTGATTCTGATTCTGAACACGGCTAGTTTATTGCGGACGCTTCTATAGCCAATTGTTCGGAGTTTTGATCACGTTCCAATATTGAATTATTGTGGTTAACGGTAACATTTGAGTTGATATACTTTGTTAGGGAACAATTTTACCTGGTAATCCGCACAAAAACGTGGTCACCACGCAGCGAGCTTGTGCGCGCGCCTCCAGCGTCGTCTTGAGTTCATTGATAGTAATAATTTGGCAGTAGGTACCTAAATTATTGCGATAGGTATTTAATGTCGGTGTCCAACTTGTAACTTTATTTAAATATTTTTGGGACAAAATATAACATGGCTTAAAAATTATTGAAATCGATTCAGTTACTTATTCTGAACAAACTATATTCAGGTTTCGCATATTCTAAAAATAATGTTGCATAGGGTGACTGGTAATTAATGACCGATACTTAAACACGTGATTGTGCTCATGATAACGATACACAGAACGGCGTCACGCTGGTAACAGCTGATAAGTCACCGTGCTCGCACGAATTTCATACAGTTGTTGTGTTATTGATAAAAGTGAATGAGTTGGCACAAAAATAAAGTTTCTTTGGGATAGTTGTTTTTTATCATGAGGAGCTCGTGGATTAATAATAGCAGCCGCTCGGATCGATCATTAGATTAAGCCGAGTTTGCCTAGGTTGGTCTGTGGATGGTTGACCGCCCATTACATACCGAGTTTCCTCCGTGCCTCGAAAAGCACGTTAAGCCGGGTGTCATTTGTAGATCTTTGACAGTCGTTAGGTAGTCAGTGGCCCAAAAAGTCTGACAACCAGTCTTACCAAGGGGTATCGTATTACACAGTACTAACTGGGTTGTGGAGGTCGGATTTGCCTTCGCTCCATGTAAAAGAAATGGTATTCAGCTGCATCCGATTAGACTGGAAGCCGTCCCTAACATAGTTGGGCAAGGGCTAGGCAGATGATGAGTTGTTTGTAATCATGACTATAATCACGTGTTTAAGTATCGGACACTAATTACCAGTCACTCTATACATTATTTTTTAAGCTTGCTCTAGTTACTACATACCTTAACTACATTATAAGGTGTCGGTTGCCTGTTAATTCCTGTGTTGTGTTACCTGATCTTCGTTACATAAATAATCTGTGGGACTAACTTCACTTATTCAGATCCATTCAGATTTTAACCATATAAGTGTGTTATTAGGCCTTATAACGTTCATGGTACTTCTTCTCATCTCCTTATGAGGACTGCCTAAGGAGGCCCCACACATACTTCGCCTTATTTTTAACCGACTTCCAAAAAGAGGAGGTTATCAATTCGACTGAATTTTTTTATTTGTTTGTGTTTATTTTCAGCGATATCATCGCCAATTGTGACCGATTTTGATGATTATTTTTTTGTTAGGAAGAATTTCATTCCGCGCTGGTCCCATTTAAATTTGGTGAAGATCTGATGCTGATCTTCGGAGATTAACAATGGAAAACTTCAATAATAGACAGTAAATCTGTCGCGATGGCTGAAATCGCTTGGACATTCATTATTTACACAAAATTATAACATAACATCACGCCTGAATTCTCTGAGATGTGCACAGTCTACAGTACACCCACATTTCAACAGTTAGTTAGGTATGTTAAGTTCCACTTATTGGAGATAAGCCTATTACCATGACATGTATTGTTAACGGTTCACTAATGTTTCACCAAAACTCCTTTGACAAATTTTAACCGACTTAAAAAAAAGGAGGAGTTCACTGATTACTCCGCCAATTGTAGGTCGATTTTCATAATTCTTTTTTTACTCGAGAGGTAGTCCCATTTTCACCAAATCAGAATCTGATGATGGAATCCCAGGGAAATCGAGGGCAACCCTCAAATTTTATAGGCACATACAATGTTTATCATTTACTCTCTAACACAATTCAGATATTTGTGCCTGCTAATCATCATCTCATGTTGCTGAGCTGATGATGGAAGGTATAAGTCAGGATCAGATGATGGAATCCCAGAATCATTAAGGGCACCCCTCAAATTTTATGGGCATTGTTTGAAACAGTATACTTGCCATGTGGTCCCATGCTCCCATTGTTCGCTGTGCCTCCGTGGCGCACCGTAGCGCGTGCTAAGTCTCCAATTCCTCGAACTCTGGCTGCACTTAATGATCTCTTGGATTCTAATCCAACGATCTGTTTGCGGATGAATGGACCAAGATTTTATTGGCATGTCAGAAGTACTGTGAGAGGGATTCATGACAGAGTACCTGACTCATTTTTATTTTTATTTTTTTTATATCTATCTGTTTTCCATTTTTGTCCATTTTTGTTTATGTTTAGTAGTTATTGTGCTTTAGTTACTGTAATTGGTTTTAAACCGTTGTAATTAAATAAAATAAATAAATAAATAAAAATAAAATAAATGGCCATCATGTTAGGATCTAATGATGGGATCCTGGAGATATCGAGGGGACTCTCCAAATTTTATATTATCGATAACTTCGACAATTGTGAACCGATTTCGATGATTTTTTTTTAATTTGGAAAAATAATATTCCGCGGTGGTCCCGTTTAAATTTGGTGAAACTGATCTTCCGAGTTATACAAAGGAACTCTTCAATAGTAGACAGCAAATCTGTCGTCATTGCTGCAATCGCTTGGATGTGTATTTTTTACACAATATCATAACTTAACGTAACGGCTGTATGCGATGAGGAGGTGCGCAAATGCGTACAGTACACTCAGATTGCGAAAGTTAGGTATATTAATTTCCATTTTATTAGGGATAAGCCTATTACCATGAAATGTATTGTTAACAAAATAAAATAAATGTATAGCAAAGACTTGTATAGGATTGTAATATACTATACAAATATTTGCTATAGATACTACATTTACACTAAAAATAGAAAAATAAAAAAATCTTTTTTTGCAAAAAAATAATACCGACTTCAAAAACAGTAAAGTGAAAAATAACTTTAGGTTCAGAAGTCGGTGACAAAAAAACTGAATCAAACAAGCAAATGTCACCGACTTCTGAAGCTAAAGTTATTTTTCACTATTCTGTTTTTGAAGTCGGTTTTATTTTTTACAAAAAAAGATTTTTTATTAAACAAACATTTTGTTCACGTTGTTATTCTTCACGAGAGATATTGTGATAAAATAAATCTTCGGATATCCCAAAGAATTGCGAACCGAAATACCAACTAGCACACAAAAAGAAAAAAACCTATTGCCAATTAGAGGCCGGGAACAACAACATAAAAACTGAATCAGGTTCGTCGTTAGTCTTAGTACACCGAGACTGTATACCGAATTTTCAAGAAAACAATAGGCTTGCACGTGTGTGTGTAGGTAAGGTAACTAATAAGCTATTTTAAATGGAATTAGGTATAGGAACTGCAAACTAAGGCGCGATTTCCATATTGCAAGTCTTACATACCTACTTGGAAAACAAAATGTACCGAGGTGAATCATAATAGTAAAGTTTGATATAAGTGGAGAAAGTTTGTTATTGGATTCGAGGCGGAATTCACACCCGAGCTGCAGGCGAGGTTGTTATAGAGCCAAGAACTGCAATAACAAAAAGCGACGCGTATCAAATGACGTTTTTCAATACACTTTCGAAGAAATAAAATATTAGAACGAAAAGTATTTTTGTCAGGTATTATTAGGAAACTATGATATAATTTGCTTTTTTTCCGCGCTTTGAAGAAGAAGCAAAGGTATGATGCCGCTAAACAGCCTAATATAAAAAATATGAAATTCAAATATTTTTGAATTGAACACAAATAAATGTTAATTTGTTCATAAAATATTTGTTTTAAATAATCATGTTTATCTATGATATTCTATTTATAAATACAATTTAAATACTCAAAAAATATTTACGCTGTAAAGACGCATATCTGTTTGACGGGAATTAAAAAAAAAACAATCACCGCCGAATATAGTCATCATTGAACCCATTTGGACTTAGTTTATGTGTAGCCATCTGTGGAAATGTTTATTTCCGCACGTGTGCGGATTAATATTAAAAATCCACAGGTGTGAAATACATTGCATGTTGAACCTAATCGTATTGCAATAAGAATTAGTTTTCGAGAAAGTATATTGAAAAAATTATGAATTGAAAAAAATTTGTTAAGTATCTTTATGCACTTTTTCCGGTGGGGTTTGTTGTGGTTCTATTTTATTAGTAAGGTATTATCATTTGACTAGTAGAGGGAGGCTGCAATTAAGTTTACCAATGGTTATAAGTATTTTTATGAAAGATCACAGGGCTCGAGTCATTATTTAGGAGGAACAGTCCGTCGGTCAGTAATATAGGTTTAATTTGTCAAAAATTTCTCAGTAGCAGCCACGGAGTTTGGAATTGCGCCAGGTTGATACTAATAGGCTCGTCCCCTATTACATGGGTCTTAAACATAACTGGCGAAATGTGGGAAATTATAAATAATTAAACAAATAGACACAAAAGACACAACACTGATTACACAGACACACTGGACTCTTCCCGAGGGCTCATTAGCACAAATGTCGATGTTGCGCAGGAATTCGCAACGTTCTTTACTAATATTGCAATTAAAACCACAGAGACGCTAGATTCTTCGCCATCCCTTGCCTTTAATTTATTTAGAGAGAATGTTTCAGCCTATCCGGTTGAGTTTAAATTTAAACATATAAACTCTGTGGTCGTTATGAAGGCTTTTAAGCAACTTAAAATAAAAACTACTGAAAATCTTTGGGGGATGTCTACTAAAGTCTGTCAATCAATTGTTGATACAGTAGCTCCCTATTTAGCTTTAATATTTAATTTATGCGTTGACCATGGGGTATTTCCAGATTTAATGAAGTTTAGTAAAGTTATACCACTTTTTAAATCTGGAGACAGCAAAGACACAAATAATTATAGACCCGTATCTATCTTGCCGGTTTTCAGCAAGGTATTTGAAAAAACGTTTTTTTTTTTTCTGTATGGGCTTACTCTTGACTACTCAATCTAGTCCTGAGGACAGAGATGAGGTCGACGATGGAACGAGTTAACCCAAAAGAAGCCTATTAACTCGCGATTTAAATAGATTGGGGTCATATGAACTTGGAAACACCGACGCAGGCAGGGAAAGGGCAGCAGGCAGGGGAAGTGATGCTAAATCAAATGCTTAACCATTTTAATCGAAATGACATCCTACATGATCAACAATATGACTTCACCAAAGGTCATTGCACTACTGACGCCGGTGTCACTTTGCTGCTTAAAGCACATCTTCAATGCATGGGAAATGGCAATGGATGCATTAGGCATCTTTTGCGACCTATCCAAGGCATTTGATTGCGTGAATCACGACACACTGTTGCTGAAACTTGAGCATTACGGACTGGGGAAACAAGCACTAAGCTTAGTAAAATCATATTTAAATGATCGAATGCAACAAGTACAAATAAATGGGGTAAATTCATTAGGATTAAAAATAAAAAAGGGGGTACCGCAAGGCTCAATATTGGGGCCATTCCTTTTTCTAGTATATATAAATGATTTACCTCATTTACCGAAAAGTCGACCTCAAATGGTGTTATTTGCTGATGACACATCACTGATTTTTAAGGTTAACAGACGTGCACAAGAGTTTGACGACGTAAATAACGCTATACTTAAGATTCATAACTGGTTCACAGTAAATAATTTGGTGTTGAATGGGAAGAAAACTAAATACATAAGATTCGCGTTACCGAATGTGAGAAGTAGCGAATGTAACATTGTATTGAACGGGGAGATACTAGAATTCGTCGAACAAACGGTTTTCCTGGGGATTACGCTCGACTCGAAATTGCAATGGAGTCCTCACTTAACAGCACTTGCAGGGCGGCTAAGTTCAGCCGCTTACGCTGTCCGTAAAATCCGGCAATTAACAGACGTGGATACCGCGAGACTAGTCTATTTTAGTTACTTCCATAGCATCAATTCTTACGGTATTCTGCTGTGGGGACGGGCTGCAGAGACTCAATATTTATTCTGCAAAAGAGGGCCGTTAGAGCCATCTATAACCTATGCAGACGCGAGTCTCTAAGAGAATTGTTTGAATAAATTAACATCATGACATCTTTTTAGTAACGACAGGCATAATGTTAATACTAGAAATAAGGACAAATCAGATCAGTCACGTTTCAGATTGTCAAAAGTACGCACTTCTTTTATGGGGTACTGTGTAAAATGTAACAATAAAATACCACTTGGCATTCTACAACTTAATGAGAAGAAATTTAAAACATGCATAAAACGCACACTGTGTAAGCGAGCATATTATAAGTTGGAAGACTATATTGTAGATAAAAATGCTTGGCTTAATGCTGGTCCTGCTCCACAGACACTTGGGCTCACGAACTAAGATTTTAATGTTTGGAAGAGATGCTCCCCCTCTAGTTCTTTAATATTTTTTTTTCTCTTTCGCCTTTGCAAACTTAGTTACCTTAATTACCATTGTCTTATATAAATTAGAAGCATTTCATTTCAGTTTTTGTAAATGTTAGTACCACCATGTAGACTTTCTATTATGGTTAGTAGGGCTTATCCTAATCTTTAAGGCTTTAATTGTTTTTTTTTTCTTTTCTATCTCTACATTGTGTTCACATATAGAAGCAACATTTGTTTACTCCACAACCATAGGGGCAAACTAATTGATTACCATGATAAATTATTGTGGAAGTTGCAGAAGATTGTAAAATATCCTTGCTTTGTATGGATTCCATATGTTAGTATTATATAATTGCATATCACATGTGTGAGTACTATGTACTGTAAGGCTACAATTTACATTTTGTTATCTTTCATTGACTTGAATGTGCCTTGGTGGCTGAGAGAATGTCATGCTCACTCAAATGTCTCACTGATGGTGGCGGGTGTGTCGGGTCATTTAGTTCCCTTCAATATGGTTGAGTTGAATGGCGCTGACCCATGCGTCATGTTCGTGAACGGGCGCTGTCAGTTGGAACTGGTCATCTCGTAGCGGCCACGGTTTATTCTAATTACTTTATTTTTTCATTGTTGTTTTTATCTTTTATTCTGGACGCTCTTAATGTGCACGTCTTTCTACATCGTTCTCACATAAATATATAATCTCAACATGAACAAAATAGTGTACCATTCTTCTCCATAGAGAGAGTTGCACATTCCAAAGCGTAGGCTTTGGAATGTGCAACTACAGTATTTTTTCAAGTTATTATGCCTTGTGACTGTGACTGTAGCTTCGCTTTTTTTGTTTTATTTGACATTCAATAGTGCCTGTGATGGTCTAATTGAAATAAATGCTTTGAGTTTGAGTTTGGGTGTATTATTAGGTAGGTACACCTCTGCCTAACCCTTCGGGGATTACAGGCGTTATGTTATGTTATGATTTTAAGTAAAAAAATGGAATTGCTACGTGCTCCCATTCTCAATCCAATGCAACATACCCTGACATCTGTCGGGTTTAATTGGAAACTTTTGTCCGTACTAACTCGTTCGGTGGTTCACATCCAAATCCGTATCTCAGCAAGGTTTTGGTACAAGGTATCGGGGATCATAAAACTGTGTACAGTGAGTGCTTCTGTTCTTCTGCATTTTGATTGACTTTGTCAGGAGGGAGCTATTGATAAGCATTTATGAAATTGTCAGTGTAATTTATAGGAACTAATACATAACATCACGCCCGTAGTGCACGTGCAGTGCCCGTAGTGCGCCGGTCAATGTGGCGACACTTGGGGGAGGTCTATCTCCAGCAGTGGACGTCTTTCGGCTGAAATGATGATCACGGCCGTAATCCCCGAAGGGTTGGGTAGAGGTATACTTAATAGTACACTGACATTTCACCACACAAATCCAGACTCCGCGGCTGCTACTGAGAAATTCCTGATTGAAAAACCCAATAACACTTTACCCGACCCGGGAATCGAACCCGGGACCTCATGCTCAGCAGTCGCTTGTGAACACTCGACCCACGAGGCAGTAAATAATATAATAAAATATCGTAGTTTAAAAAAAAACACGCTTTAGAGTGATTTCATTTTATTTCTCTCATTTTTTTCAGCAAACCCTTTCATTTGATATGCATATATAAAAAATAACTAGTCCGCCATCTTTGGGAGTCCGACATATTGAATATAAAATGACGTCACTTAGCTAACCATGCATTGTCATCCAAATTAAACATGTATTCAAAATTTCAGCCCAATTGGAAACCGGGAAGTGAGTCAAAAATTTCTAAGATTTTTTTACATACAGGGGAATGAATAATAAAAATGGAAGAGAAAATATAGGTACACTTATTATATTCACAAATATTGGCAGAAATCAACAAAAAATAACATAAAAATTAATAAAACAATAACAATTTATAAGTACACATAAATCATAATTGGAAGACATTTCTAACAATTCAATATAAATAATTAAAATTCCACAAAACAATAGAGCGAATTGCGTTGGTATGAGATTCATTTAAATTTGAACTTTATGTCAAGTGTGATATAAGACTCAAAATGCGAGTTAATGCAAATAACAATAATAATATTATTTCGATTACATAAAACTATGTACATATTTACCGGAACCAATACGATTTGAAGGCACTTTTTTAGTTATTTATGCACTATATTTAACATTGAAATAATTGTCAGAATGACGTACTTAGCTAGAATTTCGTTTTGTTTTTTTACATGAATAATATTGTAGTAATATTTGGTTAAATATAATGTCAAATTATCAGGTTTACTTTCATAATATTTTATATGGCAATACTGAAGTGAATACAATTTTATTAATAGACAAACAATATATTTTCATCTCTAATAATTTCACAAGTTTAATTTCATCTACCTCCACAAGTTGGCACAAATTTTTAAATTTTCTCAGTTGCAACTTAAATATCATCAACACTTGAAATTCCAAGTAAGCGCTTTAATTTAGGCTTTTATTAAGATTTCTTTTTTTTTTTAGAAAGAAAGAAAATACATTTATTTAGCACATGCCACAAGTGCACACAGTTTAAAAAAAATAAAAATAAAAGAAAACCAAAATTTTTTAAATAAACTGAAATCTAAACAAAACGTGTGTGCCTCAAGGCTGCGCCAAATAGGCGCAATTTAAACAACGCATTTTTAAACAACCAAGCATGCCACTATAATAGCTGATTTTCCACACCGCTGATGTTTCACTGTCACAGTAGTACCTCCAGAAGTTAAGAGAAGCCTCTTTAACAAAGCCTCTATTTAATCATAGTTATAGATGACTCGCTAGTGACCCGACCGTATCCATCGACCCGATCTGGGCCCACGTGGTAGATTACGGCTCACGACTCAAGCGAGGGCTGTCCCCAGCAGTGAGACCTTTATACGATGCTTATGTAGTGACAAGGTTTTTGCTTCAAGTTGACGCTTTCCAGTTTTTCAGTATAACACGCAGGCATGTATACTTGCCATCGATTTTGATTACCTTTTATTTGAATTTTACTTCCGTGCGAGAAAGAGATGCAATTATACAGGGGGTATATATCCTTCTCTTTCTCACACTGAAGATTTAATAATATTGCTATGGTCGTGGTACAGCCACTGTTCCTCATCGATAAATTCGTGTGCCAACATGCAGAGGCCGACATAAAAAAAGTTTATTTTTATAAACATTTAACCAATTAATTATAATGAGTATAATTTGAGTCTTTGCATATTACATAAGAAATAATACTTATAATGGAGAGCATTTGTTATTTAACTATATTTATGCCTACTTTAAAAACAGGTTTTAATAGATGACAGTTTAGTAAATTAATAGAAATAATGTCCAGACATAATACAAAATGTTTTTGTAATCAATTTAGTTCATTACATAATTAAACTTAAAAATAACTTGTTTAAAGTATGGCAATCCAATTTTCGGAAGCCTAACTTTCTCTCTTTATATTGTTGTACTTAGGATGCTTGTATAAAATACGGGTTCCCCGTATGCTCAAGTTGGTACGGTACGGTACAGATTGTTGCGAAAGAAACATACCTCCTTCTTTGCCTTTTTTTCAGTATCCACCTGTACCTTTGTGTGGAAGTGCAAAAGTATGAAAAGTATGAGACCATTTTACGAGCACCGACCTGTACCGATCTATACCGACGTGTCTATTAGAAATCAGAGTCTTCATGCAATCAACCAAATCATAACTTATTATAATAAAACAATTGATTAGTAGTCGGGTTAACGCGAATAGTATTGACATAAAGTGCATTATTAATGTTTTAAAACATCACAAGCATGTTATATGAGTAACGAAACATAAAATAAGGAATTCTATTTGTAAAGACTTAAGTACGTAACACTTCGATTGTAAGTTGTGTTTGTAAACATTGTAAAATATTTGCGGTTTGCCTGAGGTTCTAGGATTATGTTGTGGAGAAACCACCTTAGTTTGGTTTAGGTACATCAAGCTACTGAAATCTGTCAAATCTCTTTATTAAATCAACTTTATCCCTAAAGCATTAGGTTCAAGGTCGATTGGGAAAATTTGACAGTTTCGGATAGTTTGATGTGCTGCCGTCTGCACTTGGCAACTTTTGTTTTGAAATTAGGTGGACTCCACAGATATAGATAGACTGTGTACTGTACCATTCCGGCTGAGCCAGAGTCATAATGCCCTTTTAACCACTGTTCGATTTTCAAATCCAACAGTGAGCGTACGTTTAGGTGTCGCTTGTTAGGTAAAACGGACATTATTGGCTATTAAGTATCAGATACCGATGACATAAATACACCGTGTATTTCTACATATAAACCTTGATTATGCTTAATCGACAACATGTTTTGTAAATAAGATATTTTTGTAAGAAATTGATTTTATTCAGGAAAACCTGTAATAAACATCGAAGGCCATAACAAATCGTAAATCATAAATATCACATGAATAGTCATATATTTGAGCCAACATTTGCGACCAATGATATCTCCAATATGTGACCAATACTCACAACCAATTATGTTTTAAATGTTTTTGATAACGATACACAATATTAGTTATGCTCAAATCTGAATGATTGGCTACGGACGTAATTGAGAGATTGTAATGAACCGTGGTAATATAGAAATGTTGTTAATTTTAGATGTTTTTAATATGATTAATAAATATGGTTGCCCTTTGGAAGACTCGGAAGTGTTTGAGATCACTGGTCTTCTGAAGGGAGAGGGCAGAGTGTATTGGTTGGTCCGTGAAATGGCTCCTGTTCATAGCAGAATATACGTGTACGTCGGGTTAATACAGGGACAAATTGAATTAGCTAGCGCAACAGCTACACAGATGTGCTCGGTATCGGTATTTATAAACTTGATATAACAAAAAAGTATTCGATGTTTCAGTATGAGAAAATAAGATAAGACTTTTTTTATATTTTGTTTGTTAGCCCAGTACTTCTCCACTACCACCGCGTCGTTGGTGGTAGCCCTTTGTTTTTGTTTTATTGTGTTTAGGAATCTATAAAGTTACGCTAGATATTTTATTTAATCTTGTATAAGTATGCAATATCGATTATTATTGCTTATACACTTGAAACGTTTTGACAATACATAATATTTATATTTCTAATCACAATTTACCGTCCATCGATGACTTATGAACTAAGATGGTTTCTTTTAATACAAACGGGGAGATGGACGTTAAATAACGTACAAAATGAACAGAAGCCATTTCAAATGTCTTGTTACGTTTAGACTACTGACTCTAAAGTACATTAATCCTTGGGCACGTTTATATTTTTATAGTAACGATGTTCCAGAAGTCATTATGGCAGATCCAGCTTTCAAAAGCGTCTGTCGCACTAGTGCTAGAAACAAGCTTTACAAAAACAAACTTTTTCTCAAACTCGATAGGTCATATTTACTTGCAAGTCACATTTATAAGCATTTATTGTGGGATCATTTGGCCAGCCGGTCAGTATACTGACCGGCTGGCCAAATGATCCCACAATTTTTTTTTTATTTTTTATAGAAACTCTGTTCGAGCGTAGTGCATCTTCGTGCGTGTCACCTGTGTGCATCAGTGTACGCCTAGCTTTATAAATATATAGAAATTCTTTTTTCTTTATTAACATATTTACACCATTTAAGTTCTTGCTTAGTAGGAGTAAGTTTTAAGACACCATGTTTTTACCTTGTGGAACTCAAATAAATGAATATGAATATGAAGTTTTACAAAGTTCCGTAATCATGACACCAGGTTTCTATATGAAAGCACTGCTCGCCATCTGCTTGACGCCGCACGTTCCGTCGCCTCGGTACACCCGGTAGTATCCCTGCTCACCCCAAGACCCGCCCCAGGAATTCTTGACGATCCAGTAAGGTAGCTTCTTGTGGAAGAGCGGGTAGTCTGTGGAAAGTATAGGGGTTTTAGAGGCTGCAATATAAAATCATTAGTGATCATGGTTTTGGAGCAGTGGTGGGCCGGCCCAGTGGTAGTGGCCTAAGGTTATAGCTGTTATAAGTCGAACACAGACAAGCGTTTTTATCATCATTATCATGATCAGCATACATCAGTACACTGCTGGACAAAGGCCTCCTCAATCGCACACCACTCAACTCGATTCCCAGCAACTTTCATCCAGTTGCTACCAGCCACCCTGCGAAGATCGTCGCTCCACCGAGCTTGAGGGCGTGCCACCTTACGCTTGCCGATTTGCTGTTTACTTACTTAGCGTTTTAATTTGTGTTATATATCTCATAACCTCTGCTTTCGTAAGCGTGGGACGTAACATGGGAAGTGGAAGAAGAAGAGAAATCTCACTCCATCTGCAATACCTCTACAAATCTGTTAGTGGCGGTACTTTCATACAAGCCTAAAAGCTTGGCTTGTCCTTATAACTATATACTACTTTAAATCATGTTCGCGCTCATCATGTCTACGCTCAGACGGGCCATATGGTATTCCGGCGTACGTTTTTAGGGATTGCCGTGCGGTGTTGGTTAAACCGTCAGTTGGATCTTATGACACAAATATTACTGACGGTGGATGTGGTTCAACAGGTATATGTTGTCTACTTCGATTTCAGAAAGGCTTTTGACACAGTAGATAACGATATCCTTTCGGCTAAATTGGCTGGTGTAGGCTGTACACCTCACACTTTGTCATTTTTCGCCTGCTATACTTAAGAGACCATTGTCAGTACGTCGACTGCAGTGAGCAGCTCTCTGAGCCCTATTTCACGAGATCAGGAGTCAGTCAAGGCAGTAACTTAGGGCCTTTTCTCTTCATTTTAACAACTAACGACCTGCCTAAAGTTGTCAATAAATCCATACCATTGTTATTCGCGGATGACCTATTATATACTGAGTATGCTTCGTGCTTCAGAAAGCACGTTAAGCCGTTGGCCTCAGCTGTCAATTGTAGATCTGTGATAGTCGTTAAGTAGACAGTGGTACGAAAGTCTGATCACCAGTCGTATCATGGGGTACAAGAGGTATTTTATTACCCAGTAATAACTGAGTTGTGGAGGTCAGATAGGCAGTCGCTCCATGTAAACTACTGGTAGTCAGCAGCATCCGGTTAGACTTTAAGCCGACCGCAACATGGTTGGGAAAAGGCTAGGCAGATGATGAATTTTATTCTAGCTTTACTTTAGAGTATTCCGCCTAATATTCTATCTCATACATACATTTCTCCGAAGGGTATGAGGTAGGGTAAGGATTTAAAATATACAATATATTTAAGGTACTTTCCTTCCGTGTGGCATAGCCGTGGGACGCCCGGTGTATAATTTTTATTTTTTTTAGTCTTACAATAACTCAATTAATTCAATACCTATACTATTAAAAATACATAGTTCAGATATTACTAACAGATATGATAAGTATGTGTTTGGTGTTTATGATTCTCTCTTAAGATAGTTAACCTTAAGCCGTTATTGTTAAAGGAGCAGAAGACAGAGCCGTATAATTCTGCCCAATACCATACCAGTTACAACAAGATTTGTAAAGTTATAACATTGCACAAATGGCTCATTTACCCGACGACGAGTACATTATGACTTTCTTATGTCGAAAGACATGTAGTATACTACATGTCGAACCAAATGTAATGAACCATGTCATTATAATGAACCTAAACCTCTGCCGTCTCCTTCGCAGACGTGTCAGGTCCCTTCACCTGAGAATAATGCTTTTACCTATACGGAACCAAAAGTTTTACCTGTAAGCGATCAGGCAATCCGCCGTTACAGCCACTATGCAGCTTGTCACAGTCTACCAACTCTTGTTCAGAGAGGGATACAAGTGGTCCCGACTGCATCTTCCATTGACCCTCAATATTGCCTGGACAAAAAAGGATGCACATATTTAAAATCGAGACTTTGGTCGGGAAATCTCAAAGATCGGCCTTTGTTTCATAATCTTCAGCCTACAGCAGTCCACTGCTGGACATAGCCTCTCCAATTGCAAGCCATTGAACTCGATACTCAGCAACTCTCATCCAGCTCGCAGCCAGTCCTTTGCTTCATAAAACATAAAGAATATCTCACCAGTGACACTGAACGCCCAGCAGCTGCCACAAGACCCTTGATCCTTCACATCTGTCACGGCGTCATACTCCCTCCAGTCAAAGTTATCAGGAACTTTTATATTTGGGATATCAGCTTGCTTCATAGGAACCTGGTTTTCACTAGTCAGATTCGGTTTCAAACACATATATACTGAACTCTTTATAAGTTAATAAAAAGTAAAATTCAAAAGTAAATCTCTGAGTGACATTTGTTTATTTTAGAGTCTGAACGACCAGATACCAGAAAGTCGATACGAGTCATCGTGCCTGCAACTACTTTTCTTGACACTTTTTCAACCTGCGCTACTCTCAGAGGTTGAGTGATACCATGATCTATTGTATATTTTTGTAAGAATTCCTCAGCCAACGCTTTGGAGGATCACTTGGATCTTGATCTAATTCACCGCCAGCTACTTGTCTTTTCCCTCTATGACTGTCATTCTCACAAGTGACTGTGATTCGTTTAAAATTTTCCCAAGGCCTTTCATAAATCTCAGAGTGACATTTGTTAATTTTAGAGTCTGAACTACCAGTTACCGAAAAGTCGATACGAGTCAGCGAACCTGCAACGATTTGCATGGACACACTTTCAACCCGCGCTACTTCCAGTGGATCTCTGATACCAGAATCGATTACATATTTTCGCAAAGATTCTTCAGCTAGCAGTTTATACTGAGGTTTTGTTGGATCTTGATCTTCTAATCCACCCTCTTTAGGACACGTGACTGTGGTTTCTTTAACTTTTCGCCATTCCTGTTCCAAATTCCTTGAGTAACATTTCAATATTTTAGCAAATTCAAATTCAAATTATTTATTTGTGAAACATAGGTACAATATAATAAGATCTAATTCGAATTTCAGGATCGCTATGTTTAACCTAATAGGCATACAAATTTCGGATACTTATAAAACTAATTTAAAAAAATAATAATATCAAATTATTATTCAAATTAAATTAAATACCTTGGACAAATCCATGAACAAGGCAGTCGCACGTGTCCGTCTATACATATTTGTTACAACTTTATTTACAAGGCTATGTATTGCCATATTTATGTTTTTGCATTTTCTAAAGCCGTACTGTTCTTCTGTAAATATTTGATTCTTTTCCATAAAATTATACAGGTTGATATAAATGACTTTTTCAATTTTTTTTAGAGATAATTGGAATGAAAGCTACAGGTTTCAGTAATTCTTAGGATTTTGTCTGTGATCTTTCATAAATAGTGGTTTTATTGCAGATATCTTTAAATCATTAGGGTATGTGCCATTTTCTATGCATAAATTTATAATGAAACTAAGAACAGGAGATATTTGAACGTCTACACTTTTTATTACTTTAGTAATAATCTCGTCATAACCCGTACTGTTGGTGTTTTTTTAAGGTTCCGATAATTTTGTATATATCGACAGGGATTGTAGCAGGCATAAACATTGAATTAGCTGTGTTAGTAATAAATGATAAGTCAGGAATTTTACTACTATTCAGCGGTTGAACTAAATCAATATAATAATTATTGAACGCTTCTGCAGTTTCTAGTAGGTCTTTTATCTCTTTGTTATTGATAGTTATTTTAGAAATATCTTCTTTTGGACAGTTTAATTAATTTTTATTTATGGTCTGCCAGGTAGCTTTCATTTTATTTTTCCAGTTATTAATATAAAAGTTATTTCTTGATTTTTGTGTGAGATTTGTGTCTTTTGTTTTATTAGTTTTCCGAAGTTTTAGTCTTCTTAATTGCCATAACATGTCTTGCTTGCGTTGACAACACAATTTGACACCTTTTGTGACCCAGTTTAATTTCTTTCTAATAGGTATTCTAATTTTAATTATGGGGAAACATAAATCATAGAAAAGTTTAAATAAATAATTAAACTCATTAAAGGTTTCATCAGGGTCCAGACATCATAGACATTATCAAAGGTAAGGCTATGTATAGCATTTTTTAATTTGTTTATATTTTCCAAGCTATAATATCACTTTAATGAGTATCAGTGAGTAATTGTATATGTTTTTTTACTGGACATTTCGCGATCTGTGCTGTGTGATCAGATAAAGCCAACTCTAATATCTCACTTTTACTGCCTCAAATATTATGTATAATAGTATCAATACATGTACCACTAATTATTCGAGTAGAATGTTTAATTAGCACTCAATTTAAAATTGAGTGATGATCTTCTATTCCACCGACTAATTGCCTTTTACCTCTTTGAGAGTCACTCTCACAAAAGACTGTGATTTGTTTAAAGTTTTCCCAAGCCTTTTCCCAAATCTCTGAGTGACATTTGTTAATTTTAGAGTTTAAACTACCAGATACCAGAAAGTCGATACGAGTCATTGTGCCTGCAACTACTTGCGTCGACACTTTTTCAACCTGCGCTACTTTCAGAGGTTGAGTGATACCATGATCAATCGCATATTTTTGTAAGGATTCCTCAGCCAACGCTTTAAACTGAGGATCGGTTGGATCTTGATTTATTTGACCGCCAGCTACTTGTCTTTTACCTCTTTGACCGTCGCTCTCACAAGTGACTGTGATTTGTTTAAAGTTTTCCCAAGCCTTTTCCCAAATCTCTGAGTGACATTTGTTAATTTTAGAGTTTAAACTACCAGATACCAGAAAGTCGATAAGTGTCAGCGAACCTGCGACTACTTGCGTGGACACACTTTCAACCTGCGCTACTTCCAGGGGATCTCTGATACCAGTATCTATGACATATTTTCGCAAAGATTCTTCAGCTAGCAGTTTGTACTGAGGTTTTGTTGGATCTTGATCTTCTAATCCACCGACTAATTGCCTTTTACCTCTTTGACCGTCGCTTTCACAAGTGACTGTGATTTGTTTAAAGTTTTCCCAAGCCTTTTCCCAAATCTCTGAGTGACATTTGTTAATTTTAGAGTTTAAACTACCAGATACCAGAAAGTCGATAAGTGTCAGCGAACCTGCGACTACTTGCGTGGACACACTTTCAACCTGCGCTACTTCCAGGGGATCTCTGATACCAGTATCTATGACATATTTTCGCAAAGATTCTTCAGCTAGCAGTTTGTACTGAGGTTTTGTTGGATCTTGATTTATTTGACCGCCAGCTACTTGTCTTTTACCTCTTTGACCGTCGCTCTCACAAGTGACTGTGATTTGTTTAAAGTTTTCCCAAGCCTTTTCCCAAATCTCTGAGTGACATTTGTTAATTTTAGAGTTTAAACTACCAGATACCAGAAAGTCGATACGAGTCATTGTGCCTGCAACTACTTGCGTCGACACTTTTTCAACCTGCGCTACTTTCAGAGGTTGAGTGATACCATGATCAATCGCATATTTTTGTAAGGATTCCTCAGCCAACGCTTTAAACTGAGGATCGGTTGGATCTTGATTTATTTGACCGCCAGCTACTTGTCTTTTACCTCTTTGACCGTCGCTCTCACAAGTGACTGTGATTTGTTTAAAGTTTTCCCATACCCTTTCGAAAATCCTTGAATGACATTTCAATATTTTAGAATCGGAACTACCAGATACCAGAAAGTCGATACGAATCATCTCGCCTGCAACTACCTGTGTTGAAACTTTTTCAACCTGCGCTACTCTTAGATGTTGAGTGATACCATGATCAATCGCATATTTTTGTAAGGATTCCTCAGCCAACGCTTTGTACTGAGGATCGGTTGGATCTTGATTTATTTGACCGCCAGCTACTTGTCTTTTACCGCTTTGACCGTCGCTCTCACAAGTGACTGTGATTTGTTTAAAGTTTTCCCAAGCCTTTTCCCAAATCTCTGAGTGACATTTGTTAATTTTAGAGTTTAAACTACCAGATACCAGAAAGTCGATAAGTGTCAGCGAACCTACGACTACTTGCGTGGACACACTTTCAACCTGCGCGACTTCCAGGGGATCTCTGATACCAGTATCTATGACATATTTTCGCAAAGATTCTTCAGCTAGCAGTTTGTACTGAGGTTTTGTTGGATCTTGATCTTCTAATCCACCGACTAATTGCCTTTTACCTCTTTGACCGTCGCTTTCACAAGTGACTGTGATTTGTTTAAAGTTTTCCCAAGCCTTTTCCCAAATCTCTGAGTGACATTTGTTAATTTTAGAGTTTAAACTACCAGATACCAGAAAGTCGATACGAGTCAGCGAACCTGCGACTACCTGTGTTGAAACTTTTTCAACCTGCGCTACTGTTAGATGTTGAGTGATACCATGATCAATCGCATATTTTTGTAAGGATTCCTCAGCCAACGCTTTGTACTGAGGATCGGTTGGATCTTGATTTATTTGACCGCCAGCTACTTGTCTTTTACCTCTTTGACCGTCGCTCTCACAAGTGACTGTGATTTGTTTAAAGTTTTCCCATACCCTTTCGAAAATCCTTGAATGACATTTCAATATTTTAGAATCGGAACTACCAGATACCAGAAAGTCGATACGAATCATCTCGCCTGCAACTACCTGTGTTGAAACTTTTTCAACCTGCGCTACTTTCAGAGGTTGAGTGATACCATGATCAATCGCATATTTTTGTAAAGATTCCTCAGCCAACGCTTTGTACAGAGGATCGGTTGGATCTTGATCTAATTCACCGCCAGCTACTTGTCTTTTAGCTCTATAACCATCAATCACACAAGTGACTGAGATTTCTTTAAAGTTTCGCCAATCCTGTTCCCAAATCCTTGAGTGACAATGCAATAATTTAGAGTCTGAAATACCAGATACCAGAAATTCGATACGAGTCATCGTGCCTGCAACTAATTGCGTCGACACTTTTTCAACCTGCGCTACTTTCAGAGGTATAGTGATACTATGATCAATCGCATATTTTTGTAAGGATTCCTCAGCCAACGCTTTGTACTGAGGTTTTGTTGGATCTTGATCTTCTAATCCACCGACTAATTGCCTTTTACCTCTTTGACCGTCGCTCTCACAAGTGACTGAGATTTGTTTAAAGTTTTCCCAAGACTTTTCCCAAATCTCTGAGTGACATTTGTTAATTTTAGAGTTTGAACTACCAGATACCAGAAAGTCGATACGAGTCATTGTGCCTGCAACTACTTGCGTCGTCACTTTTTCAACCTGCGCTACTTTCAGAAGTTGAGTGATACCATGATCAATCGCATATTTTTGTAAGGATTCCTCAGCCAACGCTTTGTACTGAGGATCGGTTGGATCTTGATTTATTTGACCGCCAGCTACTTGTCTTTTACCTCTTTGACCGTCGCTCTCACAAGTGACTGTGATTTGTTTAAAGTTTTCCCATACCCTTTCGAAAATCCTTGAATGACATTTCAATATTTTAGAATCGGAACTACCAGATACCAGAAAGTCGATACGAATCATCTCGCCTGCAACTACCTGTGTTGAAACTTTTTCAACCTGCGCTACTCTTAGATGTTGAGTGATACCATGATCAATCGCATATTTTTGTAAGGATTCCTCAGCCAACGCTTTGTACAGAGGATCGGTTGGATCTTGATCTAATTCACCGCCAGCTACTTGTCTTTTAACTCTTTGACCGTCGCTCACACAAGAGACATTGATTTCTTTAAAGTTATCCCAACCCTTTTCCCAAATCCTTGAGTGACATTTCAGTATTTTAGAGTCTGAACTACCAGATACCAGAAAGTCAATACGAGTCATCGTGCCTGCAACTACTTGCGTCGACACTTTTTCAACCTGCGCTACTTTCAGAGGTTGAGTGATACCATGATCAATCGCATATTTTTGTAAGGATTCCTCAGCCAACGCTTTGTACTGAGGATCGGTTGGATCTTGATTTATTTGACCGCCAGCTACTTGTCTTTTACCGCTTTGACCGTCGCTCTCACAAGTGACTGTGATTTGTTTAAAGTTTTCCCAAGCCTTTTCCCAAATCTCTGAGTGACATTTAAGTATTTTAGAGTCTGAACTACCAGTTACCGAAAAATCGATAAGTGTCAGCGAACCTGCGACTACTTGCGTGGACACACTTTCAACCTGCGCTACTTCCAGGTGATCTCTGATACCAGTATCTATGACATATTTTCGCAAAGATTCTTCAGCTAGCAGTTTGTACTGAGGTTTTGTTGGATCTTGATCTTCTAATCCACCGACTAATTGCCTTTTACCTCTTTGACCGTCGCTCACACAAGAGACATTGATTTCTTTAAAGTTATCCCAACCCTTTTCCCAAATCCTTGAGTGACATTTCAGTATTTTAGAGTCTGAACTACCAGATACCAGAAAGTCAATACGAGTCATCGTGCCTGCAACTACTTGCGTCGACACTTTTTCAACCTGCGCTACTTTCAGAGGTTGAGTGATACCATGATCAATCGCATATTTTTGTAAGGATTCCTCAGCCAACGCTTTGTACTGAGGATCGGTTGGATCTTGATTTATTTGACCGCCAGCTACTTGTCTTTTACCTCTTTGACCGTCGCTCTCACAAGTGACTGTGATTTGTTTAAAGTTTTCCCAAGCCTTTTCCCAAATCTCTGAGTGACATTTGTTAATTTTAGAGTTTAAACTACCAGATACCAGAAAGTCGATACGAGTCATTGTGCCTGCAACTACTTGCGTCGACACTTTTTCAACCTGCGCTACTTTCAGAGGTTGAGTGATACCATGATCAATCGCATATTTTTGTAAGGATTCCTCAGCCAACGCTTTAAACTGAGGATCGGTTGGATCTTGATTTATTTGACCGCCAGCTACTTGTCTTTTACCGCTTTGACCGTCGCTCTCACAAGTGACTGTGATTTGTTTAAAGTTTTCCCAAGCCTTTTCCCAAATCTCTGAGTGACATTTGTTAATTTTAGAGTTTAAACTACCAGATACCAGAAAGTCGATAAGTGTCAGCGAACCTGCGACTACTTGCGTGGACACACTTTCAACCTGCGCTACTTCCAGGGGATCTCTGATACCAGTATCTATGACATATTTTCGCAAAGATTCTTCAGCTAGCAGTTTGTACTGAGGTTTTGTTGGATCTTGATCTTCTAATCCACCGACTAATTGCCTTTTACCTCTTTGACCGTCGCTTTCACAAGTGACTGTGATTTGTTTAAAGTTTTCCCAAGCCTTTTCCCAAATCTCTGAGTGACATTTGTTAATTTTAGAGTTTAAACTACCAGATACCAGAAAGTCGATACGAGTCAGCGAACCTGCGACTACCTGTGTTGAAACTTTTTCAACCTGCGCTACTGTTAGATGTTGAGTGATACCATGATCAATCGCATATTTTTGTAAGGATTCCTCAGCCAACGCTTTGTACTGAGGATCGGTTGGATCTTGATTTATTTGACCGCCAGCTACTTGTCTTTTACCTCTTTGACCGTCGCTCTCACAAGTGACTGTGATTTGTTTAAAGTTTTCCCATACCCTTTCGAAAATCCTTGAATGACATTTCAATATTTTAGAATCGGAACTACCAGATACCAGAAAGTCGATACGAATCATCTCGCCTGCAACTACCTGTGTTGAAACTTTTTCAACCTGCGCTACTTTCAGAGGTTGAGTGATACCATGATCAATCGCATATTTTTGTAAAGATTCCTCAGCCAACGCTTTGTACAGAGGATCGGTTGGATCTTGATCTAATTCACCGCCAGCTACTTGTCTTTTAGCTCTATAACCATCAATCACACAAGTGACTGAGATTTCTTTAAAGTTTCGCCAATCCTGTTCCCAAATCCTTGAGTGACAATGCAATAATTTAGAGTCTGAAATACCAGATACCAGAAATTCGATACGAGTCATCGTGCCTGCAACTAATTGCGTCGACACTTTTTCAACCTGCGCTACTTTCAGAGGTATAGTGATACTATGATCAATCGCATATTTTTGTAAGGATTCCTCAGCCAACGCTTTGTACTGAGGTTTTGTTGGATCTTGATCTTCTAATCCACCGACTAATTGCCTTTTACCTCTTTGACCGTCGCTCTCACAAGTGACTGAGATTTGTTTAAAGTTTTCCCAAGACTTTTCCCAAATCTCTGAGTGACATTTGTTAATTTTAGAGTTTGAACTACCAGATACCAGAAAGTCGATACGAGTCATTGTGCCTGCAACTACTTGCGTCGTCACTTTTTCAACCTGCGCTACTTTCAGAAGTTGAGTGATACCATGATCAATCGCATATTTTTGTAAGGATTCCTCAGCCAACGCTTTGTACTGAGGATCGGTTGGATCTTGATTTATTTGACCGCCAGCTACTTGTCTTTTACCTCTTTGACCGTCGCTCTCACAAGTGACTGTGATTTGTTTAAAGTTTTCCCATACCCTTTCGAAAATCCTTGAATGACATTTCAATATTTTAGAATCGGAACTACCAGATACCAGAAAGTCGATACGAATCATCTCGCCTGCAACTACCTGTGTTGAAACTTTTTCAACCTGCGCTACTCTTAGATGTTGAGTGATACCATGATCAATCGCATATTTTTGTAAGGATTCCTCAGCCAACGCTTTGTACAGAGGATCGGTTGGATCTTGATCTAATTCACCGCCAGCTACTTGTCTTTTAACTCTTTGACCGTCGCTCACACAAGAGACATTGATTTCTTTAAAGTTATCCCAACCCTTTTCCCAAATCCTTGAGTGACATTTCAGTATTTTAGAGTCTGAACTACCAGATACCAGAAAGTCAATACGAGTCATCGTGCCTGCAACTACTTGCGTCGACACTTTTTCAACCTGCGCTACTTTCAGAGGTTGAGTGATACCATGATCAATCGCATATTTTTGTAAGGATTCCTCAGCCAACGCTTTGTACTGAGGATCGGTTGGATCTTGATTTATTTGACCGCCAGCTACTTGTCTTTTACCGCTTTGACCGTCGCTCTCACAAGTGACTGTGATTTGTTTAAAGTTTTCCCAAGCCTTTTCCCAAATCTCTGAGTGACATTTAAGTATTTTAGAGTCTGAACTACCAGTTACCGAAAAATCGATAAGTGTCAGCGAACCTGCGACTACTTGCGTGGACACACTTTCAACCTGCGCTACTTCCAGGTGATCTCTGATACCAGTATCTATGACATATTTTCGCAAAGATTCTTCAGCTAGCAGTTTGTACTGAGGTTTTGTTGGATCTTGATCTTCTAATCCACCGACTAATTGCCTTTTACCTCTTTGACCGTCGCTCACACAAGAGACATTGATTTCTTTAAAGTTATCCCAACCCTTTTCCCAAATCCTTGAGTGACATTTCAGTATTTTAGAGTCTGAACTACCAGATACCAGAAAGTCAATACGAGTCATCGTGCCTGCAACTACTTGCGTCGACACTTTTTCAACCTGCGCTACTTTCAGAGGTTGAGTGATACCATGATCAATCGCATATTTTTGTAAGGATTCCTCAGCCAACGCTTTGTACTGAGGATCGGTTGGATCTTGATTTATTTGACCGCCAGCTACTTGTCTTTTACCTCTTTGACCGTCGCTCTCACAAGTGACTGTGATTTGTTTAAAGTTTTCCCAAGCCTTTTCCCAAATCTCTGAGTGACATTTGTTAATTTTAGAGTTTAAACTACCAGATACCAGAAAGTCGATACGAGTCATTGTGCCTGCAACTACTTGCGTCGACACTTTTTCAACCTGCGCTACTTTCAGAGGTTGAGTGATACCATGATCAATCGCATATTTTTGTAAGGATTCCTCAGCCAACGCTTTAAACTGAGGATCGGTTGGATCTTGATTTATTTGACCGCCAGCTACTTGTCTTTTACCGCTTTGACCGTCGCTCTCACAAGTGACTGTGATTTGTTTAAAGTTTTCCCAAGCCTTTTCCCAAATCTCTGAGTGACATTTGTTAATTTTAGAGTTTAAACTACCAGATACCAGAAAGTCGATAAGTGTCAGCGAACCTGCGACTACTTGCGTGGACACACTTTCAACCTGCGCTACTTCCAGGGGATCTCTGATACCAGTATCTATGACATATTTTCGCAAAGATTCTTCAGCTAGCAGTTTGTACTGAGGTTTTGTTGGATCTTGATCTTCTAATCCACCGACTAATTGCCTTTTACCTCTTTGACCGTCGCTTTCACAAGTGACTGTGATTTGTTTAAAGTTTTCCCAAGCCTTTTCCCAAATCTCTGAGTGACATTTGTTAATTTTAGAGTTTAAACTACCAGATACCAGAAAGTCGATACGAGTCAGCGAACCTGCGACTACCTGTGTTGAAACTTTTTCAACCTGCGCTACTGTTAGATGTTGAGTGATACCATGATCAATCGCATATTTTTGTAAGGATTCCTCAGCCAACGCTTTGTACTGAGGATCGGTTGGATCTTGATTTATTTGACCGCCAGCTACTTGTCTTTTACCTCTTTGACCGTCGCTCTCACAAGTGACTGTGATTTGTTTAAAGTTTTCCCATACCCTTTCGAAAATCCTTGAATGACATTTCAATATTTTAGAATCGGAACTACCAGATACCAGAAAGTCGATACGAATCATCTCGCCTGCAACTACCTGTGTTGAAACTTTTTCAACCTGCGCTACTTTCAGAGGTTGAGTGATACCATGATCAATCGCATATTTTTGTAAAGATTCCTCAGCCAACGCTTTGTACAGAGGATCGGTTGGATCTTGATCTAATTCACCGCCAGCTACTTGTCTTTTAGCTCTATAACCATCAATCACACAAGTGACTGAGATTTCTTTAAAGTTTCGCCAATCCTGTTCCCAAATCCTTGAGTGACAATGCAATAATTTAGAGTCTGAAATACCAGATACCAGAAATTCGATACGAGTCATCGTGCCTGCAACTAATTGCGTCGACACTTTTTCAACCTGCGCTACTTTCAGAGGTATAGTGATACTATGATCAATCGCATATTTTTGTAAGGATTCCTCAGCCAACGCTTTGTACTGAGGTTTTGTTGGATCTTGATCTTCTAATCCACCGACTAATTGCCTTTTACCTCTTTGACCGTCGCTCTCACAAGTGACTGAGATTTGTTTAAAGTTTTCCCAAGACTTTTCCCAAATCTCTGAGTGACATTTGTTAATTTTAGAGTTTGAACTACCAGATACCAGAAAGTCGATACGAGTCATTGTGCCTGCAACTACTTGCGTCGTCACTTTTTCAACCTGCGCTACTTTCAGAAGTTGAGTGATACCATGATCAATCGCATATTTTTGTAAGGATTCCTCAGCCAACGCTTTGTACTGAGGATCGGTTGGATCTTGATTTATTTGACCGCCAGCTACTTGTCTTTTACCTCTTTGACCGTCGCTCTCACAAGTGACTGTGATTTGTTTAAAGTTTTCCCATACCCTTTCGAAAATCCTTGAATGACATTTCAATATTTTAGAATCGGAACTACCAGATACCAGAAAGTCGATACGAATCATCTCGCCTGCAACTAACTGTGTTGAAACTTTTTCAACCTGCGCTACTCTTAGATGTTGAGTGATGCCATGATCAATCGCATATTTTTGTAAGGATTCCTCAGCCAACGCTTTGTACAGAGGATCGGTTGGATCTTGATCTAATTCACCGCCAGCTACTTGTCTTTTACCTCTAAGACCATCAATCACACAAGTGACTGAGATTTGTTTAAAGTTTTCCCAAGCCTTTTCCCAAATCTCTGAGTGACATATGTTAATTTTAGAGTTTGAAATACCAGATACCAGAAAGTCGATACGAGTCATCGTGCCTGCAACTACTTGCGTCGACACTTTTTCAACCTGCTCTACTTTCAGAGGTTGAGTGATACCATGATCAATCGCATATTTTTGTAAGGATTCCTCAGCCAACGCTTTGTATTGAGGATCGGTTGGATCTTGATATAATTGACCGCCAGCTACTTGTCTTTTACCTCTTTGACCGTCGCTCACACAAGAGACATTGATTTCTTTAAAGTTATCCCAACCCTTTTCCCAAATCCTTGAGTGACATTTCAGTATTTTAGAGTCTGAACTACCAGATACCAGAAAGTCAATACGAGTCATCGTGCCTGCAACTACTTGCGTCGACACTTTTTCAACCTGCGCTACTTTCAGAGGTTGAGTGATACCATGATCAATCGCATATTTTTGTAAGGATTCCTCAGCCAACGCTTTGTACTGAGGATCGGTTGGATCTTGATTTATTTGACCGCCAGCTACTTGTCTTTTACCTCTTTGACCGTCGCTCTCACAAGTGACTGTGATTTGTTTAAAGTTTTCCCATACCCTTTCGAAAATCCTTGAATGACATTTCAATATTTTAGAATCGGAACTACCAGATACCAGAAAGTCGATACGAATCATCTCGCCTGCAACTACCTGTGTTGAAACTTTTTCAACCTGCGCTACTCTTAGATGTTGAGTGATGCCATGATCAATCGCATATTTTTGTAAAGATTCCTCAGCCAACGCTTTGTACAGAGGATCGGTTGGATCTTGATCTAATTCACCACCAGCTACTTGTCTTTTACCTCTAAGACCATCAATCACACAAGTGACTGAGATTTCTTTAAAGTTTCGCCAATCCTGTTCCCAAATCCTTGAGTGACAATGCAATAATTCAGAGTCTGAAATACCAGATACCAGAAATTCGATACGAGTCATCGTGCCTGCAACTAATTGCGTTGACACTTTATCAACCTGCGCTACTTTCAGAGGTTTAGTGATACTATGATCAATCGCATATTTTTGTAAGGATTCCTCAGCCAACGCTTTGTACTGAGGTTTTGTTGGATCTTGATATTCTAATCCACCGACTAATTGCCTTTTACCTCTTTGACCGTCGCTCTCACAAGTGACTGTGATTTGTTTAAAGTTTTCCCAAGCCTTTTCCCAAATCTCTGAGTGACATTTGTTAATTTTAGAGTTTAAACTACCAGATACCAGAAAGTCGATACGAGTCAGCGAACCTGCGACTACTTGCGTGGACACACTTTCAACCCGCGCTACTTCTAGTGGATCTCTGATACCAGAATCGATTACAAATTTTCGCAAAGATTCTTCAGCTAGCAGTTTGTACTGAGGTTTTGTTGGATCTTGATCTTCTAATCCACCGACTAATTGCCTTTTACCTCTTTGACCGTCGCTCACACAAGAGACATTGATTTCTTTAAAGTTATCCCAACCCTTTTCCCAAATCCTTGAGTGACATTTCAGTATTTTAGAGTCTGAACTACCAGATACCAGAAAGTCAATACGAGTCATCGTGCCTGCAACTACTTGCGTCGACACTTTTTCAACCTGGGCTACTTTCAGAGGTTGAGTGATACCATGATCAATCGCATATTTTTGTAAGGATTCCTCAGCCAACGCTTTGTACTGAGGTTTTGTTGGATCTTGATTTATTTGACCGCCAGCTACTTGTCTTTTACCTCTTTGACCGTCGCTCTCACAAGTGACTGTGATTTGTTTAAAGTTTTCCCATACCCTTTCGAAAATCCTTGAATGACATTTCAATATTTTAGAATCGGAACTACCAGATACCAGAAAGTCGATACGAATCATCTCGCCTGCAACTACCTGTGTTGAAACTTTTTCAACCTGCGCTACTCTTAGATGTTGAGTGATACCATGATCAATCGCATATTTTTGTAAGGATTCCTCAGCCAACGCTTTGTACTGAGGATCGGTTGGATCTTGATTTATTTGACCGCCAGCTACTTGTCTTTTACCTCTTTGACCGTCGCTCTCACAAGTGACTGTGATTTGTTTAAAGTTTTCCCATACCCTTTCGAAAATCCTTGAATGACATTTCAATATTTTAGAATCGGAACTACCAGATACCAGAAAGTCGATACGAATCATCTCGCCTGCAACTACCTGTGTTGAAACTTTTTCAACCTGCGCTACTCTTAGATGTTGAGTGATGCCATGATCAATCGCATATTTTTGTAAGGATTCCTCAGCCAACGCTTTGTACTGAGGATCGGTTGGATCTTGATTTATTTGACCGCCAGCTACTTGTCTTTTACCTCTTTGACCGTCGCTCTCACAAGTGACTGTGATTTGTTTAAAGTTTTCCCATACCCTTTCGAAAATCCTTGAATGACATTTCAATATTTTAGAATCGGAACTACCAGATACCAGAAAGTCGATACGAATCATCTCGCCTGCAACTACCTGTGTTGAAACTTTTTCAACCTGCGCTACTCTTAGATGTTGAGTGATGCCATGATCAATCGCATATTTTTGTAAGGATTCCTCAGCCAACGCTTTGTACAGAGGATCGGTTGGATCTTGATCTAATTCACCGCCAGCTACTTGTCTTTTACCTCTAAGACCATCAATCACACAAGTGACTGAGATTTGTTTAAAGTTTTCCCAAGCCTTTTCCCAAATCTCTGAGTGACATATGTTAATTTTAGAGTTTGAAATACCAGATACCAGAAAGTCGATACGAGTCATCGTGCCTGCAACTACTTGCGTCGACACTTTTTCAACCTGCTCTACTTTCAGAGGTTGAGTGATACCATGATCAATCGCATATTTTTGTAAGGATTCCTCAGCCAACGCTTTGTATTGAGGATCGGTTGGATCTTGATATAATTGACCGCCAGCTACTTGTCTTTTACCTCTTTGACCGTCGCTCACACAAGAGACATTGATTTCTTTAAAGTTATCCCAACCCTTTTCCCAAATCCTTGAGTGACATTTCAGTATTTTAGAGTCTGAACTACCAGATACCAGAAAGTCAATACGAGTCATCGTGCCTGCAACTACTTGCGTCGACACTTTTTCAACCTGCGCTACTTTCAGAGGTTGAGTGATACCATGATCAATCGCATATTTTTGTAAGGATTCCTCAGCCAACGCTTTGTACTGAGGATCGGTTGGATCTTGATTTATTTGACCGCCAGCTACTTGTCTTTTACCTCTTTGACCGTCGCTCTCACAAGTGACTGTGATTTGTTTAAAGTTTTCCCATACCCTTTCGAAAATCCTTGAATGACATTTCAATATTTTAGAATCGGAACTACCAGATACCAGAAAGTCGATACGAATCATCTCGCCTGCAACTACCTGTGTTGAAACTTTTTCAACCTGCGCTACTCTTAGATGTTGAGTGATGCCATGATCAATCGCATATTTTTGTAAGGATTCCTCAGCCAACGCTTTGTACAGAGGATCGGTTGGATCTTGATCTAATTCACCGCCAGCTACTTGTCTTTTACCTCTAAGACCATCAATCACACAAGTGACTGAGATTTGTTTAAAGTTTTCCCAAGCCTTTTCCCAAATCTCTGAGTGACATTTAAGTATTTTAGAGTCTGAACTACCAGTTACCGAAAAATCGATAAGTGTCAGCGAACCTGCGACTACTTGCGTGGACACACTTTCAACCTGCGCTACTTCCAGGGGATCTCTGATACCAGTATCTATGACATATTTTCGCAAAGATTCTTCAGCTAGCAGTTTGTACTGAGGTTTTGTTGGATCTTGATCTTCTAATCCACCGACTAATTGCCTTTTACCTCTTTGACCGTCGCTCACACAAGAGACATTGATTTCTTTAAAGTTATCCCAACCCTTTTCCCAAATCCTTGAGTGACATTTCAGTATTTTAGAGTCTGAACTACCAGATACCAGAAAGTCAATACGAGTCATCGTGCCTGCAACTACTTGCGTCGACACTTTTTCAACCTGCGCTACTTTCAGAGGTTGAGTGATACCATGATCAATCGCATATTTTTGTAAGGATTCCTCAGCCAACGCTTTGTACTGAGGATCGGTTGGATCTTGATTTATTTGACCGCCAGCTACTTGTCTTTTACCGCTTTGACCGTCGCTCTCACAAGTGACTGTGATTTGTTTAAAGTTTTCCCAAGCCTTTTCCCAAATCTCTGAGTGACATTTAAGTATTTTAGAGTCTGAACTACCAGTTACCGAAAAATCGATAAGTGTCAGCGAACCTGCGACTACTTGCGTGGACACACTTTCAACCTGCGCTACTTCCAGGGGATCTCTGATACCAGTATCTATGACATATTTTCGCAAAGATTCTTCAGCTAGCAGTTTGTACTGAGGTTTTGTTGGATCTTGATCTTCTAATCCACCGACTAATTGCCTTTTACCTCTTTGACCGTCGCTCACACAAGAGACATTGATTTCTTTAAAGTTATCCCAACCCTTTTCCCAAATCCTTGAGTGACATTTCAGTATTTTAGAGTCTGAACTACCAGATACCAGAAAGTCAATACGAGTCATCGTGCCTGCAACTACTTGCGTCGACACTTTTTCAACCTGCTCTACTTTCAGAGGTTGAGTGATACCATGATCAATCGCATATTTTTGTAAGGATTCCTCAGCCAACGCTTTGTATTGAGGATCGGTTGGATCTTGATATAATTGACCGCCAGCTACTTGTCTTTTAACTCTTTGACCGTCGCTCACACAAGAGACATTGATTTCTTTAAAGTTATCCCAACCCTTTTCCCAAATCCTTGAGTGACATTTCAGTATTTTAGAGTCTGAACTACCAGATACCAGAAAGTCAATACGAGTCATCGTGCCTGCAACTACTTGCGTCGACACTTTTTCAACCTGCGCTACTTTCAGAGGTTGAGTGATACCATGATCAATCGCATATTTTTGTAAGGATTCCTCAGCCAACGCTTTGTACTGAGGATCGGTTGGATCTTGATTTATTTGACCGCCAGCTACTTGTCTTTTACCTCTTTGACCGTCGCTCTCACAAGTGACTGTGATTTGTTTAAAGTTTTCCCAAGCCTTTTCCCAAATCTCTGAGTGACATATGTTAATTTTAGAGTTTGAAATACCAGATACCAGAAAGTCGATACGAGTCATCGTGCCTGCAACTACTTGCGTCGACACTTTTTCAACCTGCTCTACTTTCAGAGGTTGAGTGATACCATGATCAATCGCATATTTTTGTAAGGATTCCTCAGCCAACGCTTTGTATTGAGGATCGGTTGGATCTTGATATAATTGACCGCCAGCTACTTGTCTTTTACCTCTTTGACCGTCGCTCACACAAGAGACATTGATTTCTTTAAAGTTATCCCAACCCTTTTCCCAAATCCTTGAGTGACATTTCAGTATTTTAGAGTCTGAACTACCAGATACCAGAAAGTCAATACGAGTCATCGTGCCTGCAACTACTTGCGTCGACACTTTTTCAACCTGCGCTACTTTCAGAGGTTGAGTGATACCATGATCAATCGCATATTTTTGTAAGGATTCCTCAGCCAACGCTTTGTACTGAGGATCGGTTGGATCTTGATTTATTTGACCGCCAGCTACTTGTCTTTTACCTCTTTGACCGTCGCTCTCACAAGTGACTGTGATTTGTTTAAAGTTTTCCCATACCCTTTCGAAAATCCTTGAATGACATTTCAATATTTTAGAATCGGAACTACCAGATACCAGAAAGTCGATACGAATCATCTCGCCTGCAACTACCTGTGTTGAAACTTTTTCAACCTGCGCTACTCTTAGATGTTGAGTGATGCCATGATCAATCGCATATTTTTGTAAAGATTCCTCAGCCAACGCTTTGTACAGAGGATCGGTTGGATCTTGATCTAATTCACCGCCAGCTACTTGTCTTTTACCTCTAAGACCATCAATCACACAAGTGACTGAGATTTGTTTAAAGTTTTCCCAAGCCTTTTCCCAAATCTCTGAGTGACATTTGTTAATTTTAGAGTTTGAAATACCAGATACCAGAAAGTCGATACGAGTCATCGTGCCTGCAACTACTTGCGTCGACACTTTTTCAACCTGCTCTACTTTCAGAGGTTGAGTGATACCATGATCAATCGCATATTTTTGTAAGGATTCCTCAGCCAACGCTTTGTATTGAGGATCGGTTGGATCTTGATATAATTGACCGCCAGCTACTTGTCTTTTACCTCTTTGACCGTCGCTCCCACAAGAGACATTGATTTCTTTAAAGTTATCCCAACCCTTTTCCCAAATCCTTGAGTGACATTTCAGTATTTTAGAGTCTGAACTACCAGATACCAGAAAGTCAATACGAGTCATCGTGCCTGCAACTACTTGCGTCGACACTTTTTCAACCTGCGCTACTTTCAGAGGTTGAGTGATACCATGATCAATCGCATATTTTTGTAAGGATTCCTCAGCCAACGCTTTGTACTGAGGATCGGTTGGATCTTGATTTATTTGACCGCCAGCTACTTGTCTTTTACCGCTTTGACCGTCGCTCTCACAAGTGACTGTGATTTGTTTAAAGTTTTCCCAAGCCTTTTCCCAAATCTCTGAGTGACATTTAAGTATTTTAGAGTCTGAACTACCAGTTACCGAAAAATCGATAAGTGTCAGCGAACCTGCGACTACTTGCGTGGACACACTTTCAACCTGCGCTACTTCCAGGGGATCTCTGATACCAGTATCTATGACATATTTTCGCAAAGATTCTTCAGCTAGCAGTTTGTACTGAGGTTTTGTTGGATCTTGATCTTCTAATCCACCGACTAATTGCCTTTTACCTCTTTGACCGTCGCTCACACAAGAGACATTGATTTCTTTAAAGTTATCCCAACCCTTTTCCCAAATCCTTGAGTGACATTTCAGTATTTTAGAGTCTGAACTACCAGATACCAGAAAGTCAATACGAGTCATCGTGCCTGCAACTACTTGCGTCGACACTTTTTCAACCTGCGCTACTTTCAGAGGTTGAGTGATACCATGATCAATCGCATATTTTTGTAAGGATTCCTCAGCCAACGCTTTGTACTGAGGATCGGTTGGATCTTGATTTATTTGACCGCCAGCTACTTGTCTTTTACCTCTTTGACCGTCGCTCTCACAAGTGACTGTGATTTGTTTAAAGTTTTCCCAAGCCTTTTCCCAAATCTCTGAGTGACATTTGTTAATTTTAGAGTTTGAAATACCAGATACCAGAAAGTCGATACGAGTCATCGTGCCTGCAACTACTTGCGTCGACACTTTTTCAACCTGCTCTACTTTCAGAGGTTGAGTGATACCATGATCAATCGCATATTTTTGTAAGGATTCCTCAGCCAACGCTTTGTACTGAGGATCGGTTGGATTTTGATTTATTTGACCGCCAGCTACTTGTCTTTTACCTCTTTGACCGTCGCTCTCACAAGTGACTGTGATTTGTTTAAAGTTTTCCCATACCCTTTCGAAAATCCTTGAATGACATTTCAATATTTTAGAATCGGAACTACCAGATACCAGAAAGTCGATACGAATCATCTCGCCTGCAACTACCTGTGTTGAAACTTTTTCAACCTGCGCTACTCTTAGATGTTGAGTGATGCCATGATCAATCGCATATTTTTGTAAGGATTCCTCAGCCAACGCTTTGTACAGAGGATCGGTTGGATCTTGATCTAATTCACCGCCAGCTACTTGTCTTTTACCTCTAAGACCATCAATCACACAAGTGACTGAGATTTGTTTAAAGTTTTCCCAAGCCTTTTCCCAAATCTCTGAGTGACATATGTTAATTTTAGAGTTTGAAATACCAGATACCAGAAAGTCGATACGAGTCATCGTGCCTGCAACTACTTGCGTCGACACTTTTTCAACCTGCTCTACTTTCAGAGGTTGAGTGATACCATGATCAATCGCATATTTTTGTAAGGATTCCTCAGCCAACGCTTTGTACTGAGGATCGGTTGGATCTTGATTTATTTGACCGCCAGCTACTTGTCTTTTACCTCTTTGACCGTCGCTCTCACAAGTGACTGTGATTTGTTTAAAGATTTCCCATACCCTTTCGAAAATCCTTGAATGACATTTCAATATTTTAGAATCGGAACTACCAGATACCAGAAAGTCGATACGAATCATCTCGCCTGCAACTACCTGTGTTGAAACTTTTTCAACCTGCGCTACTCTTAGATGTTGAGTGATGCCATGATCAATCGCATATTTTTGTAAGGATTCCTCAGCCAACGCTTTGTACAGAGGATCGGTTGGATCTTGATCTAATTCACCGCCAGCTACTTGTCTTTTACCTCTAAGACCATCAATCACACAAGTGACTGAGATTTGTTTAAAGTTTTCCCAAGCCTTTTCCCAAATCTCTGAGTGACATTTGTTAATTTTAGAGTTTGAAATACCAGATACCAGAAAGTCGATACGAGTCATCGTGCCTGCAACTACTTGCGTCGACACTTTTTCAACCTGCTCTACTTTCAGAGGTTGAGTGATACCATGATCAATCGCATATTTTTGTAAGGATTCCTCAGCCAACGCTTTGTACTGAGGATCGGTTGGATCTTGATTTATTTGACCGCCAGCTACTTGTCTTTTACCGCTTTGACCGTCGCTCTCACAAGTGACTGTGATTTGTTTAAAGTTTTCCCAAGCCTTTTCCCAAATCTCTGAGTGACATTTAAGTATTTTAGAGTCTGAACTACCAGTTACCGAAAAATCGATAAGTGTCAGCGAACCTGCGACTACTTGCGTGGACACACTTTCAACCTGCGCTACTTCCAGGGGATCTCTGATACCAGTATCTATGACATATTTTCGCAAAGATTCTTCAGCTAGCAGTTTGTACTGAGGTTTTGTTGGATCTTGATCTTCTAATCCACCGACTAATTGCCTTTTACCTCTTTGACCGTCGCTCACACAAGAGACATTGATTTCTTTAAAGTTATCCCAACCCTTTTCCCAAATCCTTGAGTGACATTTCAGTATTTTAGAGTCTGAACTACCAGTTACCGAAAAGTCGATACGCGTCAGCGAACCTTCGACTACTTGCGTGGACACACTTTCAACCCGCGCTACTTCCAGTGGATCTCTGATACCAGAATCGATTACATATTTTCGCAAAGATTCTTCAGCTAGCAGTTTGTACTGAGGTTTTGTTGGATCTTGATCTTCTAATCCACCGACTAATTGCCTTTTACTTCTATGACCGTCATTCTCACAAGTGACTGTGAATTGTTTAAAAACCCAACCCTTATCCCAAATCTCTGAGTGACATTTGTTAATTTTAGAGTCTGAACTACCAGTTACCGAAAAGTCGATACGCGTCAGCGAACCTACGACTACTTGCGTGGACACACTTTCAACCTGCGCTACTTTCAGAGGTTGAGTGATACCATGATCAATCACATATGTTCGCAAAGATTCTTCAGCTAGCAGTTTGTACTGAGGTAATGTTGGATCTTGATCTTCTAATCCACCGACTAATTGCCTTTTACCTCTTTGACCGTCGCTCACACAAGAGACATTGATTTCTTTAAAGTTATCCCAACCCTTTTCCCAAATCCTTGAGTGACATTTCAGTATTTTAGAGTCTGAACTACCAGATACCAGAAAGTCAATACGAGTCATCGTGCCTGCAACTACTTGCGTCGACACTTTTTCAACCTGCGCTACTTTCAGAGGTTGAGTGATACCATGATCAATCGCATATTTTCGCAAAGATTCTTCAGCTAGCAGTTTGTACTGAGGTTTTGTTGGATCTTGATCTTCTAATCCACCGACTAATTGCCTTTTACCTCTTTGACCGTCGCTCACACAAGAGACATTGATTTCTTTAAAGTTATCCCAACCCTTTTCCCAAATCCTTGAGTGACATTTCAGTATTTTAGAGTCTGAACTACCAGTTACCGAAAAGTCGATACGCGTCAGCGAACCTTCGACTACTTGCGTGGACACACTTTCAACCCGCGCTACTTCCAGTGGATCTCTGATACCAGAATCGATTACATATTTTCGCAAAGATTCTTCAGCTAGCAGTTTGTACTGAGGTTTTGTTGGATCTTGATCTTCTAATCCACCGACTAATTGCCTTTTACTTCTATGACCGTCATTCTCACAAGTGACTGTGATTTGTTTAAAAACCCAACCCTTATCCCAAATCTCTGAGTGACATTTGTTAATTTTAGAGTCTGAACTACCAGTTACCGAAAAGTCGATACGCGTCAGCGAACCTACGACTACTTGCGTGGACACACTTTCAACCTGCGCTACTTTCAGAGGTTGAGTGATACCATGATCAATCACATATTTTCGCAAAGATTCTTCAGCTAGCAGTTTGTACTGAGGTAATGTTGGATCTTGATCTTCTAATCCACCGACTAATTGCCTTTTACCTCTTTGACCGTCGCTCACACAAGAGACATTGATTTCTTTAAAGTTATCCCAACCCTTTTCCCAAATCCTTGAGTGACATTTCAGTATTTTAGAGTCTGAACTACCAGATACCAGAAAGTCAATACGAGTCATCGTGCCTGCAACTACTTGCGTCGACACTTTTTCAACCTGCGCTACTTTCAGAGGTTGAGTGATACCATGATCAATCGCATATTTTCGCAAAGATTCTTCAGCTAGCAGTTTGTACTGAGGTTTTGTTGGATCTTGATCTTCTAATCCACCGACTAATTGCCTTTTACCTCTTTGACCGTCGCTCTCACAAGTGACTGTGATTTGTTTAAAGTTTTCCCAAGCCTTTTCCCAAATCTCTGAGTGACATTTGTTAATTTTAGAGTTTGAAATACCAGATACCAGAAAGTCGATACGAGTCATCGTGCCTGCAACTACTTGCGTCGACACTTTTTCAACCTGCTCTACTTTCAGAGGTTGAGTGATACCATGATCAATCGCATATTTTTGTAAGGATTCCTCAGCCAACGCTTTGTACTGAGGTTTTGTTGGATCTTGATCTTCTAATCCACCAACTAATTGCCTTTTACCTCTATGACCGTCATTCTCACAAGTGACTGTGATTTGTTTAAAGTTTTCCCAAGGCCTTTCATAAATCTCAGACTGACATTTGTTAATTTTAGAGTCTGAATTACCAGATACCAGAAAAACTATGTAAGTTAAAATGCCTCCAACTCGTTTCCTTAACACTTTTTCAACCTGAGCTACCCTGAGAGGTTGACGGATACCATGATCAATCGCATATTTTTGTAAGGATTCTTCAGCCAACGCTTTGTACTGAGGTTTTGTTGGATCTTGATTTTTTAATCCACCGTCTAATTGCCTTTTACCTCTTTGACTGTCGCTCTCACAAGAGACATTGATTTCTTTAAAGTTTTCCCAAGGCCTTTCATAAATCTCAGAGTGACATTTGTTAATTTTAGAGTCTGAACTACCAGTTACCGAAAAGTCGATACGCGTCAGCGAACCTTCGACTACTTGCGTGGACACACTTTCAACCCGCGCTACTTCCAGTGGATCTCTAATACCAGAATCGATTACATATTTTCGCAAAGATTCTTCAGCTAGCAGTTTGTACTGAGGTTTTGTTGGATCTTGATCTTCTAATCCACCGACTAATTGCCTTTTACTTCTATGACCGTCATTTTCACAAGTGACTGTGATTTGTTTAAAGTTTTCCCAACCCTTTTCCCAAATCTCAGAGTGACATTTGTTAATTTTAGAGTCTGAACTACCAGTTACCGAAAAGTCGATACGCGTCAGCGAACCTACGACTACTTGCGTGGACACACTTTCAACCTGCGCTACTTCCAGGGGATCTCTGATACCAGTATCTATGACATATTTTCGCAAAGATTCTTCAGCTAGCAGTTTGTACTGAGGTAATGTTGGATCTTGATCTTCTAATCCACCGACTAATTGCCTTTTACCTCTTTGACCGTCGCTCTCACAAGTGACTGTGATTTGTTTAAAGTTTTCCCAAGCCTTTTCCCAAATTTCTGAGTAACATTTGTTAATTTTAGTGTTTGAACTACTAGATACCAGAAAGTCGATACGAATCATCTCGCCTGCAACTACTTGCGTCGACACTTTTTCAACCTGCGCTACTTTCAGAGGTTGAGTGATACCATGATCAATCGCATATTTTTGTAAGGATTCCTCAGCCAACGCTTTGTATTGAGGATCGGTTGGATCTTGATCTAATTGACCGCCAGCTACTTGTCTTTTACCTCTTTGACCGTCGCTCTCACAAGTGACTGTGATTTGTTTAAAGTTTTCCCAAGCCTTTTCCCAAATCTCTGAGTGACATTTGTTAATTTTAGAGTTTGAACTACCAGATACTAGAAAGTCGATACGAGTCATCGTGCCTGCAACTACTTGCGTCGACACTTTTTCAACCTGTGCTACTTTCAGAGGTTGAGTGATACCATGATCAATCGCATATTTTTGCAAGGATTCCTCAGCCAACGCTTTGTATTGAGGATCGGTTGGATCTTGATCTAATTGACCGCCCGCTACTTGTCTTTTACCTCTTTGACCGTCACTCTCACAAGAGACATTGATTTCTTTAAAGTTTTCCCAAGGCCTTTCATAAATTTCAGAGTGACATTTGTTAATTTTAGAGTCTGAACTACCAGTTACCGAAAATTCGATACGAGTCAGCGAACCTGCGACTACTTGCGTGGACACACTTTCAACCCGCGCTACTTCCAGTGGATCTCTAATACCAGAATCGATTACATATTTTCGCAAAGATTCTTCAGCTAGCAGTTTGTACTGAGGTTTTGTTGGATCTTGATCTAATTCACCGCCAGGTAGTTGTCTTTTACGTCTATGATCGTCATTTCCAGAAAAGTAAAAAAAAAATAACATTTCATCTATAGCTTTCTTTTTATCTAGATTTAATTTGAAAGCTTGTTTTTCATTTTTTGCAGATTTAGTTACGGTAATAGAGTTTTCATTATGTTTATCAGATTTGACTTTGAAAACATGTTGTTTACTTACATCAAACACATCAGGTGATAATGTTAAAGACTGTCTGCTTGATTCAGTGACTTCATGAAATTGAGTATCCGTAATTATTTGCTCTTGTATTTTTGCTATATCCTTGTCTGTATGGGACCTTCCCTGGTTCGGCGGGGATTGGACATTTGTATCGTGTTTAATTTGTGTATTGCCATCATAAGTATTAGTGTCACCAGGATCACCAGATGAATTTCCCATTTGCGAAGTCACGTATGAAGCGCATCCAACGCACGGCGCGCTTGATTGGTCTCGAGGAAACGCAGTAAACTGTTCGCCTGATGTTATCTAAAACAAATCATAAACATACAATTCAATTACTGCGACTAATCTGTATTAACATTATAAAGAGGTAAAGTTTGTATGTTTGTAAGCAGGTTCACTAAAGTTTCAGCAAAACTCCATTGACAAATTTTCGTTGTACAACCAACGTTTCGTATACTATTTATTTCGAAAACAGCTTATTCCACAAATGTATTATTTTATAAACACTCGTTTTACATACATTTATGTGGCAAACAATTCTTTTTACAAATGCATCAGATGATATTTAATCATTTATACATTTTTCATTTCTCATTTAGATTCATTAGGATAAATCACGTTCCTAACCTAACCGAACCTAACTCCCCGTGATGTCGACCGTCTAGGTTTATCGCGTTTCCGTCAGCAGGTTGACGGAGCTCCGCTGCGCGGAGCTCCTGTTTCTGTCTGCAGGGTTTAAAGGAACCTAACTAACCGAACCTCGGGGTTCCCCTGACGTCGACCGTCTAGGGTTAGGATTTCTGTCAGCATCTGTGTTTGTTAGGTGGGTTTGTGCTTATAGAAAACAAAATTCATTTATGTGTAATGTCTTATTCCAAACGTTATTCATGGTATAAAATTTAAAAATAATGAATTGTTTGTCAAATGATACGTTATTAAATAAAAGTTTATCGGATAATTATTTTACTAAGTGAAATATTTGGTAAACTTGTTGTTGTAGAATGATGAAATGACAAATAATGTTTTTGCCAATCGTTGCTTGTTAAGTTAAAAATTTTTGAATTAATGTTTGGTGAACTGACTGGTCACCTTGTAAGTGAGCTTCGGAACTACCAACCCGATTCCTAAAATTATTTTTTTTACTATTACGGAAGCTACATTGTCTCCAAGTTCTGGTGGGATAATTAACAATTACAACGCGAGCGAAGCCGCGGGTAAAAACTATTATTAAATAAAACGAACAATTAATGCCCCTTTAGTTATTTTCTTTACACCTCGACCACGAGCTACTGCTACAGACTCCAGCGACAAGCGTTTTGCAAAAAAAAAAAGGAGCTGCTTGGAATGTGCACGAGTGCAACGAAAACAGATGACAAGTGAATCAAGTGTACTGGGTAAAAGCTCGGCAGCCACGGCGGCCAGTGCGGTCTGACCAGTTGCTTTCGCCACTGACGGGTCGTGGTCACTTGTGCCATGGTATTATGTCGCGCGCCTGTCGCTTGACGCAATTCGCATCGACCGAGGTCGTGAACGGAGACGTCTGTTTCAATAAGTTTTCTTATAGGCTAACTTGCACATCTTTCTACTTTGCCCAACTCAACAACTGTCAGGTTATTTAAATCATTATGTCCTAACATCATCTACCTAGCCTTTTCCCAACTATGTTGGGGTCTGCTTCCAGTCTAACCGAATGCAGCTGAATACCATTACTTTACATGGAGCGACTGTATATCTGATATGCACAGCCCGGTTCATCATCATCATCCACAGCCCAACTTCACTCACTGCTGAGTACAGGTCTCTCTTTGGTTATACCAAGCTCCACATTCTTGTGCCAGCCTCATCCAGGTTATTCCCGCGATGGCAATGATGCCGTCTGCCCATCTCGCCCGCCGGACGACCAACACTTCTCTTTCCAGTAATTGGACCCCACTCGGTCACAATTTTACTCCACCTACCATCACCGCGCCTTGCTAGGTGTCGTGCCCAGCTCCATTTGAATTGTATAACTCGACTTCTAATATCGAAGGCCTTCGTACGTCTCCGGATTTCAACGTTTGAAACTCGGTCTAGTAGTTTTATGACAAGCATGGAACTCTCCATGGCTCTCTGTGCTACTCTGAGTCTGTACACAGCCTCCTGTGTGAGAGTCCACGTCTCATCACCGTTCGTCATGATGGGCAGAACACACTGATTGTAGACGGGTCTTCATGCAGTGTGGAATTTTGGCTGATTTAGAATATCGTCCAATTTGCTGAATGCAGCCCATAAACCGGTTAGTACCGAATAATACGATAGCCCTTGGTAAGACTGGTTGTCACACTTTCGGGCCACTGACTACCTGTATCGACTGTCAAGATTGAGAAATGACCGCCGGGACCAACGGTTTAGCGTGCTTTTCGAGACACGGAGGCAACTCGGTATACAATGGATGGTCACCCATCCACAGAACAACCTGGGCAAGCGCGGCTTAACCTAAAGATCGATCCGAGCGGCTGTTATTATTTAGCCACGAATCAATCAATCACAGATAATATCTTAACACGCTTCCATTATTATGCTTATAAACGTATACATAATGAACAATGTTTTTCCGGATTGAGATAGTCACACTCTTTATGCAAAATGTTTCACGCCATTATGAAACTTATTTGTTAAGAGCACATGTTTGTGCCTCTGTGTTCGGTCATGGTTTGACGCCGTTGATCGATTATTCAGACTTTTCGTTCAATTACTTTATTGGTTACACGTTTTTTTTTTAGTTTATGTATTTGTTATATCAACGAGTTATATCCAGTACTAACTGTGCCCCGCGGATTTACCCGCTACTCGGTTCCTCGGGGTCGTATCGTGGTGCTAGCTACCTTCCTCAAGAATTGCGCTATAAAATGCGAAAATATTTTTATTTCAAATCCGGCAGACAGTTTCAGAGATTAACGTGTACAAACAAACTCTTCAGTTTTATTATATTGGTAAGTATAGATAGATTAATAGCATATTCTGTAACAAATATGTATATTAGGTACCTACCTAGACGTGTATAGAGTGTCTGGTAATTAGTATTCGATACTTAAACAAAACAACTTTCCCAAAGAAACATCTTTTTTTATTCTCTTTCACTATCACAATAACACAACAGCCGTATGAAATGTGGACGCGCGCGCCTTGTACCTATCAGCTGTTAGCCGGGTGACACCGTTTTGTCTCATTACTATCGTACCCTGCAGCAGTGGATAGGCAGAGCAACCGCGCGTCCATTTCATATGGCTATTGTTACTGTGGTAGTGAATGAGTATGAAAAAAAATGTTTCTTTGGGAAATTTGTTTGTTATCATGAGTACAATCACGTGTTTTAGTATCGGTCACTAATTACCAGTCACCCTATACAAATAGTTTTGCTACCGGTTACCAATACTTTGAGGGCATGTTATATACTCCTTCCTATCAACAACCTAACCCGGCAGCAGGTAAATAAGGCACCAAATTTTGGAGTGGGAGTGAGACGGCAAAAAGGTGAGGGAGTGAAGTGGCTAAATAATAACAGCCGCACGGGTCTATCATCAAGGTTAAGCTGTGATTGCATCGGTCGGTCCGTGGATGGGTGACCATCTATTACAAACCAAGTTTCCACCGTGCCGTCCTCTCACTTATCTTACTCCCACTCGTAAATTTGGTGCCTTATCTATCTGCTGCTGGGATACCTGCGACATTGTGGAGTATGTGCTGAGGCAGGGCTATATTGAAATGACAATAACTCTTAAAATAATTGGTGTTGAGTCAAAATTTTGATATCATTTTGTAGGTTGACTCAAATACTTCTGATTTATAACTCACGCAATATTCAGGGGTAAATTTTGCACTAGACAGTAGAAAATGTAAAAAATAAGTAATTTTTATGTAAAATTACTTGATTCCTTATTTTTTTAGGCTCTGTTTGCATTTTTTTTATTTTTCAGGAAAATTTATTTAATAATGTAATAGCCTCGGCGTTTACCCTTGCAATACGATCATTTGCACATCTCTAGGTCACTAAGATTCAAAGATCATTTCATTGAACATACCCTAGATCAGCCGATAAAAAAACAAAATGGCTGCCTTTCGCGGGGTGTGGGGTTAGGAGTATTTATAAATTAAGTAATTACACCATTTGATTCTATAGTATCACTAATATGGATCAAATTCTGAGAAGTAATGGCATACGGCAAACTAAAAGATAGAGTTAATTTTTGATAAAATACATAACAGTATGCAAACAGTTAATAGTAATAAAAGAAACGTCGAAGAAAATAACTATTGGCGCCAATTAACTTGTAAAATCTAATTTCAATCATTTGTCATTTTTTTTCTTGAACTGTGGCCTTTAACCTCGCAGAGTAAATAAAATTGAAATTATAACATTATGTTGTGAAGATCGGCTGCGCTGAGAGTGTCATCAGTCAAGGAAATTAATTTAAAATATGGAAAAACATAAAATTTTACATTTTACTTAAGTTTACCGTATGTCATTACTTCCCAGAATTTGATCCTTATTAGCGACACTATCGAATGGTGTAATAATACAGTGTGGTTTTTTTTCCGAAATCAATGGGTTCGATTCCTGTTTGGGAATATTGATTTTTCAAAAATCTAATGATGTAGTTTTAAAATTCATCAAAATCGGGCTCGAGACTCCTTTAAGTATTTTACTCTATTTCTCATAGTTGAGGATTTGGCCATCCACGCCCACTTAAAAACCTGTATATTATTTATTGATTTTAATATTTTAATAATTATGACGTGTGTTTTGTCCAGCTCGTCCCGCCACCTTCAACGAGGTCTGCGACGCCTTCAACCGACCAGCGGCCCACATTGGCCCTGGATCGTAGCAACTGAAAGTCATGGGGAGAGGCCTTCGCCCAGCCGTGGGATGACGCAGGCTAACAGTATCAGTATCAGTATGACGTGGGTGTTTTTTTAAGGGTATTTTTATAAATAGCATAAAATGATCAGTCAAATAGAGCCAAGTTCATAGATATTAAAAACAAAAATCTGTGTTTTATTTCAATACTAGCTGTTGGCCGTGAGCCCGTAACCTTCGTCAGAGTGAAATTATTACAAAAATGGTGCCCAAATTAGGTCATCATCATCATCATCTGCCGAGCCTTTTCCCAACTATATTGGGGTCGGCTTCCAGTCTAACCGGATGCAGCTGAATACCAAATTAGGTATTAGCTGCTAATTTTAACTTTCTTAAAACTTATATTAATACTTCATCAAACAAAGTGATAAGCAATTATCTCTTATTAAAAATCAAATAATTTTGAAGCTAATAGTCTAGTGGTGTGACCGTCGGACTTCCACGTCATAGCTCTCGAGTTCGAACCGAGACACGCACCTCCGATTTTTCGAATACATCTGCGTATTTTATAATTATCACTTGCTTCGGTGAAGGAAAACATCGTGAGGAAAAAAGTATTCCTGAGAGAGATATATCTTGGCGGCATGTAAAGCCACTTCAGAGGCCCATGAGCGATATAAAAACTCTGATACCAGCTTAGGCACTAACTATTAAGAAAGAAGATCTCTATTTACATAATAAGAGATAACTGTATAACTCTTTGTTAGATCTTATTAAATAATAATAATATTTATTTTATTTCAGGTCAAATATTTGACGGCACGGTTGGCGCAGTAGCTGAGCGATTGACTACTGCGCTTCATGTCGCGGGTTCGATTCCAGCGCGGAACAAATATTTGTATGGCCTACAGGTAGTTGTTCCGGGTTTGGCTGTTTGTGTATGTGAGCTTAAATGTTTGTAAACACACCCACGATACAGGAGAAATTCCTAGAGTGGGGCAACGTTTTTAAAAAAAAGAAAATGAAAAAAATGAATAAAAAAGTCTTTAACCTAATGTTAGTAAAAAACCCACTCTGTATATAAAATTGTAACGACTGACACCTACGTGTGCAGCCGCAAAAATGCTTGGAAAATATATCATGTGTCGACAGATGTTTTGCCACACGTTTTTTTCAGGGATGTTTGCCGAGTCGCATCGCAAGAAGAAACGATGCACATCACTGGTCCGGAGGGTCCGTGCCAGCACCAGCGGCTTCCTGATGGTATTCGCGTAGAGGTTTAATTGACCTTAACCATTTCTGTATGGTTAACTTGCTGAGCGAATTATTTAGTGTTAGGTACTCTTATTAATTTATGTACAACACCTAACCTGCACCTACTTTCATAGCGAATAAAATTCTGATTCTGATTCTGTACTTTTAGTTTTAAATGAGTTATATCATAAGATTTTAAACTGTCATGGTCACTAACATTATTACTTAGACAGGAAACGGGATATTTACCATGTTTACTGGTTTTGTCGAGTTCCCGATATTTCGGCGCTGTTGCAAGCACCATGATCACGGATAGACAAAAACAGTAAACATGGTAAATATCCCGTTTCCTGTCTAAGTAATAATGAGTTATATCATGTGTTGTTTTATGTTGAATTTTATGATCCTTTGTTGATAGAAATCAATTATTCTATTCTATTTTATAATTACAGTTTGGGGAAAAGTCTTGAATAATTTTGATTATAGGTTAATATTCAGCGTATCCTTATTAAAAAAGCATATTACAAAATCAAGGACTACGTTAAAGAAAAAGAAGTTTGGCTTTAGTTTCTTCTGCGCATGCGGCTTCCCTGCTAACTATTCTCAATCTGAAATTTTCTCTTCTTTCGAATCAGATTTTTACAATAGTTTTCAAATCATTTATACATCTTTTGCTCAGAATAGTTACAGCACTGATAACAATATTTGTGTCACTTGTTTAATTTAGTATTTTACAATATTTTTTTTAAAAAACAAACTAAAACGTTTGTCGGGGACTAACACTTGCATTCCAATCAGTGTTGCCAGTCGTTCCGATTTTGGCGGGACGTCCCGATTTTTGTCCTGCGCGGGACAGGCTCAGTCCCGTTTTTCGGGGATAACTCGACCGTGCGTCCAGATTAAATTAATTGAAAGCAGAATTCCTCATCCAGTTTAATCTACAGCTATCCTGTGTATCTTTATTAAAGAGAAAAAGTAAACTTTAAAAGAAGTTAAATCTTCACAGTAATATCATGAATAAGTAATTCTTATAAATAATTAACTTATTGTAAGTTGCAATTTGTAGCACTTATTCCACAGACTTTTGAAAAAAAAACGCCATATTTCTCTAATGAATAAAACTTTTTTGATTTTGATTTCTGTTTTTTTTATTTTTTTTTTATTCAGAAGACGAATAAGACTCGACTATTTAACGATAGGGTAAATCTGGTTTAAAATATAACATTTTTATTAAAATACATTTTCTATGGCTATTTTTGCTATCTATTGTCACGTAAACGTAATTTGAATTCAAATAAAAAGATAAATATTTAAAAACTTCTGATTAATTATATACGTTTTTTTACTATGTCCCGCTTTCGACGAAAGAATCCCGCTTTTTTCACTCATAAAGTTTCAAAATCCCGACTTACCAAAAAAAAATCTGGCAACGCTTATTCCAATTTAAATTAGTTCCAAGCATGTTAAAGAAAATACGGTTCATATTTAAATTAAAGTTTAAGATAACTTAAGAAACAAAGTTCTCAGATAAAGATAACCCACATCACACAGAAAAAAAGATTAAAAACTATTTAATGATTTAAAAAATAAGACGTTTTTACTCACCACTTGCTGCTTACTATGCAAAGATCCCTCTTCCCCATTCAACAAGTTTTCTCTGTGATCATTATTTATTTCGCACAAACTTAAAGAAAATAACAACTGGACGAATAAAAAATACCTAATTTTATTCATAGTGCAATATTTAATGCAGGGAGCATTTAATATTGCATAGTCGTGCACAAGCTCTGTACATAAAATGTGAACTGAAGGCGACGCGAATTAGCAGTATTTATTTGTTTACTCCAGCGCCACATGAATCAGCGAAGACGGACATTATTTACGATTACGATGTTCGCGTCAAATTGACCATAGTGATAGGCATTTCAAAGATGCATTGTGAGTTAACTAACAAACAGTTTAAACTCACGTAGAATCACACTGCCTACATCCATATTTTGATTTCATGATAAATACAAAACAATATTTATGTATGAGGCAAGCCCGCGAAATTCAAATCTTAATTTTTGTGGCATTTTCCATTTAAGTGGGTCTCTAATTTCAAGAATATTACAAAATAAAGTAAAACTCTTCTGTAGGCAAACTACTTTATAAACTGCTTTTTTATAGAATATATAGTCGAGTACAAATTGTGCATTTGGTAATTGCTAGTAATATTAAAAACAACATTCCATGCTGCCAGACATATTCAATCAACATGTTGGCCTCCTAGAACTCAAAAATCAAAGACAGATGACAAAACTTACCACACTGCGCCCGTGTGGTGGATTGCGCACAGCTCCATTCCACAGAGTCCACTCCTCTCCCTCACCTAATAGTAAATTTAACTCAGTTTACAAAAGTAAAAGGCTAACTTGCACATCTTTCTAGTTTACCCAACTCAAACACTGTCAGGTATCGTTATTTAAATCATTATGTCTTAACATCATCTGCCTAACCTTTTCCCAGTCTAACCGGATGCCGCTGAATACCGTTACTTTACCTGACACGACTGCCTATCTGATGTCCACAACCCGGTTCGTCATCATCATCCACAGCCCGACTTCACCCACTCGGCAGTGGGTGAAGTCCCTCTATTTGGTTGTACCAAGCTCCACGTTCTTGTGCCAGTCTCATCCAGGATATTCCCGCCATGGCAACAATGTCGTCTGCCCATCTCGTCGCCGGACTACCAACCAATATATGCATTTAAATTCTAGAAACTCTTTGTAGCTTTGCTTCGGGTATTACTCAACTTACAAACACAGATTTATTGGCAGACATTTTGTCGTCATTGTAATTATAAATAAGCAACAACCGATAAGTGCACCAACCTGCTGCTGCTTAGCCCCAACTCCCGACGGATACAAATAATGATGAGGATGAAGGTACCCTCCACCTGTCCGATGGTTTTTAGCGATATAAGCGCTCCATAAGCTACAGTCTTAGGAGCGCTTGCGTTGTGCAAGCTGTTGCCTTCCAGTCTAGCTTGGAAACCCTATGAATAGAAGCCGTCGCCGTTACCGGTGACGTTAATTGTGCCGTAATACGAGGCAAATCTAAACAACTAAATTGCGTGTTCGTTTTGGATCGCTATTGGATACGACATGATTGCGTGGATTGGGAGATAGTGTTACCTACCCCTATAACTTGAACAGTGACTGTGGAAGGTTAAGCCTTTTACAAAGTGCTTCTGATTATGAAGCAATGTTGGCTCCCGTTATCGTCATTCCACCACCATAATCATTTCTGAACTTTTGTCGAAATTAGAAACAATTGAGCATTTGGATGCCAACATTCAACGCATTATTGCCGAAATACAGCGCGGACCTCCAGATATCCGGCATGTTTGTGCCAGCCACGGTGGCCACATGGCCGAAACCATATTCGTACATTCATCGCATAAAATTTGCCGTAAAATAAAACCATTTTCATTGATATCAAAAATATTTTTCTGTGTTTTATTACAAATTAAAGTTCACCGCCGCTAAAAAAAAACACATGAAAACCTAACTTATACGAGGCGGGGTGCAAAAATTCTAGCTCGTTTCGCTCGCACTTGCATACTTCAGGGCCTCCAATTGGTTAAAGACGGCCCTGCGCATTTTGCATTTCTTTTGGCCTTCTACGGTTACAAAAATTCTAAACTGGGCCAAGTTTAGCATTTCCATGAAATTATGTTGGACACCCCTGGTCTAGAACAAAAAAAATATCGCAATGATTGGGAGAACCAATGCATTTCGGCCCCGTTAAGGGTATTTTTAAACATATTAGATCTGCTAATTTCTTGACAATTATAACCGCTTAATATGCTGTTCGCGATCAATAATGACTATACGCTTATTACAGATTCGTTCGATTTTATCGCCTGTTGACGATCGATGAATATGGAGCAAGGCGCCTTAAGTGAATCAGATTGAAACCTCAGACCTCAGACTGTCCGGCACGCCTACCGTGCAACCTTTGACCAAACCGGCCGGGTGGCCGGACGGTCAAACGTCCGAATAATTGTCGAACACGGCTAGTTTATTGCGGACGCTAATTGTTCGGAGTTTTAATCATGTAATCATGTACCGGTAAACACTATAATTCAATCGAATATTGAATTATAGTGTTTACCGGTAACATTTGAGTTTGATTACTTTGTGAGAAAACAATGTGCTTCTTTCTTTCTAGAATCTTGTTTTAGGTTTTTTTCAGAGTCCTTGAATTATCACATTGATCGTATTGAACAACTAGTAACTCAAATTTGTACTTTCAAGTCGCTGTTTTAAACATTTGTATTCGCCCACTGTTTGTCGCTCACTTAGTATTTCAGTAGCCCATTTTCAATATTTTTGACACCTTTAATTTGAATTTCATTTCGCTCGTAGTATATAAATACTACCTAAAGGTTAATAACACAATTTACTAACTATATCGCTCTATCACAGGCTCACCAACACCACCAAACCCCAGTCCAGGATACGCTTCACCTTCCAACTTCCTGCCATTCGTGGCGACTTAGTTGTGGCTGTGAGACAGTGTTTCCATATATATTAAATAGGTAATGTATGTTCTCTAACCGAAGATAAGTAGGATACATCTAAGTTTAACCAGCTGCATCTAGTTGTACCTGTCTAAAACTAGGTGTAGCCGCACTTCGGCTATTAGCCGTAACATATATGACGGAGGTTCGTTATCAGTGGGTCGCGACATCGGAAATAAAACTCACAAAACCTTCGTTTACACTTTTAATTACTTGCTAATACGCACTCAATACAAAATAATCAAAGATGCCTGAGATATGGCTCGATTAAGAATTTAGGAACGCGGGAAGTTTAGCGCGGAGTAACGAACGTCTACCCAGACTGCCGGACCGATTCAAAGTGCCCTCTCTCAACTGTCACCGCACACGTGTACTACCCCCGTTACAGGTTAGCCAACCTACCTGTCAACGTCAGTACCTGTCAGTGTCGAATACCTGATTACACTTCCGGATCGACATTTGACTCGATTATTCGCTCAGTGTCGCCATTACTCCACGCTAACCATCCCCAAGTTATTACTTGACGTTCCCAAACATTAGTTGTCAAATCTAACTACATAGTTCCTCCAGTGAGAGATAGATGGCGCTGATCCAAACCGACTGATATGCGTCGACGCTTCGACACGGCCGTCCTGATGATCACACGTCCTCGTGTGGAGTACCTGAAATGAAAGAAAATTCTCGGACAGTACTCGTACTAGTCGTTCGGCCATTCCTGGCCCAAGCGGGTGGGGAATAAAACGTATTCTGATCAAAATCATTACAGGTTCTAATGAAAATCATAACAAACTCTTTCTCTCAAAGCTGACATGTCGAACAACACCCATACTCATTCAAATAATAGGAAACTCATTAAAATATTGCAGTGCTCATACTCTGACCTCCATCCGGTCTTCAACATCACACTTATAACCTCCATCCGGTCATAAGCATCAAACCAATCGACCTCCATCCGGTCTTCAACACGTAACCTCTATCCGGTTACCTCTACATGTAACCTCCATCCGGTTACAAACACAACAGGTAACCTCTATCCGGTCACCTCCACATGTAACCTCCATCCGGTTACAAACACAACAGGCAACCTCTATCCGGTCACCTCCACATGTAACCTCCATCCGGTTACGAACACAACACCATCAAGATAATCATTTCGAGCCTTTATCAAAATATTTTTTAAAGTAGGTTTGTTCAACATGTTACTTCATTTTTCCTATAACGTTACAGATTATAAGAAAACTCTTACTATGCTAGGTACGCTAAATGTTAAGTTGACTACTTAGTATTCAACCAGTCTTGTCAGCGTTATCATTTTCGTCATGGCTAGTCTTGTCATCGTCACCTACGTGCATGTCAACGTCAGTTATTTTTCGCAGTCGGTCATGTGCGTACTTGTACGTCCGGGCGGAAGAAAGGGACTTCAAAACATAACGGTCACCATCAAGAACCTCGATCACCCTGAACGGTCCCCTGTATTTCGGGTCAAGTTTCATCTGGTTTCGCTCCTCATTTTGCAGCAAAACAAAGTCACCTACAGAGAATGATTGTACCTTAGCTTTTGTAGAGTCAAAACGTTTCTTGTCATAGGCAGAAGCTTTCTCCATGTTCTCTACAGCCATCTTCCTCACCTCAACGATGTCAACTTGAGGCTCTTTATCATTTGCCGTCATAATATCAATGGGTCTAGCAGCCTTACCAATCAGCAGCTCAAGAGGACCAGCTTTCGTGATTCTACTTACAGTGCAGTTGAGAGCAAGCTGAACGTCGGGCAACGCATCTTGCCATGAACGATTGCTTGTCTCTACAGCAGTGAGCATGTTTTTGAGCGTGCTCATTACTCGCTCAACCAGCTGTCCGTTGGCACGAGAACTACCTGTAGCGGTCAAGTGCAGCTTGATATTAACTGAGGCACAGTACTCCCTGAACTCCTCGCTGGCAAAGCAGCGTCCTTGGTCGGCGATCAAGCGCGATGGAGCACCGAAGGTGCTAGAAGCGACACTAACCTTCAGCGCTTTGATGCTGCTTGCTGTATCAATGTGCAGGGTGTGATGCAGCATAACGAACTTGGTGATGGCATCTATCAGAACGAAAACATACTCCTTTTTGTCGTTTTTGCCACTCAGCTTCCCGGTAGCATCGACGTGCAGTGTGTGCCATGGTATAGCTACCTTTGGTATTGGGTGCATCTCCACCTGGGTCTTACCTGTGTGTGACTTTGAGATCTTACAGGTCACGCAGTTCTCTACGAATTTCCTCACAAACTTCGACATGTTCTCGAACCAGTAGAGGTCGTAGAGTTTTTCCAGCGTTTTCTCCCATCCCAAATGCAGCAATCCCTCGTGGACGTTATTAACCACGGACCAGCGAAATGAAGGGGGACAATAGGTAACCAACGATTCTTACCATTTCGTTGCACTTTTCGGTGCAAAACACCAGCTCGTCGCTCGTAAGTTTTGGCAAGCTTTAAAATTTCAGGGTCCCGTTGCTGTTCCATCATCAGCCAATTCTGCGAAAGCTCTGCGAGGTTTACGTTCTTTTGTACTACCTTTTCACTAACCTTATTTTTAGTATCAGGTTGCGGTAACGGGTTCCTGGAGAAGAAGTCAGCGTGGCACATGTGCTTACCTTCACGATGGACGATGTCAAAATCGAACCCTTGAAGGCCCACCATCGGTGAACACGCGGCGTCAGGTCCAACTTCTTGCGCGTGGACTTCAGAGAATTACAATCGGTGACTACTCTGAACTTGCGACCATGGAGATAACGCCTGAAATGCTTTACAGCATTGACCACCGCGAGGGTCTCAAGTTCATATGAGTGGTATCTCGATTAAGCATCAGACGTTCGCTTACTGTAATAGGCGACTGGATGTAGCTTACCTTCTTTTCTTTGCAGTAAGACCGCACCGTAGCCAATGGCACTGGCATCCGTGTGGACTTCAGTTTCAGCACCGGGGTCGTGAATCATGAGCACTGGCTCATTTGTGAGAGCGGCTACAGTCTTCTGCCTAACTTCCTCGTGTTCCGGGTTCCAGGTCAACTTACCATTCCCAGAAGTCAGAGCATATAACGGCGCCATCACCTGTGAGAACCGTGCCACGAACTGGCGAAAGTAGGATGCCAAACCGATAAATTGCCGTAACTGTGTCACAGTCTCAGGCGTGGTAGAGCCGTCAATGCCTCGATCTTACGCGGGTTAAGACTAATCTTCATCGGTTCCGTGTCAGCTGACGCGGTAGGTATACCTGTAGTGAAAGACTTCTCGAAGGACTGCAAGATACTCACTAACTCTGCTCTACGTTCCGCCGGTACGTCAGTATCGATAGAGTTCCAGTCAATTTCAGGAGTTCGCTCTACCTCACAAGAAGCAATAAAAGGATACCTAAAGATCTTAATTCGGTCAGTAGTCATCTGAACAGTCAAACCATGTTCTAGAATCTCACGTCCAATCATAATACCATAACGTAGAAAATTATCAGGCAATACATGAAAACAAAACTCAATACTAATGTCATCGATCTCTACTTTGGTAAGTGGCCAACATCTGTATCGTAGAGTTACGGAAGTCTGCCCTATCCCAGTCATAGTCACAGTCTCATCAATACGCTTTCCTTTAAAATTACAGGCTGTTTTTCTTTAATTAAAGAACACTCGGCACCAGAGTCGTAATGAAATGAAAATTGCTCACCAGACTGACGTAGCGTCCCAGTCGGCGCGTTCAGGAGGCAAAGGTCAACCCTCTTTTCATTGACAGGCTTGGATGGCGTTGCTCCTCTCATTGCGCCGTGGGCAGCTCGATGCGCCGTGGGTAGCTCGATGCGTAGTGGCCTTGCGCGTGGCAGTGGAAGCAGGTGATCCCGGATGCATGAGACTTCGCAGTTGTCGATGAACCCCTTCCGTTGCCATTGCCGTGGTTGTGGTGCTTCGGCGTAGCTTGAGTATCCTGTTTCACGTCCTTGCGGTAGCAGTGCACGGATTTGTGACCCAGCTTGCCGCAGATAAAACACTTCAGAGGCTTCACAGTACTATTCGCTTTGTACCACTTTTCAGGGGCATCGCGGTCATCGCTAGGTAGCTTTCTCTTCATAAAAGAAACCGCTTGCAGCTCTTGCTGTAGCTGGCCACGTGTCTGAATATCGGTCGTGAAAGATAGGCGTTGCACACGGCGATCGAATTGAGAAATGTGAGCCAATATAGTAGCAATAGCCAAACGTTCGGTACTAAGGCCATTCCATCTCGCCATGATCGATGTCATTAAACTAGCAGCGAAGGAAGCAAGACACTAGTTTTCTTTAGGGCCGCTATTTTGCAAATCAATCAGAAACGAAGCAATAGTAGTGGAATAATCGTACCTTGCAATAAAAAGTCGCTTAAAATCGGTCCACGTCATCCCAGGAAACGACACGGTAGATAGCCAGGTAGAAGCTCATCAAGGCGCGGCTTAGAGCGACCATAAGCGGGGCGCCATGTTGGTCTTGGTCCGTCAAGCACATCTCTGCAGTGATCACCCAAGCACGTGCATCCACATCTTGTTTCTCAGGATCGCAATCCGGTAAACGAAAGCCATGTGACGACGTAGTGGGTGTTTTCATGGCTTGAATCAGCGTCAGAAAATTGCGGTTCTGTTGTTCCAACAAACGCATCCATTTTTCGTCGCTAGCGTCTTCATTTTGAACACGTGGGTCGTCGTGGTCCAATCCCACTTCTGATGACGGAGGTTCGTTATCAGTGGGTCGCGACATCGGAAATAAAACTCACAAAACCTTCGTTTACACTTTTAATTACTTGCTAACACGCACTCAATACAAAATAATCAAAGATGCCTGAGATATGGCTCGATTAAGAATTTAGGAACGCGGGAAGTTTAGCGCGGAGTAACGAACGTCTACCCAGACTGCCGGACCGATTCAAAGTGCCCTCTCTCAACTGTCACCGCACACGTGTACTACCCCCGTTACAGGTTAGCCAACCTACCTGTCAACGTCAGTACCTGTCAGTGTCGAATACCTGATTACACTTCCGGATCGACATTTGACTCGATTATTCGCTCAGTGTCGCCATTACTCCACGCTAACCATCCCCAAGTTATTACTTGACGTTCCCAAACATTAGTTGTCAAATCTAACTACATAGTTCCTCCAGTGAGAGATAGATGGCGCTGATCCAAACCGACTGATATGCGTCGACGCTTCGACATATATATGACGGAGGTTCGTTATTAGTGGGTCGCGACATCGGAAATAAAACTCACAAAACCTTCGTTTACACTTTTAATAACTTGCTAACACGCACTCAATACAAAATAATCAAGGATGCCTGAGATATGGCTCGATTAAGAATTTAGGAACGCGGGAAGTTTAGCGCGGAGTAACGAACGTCTACCCAGACTGCCGGACCGATTCAAAGTGCCCTCTCTCAACTGTCACCGCACACGTGTACTACCCCCGTTACAGGTTAGCCAACCTACCTGTCAACGTCAGTACCTGTCAGTGTCGAATACCTGATTACACTTCCGGATCGACATTTGACTCGATTATTCTCTCAGTGTCGCCATTACTCCACGCTAACCATCCCCAAGTTATTACCTGACGTTCCCAAACATTAGTTGTCAAATCTAACTACATAGTTCCTCCAGTGAGAGATAGATGGCGCTGATCCAAACCGACTGATATGCGTCGACGCTTCGACATATAAATAAAGCATAGCACTTGATTGTATTATAAACTGTTTTTATTATATTTAAACATTAAAATAGTAATTAACAGATTTACACGCGTCACTGAGCCGGTGAGAGCAGCCTACGTTAGATCGTACACAATACACAACACAGAGTTCGTTGTAATTGTAAATAGTATTATAATAACATCAGGCGTTAACACACAATATGCGTTCACCCTCCTGAACGCAAACCCATTCCAACTGTGAGATGGCAGAGCTTCGGTTGATATAATCCGTTTGTCAACGCATCTGCACTTCATATGTATCTCCTTTTTTTTTTTTTTGATGGGAATTCATCAAATGACGCCCCCCCCCCGCGCTTCTCCGGGCGGAGCGGAAGGGAGTGTCAGACTTGTACTGACTAAAACCCATCCATGTTCCTTCTTTGCTCTTTGTGTTCCAGGGCCGCGGTATCTCTTTCGAACAGTCCCGCAGCCCTGGCAGGCATGCGTGGAACACGAAACGCGTCAGAATGTAAAATAAGGTAACCAAAAACATAGATTAATTTATGTTTAAAAAAAATATCTGTGGTACTACTTGTTTTTTTTAATTTGTATTTTTAGAATGGCCCTTAGTTCTGCAATGACCCTTTTCAAGGTTATCCGGTAATTACCGGACAACCTGTATATCGCGTCACTGAGCCGGTGAAAGAGAAAGACAGTCTACGTTAGATCATAGACAACACAGACACACAGTCACTGTTCGTTGTAATGGTAGTACCTATTATAAAAACATCAGGCGTTAACACACAATATGCGTTCATATTAACACTAAAAATGTATGCAAAATTTCAGCTCAATCGGAAACCGAGGAGCTAAAATTTAACAAATTGAAGCTAATAAAAGCACGTTAAAAATAAAGAAGATGGCGGCGTAAGTTTTGATTAAGGTAAATTACTTTTAATAAAACAATTATATAAAATATCTTTATTTCATAAAAACACAATTAGTATCAAATTCGTTTGCAAAGGTGAATTACTTAATTAAAATATTTCGCTGAATACGTGACGTGTATTATGCGTTTTTACGTCTTCAACGAAATTTCATTGGCATTTGTTAGCAAAATAGCATTAAACAGAGCGTTTTTTTGGTGGCACAGTCATGGGAAATCCGATTCCATAAGATATACTGGGAAACATTCTTAGGAAACTTCATCCATAAAAAAACACTATAATAATAAAAATAAGAGAGAATACAGGTACAAGTTACAGTTATAATATTCACAAATGTGGTCAGAAATCAACAAAAAAAATAACAAAATTTAATAAAAACAATAACACATAAATCATAATTGGAAGACATTTTTAACAATCCAATAATATAATAAAAAATCTACACAACACTGATGCGATGTCCGTCGTCGGTATGAGATTCATTTAAATTCGAACTTTATGCCAAGTGTGATAAGACTCAAAATGCGAGTTAATACATAGACAACTATATACCAAATGGAACAAATACGATTTGAAGGCACTTTTTTAGTTATTTATGCACTAGGTATGCATTTAGCATTGAAAAATTGTCAGAATCACGAACTTAGCTACAATTTCGTTTTTTTTACGTGTAATATTATTAACATTCGGTTAAATATAATGTCATATTATCAGATAAAAGCATGTAACTGCTACAAATCTCATACATTTTATTTTCATAATAATTATATCACAATACAAGAGTGAGTACAATTTTATTAATAGGCAAGCCATATCTTTTTACCTCTAATAATTTCATAAGTTTAATTTCATCTACCTCCACAAGTTGGCACAACTTTTTCGATTTTCTCAGAAACATAACATCATGAACACTTGAAATTCCAAATGTCGGTACTGAACGGCGAGTTGAAAATCCAAACAACCGCTTTAATTTAGGCTTTATTTTTAAAACAACCAAGCATGCTACTATAATAGCTGATTTTCCACACAGCTGATTTTTCACTGTTACAATACTAAGCCTACTAGTACGTAGCCTCTATATCACAGCCTCTATTTAGTCATAGTCATAATTGAGTCGTAAGTGACCCGACCGTATGCATGGACCTGAACTGGATCCACGTGGTAGATTACGACTCGGGCCCCCAGCAGTGGGATTATACGCTGATAATCAGCTTATGTTTATATGCTTTGACTCTTCCCAACTGTTCCGTATATCACGTAGTCATGTATGCTTGCCATCAATTTAGGCCTACTACCTCTTATAGCATTATTATTTTAATCTTGCTTCAGTGCGAGAGAGAGAGATGGAACTATACGGGGGTATATATCCATCTCTTTGTCACACTTAAGATTTAATAATACTGCTATGGTGGTGCCACAGACAATGATTGTAATTTGTGTGCCAACGTGCAGAGGCCGACATAGAAAAAGTTTTTGATACATTTAACCAATTATTATTAATTATAATGAGTATAATTTTGAGTCTTTGCATATTACATAAGAAATAGGCTACATATAATGGAGAGCATTAAAATTTCTTATTTGACTATATTTAATGCCTACTTTAAAAACAGGTATTAATAGATGACAGTTTAGTAAATTAATAAAAATAATGTACAGATATAATACAAAAACCTTTTTGTAAAAACACATAAGTAAAAATTAAATTTAAAAAAAAAATGTCAATCAAATTAGTTGATTACATTAAATAAACTTAAAAATAACTTATTTTAAGTATATGGCAAACCAAGTTCAGAAGCCTAATTTTCCCTCTTTATATTTATACTGAGGATGCTTGTATAAAAATACGAGTTTCATGTATGATCAAGTTGGTACACACGGCGGCACATGAAGCTGTACATTTCCAGTATAACTTGGCCTCGCTTTGTATAGATTTTCTATACAATGAGAGATCCACATAAACTAGTTTTGTATAGTTTGATTGGCCGTCGTGTGTACGGTATGGTACTCATTGTTGCGGAAGAAACATAATTACCTACTTCTTTGACTATTTTTCAGTATCCATCTATTTCTTTGTGTGTAAGTGAAAATGCATGGAACCGATCGATACCGACTTATCTAAAGGATGTAAATAGACCCTAAACACAGCCGAAAGACACTTGTTCTCCCCGTCTTTGGGATATTTTTTTTGTTCTAGACCATACCTGGGAACCTTCTAGTTACGGAGATATTGGGGGTAAAGTTCCAACTTTTTCACAAGTTTTTTTTTAAATACATGTTTTTAATATAAGATTTTTGCTTTACACAGATGCGGAAGTCAGCCTTCCGCACAGACTTGGCACCACAACAGCCTTTTTAATCCGGACAGGGTGTTGTAGTGCAACTGGCTCCACGACCCCCGTACTATTCAATCCATCCATCAGCACAATGCTTTGAGTGTTTTCCACCAAGTCCTACCGTAAAACGTGACTTTTCACCCCAAAAAAAATTTAGATTTTTTGCAGTCACCCTAATCATAGCTAATTATAATAAAGCAATTGATTAGTAGTCAGTCGGGTTAACGCGAATAGTAATAGAATAACAATATTGATATATAGTTAAATGTCTCAAAACAACATAAGCATAAGGAATTCTATTTATAAGACTTACGTAACACTCCGATAGTGAATTGTGTTTGTAAACATTTTAAAATATTTGCGGTTTTACTGACACTATGCTTGAGTTTCTAGGAATCTGTGGTGGAAAATCACCTTAGTTTGGTATAGGTACAGCAAATCAAGCTACTACAATCCGTCACATTTCTTTAGTAGATAGCTACTTTTAAAAGGGAAATTATAAATCGGGTGAATAAAAATTTAATTGGCGACCAATATACTGACTATTGTACCAAGTAACTATTTATCCGGTCATTGCGGCAAGGAGAATATAGGAAGCAAGAGCGAGCGATACTGAGAGAGACTTATGGCACCCCGACTCGGACAGGTTAGGTTCGAAGGGGATGGCGGAATAACTAAGACTTCGGAATCCCCTTCGTGTTAGGTTACTTTAAGCCCTGCAAACAGAAATAGGAGCCCCGCACAGCGGGGCTACGTCGACTACGCCTTATCTACAATCTAGTGGTTAATAACGTTGTTTAAGGTTTTTTTCAGACTCCTTGAATTATCACATTGATCGTATTGAACAACTAGTAACTCAAATTTGTATTTTCGAGTCGCTGTTTTAAACATTTGTATTCGCCCACTGTTTGTCGCTCACTTAGTATTTTAGTAGCCCATTTTCAATATTTATGACACCTTTAATTTGAATTTATTTTCGCTCGTTTAAATACAACCCCTTTTAAAAACTTCATCATTCTATGGGTTCGGATTGAAGTAACAGGCCTCATTTATATTTTTTGTTGAAATTACGTGTCGAATCTATGAGTGTAAATAGATAAATAAGGAAGTAGAATAGATCTTCTAATCTTACTTCAGTCGAAATAAGCCGTTTAACGTATTTTAGTGTTTGTTCATTTCTTTATTGTTACCTATGCTGCCATTTATGCTATGATTTTTTTTGAAGACTAATTATGATTGTTCGAGTTGAGACCAGAGGTCACTTCGGCTGCATGTTTTTGGGCTAAGAGGGCAGGATAGGAGGTGGAGCATGGTTTGTGACACAGCTCCACAACCAGACCCCGCTGGTGTTTCATTAGGTAGCCCCCAGAATCCAAGGTTTCCGTTTAGACTTAAGTTTAAAACAAATCGTGTAGTTCTATGGAATGTATCTATGGCCTAGATGTATTCCATAGAAGTACACGATTTGTTTTTGTTTTATTGTGTTTAGGAATCTACATACTGGGTGTAAATAGACCCTTAACGAAGCCGAAAGGTAGTTGTTCTCCCTGTCATTGCAATCAGTTTTTTGTTCTGGACCATACCTGGGAACCTTCTAGTTACGTAGATGTAGGAGGTCAAAGTTCCAAAATTTTCACTTTTTTTTTTTAAATACTAATTTTTAAGGTTATACTTATAACTTTATTTTAAATACCTCCATGACCCGTTTAATATCCAATGCATCCATCAGCACAATGTTTTAAGTGCCTTACATTGAGTTTTACCGTAAAACGTGATTTTTCGCCCCAAAAAAAAACTCATTTCCCAGCAATATTTTAGCGTAAAGTTACTTAGTTTGATATACAGAATGCTTGATTGACGGCTTCGTGAAGGATCTGTTTACACCTTGTATAAAGTTACACAAAATTTTTAAATTTCTCTTGTATAAGTATAAGTAGGCAAGATCGATATTGTCATTGCTTATACATTTTGAAACGCTTTGGAAATAGATACTATTTATATTTTTAAACACAATTTACCGTCCATCGATGACTTATGAACTAAGATCGATTTTTTTTAATACAAACGGGGAGATGGACGTTAAATGATGTACAAAATGAACAGAAGCCATTTCAAATGTCTCGTTACGTTTAGACTAGCTAGCGACTTTAAAGTACATGAACCCTTGGACATTAAGAAAGACTGAACAAGAACTTAAATATATATTTTTTTTGTCTAGATTTTGCAGTAGTCAATATAGCAGATCCAGCTCTAAAAAGCGTCTGTCACACAAGTGCAAGAAACAACAAAGTTACAAAAACTAACTTTGTCTCGAACTCGATATGTCATATTTTGTTGCAAGACACATTTTAGGCTACACGTATACTGATGCAGCCTTGACGAACCGGCTGGCCAAATGATGCCACAATTTTTTTTTTTTATAGGAACACCTGCGTAGTGCGTCTTCGTGCGTGTCACCTGTGTGCACCAGTGTACGCCTAGCTTTATAAATGCATAGAAATTTCTCTTTTATTAACATATCTATACCATTTAAGTTCTTGGTTAGTATGAGTAAGTTTTACAAAGTGCCGTAATCATGATACCAGGATTCTATATGACAGCACTGCTCGCCATCTGGTTGACGCCGCACGTTCCGTCGCCTCGGTACACCCGGTAGTATCCCTGCTCACCCCAAGACCCGCCCCAGGAATTCTTGACGATCCAGTAAGGTAGCTTCTTGTGGAAGAGCGGGTAGTCTGTGGAAAATAGAGGAGTTTTATAAGCTGCAATAAAAAATCTTCAATGATAATTGTTACCAGGGGTAATGGCCTAGCGTTACAAGTCATGGGTTCGAACATAGACAAGCGTTTTCATCAGCATCATCAGCCTACAGCAGTCCACTCCTGGACATAGGCCTCCTCAATCGCACACCACTCAAGTCGATTCCCAGTAACTTTCATCCTGTTGCTACCAGCCACCCTGCGAATATCGTCGCTCCACCGAGCTTGAGGGGTGTCCCACCTTACGGTAGCCGATTCATGGTCTCCACTGACGTCACGAAGCGTTTTAATTTAATTTATTTCCTAACCACTGCTCTCGAAAGAGATCATGGAAAGTGGAAGAAGAAGTGAAATTATGAGGAGGCATGTCCTAGAATCAAATATTCGAAGACATCTCAATCCGTCTGCAATATTTCCACAAATCAGTTAGGGGCGGTGGTACTTTCATACAAGCCTAAAAGCTTGGCTTGCCCTTATAGCCAACTACTCTTCATTATGTTAGGTTTCCTGCTTAGCTATTCACAAAAGCTTCTATTCGATTTCGAATCGGAAAGTCGTATGTCTATCTCGCTCGCTTTCGTAATGCCAAAAAAAGATAGACATACGACTTGTCGAATCGAAATCGAATCGTTTGTGAAAAGCTATGCTGAACAGTCTGCTCGCCTTATGGGCTTACCGTATTGTTGCCCCCTAGGCACGCTACTGGTACAGATTATGCTATGATATGCTATGTGACCAACATATTACGATTAATTATATGAAAGAAAATCTTAATGAGTTTTAAGACAAATTGATTTCTCTAGTCTTTGTAAATGACGGTTAACGTAGTCGGTTGATGCTATCCGTGTAGCGAATTTCATTTGTGCACGGTACAAGTTTACTTTAGATTTATTAATCAGTCAATTATGTACGTTTTGTGTTAGTAAACAAATTCACAAAAAAAGACGAAATTCCTTGAGTAGTTCAATGTTTAGAAAATGATTTGCATATCTTTAAACGTCGGTATAGATGAATAGATAACAGGAAGTCAACTTAAATATGTCCGAAACAATCAGTGCGGGAGCGCGGAATGTAAATTTCTAATATCTCCTTTAATCATTTTTCTACACATTTTTAAATATTTAAAAAAAAAGTAATGTAAAAAACATTTTAGAATATAAAAAATAGCGGTCCGCCGGTGTCGAGAGCAGGGTCCAAGCTACCGGTAGTTAGGGCTCCAGAGACAGGAACCTCCTCACAATGCGAGCCGTATCGAGAAGCACTGCCTTCTGAATCAGCCCCTTGGTCCAATCGCCTAAGGAGAGCCTCAAAAGATGGTCGTCGAGGCTTTTGGCCATAAGGCCATTGGCCGTCACGACATTCGGCATGATAGCCGAGTTCAAATTCCACATGTCGACAACCTCGTGTACCAAGTCGAGATATTTTATTTTGTTTCTCTTTCTCAGCTCTCACGAGGTTCTCGTCATGCGGGATGGTAACATCGACTATCACTACGCGGCGCACTGATCGGTCTATCACTACTATGTCAGGCTTACTGGCGACAATAGTCCTGTCAGTAATGATAGACTGATCCCAGTACAGCCTGACATGGTATTTCTCGAGTACTGGGTCGGGCACATACTTGTACTACGGTACCTCAGATTCCACAAGTTAATATTTCAAGGCAAGTTGCTTGTGAATAATCCTGGCTACTTGGTTGTGCCTGTGTAAGTACTCGCCGTCAGCCAGACGAGAACAACCAGAAATAATATGTCTGATGGACTCACTCGGACAGTGGCATGTTCGACACACGTCAACTTTAAAAAAAAAAATAGCGGAGGAGTAGGAAAAACTAAATTTTCACTTCCCTCCATATCAGCAGGAGACAGAACAAAACATATGTAATCCGTAAGCAAGTCTTACCTTTAACTCCATATCCTACGATGAGCACCCCATGGTCTATGTTGTTAGGATTACATAGCATCTTCCAGGGATGCGAGATGCCGCCCATGTAGAACTGCATAGCATTCGCGTTTATACCTGCAGAAACATAAATTTAGCGTGATAACAGAGCTCGGCTCGGCGACTAAGGGACTTACCAGGGCAGCAGCGTTCTCTGTGATTTTTTTTTTTTTTTATAACAAACATACTGCGATCGCCAACCCGCCTGCCAAGCGTGGCGATTATGGCAAAACCCCCCTTGGGGAGGCCTATGTCCAGCAGTGGACGTCTTTCGGCTGAAATGATGATGATGATGATGAACAGAACTCGGTATGGTTTTTCCGAAAAATAATATTGTTTTATTTGTGTAAAACGAGACGAATTCAGCATATTCTTGTCAAATATTCTAATTGACAGAATAATCAAAACTGCGAAATATTTGATGGATAGCTACTTATTTGTGGCGTTGCTAAATATCAGAATGAGTGTGCAAAAAGTACTTGATATTTTACTAACTACGATGTATGTATGCGTCATTTCATCAGTCACTGACTGTTTCTGTTAATAATGGGTGTAACAGTACCCTTAACGAAGCCGAAAGGCGCTTGTTCTCCCCGTCATTGTGATATTTTATTTGTTCTAGACCATACCTGAGAACCTTCTAGTTACGGAGATATTTGGGTATACAAGTTTCTTTTAAAATATCAGTGTGTAATGTTATACTTCCACGACCCTCGTACTATTCAATGCATCCACCAACACATGTTTTGAGTGCGCTACTATGAGTCCTACCGTAAAACGTAATTTTTCACCCCAATAAAAAAGTCGTTTCCCAGCAATAGTTTTAGCGTAAATTTACTTATTTTGATGTACAGAATGCTTGGTTTGACGGCTTCGTGAAGGGTTCGTTTACATCCTGTATTTTTTGTGGCTGTTAATTGTGTCGGATAATTTATTTGTAGCTTGAGGAGATCGTAGCTAAATAATAACAGCCTCTCGGGTCGATCTTCAGGTTAAGCCGCGCTTGCCTAGGTTGATCCGTGGATAGGTGACCACCCATTACATACCGAGTTTCCCCCGTGCCTCGGAAAGCACGTTAAGCCGTTGGTCCCGACTGTCAATTGTAGATCTTTGACAGTCGGTAAGTAGTCAGTGGCCAGAAAGTCTGACAACCAGTCTTATCAGGAGGTATCATAGGTGTCGTAGGGGTCAGATAGGAAGTCACTCCATATAAAATACTGGTATTAGCTGCATCCGGTTAGACTTGAAGCCGACCTCAACATAGTTGGGAAAAGACTAGGCAGATGATGAATTTTATTCTAGCTTTACTTTAGAGTATTCTCACTTACCAATAGAAATTGGTCCATTTTGTACAAGCCACTGGGCCATGCCAGTTTCATTTTTGGTGATGTTGACAGCGCTGTTGATCTTCACCTTGGCTAAGGTCTTGTTGAACAGGCACTTGTCGTCAATTCCTTCGTATGGGTAGTCGCTCTCTAGTTCTAGACCTCCCATCTGCTCGATGGCCCTGGACAGCAATGAGAATGGTTATTAACCTAACATCACTGCTGTATTTCCCCGAAGGTTAAGGCAGAGGCGGGTATTACACCCACATTTCACCAGTTATGTTCAAGTCCCATGCAATAGGGAGCGAGCCTATTGCCATCAAACGATCACAAAACCGAACTCCGTGGCTGCTACTGAGAAATTCCTGATGGAAAAACCTAAAACATTTTTCCTGGCCTGATTGTTGGGTCATCGTCACAGAACTAATAAAAATGATGTCAATTTACCAACAAAAAATGCATTAGGATGAACACTCAGATGATGTCATAACGGTCCACGATAAACTGCACCACATACTCGTAAATGAGAATACGGCTATAATCATTCTGACTATGACTCTTGGGTGTGGGAGAATCCAAACATCACAATAGCAACGGTTTAAAACCTTTATAGACGTAAACACAAGTCACACTGAGATAGGCTGAATGATTTGTTTGTTTTATTAGTCATGATTTGAAGGGGCTTTTTCGTAAACACTGATTAAAAATTGAGAGACGTTAACCTTTTGATCGCCATAGCATAAACGCACGCGCGTGCCCTCCACCCCAAGCCACAATTGTACCTACAATTTTGTCACATTTTTGTGTCATGTAGCGTACAGCGCACGCGCTTGCTTGACATGCAAATGTGATTATGGCGGTCAGGAAGGTTAAATTATGAATATGTACGTTAAACGGGACCTGTTATCATAGTTTAACTTTAAGCAGCATTTAAAAATAAACCTCTTATTGAAAAATAAGCTTGTATTTAGAATATTCCCTCTTCCAACTTGGCGAATAAAGACTTGTACAAATGCCACTAGAAAATGCGTGAAATAACAATACTACGATGTCCTTTAAAGAACTAGAAAAAAAAAACAGGAATTCTATTTAGTCGAACCCTAGGAACCCGCGATTCGACCAGGAGGGGCGCTGTAAACCCAAACACAATTTGGCGGGGCAGCCTTCCACACGTGGCTGGTGTGCTGGACAACGCAATCAGTCAGCATGACTGGGAATCATTAAAGCTTGTCTATTTCCATGTTAGGGTTTCGGTCTGACAGTGGACTGCCTAACAAAGACCACGTCAAATGGACAACGCAACTGCCAACTTTCGAATTCCCTCAGGCACTGGAACTGCCACGCATCAACGAAACACAGCAGGCTGCTTGACGCCGGACTCCGGTGGGAGGGTGGTCATTAAACCAGGCGGGCGTTAGCTCTACCACCGCAAGGGAAGAATTGGCCAGTCAAATAAGGTATTGGGTGTGACTGTCCAGGATGCACCGAGCGCTCGGTTCAGTTGAGTAACTGACGGAACAAACTGCGCTACACGAGGAGCCTTCTTCATGCATCCCAAATGAAGGATGAAAGACCCTTCCGACACACAATGTGAACGCGGTGCTCCCTACTAGACTATAGCCCACTTGCTGCAATGTCCAGTGTCCCTACACCTTCACTTTAGAGGACTTAAAAAACTGACGCCGCGATAAACAAGAGCACCTATTGGGCCAGAGAAATTTGATAAGCCATACCATCGATAGGAAAGAAGAAGATCTAAGGAATGGAAGGGCCCAGGTGCCCTTCAAGTCAGAAAAAGACCTGTGAAGTAGGCGCCATGATTTTTTAATCATTTGCCAGCTGAGAATAATTTGCATAGAGAATAAAAAACACCGGCCAGGGGCGAGTCGGACTGGTGCATGAAGGATTTCGTACCATCGTAGTATAAAAAAATAAAGGGGGCTGGCTTACTTTATTTTTTTTTTTATTATTTGTTGATATAGCGGCAACAGAAATACACATTCTGTGAAAATTTCAACTGTCTTCCTATTACGGATCATGAAATACAGCCGGCTGACAGACGGACGGACGGACAGCGGAGAGTTAGTTATAGGGTCCCGTTGGTTACCCTTCTGGTACGGAACCCAAACAGCCAACAACCAAACAATGCGATATCAAGCCGTTGTGTTAGAACACAGAAACAAAAATTATTATTGTAATGGGACAAGCACCTATTTAAAAATGCCTGTGTACTTGTGTACACACATCGTACACACATCAGGTTTGATCGATACATAGGCGTATCACTTCACTAATAAAAACTGTCAACAGTAATTGAAACTTATGATGATATAGGTTTATGAGACTTTTAATTACTTTAACACATGGCGTGACACAGTCGCGGAGTCGATGTTCTTTTGTTTTGCAGCCCTGTTGGTCTCGTGGACGAAAGTGCGACTGCTGAGAATGGGGTTCGGGTTTTCCACTTTTTCAGAAGTAGCCCGGAGTTTGGAAACTGGTGTGATTATAGCTAAACTATATATTTTACAAAGTCGCCGTTGACGTTAATACAGACGACCAAGAGTAAATGAACGAGGTCGGGTACACCCGTCTTCGGATAATCTCTACTGACAGAGATACTTGCATCGTAGGATTATATCGCCCACCTAGTCAAACAAACACTGTAAAATTTATCGACTCAATTAGCACGCTATTAAAAAATCTAAAAACTTTTAAAAACATTTTCTTTTGTGGTGATATTAATATCGATATAGTTACAAACAGTCCCGATAAACGATCATACGACTACCTGAACTGCTTGGCTAGCCATGGTTTGCTCCCGGCTCATACTCTGCCAACTCATGGGTTTACATGTTTAGACCACATGATGCTGAAAACTGAAATGGACGCCTGCTGTTTTGTTTTCGAAACATCTATCACTGACCACGAGAGTGTAGCTATTAGTTGTAGACCTAAAACGCGTTTGAAGTATCTGAATAAAACATATTGCTCGGTTAACTTCGATAATCTGGACAAAATAATACCAAACATGGATTTCCAACCAATCCTTGACTGTCAAGACGCTAACATATCTACCGATCTCCTAGTGGCTCATCTATCTTCAGCAATAAAAACTAATACCAGCATAGCCAAAACTTCAAAAAGAAAACTAATAACCAAGCCATGGGTAACTAAAGGACTTCTTCGCTGCATGAGAAACCGGGATAACTTGCACAAAAAATTAAAACGTAACCCAGACGACGAGATATTAAAAATCACTTACAAGCGTTATCGAAATTTTTGCTCCTCTCTGCTTAAAAAAGCAAAGAAGAGGTATGAAAGACAGGAAATTGAAAACTCAAAGGGTAACAAGAAACAATTATGGGATGTCATAAAAAAAATTTGCGGGGCTGACAAGAGGGCAGACTTCTCGTCCTCCCTCTTGTCATCTAGCAGTCCCGAGGCGGACATAAACGACGTCAACAGTTTCTTTGTGAACGTTGGAGTAAAGCTGGCTAATGAAATCTCCGCTTCGAAATCTTCAACACCTTGTCACACCACTGATCGCACACCTGTAAATCCTTTAAACTCACTCGTCCTTCTCCCTACCGATGAACAAGAAATTTTCAACCTCATTAGGGGCCTGAAGGATAATTCTGCGGTGGGAATCGATCAGATTAGCAGTAAAATCATCAAGAGATACGCAAACTACCTCTCTTCTCCCATAACACATATCTGCAATCTGTCAATCTCAACCGGGGTTTTTCCCCAGGCTTTTAAAATAGCTGTTATCAAGCCCATCCATAAGACTGGAAAAAAAGACTGTGTCAATAACTACCGACCCATCTCCATTCTACCTGCTCTGTCCAAGATACTGGAACGCCTAATAAATCAGCGTCTAGTAAAGTTCCTGGAAGCAATTAATCTCCTTTCGTCTTCACAATTTGGTTTTAGAGCTGGCAAATGTACCAATGATGCAGTTCACGAGTTAGTTAACTCTATTGTGGTCAGCTTGGATGACAGAAAGAGATGCCTAACGGTGTTCCTCGACCTAGCAAAAGCATTTGACACAGTCTCTATTCCGCACCTTCTAAGAAAGCTTGAGCGTCTTGGTATCAGAGGAATCCCCCTGAAACTGATGGAGGACTATCTTACTGATAGGAAACAACGAGTAAGGATAAATGACAGACTCAGTAACGAGCTCTCAGTCAATTTTGGTGTACCACAGGGTAGTATAATTGGCCCAACACTATTCTTGGTTTACATTAATGATCTTTGCCAGCTTTCTCTTCTAAAAGGAAAGATCATCACCTTTGCTGACGATACCGCACTGTTCTTCAGTTGTGATGGATGGCAGGAGGTATTCGTCGTTGCACAACTGGGTCTTAACTGTGTTAGTAACTGGCTGCAAGACAATGTTTTGACTCTTAACGTCACTAAAACAAAGTACATAGCATTTGCCCAAAGATCTAACCTGCTCCCACCCTCCACGCTTACGATTACTGCCCACACTTGTGGCAATGAAATTACTCAGTGCTCTTGTTCTTCCCTTGAAAGGACCGAGAATATTAAATACCTTGGAGTCACTATTGATCAATATCTCTCCTTTAAACCACACATAGAAATCCTCGTGACCAGGTTACGAAAAGTAATTTACATTTTCAAAACCCTAAGACACTCGGCCGACCGAAAGACTATTAAAATGGTCTACTTTGCACTATGCCAATCGCTAATTGATTACTGCATCACATCATGGGGTGGTACCGCAAAAACACACCTCATCGAAGTAGAAAGAGCACAGCGAGCCATACTTAAGGTTGGAGCTGGTCTCCCCTTTCGCTTTCCTACTACTGACCTGTACAAGGAGTGGGACACTCTCACTGTTAGACAAACGTTCATACTACTTACGTTACTAAAAAAACATTCTCAGATGCAGTTTGACGCCAAACTACTTAAAGACAACCGACGAAAGGGTAGAGTATGTCCCACGGCTCAATTCAAATCCACACTCCCTAAAAGATTCTATTGCTTCCTTGGGCATTATCTTTACAATAAGTTGAATAAACCACTAAACCTGTATCCAAAAACTAGATCAATCTGTATCAAAGAAATAAAAAAATACTTAAAAACCCTTGACTATCAAACAACTGAGAATCTTTTGACCGTTCTGAAATAAACCTAACTTTGACCATCCCCTCATACAAACTGTTCCTCACTCCTACTCGCTTTACAATTGCTACTATTTAAAAACATCTCTCGCTGCACTTACTCCACAAAAGTCACCCTCACTCATAACGTACATTGCTCATCAGAATCACACTACAAGTCTAACACTTCACACTATATACTCACTCACACACATGACTCCACAACTTCTGCAAGATTTTTTATTTTTAATTTTTTTTTTTGTTGTTATTACTTCTTCTTATGTTTTTGTTATTCGTATTGTTTGCCTTTTACTATGCTTTTAATTTTGTAATGCATATTGTTTAACTTCTTCTCGCACACGGAATCTCTGTACAAGCTAATTCGATCCTGGAAGGGGCCTGGTGACCTGTAACACAGGTTTTTCCCCAAAACCTACATCAGGCACCAGTCTCTCACAAAGGTTGAATACAGCTTAGACTTTTTTTGTACACATTAACTTTAAGTCAGCTTTGTGAAGAGAAAATAAATGATAAATAATAATAATAATAATCTCTTCCGTCGCAGGAACTCGACTTCATTCAAACTACATGTAGTTGTTGTTAGTTCGTGTTCCAGTGGGACGACAGCTCGTGACCTCCGCACACCACACCTAAACTTTTATTAAGGAGAAGGTTCAAGGTAACCCGAGAAATTCAATATTAACACATTACTTTTTTTGCCATTTGCCGGGCAGTCTCCGGTTTTACGTTGATTAAAATACGACAAATTAAAATTTTCGCAAACTTTTTTTTTTGGTCGCAAACTACCGTACAGGGACCGAATTACCGTTACTTTTTTCTTAACGTTACCGATTACCGTTATGTTAACGATACAAAAGTAACGATATTTATAACGATACCCGTAAGTCCGTTAACGTTACCTATTAACTAATATTAGTATCGGTAAAAGTAACAATACGTATACCGGTAATTTATTCGCCTATCTCTTTCTAACGATGTCGGTGGGGAGTCTAGCATCTTACGATGTTAGTACAACTAGCCTCTGCGTGTAATAGGTATTGTTTCTGCGATGCATCTGCAATGATTACTTGAACACACTTACTTCGCGACGGACCTCGACGGTGAGGTCGGAATGATGCCGGCTTGTGTTTGCGTAAATTACAGGTTTCCCTACTGCTTTCCTGATGGAGGGTGATGGAATCGTCGGGGGTGATTAGAGTATAACGTCGGCGAGTCATACTGATACGTGATGGTTTGTATCGGGCGGCTGACTCCTCCCGCAAACACGACAGCTATTTATATACTGAACCATCCTTCGAGAAAGTTCCACAACTTTCTGGTACCTTCTTCACAGTTCCATAGTGGAACATTCGGTTGGAGTGTATGTAACGGGGCACTGAGAAAAAAAGACTCAGAATTTTTTTGCCAAAAAGTGTTATTTTAGCAAATCGTTTATTTTCTCGATTCTAACGTATATACCACCTAAATATAAGGATAAAAGCGTCTTGGTGTTTTTTGGCTGACCAACCGTTTGTCGTAAAAACGATGTCGAAGGAATCCTTTAATAAAGGCACCTGCAATTGATAAGCCTGTATATATATTTTTTTGTATGGATAATAAAATTTGATTTTTTCGTAATTAATTATTACCTACATGTCGGGAATTACGCGCAAAGGTGTTATTAAGGGGGGCAAATTTTTCATTATTTTTGCGATAGGACACACCGTTTTCGAGATATAAGCAAATTTAGAAGAAAAAGAAACACTGTTTTTGCGCTCGAAGTCATGGGGTCGGGAGTATCAAGGCACTGGAATTTCAAAGACAGGTCACTCGACCTTGAACTCCAAGGTTTCAAGACCTCCAGGATCACTTGATCTTGACCTCAAAGTCACTTGTCCTTGACCCTACGGTCACTTGACTTTGACCACAAGGTCACTAACCATGAATATAAATGACCTGTTACTGTTCCTGAGAACCGCGGGTCTTGACTTTTGGAATTTTGACCTTGATCTCAAGGTCAATGCCATTGAGGTGTCCCATGGTGTTCCCTACACTACTACTCCCTCATCCCACCGGGTCCCGAAGGCTTGATTAGGCGAAGGATTGTGGTCAATTTTTTCTAGGTCTTTTTTTCATAGTCTTTTTTTCGTATGATCCACTACCATGGCATGGAAGGTAAGTAGATTTATTATTCTTTAAAAAGTTATAGTTATACTGATATACTTTGTTGCACTTCTTTCGGCCTATAATGATATTTTTTACACAAACAACTAATAATTAGAACAACAAAACAAATAGATGTATTTGGTGTTCGCCATGTTTGTGTGACCAGACGTCTTATAAAATGAAAAAGGCGCGAGCCGTCGCGTTTTCGTAGGTATCCGTCCGATCGTCCTAAAATGCTAGCTGTTGCCGCTCCGATTAGAAGAGCCGAACGAAAGAACTCGCGGCGCACGTTCGGTTTGGCAACGTCGCACCAGAAATTATTAGTTTTTAGCGAAGTAACGCTACTGGTAACGCTATTTAAATACCGGTAAATCCTATGATTCAACGATATTTTTAACGTTACTAGTTAACGTAGCATAACGTTAAGGTTTTGGTAATTTTACCGGTATTTTTGTGGTAACGGTAACCGTCCCTGCTACCGTAACAATCATGTGTGTTTTTTTTACTTGAAGTACTTTTTAGGTACAATTTTTTGCTGAAATTATATTTTATGAGTAATGGTTAGATAATAAAATACTATAGAACACCCGCCATCCTGATGTCAATATGGCGGGTCTACCTTAATTTAGAAATAATTTCGTTCCGAAGGAGGTACAGATTTTTTAGAGCTAGGTACAAAATAGTATGTTTTAGGTACATTTTTTTGATAATTGGTATAATTTGATTCGCTATGGTACATCCGCCATTTTGACTCTCACAGCAAATAGATTCCACGTCTATGTGCTGGGGCATTCAATTTTCATAATTTTATATTCAAATAGCCCAGCCTGCTTCCAACTTTTTTTGTTTTTAATTTTTTTTGTCGGGTTTTTTAGTTACTTTTTTAACATTTTTTTTATTTGAGATGTTATGTTATTTAGGAAAAAAATCATCCTTAAGATTAACCGTTTCGACCTTAATCGTAAAATACATGTGTTTTTTGCACATTTGGCGAGTTCAGTCAGTTCATCAGTCAAGCGATTATTTAAAAATCTTTGAACGCAGTTCAAATGATGATAAGCTGGTTGGTACCAGGCTTCATAGCCTGGCCCACCGGCGTAAACTTGCATGTTTGTCGGTCTTTTATAGGGTCTTCGGTGGGTGTGCCCAAGAGCTCCAAGCTCATTCCACCATCTCCCTTCTTCCATCGGGAGCGTAGACGTACTGCAGGTTATCACCCATACCTTATCGATGTTCCACACATTCGCACAAAGCGCTTTGCTACATCATTTATTATGCGCACAGCCAAGGAGTGGAATTCCCTGCCTGCGTCGGTGTTCCCAAGTTCATATGACTCCAATCTATTTAAGTCGCGAGTTAATAGGCTTCTTTTGGGTTAGCTTGTTGCATCGTCGACCCCATTTCTGTCATCAGGACTAGATTGAGGTCAAGAGTAAGTCCATTTAGAATTAAAAAAAAAAATACCAGTTACATCAAGATTTGTAAAGTTAGAACATAGCACAAATGGCTCATTTACCCGACGACGAGTATATTATGACTCTCTTATGTCGAAAGACATGTAGTATACTACATGTCGAACCAAATATAATGAACCATGTCATTATAATGAACCTAAACCTCTGCCTTCTCCTTCGTAGACGTGTCAGGTCCCTTCACCTGAGAATAATGCTTTTACCTATACGGAACCAAAAGTTTTACCTGTAAGCGTTATCAGGCAATCCGCCGTTACAACCATTATCCAGCTTGTCACAGTCTACCAACTCTTGTTCAGAGAGGGATACAAGTTTTCCCGACTGCATCTTCCATTGACCCTCAATATTGCCTGCGAAAAAAAAGGGATGCACATATTTAAAATCGAGACTTTGGTCGGGAAATCTCAAAGATTGTCCTTTGTTTCATAATCATCAGCCTACAGCAGTCCACTACTGGACATAGCCTCTCTAATTGCAAACCATTGAACTCGATACTCAGTAAATCTCATCCAACTCGCAGCCAGTCCTTTGCTTCATAAAACATAAAGAATATCTCACCAGTGACACTGAACGCCCAGCAGCTGCCACAAGACCCTTGATCCTTCACATCTGTCACGGCGTCATACTCCCTCCAGTCGAAGTTATCAGGAACTTTAATGTTTGGGATATCAGCTTGCTTCATAGGAACCTGATTTTCACTAGTCAGATTCGGTTTCAAACCCATATATATAGTACTGAACTCTTCATAAGTTAAATCGGAGAACCGAGTCACTCCGTATGTGGCCGTCCCTTTCTCGTGAACGTTGAGCTCGTGAATTTTTTTAATATTTTTCTTAAATATATCAAATCGTTTATGCATTTGAGAATAATTGTTTACATAACTGGGGCTGTAAGTTGTCAAAAAGTTATAAAACAAATGTTCAGATTGTACATGGTGGTACAAATCATGTGTGGAACCTTCTTGAAAGTCGCATGACACTCGGAAATTAGGCGGGTGGTCAGTCCATGGTCGAATCCACACATTAACACGACAGAACTTGTTCAAACCGTGATTCTCTACTAACTTGCATTCTTTTTGGTCGCTCAAAGCTAAACAATCCGTGAAGCCGACTTCAATTTTCATTTTGTAATGGATACCAGCCACTACTTGCTTCTCTAATGAGAAAATCCTAACAACTTTCTGTTTGCTCGGATGAGGATACTTTGCTTCTATATGTTTCAAAGCCTGCCTCGCCAAGTCATTGGCCATTTCAGCACTTTCAAATTCGATGTGAGATTCTAAAGGTGTCTCGTCATCGACACAATTCACATCAATATTTTTTCCGTTGTTGATCCACAGCCTCTCCCATATTTGTGCCACACAACGCCTTCGCGGCAAATGCTCCAAGAAATTACAACTAGTTATGTTTGCAACCCATTCGTACTTTAAACAAGAGGTGTAGCCGACATCAAAATCAATAGTTGTTACTTTTCCCGAAGTTATCTTTGTTGAGTGACTGTTAATCTGCAGAACTCTCTGCTTATATCTATGTAACGACTGCATTTCTAGTTGTTCTAAAGATGCTGTCACCATGTTTTGTATTTCTGAATAGTCTAAAGTAACATTTTCTGAGTCCAGAGTAGATCTCTTGAAACGTGTGCCGTGTCCTATTGGCGTACATTGAGCGTCGATGTCAGTAATAGCTTGGGCTTCTGCTTTCAACCAAATAAGAGCGTAACAGTTCCTTGGGGGTGTATTTTGAGTAAGGTAGCATTGGAAGGGATTATTATATAGATTGACATCTTTTGAACAGTTTGTAACAGCTACTACAAAATTAAGTCTAAAAGGACGTCGTGAATCGAGAGTTGGTATAAGCTGTGGTTCACCTTGATGCACCAGTTTGAATTTATTTTCAGGAGGGGCCTCAAGGATAGCGAGGGATATCCTGACAAGTTCGAGTATATTCACACCAGTAATTTGCACAAAATCTTGTTCATCGTCACAAACAACAGATACCTGTCTTACTACCAGTTCATCGTCGGGTGAAGGCCATAGTCTAGCAAAGCATAGTCTATGGGTCAAACCATTCATCTCTTCACAATCTCGCAGATCCTTTGATTTGTGATGCCGTAAACAAAATGTTTCGGCTACTTCAATGTACATTCTAACCGTCATAGTTTCCATTTGTACACTATTTTTCACGGCGTATATTGATATTAATTTATGTAAATTATTGGAACTCGATCGTTCATTTATATGTTGAACAGCACGATCAGCGTAGTAGTAAGTAGTATCTTCATCTATTTCATCATCATCCTCATCTACTTGTCTTATATTTCTGACACCTGATTCGCGTTTAAGCTTTTTACTTTTTGTTTCGCCGGTTTTTGTACACGAAACCTCAATTTCTTTTTCAACTTGCAACACCTGGCCAACCCGTATATTTGCATTACAATTGAAGACAACCAATGGTTGTTTCAACTTACAAGACGTAATGTTAGTAGTTTCATTCCGCAAACATGTCGTTGGTGAAAGTGTATAATCAATATTAATAAGAGTGCCATTGGTCACTTTATCACTTGCGCTGATAATTCCTGTAACTTTATGAAAGTATTTTCTATTTGATGTCGTTAAATATTTTTCAGAAGCTTCTTGTGCCAGTTGAGTGTAATTTTCAAAGTTGTTTTTTTGGGGTTCAGATGGCTTTGAAGACAAATCATTATTAGATCCATATTCTGCAATGTCATCAGATTCATTGTTGCCATTACATTGAACTTCAATCTTTTTCTGTTTTAGCCAAGGCCTATCCCAAACGTCAGTGTGACAGTACAGGACAACACCATCAACTGCCTTGCAACTGTGTGCATGCACGCTGGACACATTTATCAAGCATGCTGTGGGTGCAGCAGTAAAATCTATTTTATACTTTAAACCAGAAACCACACGGGTCAGAACGTGTTGAACTTCGAGTACTGTATGATAAACAGTACTCTTGTTTTTGTATAATTTACGTAAAGATTCTTCAGCCATTTGTTTATATTCAGGCTTTGTAGGATCTTGTTCTTCTTCGCTGCGACCTCGTAAAGTACTAACATGCTGTTGACCTTTATTACTCCTATTTCCTCGGATAGCTTCCACGGTCAGCACTTTGTATCGAGGTGTCCTCAGATTTTCTTCTAATGCACCACTTAGTGATCCCAGATCTCTTTTTACTTTTTCATTGACTGGGGGACAAGTGACTGTGATTTGTTTAAAGTTTTCCCAACCCTTTTCCCAAATCTCTGAGTGACATTTGTTTATTTTAGAGTCTGAACTACCAGATACTAGGAAGTCGATGCGAGTCAACAAGCCTGCCACTAGTTGCGTGGACACTTTTTCAACATGCGCTACTGTCAGAAGTTGTGTGATACCATGATCGATCGTATATTTTTGCAAAGACTCCACAGCCAATACTCTATACTGCGGTTTTGTGGAATCTTGATCTTTTAATCCACCGACTAATTGCCTTTTACCTCTATGACCGTCATTCTCACAAGTGACTGTGATTTGTTTAAAATTTTCCCAAGCCTTTTCCCAAATCTCTGAGTGACATTTGTTTATTTTAGAGTCTGAACTACCAGATACTAGAAAGTCGATGCGAGTCAACGAGCCTGCAACTACTTGCGTGGACACTTTTTCAACCTGCACTACTCTCATGGGTTGTGTGATACCATGATCTATCGTATATTTTTGTAAGGATTCCTCAGCCAACGCTTTGTACCGAGGATCGGTTGGATCTTGATCTAATTTACCGCCAGTTAGTTGTCTTTTACCTCTATGACCATCATTCTCACAAGTAACTGTAATTTGTTTAAAGTTTTCCCAACTCTTTTCCCAAATCTCAGAGTGACATTTGTTCATTTTAGGCTCTGAACCATCAGATACCAAAAAGTCAATGTGAGTCAGCGATCCTGCAACGACTTGCGTGGACACTTTTTCAACCTGCGCTACTCTCATGAGTTGTGTGATACCATGATCAATCGTATATTTTTGTAAGGATTCCTCCGCCAACGCTTTGTACCGAGGATCGGTTGGATCTTGATCTAATTTACCGCCAGGTAGTTGTCTTTTACCTCTATGACCATCATTCTCACAAGTAACTGTAATTTGTTTAAAGTTTTCCCAACTCTTTTCCCAAATCTCAGAGTGACATTTGTTCATTTTAGGCTCTGAACCATCAGATACCAAAAAGTCAATGTGAGTCAGCGATCCTGCAACGACTTGCGTGGACACTTTTTCAACCTGCGCTACTCTCATGAGTTGTGTGATACCATGATCAATCGTATATTTTTGTAAGGATTCCTCCGCCAACGCTTTGTACCGAGGATCGGTTGGATCTTGATCTAATTTACCGCCAGGTAGTTGTCTTTTACCTCTATGACCATCATTCTCACAAGTAACTGTAATTTGTTTAAAGTTTTCCCAACTCTTTTCCCAAATCTCAGAGTGACATTTGTTCATTTTAGGCTCTGAACCATCAGATACCAAAAAGTCAATGTGAGTCAGCGATCCTGCAACGACTTGCGTGGACACTTTTTCAACCTGCGCTACTCTCATGGGTTGTGTGATACCATGATCAATCGTATATTTTTGTAAGGATTCTTCAGCCAACGCTTTGTACCGAGGATCGGTTGGATCTTGATCTAATTTACCGCCAGGTAGTTGTCTTTTACCTCTATGACCATCATTCTCACAAGTAACTGTAATTTGTTTAAAGTTTTCCCAACTCTTTTCCCAAATCTCAGAGTGACATTTGTTCATTTTAGGCTGTGAACCATCAGATACCAAAAAGTCGATGTGAGTCAGCGATCCTGCAACGACTTGCGTGGACACTTTTTCAATCTGTGCTACACACAGAGGTTGTGTGATACCACGATCTATTGTATATTTTTGCAAGGATTCTTCAGCCAATACTCTATACTGCGGTTTTGTTGGATCTTGATCCGTACGGCCACCTAATTTATTCCCTAGTTGCCGACGAAACCTATCGTTTGGAGCCCCTCTTTTGGTCCTGTACAAGTCTTTGTCTAATTTACATTGAACATCAATGGTCTTTTTATTACTGTTTTGTAACCATGGCTGTTCTAGTATTTCAGCTATACACTGTTTGCCCTGTAATAAATCGCTGTTCTCTGTATCTATTGGAGATATTGTGAAATTAATAAGAGTCTTTATGCCTTCATCCCACAGCACGGCTACACTTTCTATAGTTACAACAGTGTAAAGTGAGCTGTTCATTTTCTGAAGATAATTACGGAGACATTCATCTGCCAATTCTACATACTTGTAGTAATTAGGATCATCTTCTGCGATGTCGGCTTTTCTAAATAGTTTGCCGATTGAATGGCATTTCACCTCAATGTCACTTTTAGACTCTCTCTTTTCGGATACTTCGGCATAACACAAAGTGTCACCATCGACATCTTCGGCATGAGATGCAATAAATCTGATTGTAAGTTTTTCCCCATTTTGTTCCACCTTATTTACGAAAGCCACACGCAGAAGGTTAGATTCAGGTTTATTTTTTATATATTTTTGCAAGGACTCCACAGCAATTTGTGTATATTTTGGATTATCCACATTTATTTCTACTGCGTTATCCCATGTTTTCACGTCTTGTTTCATCTGACAAGAAACATTAAAAGCCTTTGTTCCCATCCAATGTTTCTCCAAAACTTCAGAATGACAACGTACATATTTGCTGTTACTGACGCTTAGGTTCTTTGGAGATACTATAAAGTCGATCCTTGTTAGAAGTCCAGAAACTATTTGTGTGGTAACTTTTTCCACTCGAACAATTGTGTGTTGTGGATTGCCAGTATCGTGGAGATATTTAATCAACGACTCTGCAGCTAGCTGATAATACTTCGAGTCACTTGGATTGCGTTCCTTTAACGTGTTAGTATTTTTTTGCTGTTGATATTTTATTTTGCATTTAACAAAATACTGTTTTTTGTCAATCCAATTACTTTCTAATATTTTAGAACGACAGTGCAATATATTTTTAGGATTGACGATGTTACATTCAGACGATGACAAAATACCGTTGTTTGTAATCAGACAGTTTGTGGGCGAGATTGAAAAATCAATTCTTATTAATTTTCTAGAAACGTCTTGAACTATAGTTTTGTCAATATTAACGACTTCATAATGTTGATTACTCGATGACGACCGCATAAACCTGTTTAAAGATTCATTGGCTAATTTTTTGTAATCAAGATCATTATTTTTACTTAAACTTTGTTGTTCCTGATCCCTAGGGGATTCAATAGACTTTTTCCTCCTTGTATTGACAATGTCGTTATTCTTTAAAACGTCATCACATGAAACTTCAATTTGCCTTCCATCCATAATCCATGATCTGTCCCATATTTGTGCTTTACATGATCGAAGTCCTTCACCTTTCAACAATTCACATTTATTTATTTGATCTCTTGAGTAATTTTCGTCTGTACAATCTGTGTAACCAACAACAAATTCTATTTTAGTCAAGAACCCAGCAATAATTTGGGATGAAATAGATTTTATGTTTACAATCTTTTGTTTGTTAGTTTTATCAGACTGCGATTCCAAATACTGTATAGCTTCTTCCAACATTTCAATAATTCTTGGGTCGTCTACAGTGACATTTTTGCTCACTTTTTTACTTTTCGATATTCTCATGTCAGCTGGTCTTTCTGTACAAGAATACGACATTTTCTTTTCTTTAAGCCAATGTCTTTCGTGGACAATAACATCACAAATTTTTGATCCTAATTGTTCTAAAACTGAGCAATTTATTCGTAATGGCAAAGGTACGCTTTTGTTACATTTAATGTTCTCAACGATAACTGAAAATTTTGTCAATTTTCCAGATGTTACCTGAGTAATAGCTGACACTATTTTATTTATTCTCATTGCGTGTTGAGATTTTGATTCGGATTCAATTTTTTTTACGGCTTCTTCAGCCAGTCTGCGTAGAACAGGATCATTGGGAGATACTTCTCTGATGTCGTCCCTATATTCACTTTCTTTGTTATCGCTGTAACATAAAGTGCTTAGTATTTTTGGGCTGTTTTCGTCTGAGCAATCAATAACACCATTACAAATTTGAGTGTCCTCATCTCTCGGTTCACAATCAAATTTATCGCAAGGTATCGTAACACGAGCGTGTATGTATATAAAACGCCGAAGATTTTCCTTTTCTTCTTCAGCTCTAATGACATTTTTTACAGCTCTATTTTTTACTACCATATCCATTTCATTCATATAGTCAACCATAGCTTGCGCCATTTCGTACACAAAACGAGCATTTTCTATACTATTTTTAATGCCATGAAAATCTTCCGCGAGTGACAGCACTTGCAGATCATAATCATAACTACGCCTAACTCTTGGAACAACATCTTCAACTTCAGTTTTAGGTTTAAAACCAGAAAAGTCAAAAAAATTTAACATTTCATCTATAGCTTTCTTTGTATCTAGATTTAATTTGAAAGCTTGTTTTTCAGTGTTTGCTGATTCAGTAACGGGAATAGAGTTTTCATTATGTTTATCAAATTCTTTGATAACATGTTGTTGGCTTACATCAGACACATCAGGAGACCAAGTGAAAGACTGTCTGTTTGATTCAGTGACTTCATGGAATTGAGTATCCGTAATTATTTGCTCTTGTATTTTTTTTATAGCCTCGTCTGTAAGGGACCTTCCCTGATTCGGCTGGGATTGGACATTTGTATCGTGTTTAACTTGTATATCGCCATCAAAAGTATTAATGTCACTAGGATCACCAGGTGAATTTCCCTTATTTTGATTGTCATCAGTAGAGAGTTCGGGTAAAACTTCACCGTTATCTCCGAATAGCCATTCTTCTGTACAATTATTTGCTAGGATTGCTCTGTAATTTCCACCGTTGGACAATTTAACCCATGGTTTTACTAGAATCGTGATCTTACAAATCTTAGAGGAAGCACAGTTTTCTGCTTCTACTTGAGTACAATTGTTGGAATTAATTGAGAGAGTTAAAATGTATCGGACACCGTTTACCACCTGTGAAGGAAATTTCAAAGCAATGTAGTTCTTGTGACTATAGTATAACTGATACAGCTATCTAACAATGTTTTTACTTACTTGAACTTGTCTTTCTACATCTATAACACTAGCCAAGCTATGTTTGATGGAGGGTTCGTGAAAGTTGAGATGCCTCACTCCGAGGTCCGCGAGGTCGCTGACGCCCGCAGCCTGCGGGTTCACGTGCGAAGCACATCCAATGCACGGCGCGGTTGGTTGGTCTCGAGGAATCGCAATAAACTGTTCGCCTGACGTTATCTAAATAAAAACCAATCATAAACATACAATTCAATTACTGAGACTAATCTATATTAACATTATAAAGAGGAAAAGTTTTTAAGTTTGGATGTAAGGGGTAATCTTCGGAACTACTGACCCGACTCCTATTTTTTTTTTTTTTAACCCTTGGGAATTTACATTGTCTCCCAAGTTCTCTTGGATCACAACGCTTGCGAAGCCGCGGGTAAAAGCTATATAAAACGAGCAATTAATATCCCTTTAAATATTTCCTTTACACCTAGACCACGGCCTACAGGTTTAAGAGACTAGCGTTTTGCAAAACAATAAAATGCAAGAAGCTGCTTGGAATGTGTGGGCGACGGAAACAGATGACAAGTGAATCAAATATACTGGATAAAAGCTCGGCAGCCACAGTAGCGAGTGCGGTCTGACCAGTTGCTTTCGCCACTGACGGGTCGTAGTCACTCGTGCCATGGTATTACGACTATGACGCGCGCGTGTCGATTGACGCAAATCGCATCGACAGAGGTCGTGAACAGGGCCGTCTGTTTCAATAGATTTTCATAAAGGCTAACTTGCATATCTTTCTAGTTTGCCCAACTTAACAACTGTCAGGAGCCGTTATTCGAATCATATGTCTTAACATCATCTACCTAGCCTTTTCCCAACTATATTGGGGTCGGCTGCCAGTCTAACCGGATGCAGCCGGACGACCAACACTTCTCTTTCCAGGCCGTGGACGCCACTCGGTCACAGCTTTACTCTACCCGCCATCACCGCGCCTTGCTATCGATCGTACGTCTCCGGATTTCCACGTTTGGAAATCGGTCTAGTAGTTGTGTGTCAAGCATGGAACGCTCCATGGCCCTCTGTGCTACTCTGAGTCTGTACACAGTCTCCTGTGTGACCTTCCACGTCTCAGGACCGTACGTCATGGTGGGCAGAACACACTGATTGTAGAGACAGGTCTTCAGGCAGTGTGGAATTTTGGCTGATTTCAGAATGTCGTCCAATTTGCTGAATGCAGCCCACAACCTGGTTAGTACTGGGTAATACGATACCCCTTGGCAAGACTGGTTGTCAGACTTTCAGGCCACTGACTACCTGTAACGACTGTCAAGATCTACAAACGACAGCCGGGACCAACGGCTTAACGTGCTTTTCGCCCATCCACAGACCAACCTGGGCAAGCGCGGCTTGACCTAAGGATAGATCCGAGCGGCTGTTATTATTTTGCCACGAATCAATCACACACAAATGTTTTAACACAATTCCATTATCTATATACATACAATAAAATTGTAACAGGCCGATGTATGTACATTGAAGATATTGAAAAAAAATATATAAGAGGCGTCTTTATTAGAGCAAACGAAAGCCAAAACAACAGTTTTTAGAATTTTTGTCCGTCTTTCTGTCTGTATGTTTTTACACCCATCACGCAAAAAGTACTGCATGGATCTGAACGCAGTTTTCACCGCGCACTGCTTAACTTAAAATATAGGAGGCTATCTAAATTAGGTCTAGTTTTGGACCCGATAGATGGCGTTGGCTAAGGGCTGGTCGCTAGTTATGCTAATAAATGTGTACAGAATGAACAACGTTATACCTGATTGAGATAGGCACACTTTTTATGCAAAAAAAATCTCGCCATTATAAAACTTATTTGTTATGGGCCCAGTCCAGTAACATTGACAGCCCGTCGAAATATTCGCGCAGGTTTATTATGTCTTTTTGACTAAAGTTATAAACGAATTGTAATTATTTTGAATGCACCGTAATATTGGTTATACAGGGTGTAAACAGACCCTTCACGAAGCCGCCAACCAAGAATTATGTACATCAAACTAAGTAACTTAAGGCGACTACAAGAGCTAAAAGCATGTTTTACAATACGTGGATCATATAGATCCACTGCAGTAAAAAAACACAGAAAAATATATGATATTCTTCAGTATATATGCTAGTTCGATACTGTATTGAAAACATAATACTACAAATTTGATACGGTAGAAAAAAATCGCAAAGATGCCTCTAAACATTTCTGTTAACGAGTAAAACCATACTAATATACATGCAATCATTCTGATTTTTTGTCAAATTATTCTTCACGCAACAAAGTAACGTGATACTGTTTTAGTTTTTTAATCCAATCAATAGATTTTTTGCAAATCACATATTTTTATCTCTGAACAAAATACGTGCGCATGTGTGCGTAAACGCCTGTGTACCGACAGTGCCGGCCGAGGCCTGATGCTATACGGACGTGTCGCTCGTTTTGCCGCATTTTTCGCCGCATTATTACGCCAAGGTTGTTTACTGTTTTGTATAATTTTATTCATAAATTCATTGTTTTATGTCTTTATTCCGTAAATATTTTTGTTTCGTGTAAATATGAAATATGTTAAGTTAAAATAGCGTAATAAATAAGGTACTTCTGGTCATTTGTAAGTATGGGAAATAAAGTGAAACCCATTACGAGAACTAAAAAAAGTTCATATAAATCAAACGCCCAACATATGAACGATATTAAAACCTAAGAACATTTTAGTATTACTAAATATTATTTTTTATAACGATATAAAACTATGAATTTTGGAAACGTATTTCTGGACATTTGACGGATGGATGTATAGTTCGCATACATTCAGTTATTTCGATCAGTAGTGTAACTGTTACTGCAGTGTATTTGGTCGAGGTATGGATTTGCAATCCAAAATATCCGGGTTCGATTCCAGGAAAGTGATGTTATGTTTTTGCTTTTTGAACTAAAATTCTACGCAGTATATTCATATAAAATTAAATACTCAATAAGAAATAACTAA